>CM056506.1:35855414-37055414 GCA_029783415.1 Anisodus acutangulus | reverse complement strand
GTATCCAAGTAGATCTCCAAAGGTTTTAGGAAAATAGTTATATCAACAAAGAAACTGGTCAAAAGAACTGATCCTTACTACACAATTAGAGACTGGAAGTTGTTTCATGCCGACATTTAAGGAAGCGCAATATTGAATAATTCCTATTCGATGAAGTGCTGAATTACAAGTTATGATAATATTTTCATAAAATACCATAAGTTGATCAATATGGAATTAGTATGGAAGTAGGACAATGAAGTTGACACATATACAAGGAAAGAAAGGAAGATCAAGTCAAACAAGGTTTGGTTTTCATGTATAATTAATGAAACCAAAACTTGGTTGGATTCAACTATTCAAGGCAACAACTACTTCTCTATATATTTGCAAACCTTCTGAAGCATGGATACACTCCTAATCATGATCCTGAGTAAAGTGGTAACAACATCGTGCCGCGATGGTAAATTAAGCGTTGCTTAGAAGGAAACCCAAGTTTAATTTATGTATTTCTTTTTGTATTTGATTTTAGTTGTTTTTGGACCGTTTGATATTTGTTGGTATGTTAAGATTTCAAGGTCCCACATAAGGAGAATAATAGAGAGAAAATGTTCAGGTGTAGTAGTGAAAATACGAACTGTATAATATTGTACGGACCATGCTTTTCCATCGTCCTTGATGAGGTAACCCAAGTTGCTCACTGTTTTGATTGGGATCGATGACGCCAAGATTCTACGGACCGTACAAAATTGTACGGCGAGTTTTAAGGTCTGTGCTTTTTGGGCCACATCATTAAATGAATCCAGGTAAGTATCTAAAAAGGGACACCGTACAATTATGTACCCCGTACATTTGTTGCGAAAGTCTAAGAAAGAGATTAAAACATCACCGATCGTTCATTCTCCCACTTCAACTCAAAAATTCAAATACATCTATATCATTCTCCCATAATCGACCACCATAGAAACCTCCATAACTCCCCATAAATTGTCCTTTCCCAGTCTTTGTGCACAAACCTTAAGCACACAATTGCGCATCCGCACTCTGCATACTACTTTTCTCTTGAAGAATTGCAATTGATCAGGTATATTGACGTTATAACTCCATTTTGGACGCATTCTCATGGTGATGAGTAGGGTTGTTTCTTATTATTTATTGTGGGTAGAATTTTTGAACCTAGGGTTTACAAACTGAATGGGACTACTTGCTTTGATGTGAAATATGTTGAATTGCTTGGTTGGGGGTGGGGATTTGGTATGTTTGCTGTATAATAAGGCTCATGGGGATGATAATATCATAACTCCATTGAGTTAGAGGGCATTTTTATCAACAATCTTGTTGAATCCTCATGCCCGCTAAATGTTCGGTAAATTGATTGTGCGAAGAATAATGATAAATGGGAGTGAATTCTGAGTAGCTTCCACTGGGTCAGAGGGCATTCCGATAGACAACTTCAACCTTGAAGTTTGAAATCGTTATCCCCGCCAACTGTTCGATAACATACCAATAAGAGTAATCATGTAAAAAATGGGTGAAGTCTGAGTAACCCGAGCCCAGACACCCCAAATTAAGCAAAAATTGAGAATTGGAAAATTGTGTATGCAGTGTATGTGATATGATACATGCTTGGTTGAACACTTCAATATGGCACTGTACATTTTTTGACGACCCGTACAAATTTTTTACAGACCGTAAAATTTTTGTACGGACCATCTAATTATTTGTATGGTTCATCCTTTTTTGTATGGTTAGTACAATATTGTATGGCATGTATAACTATAAAACTCCTACAACCTGCTAACAAGCAAATGATGGCCGAGTGAAGCAACTGAACCACCGATTCGCTTTTCAGCCTTCAACTTCTGTGGATGAGTCCAAATTTGCAAGTGCATCAAGTTCAAAATTTTCCTCCCTGGGTATGTGTACCATGGTCCATTACTGAAACTTAGAAAGCAACTTCAAAATCTTCACGGGGTACCTTGACATGCGCTCTTCCTTGGCTTCAAACACTTCATGGACCTGGTTTACCACTAACAAGAAATCACATTTGACTTCAATTATCTCTGACCTTAGTCCCCAGATTAGTTCAAGACCTAAAATTAGAGCCTCATACCCGACTTAAGTATTAGTTAAAAGTGTACTATGAATCGCATGCCTTAACATTTCTTGGGATGGAGTATGCAACACTATTCCAAAACCGGTCCCTTTAATGTTGGATGCTCTATTGGTTTGTAGTATCCAAACCATCGGGGTAGTCCTCGAGATCAAAACAACTTTTTTCTCTGGTTGCGGGGTTACTCCCGAACTAAAATCAGCAACAAAATCTGCTAGGACCTGAGACTTAATTGCAGTCGGGTTTAAATACAATATCAAATTCGCTTAATTCAACCGCCCACTTAGCCAATTTCCTTGAGAGTTCAGGCTTGTGCAATACGTTTTGTAGGGGTAACTTTGTTGCTACGGCTATTGGGTGGTAATGAAGTATGGTCAAAGCTTTTGTGATGACATTACCAATGCAAATGTCGATCTTATTAGAAGCGGGTACCGCGTCTCAACCCCTAGTATAATAAAGTGAAAAATGCATACCTTTTTCCTCTCATACTGAAATTGCACTTACCGTAACTATCGAGACAACTAGGTACAAGAGGAGTTGTTCTCCATACTTCGGCTTTGACATGAGCGGAGGATTGGATAGGTAAGCTTTTAAATCACAAAGGCCTGCTGACATTCAGGCGTCCCCCTAAGTCATTCTTCTTTTTAAGAAGTGAAAATAACTTATGACATTTCTCCGAAAATCGATATATGAATCTGCTGAGAGCCTTTATCTACCCGGTTAGCTACTGTACTAACTTCATATTGTCAAGAGTATCTAGATTATCTTCAATGGCTTTTACTTTATCCTGGTTTACTTCGATCCCTCTTTAGGAGACCAGGAAACCTAAGAATTTCCTGGAGCCCACTCCGAAGGCGCATTTCTCTAGGTTAAGCTTCATGTTGAACCTTCTTAAAACTTTAAACATTTCCTGCAAATGAATTAAATGGTCCTCTGCACGAACACTCTTAACAAGGATATCGTCTGTGTATACTTCCATAGTTTTTTTGATTTTTTTCAACATTTTATTTCATCTGGTAAGTGGCTCTAACTTTTTTAGTTCGAAAGGCATGCCATTGTAATAATAAGTCCCAAATTTAGTTAAACATAATGTTTTCTCTTAATCTTCTAGGTGCATTCTAATTTGATTATACCTAGGATATGCATCGAAAAAACTCATAACCTCGTGCCTGACCGAAGCATCGATCATTTGATCTATGTTTGGCAGTGGGGATGAGTCTTTAGGGCATGCCTTATTAAGATCTTTAAAATTGATACATATTCTAAACTTATTTCTCTTTTAGGCACTACAACTATGTTGGCTAACCAATATGGTATTTGACTTCCCGGATGACCCTATATGAAGTAGTCTAGATACCTTTTCTTTCACAAACCTGTTGCAGACTTCGGCAATAGGCTACTTCTTCTACCGCACAAGAGGGAAACTGAGATCCAGGCTTAACTTATGAGTCACGACTTCTGGAAGAATGCATGTCATATCTTTCTGGGATTAGTCAAAACACTCATTGTTAGTTATATGATATTAAAGAATAGAGTCCCTGAGCTCCGAGGTCAGCCCCGTGCCCAGGTATACCTTCCTTTCTGAAGTTTCCTTGTGTAGAGTTATTTGTTCATGTTCCTCAGTCGTCGACTTGGTGGCATCGAACTCGTCCGTCACCTAGAAATACCTAGGGACCTGGTATCTGTCTGGTAGTTCATCGTCCGACAAGTATGATCTGCTTCAACTAGTGAAGTCTACTGAACGATGTCTAGGGCTGGCTCCGCTTCCTTTAATTGCTATTTTTGATCCGTAGTTTCCTTCGATTCCTGGATGGCAAACATTTATGTTGTTTTCCTCTAATTTGTTTGATTCAATATGGCGTCAGGAATTTGACCAGTAAATGTAATGTTGAAGAAACCTCTTTCATATCGTGAAGCCATGGTCTTTCAAATATTGCGTTGTATCTCATGTCACCATCCATGACATAAAATTTTGTTTTCTTCACGACTCCGTTGGCTTCCACTGGAAAATCAATTTCTCCTTTGATGGTTTCACTTGCCATATTAAAACTAGAGAGTGTCATAGCAGCCGGTACAATCTTATCCAATATCTTCATCTCCTAAACCACTTCCCACCATATAATATTAGCGGAATTCCCGAGATCGATCAACACCTTTTCACCTGGAAGAAATTGACGGGGACAGTAATAATTAGAGCATCGTTGTGTGGAAAGGTGACACTCGCTGCATCCTCATCCGTGAAGGTGATGAAACTTTCGTTTGGTATATCATGAAATCTCTTCTCCCGGGTTGCAGAAATCTTCGTCTTTTTGGCTGCCGTGAAGGATGTGCCCACAATCATTGATCCACCAAAGATCATATTTATAACTTATGGCGATATGTCTGGATTATTTTTCCCTTCAGCCGGAGGCCCTCTTTCGTAATTATTACACGTCATTTCGTTCAGGTACTCCCGTAGGTGACCTCTACTGAACATTTCTGCTACCTCTCCCCAAAGGTGTCTGCAATCCACTATTTTATGTCTGTGGGTGCCATGGAAATTGCACCAAGCTATTTGATCCCTAGAATTTGGATTAGATCAGAGGGGTTTTGGTAGCCGAGATGTTGGGTGAGTTATAAGAACTTTTACCATTTAAGCTTCATCAATGTTGAAGTTATAATGGGAGTTTTAAATATTCGGGTCCTTTTGTTGAGGAACCAAATGAGTTCCCTCTATCTTGATTCACCAAGCCTCGATTATTTTTGTCGGGGTCTCCCTTTATGTTTGGCTTTTCAAGAGAACGAAAGCCTTGACCACCTACTAATTTCTCAGGAGCATGATAAAGATGGAAGCATTTCTTTGAAAAATTGGATCTGGTTTGGTTCCCTGGTTTGTCTTTTGAGAAATTTCTTCAATTGCAGTCCCCAACAAATTATCTCCTACTTGAATCTTTGACTCGTAACAGTGGTGGACGTCCTCCCCGATTGTGGCATGGAATTCCAAGAGATTTTCCTTAGCTTTTGTGAGGCGTCTAAACTCATAGGGTTCAAACCTTTGGTGAAAGACTCAGTAGCCCATTCATCTGGAACTGCAGGTAACAACATCCGTTCCTTTTGGAACCGTGTAACAAAATCCCTGAGCAATTCAGATTCTCCTTGTGCTATATGGAAGATATCCTTCTTTCTCGTTTTAACCTTTCGTGTTCCCGCGTGGGCCTTAATGAACATATTGGAAAGCATGGTGAATGAACTGATTGAGTTCTCGAGAAGAAATGAATACCACGTCAGAGCACCCTTAGTCAGAGTCTCACCAAACTTCTTGATCAACGCCAACTCTATCTCGTGTTCTTTCAATTTATTTCCAATATCGGCCGTAGTATAGGCCGTTATATGTTCCTGTGGATCTTTTGTCCCGTCATATTTTGGTATAATTGAAATTTTGAACCTTTTGGGAATCGGTTCGGGTGCAGCCTCTGGATTATACGCCAACTGAATGTATTTTTCGCGTCCGAACCTTCAATGACTAGAGGAGCCTCCTGTATTTGATCCAACCGGTGTCGAAACTCCTTGGCATTCTTTTCTGCCTTTTGAGCGTTCGTTCTTACTTTGCCCTTTATTTCTTCATGAACTTCACACCTGTGATTGGAATGGATTTTCAAGAACTGATTCGCTTCCTGAAGCGTAGTCGTTTCTTGGCTCTGTGTACACACAGGGGGCCTACAACCTCAACCTCAGTATAAAAAGCATGACAGAATTGATGGTGGTCAATCTTCCTTCTTCTTTAGCATCTCAACTGGGAAGCATGAAAACATGATCGAAAGACGATTCTGCAAGCCGGACTTAACGACTGATCTGTTTTCGTCTTTCTTTATTTTCTGTAACAACCGCTCTTGCTCGAACAGAAAAAAAAATTAACATAAAAACTTATCCACCCGTTATGGTGGATCATTTTATGTTAATTTTTCAAAAAACTTGTTCTTTCAGAGCATTTACAAGGCCTTAAACTACTCATTCTGTATAATAATAATAATTTTACTTTTTGGTGGGAAGCTGTAGAATGCTTCCAAAATTCCCTTTAGCTCTACCGATGACTAACAAGGCAGGATCTAAGCGGTAGATGTCCCAGTGACGTCAACTCAAGAAGATTCGAATGGCGTTCAACCACTTGACTGGTTGGAGATGGAGCCTTCCGCTGCACCATAACACTAACTTGACTTTCAATCTATTCACTCGTCTTGATAATATTTTTCCTTGTTCACTAATAAATCAACTAATTAAATTTATGTTTCTATAATCAATTCGATCCACCAATATGATCGCTCACTGCACCATTAGGCCCATTTGCTGGTGGTGCAACTTTTGGCAATGTAGCACTAGCGGCAAAGTTGGATGTGAAATCAGAGAGAAATTGCCTTATACCGCCCAATTCTTCCCTTATCATAAAGTTCTGTGCCCTCAGATTCTGCATAGCCTCTTCGGGAGTCTCATCAGTGGGAACATGGTCCTTCTAGGACTGTTCGTCCCTTGAAGTTGCTCCATCCGCAACTGCTGGATCTTCCGGTACAGGATTTGGGATAAGGAGGTTGTTTAATCCGACTTGCTCGTTCTCGGCAGTGTTCCTGAGAATTCGGTTGCCTTCAAGTCCTTCCGTACCTGAAATTGTTGCTTAAGCAAAACAAGACTAAATAAAGAGTTAGATTAAGAGACATGGTCACTTGTGACACCACTACTGCTTAGGCCCCAGGTGGGCGCCAAACTATTTACCCGTAAACTGGTACAATTAAATTTGTATGTGTGATTAGGACATGTGAATCTCAAGTACGAAAATAACAAGATAATTAGCAAATGAAGCTAATAGAAATTGAATCTAAGAGAAAGATTTCTAAGCAAACTATTGCCAAAAATGTCGGAATTTCTAAATTGAAACAAGATCTTAGAAAATAGTGTAAGCAATGAGTAAGTATTATATTTCTTGAATATGATGTCTTTACAAGGAAGAAGTTGATCTTATTTATACTTGAACACATGGGAACACATTCCATTAATTATGCCCCTAATAATATCGGCACATTAATGTTGTAATAATTAGATAATTAGAATGCTCATAAATGCCTTTAATGCCTTATTGGAAGATGTAAAGTCATTAATAATGGCTGCCCGTTGGAATTCGAACTGATCCCTTAACCTCCCGCTTTCCAGTACCTGCAATACTGGTTCATCTTTCCTTTGCTTGGTGTTCGTCAACTCCATCATACTCACTGTACGACAAGTGCTATAAAAACGGTTAAGGAATGCCCCTGGTTCAATGCTAACACCCCGATGATACTGAATGCTGACTTGGATCTGAATCATCATTCTTGCCACATGTCACGATATAATTCATCCATTAGTACAATACTAATTTTACCCCATACAATTATGTTACAAAGTACTTGATACGAGCTGGTATCTACTTGCCACCCTCTTTCTCTCTCTCTCCCGTTTGTTCTATTGTTTGTCTGAACGCATTTGCACACTTTAAGTTATTTAACAGTTAAAAACTACCCATTCCGCCTTACCATCTTCAAACTGCCCAATTTCATCCAAGTCTTTGTAGATGTAGGATTTGCATGTTTTATTCGTTTTCTATCTTAAAATCATGTTTGTCCGCTGATTCTCTTAAGAAATCAACTAAAACGACCCATTATCACAATGTTATGTACAGGATCAGGGCTTTTTTTCCTTCTTACATTCTTTATTTTCTCTTCCTTTTTTTTCCATGCACCCTTGGAGGATCTGACTCTAATTTTCTTATATCCAAACACCACGAATTTCAGGTACTCAACTTCCTCGATGATATTCAATAAAATTGTAACAATACAAAAGATTAGCGTGGTCCTTACAATGAAAATAGTTTTAATCTTCCCCAACTCCACCTAGTTTGACAAAGAACTCGTGGCACAACTACCCTGAAAGATAGATGAACACATGTATAAAACAACTATTTAACATATGCGCCAGAACGATTAAAAGGGGACCGTTCCTTTCACCGGGACAAACGACAATGAATCAAACTGGGAAAGAATTATTTTTTCAAGGCTGCCAGTGGTCTGGGCCGGAGCTCGGTTTGGAAGGAAGCCTCTTTAACCATGACATGCACAAATCTAGAAATAGTAAAAAACGTTTAGGAAGAAAAAACTTTATTTTGTTTTTGTGTTTAAAGTTCCCTTTTATTATTATTCAATTTGTTGGGATTTGTATATATTAGCTGAATTTTGCAAGGGGAAGAAGGAACATAATGTGGTCCATACAAAAACAATTCTTGTTGAAAGTCCTAATGGTCAGCCTCCATTGAACTCATCCTTTATCTTGGCTGCCAACAGAACATACACAAAAGATCCTCTCAATGATTATAAGAGATATAACGGTGGATGGAACATCAGTGAGCCCCATTACTGGGATGTAAGTACTCAAACTTTTATTTTGTTTGGAAATTACTACAAGTAAATTTGGTATATATATATATATATACTGTATTTGAGTTGAGGGAGATTATATAGAATACCACATTGTGAATGGTATTATCCAGCTTCTGAATATACAGTTAGAACTTACTTGAACTTGCATAGGGAAAAGATATCTATGATACTATTGGAAAATATCATGCATGTATAACTTCCTGGTCATTATTTTTGCAACTTATTGGGAAAAGAAAGCGTAAAAAGCTCGTGTCTCCCTTTTGAATATGCTCTTTTCTGTCTATACTTTCCTTTGATCCCTTCAATTTTGTTTTTCTTCTTTTCCTTTGTTATGATTACTATAGAGTTAGACATGCATTCTTTGTCTTTGAACCCGATTTCAGGCTAATTGATTATTGTTTATTTGGATCAGTTACTGCATTTCATTTCTGGTAGTTAACATAGTACGATTGTGAAAAATGTGTCATTATCATGCCTTATTCTTTACTTCATCATGCACTATGAAAAAGGTCGATGCCATTACTGTCCGACAGAGTTGAGAGATACTATTGTCAAATGATTCACTCATGGACTATAAAACATGAAGCTCATATGGACGCCACAATGTGATACTTCTATCTGAAATAACATGTTAAAGTTATACTATTCTACCATTGATAAGAATAGAATTGCTATTAGAGTGTCATACTGCTGGTTATAATTGTTGTTGAAGCTGAACGTCAGAATCATTTGACTGGCTACAGAGAAATAATTTTAAATATTTAGCGGCATTTCAGTTCTAGGAATTTCTGGTTATCATGATTTTTTGACAATAAAAGCATGTTAATGTTTGTTAGCAAAAACTATATCCACATAGTTTATCTTGTCTATCTGCAGTCTTTTAGGTTTTTCCAGGAAAGACATGTCCACACAGGAAGCTCGAGGTATAGGAATGGAGTAGGCATTTTAGTTGAAGAGGAGCTAAGGGAGCAGGTGGTAGAGGTTAGAAGAGTCAATAATAGGATGATGGCGGTTAAGTTAGTTGTTGGGGGATCCGCGTTGAACATCATTAGTGCTTATGCACCGCACACGTGTTTGGGCGTGGAGGACAAAAAGCGTTTTTGGGAGGATTTGGATGAGGTGGTGAGAGTTATACCACATATCGAGAAGTTATTCATAGAAGGAGACTTCAATGGGCACATCGGGTCTACTCCGGGGGGTTACACTGATGTGCATGGTGGTTTTGGTTTCGGGGTCGGAAACGAAGGAGGAGTCGCGTTGTTGGATTTCGCGAGTGCTTTTGGGTTGGTGATAGCGAGTTCGAGTTTTCCGAAGAAGGAAGAGCACTTGGTAACCTTCCATAGTGTGGTGGCAAGGACTCAGATTGACTACATGCTCCTTAGGAAGGATGATAAATGTGTTTGTAAGGACTGCAAGGTTATCCCCCGTGAGAATCTTACAACCCAGCATAAACTCTTGGCGATGGATTTGGAGATTAAGATGATGAGAAAGAAGAGGGTTGTGGACCGAGTGGGGTAACTTGACAATGGCCAGTGCCCATGAGATGAGGGAGAAGCTTGTGGCTATGGGGGCTTGGGAGAGCAGCGGGGACACGAGCAATATGTGGGATAAGACTACGAGTTGCATGAAGGAAGCAGCTAGAGAGGTGCTGGGGGTCTCTAGAGGTAGATCTGGTAGGCACCGAGGGATTGGTGGTGGAACGATGAAGTCCAAGGAAAGGTGAAGGCAAAGAAAGTGGCGTATGCAGAGTTGGTGGAAAGTAGGATGAAGAGGTAAAGCGAACGAAGAGGGAAAGGTATAAGATCGCGAGGAAGGAGGCAAAGTTAGCGGTTACGGTGACAAAGACTGCAGCCTTTGAACACTTGTATGCCGAATTAGAGGATAAATGTGGTGATAAGAAGTTGTACAGACTAGCCAAGATGAGAGAGATAAGGGCTCGTGACCTGGACCAAGTGAAGTGTATCAAGGACGAGAACAGAAAAATATTGGTGGAGGAGGCTTTCATTAGACGGAGATGACATACATACTTTTATAAACTCTTGAACGAAGAGGGGGACAGAGATATTGTGCTGGGGGATTTGGAACTCCCACAGAGGAATCACGATTTTAGATTTTTTCTGTTGATAAAGGTGGAGGAGGTCAAAGGTGCTATTCATAGGATGTGTAGAGGAAAAATGATCGGCCCAGATGAGATACCGGTGGATTTTTGGAAGAGAGCGGGTAAGACGGGTTTGGAGTGACTAACACGGTTGTTTAATGTCATTTTCAAGATGGAGAAGATGCCCGAAGAATGGATAGGGAGTACAATGATTCCGTTGTATAAGAATAAATGTGACATTCAGAGTTGCAACAATTATAGGGATATCAAACTGCTAAGCCACAAGATGAAAGTCTGGGAGAGGGTGGTGGAGTTGCAGATAAGGAAGGGTGTGTCTATTTCCGAGAACCAGTTTGGATTCATGTTGAGACGCTCAACTATAGAAGCCATCCATCTTATTAAGAGGTTGGTGGAGCAATACAAGGAGTGGAAGAATGACTTTCACACGGTGTTCATCGATCTGGAGAAAGCATATGACAAAGTCCCAAGGGAGGTGCTATGGAGATGCTTATAGGCTAAATGTGTACTGATGATGTATACTATGGTGACCAATGACATGTATGATGGTGTAAAGACCCGGGGTAAGGAAAACAGGAGGAGACTCAAAGCCTTTTCTAGTTGTGATGGGGTTACATCAAAGATCAACTCTTAGTCCATTTTTATTTGTTTTGGTGATGGATGAACTGATGTAGAAAGCCATGGTGAGGTTCCATGGTGTATGTTATTTGCGGATGACATAGTGTTGATTAAAGAGACCCGCAGTAGAGTTAATGCTCAATTGGAGTTTTGTAGACATAGACTGGAGTCCAATGGGTTCAAGTTGAGCAGGATCAAGATGAAATACTTGGAGTGCAAGTTTAGTGACATAGCGCATGTGGAGGGCATAAAAGTGGAGCTTGAGGGGAAGGCCATCTTAAAGTGAGGAATTTTTAAGTATCTTGGGTCCATTATCTAAGAAAATAGGGAGATTGATGAGGATGTCACACATCTTATTGGAGAAGGGTGGATGAAATGGAGGCTCGCCTCCTGAGTCTTGTATGACAAGAAAGTGCCTCCAAAACTTAAAGGCAAGTTCTACAGAATGGTAGTTATACCTACTATGTTGTATGGGGCGGAGTGTTGGCCGGTCAAGAAATCTCACATCCAGATGATGAAGGTTGCGAAAATGAGAATGTTGCGATGTATGTGTGGGCATACTAGGAAGGATATGATTATAAATAAAGTTATTCGGGACAAGGTGGGAGTGGCTTCGATGGAGGACAAGATGCGGGAAGCAAGACTGAGATGGTTTGAGCATATACAAAAGAGATGTATGGAGGCCCCAATGCGGAGGTGTGAGAGGTTGGCTATAGATGGTTTCAGGAGAGGTAAAGGTAGGCCGAAGAAGTATTGGGGAGAAGTGATTAGACAGGATATGATGCAGTAACAGCTTTTCGAGGACATGGCCTTAGGTAGGAAGTTCTGGAGGTCGCGGATTAAAGTAGAAAGTTAGTAGGTAGTAGGTCCGTATATCCTTCCATACTAATAGGTGTAGTAGTATCTATGTAGTCTCTGTCACTATCTATTAATTCTTGTACTTCAATTATCATATTAGTTTGCTGCAGTTATTGTTACTTACTCTTCTGCATAATGGTTATTTAGCGTTTCTTTGTCATGACTTCTTTACTTTCATCAATGCTTGTCTGACCTTTTTTTTTGTCATGCTTTCTCTTGAGCTGGAGATCTTTCGGAAACAACCTCTCTACCTCCCAAGGTAGAGGTAAGGTCTGCGTATACTCTACCCTCCCAGACCCCACTTGTGAGATTACACTGGTATGTTGTTGTTGTTATTGTTAAGAGTCCCACATCGGATATGGAATGGGAACATGGACTCCTTATATGGACTTGGACAATCCTCAACCCTAAAAGCTAGCTTGTAGGGTGAGGATTGTCCAAGTCCATATAATGAGTCCATGTTTCCATTACATATCCGATGTGGGAGTCTTAACATGTTCACATTTCATATCAGATATAGAATGGGAACATGGACTCCTTATATGGACTTGGACAATCCTCACCCCAAAAGCTAGCTTATAGGGTGAGGATTATCCAAGTCCATATAAGGAGTCCATGTTCCCATTCCATATCCGACGTGGGACTCTTAACAATTATATATTATAATTTTTTTCTCTGCAGTCTGTGGCATTTACAGAGGCTCCATTATTTATCATTGTGCTGAGCTGGTTTGTGATTTTTGGGATATGTTTAATGCTCATCTGTCTTTGCTATTGTTGATGTAGAAGAGAACTTTATGGCTATTCTTGAATAGCCTATGCTCTCTCCCTCATATTCCTCATACTTTTTACCGTTGATGCAATGTGATTATCTCTCCCTCACTCTTTCTCTCTCCCTTGCGTAACTTTACATGCTCATGCTTGTTTGCACACAATGGAATCAACTAACATAGAAAAATTATGCGTATGCAGGAATTTTTGACATTTACATAAATAAGAAGAATATCATCAATGAATAATATTATCACATTTGCCACAAGGAGAGAGCTTTGGCCCAATGACTTAATTAAATCTTAAGCTAGATGAGCTGTAGGGTTCAACTCTACTTAACCTCAGATTTCAATAAAAAGCGCTCGCTCAAATGCAAAACAAAAGTTATTGTCAAAGGATGAGGTTTGAACCTCCCACCTCAGAAGCAAAGTTATGTGCTTAACCAAATGACCTTGAAGCATTCTTTGTTATGCAATCAGTCTCATTTGCGACATATTATCTAAACTGTTCATAATTTTAATATATTAATATAGTAAAATTTTCCGATGAAGTGGTATCATCATCCAACGTGAATCCTCCCACTCACCCTTAACCCATACTCCCATGTAGATACAAGCATGTAACACATTTACTTAATCTCTGTTCTCATACTTGTTGGTTACAAAGGTGCAGGAAACGGGAATTAAAAATAACTGCCAAGTAATACAAGAATTGAAAATTACAATATAACAACAAAACTGAAATTACAATTCTGTTGAAGAAGGAAAACTGGAAACTGTTTTGTTTTTGCTGAGTCGAGTGTGACACTCTGTCTTTAAGACAATATTGCCCCGTATGTATCCTTTATACATCCTGGACAATTTGTCTCCCAAGATAAAACAACAATGGAACAATTGAGCAAAGGAAACTCAAGAGCTACCGTGAAGAATATTGAGTAACGAAATGATGCTTGGAAGTTGTAGGAAGAACTATTTTTCTGCTTGTGTATTTTCATGTATTGTTAATGTCCTCAACAATGGTGCAAGGGGGTGTTTATATAGGTGAGGGGGGGGCTGTTTAACTGCCTCCATAACAACCATTATTGGCCAAGTAATGACCATTATGGAGGTAGTAAAGCCACCAAAATAAATGGTGACAAAGACCAACGGATTGGCCATTATAGGAGGAGTAACTCAGCCAAAATAAATGGCTGAATTGAGTGCTGTGTCGTTTCTGTTCTCTTCTGCCCATTCTGACTTTCTGGAAAACTTCAGGAACCAAACTGTACATCTGGAAGAATTTTGGTCCAAACTGTACATATAAAACTTATGGGATCAAACTGTACATCTGGCAAAGTTCTCTGGCGCGTGTGGGCTTTCCTCGAACCGAAGCACATCTAGGTCCTCCCTCCTTTAAACACATGGGATACCCCTTGGGGTCCCAAACTCCAAACCAATTTTGAGTCTTATATACACAACAATTCTTTCTTCCTCTACCGATGAGGGAAAATTGATCACACACCACACTTTTCCATGGTTCAAACACCTTACTTCGTGAACCAATATCTCTTTCATTTCTCAATGAAATTTGACGATTCTTGGCCCTACGGTTATCTACATACTTAGTAGATCATGCATGTGTAAAGAACCGGATTCTCCAATATGCGTAACACTAGTGTTTAAGCCGTTAAAGTTGGTCGGTCGCAACTCCCGCCAAAGACTAATTTCCAACAATTCCCTCTTGAAAGAGATTTTGGCGCACTCACATGGTGTCTGTTCATTTCCAGTAATATTTCAGCGGACCGATGTTGCATAATGAGAGGTAGCTTCAGCTTTGAACCTTTCATAGTTGAATACCATCGGACTTACTTACTGCGCGGTGAACGTGATGTCTTGAACCGTCAGTGTTTAGTGTAAGCCAAGTCAATGGTACCAACACAACAAATTTCCTTACTCTCTTCTTCGTAATGTTTTGTCCATTTTGGCCATGGACAACTTCTTGGATTCTTAAGTGCGTTCATTTGAGGCGGCCCGTCCTCGCACTTAAATAGGTGGTCTCCTACAAGGTATCCTGCTATACCCCACTTCACAAGTGTTAGGAACCATTAAAAGTTTCCCAAAAACCTAACCTCAACTGTTGAGGATCATTTACAGGTTTTGAAAACTTAACCTTTACCCATACTACAGATAGCACTTAACGTCTATCGCGGGAACGACTTTGGATTTTGTGTTTCTTTTCAGAAATCACTATCCGAAGTGCTCATGCTTCCACTGAAGCGATCAACTGAACCTTTACAACTTAGTTTTCCTATTGAACCAAATTACTGGGATCTCCAGTTAGTAAGGTTGGGTTACCACTGTATTGGTCCTTATATCTTGGGTTTTAAGCCCATTTTCCTAGACAGGCAAGCCATCTGATCTTTAGGTAAGCCCTTTGTCAATGGGTCTGCTATATTATCCTTTGACTTAATGTAATCAATGGATATTATACCCGTGGTTATCAGTTGCCTAACGGTCTTATGCCTCCGTCGAATATGACGAGACTTGCCGTTGTACATAGCATTCCGTGCCCTTCCTAGAGCCGACTGACTATCACAGTGGATCATTACCGAAGGTACGGGTTTGTTCCAACACAGAACATCCTCTAAGAAGTCATGAAGCCACTCAACTTCTTCTTCTGCTTTGTCTAAAGCGATAAACTCCGATTCCATCGTGGATCGGGCAATGCAAGTTTGCTTAGAGGATTTCCAAGACATAGCCCCACCACCAATTGTAAATACATACCCACTGGTGGACTTGGTGTTCTCTATATTAGATATCCAGTTTGCATCACTGTACCCCTCTAGTACAACTGGATATCTCGAATAGTGTAACCCAAAATTTAACGTGTAATTCAGGTATTGTAATACCCGATTCAACGCCTTCCAGTGATTATCACTCAGATTACGGGTGAACCTAGCCAACTTATTGACTGCGTAAGCAATATCAGGTCGGGTGCAGTTTGTTATATACATCATACTACCGATCACCTGTGCATATCGCTCCTGGTATACAGGTGCACCAAGATTTTTATCAAGATTTTGATTTGTATCCATTGGTGACTTTATCGGTGAACTGTCTAACATCTCAAACTTTTTCAAAACATCCTCGATGTAGTGAGACTGAGATAAGACCAGCCCGTCAGACGTCTTAGAGATTTTAATCCCTAGGATGACATCTGCGATACCCATATCCTTCATGTCGCAACATTGTTTCAACATGTTCTTAGTCTCTAGGATTACCCTAGGACTGCTTCCTGTGATCAACATGTCGTCTACATACAGGCATATCATAATAAATGAGTCAGAGTTACCTTTCGTGTAAACACATTTATCACACTCATTAATGGCGAACCCCATCGATAGTAGAGTACTATCAAATTTTTCATGCCATTGCTTCGGGGCTTGTTTCAGCCTATACAGAGATTTGACAAGCCGACAGACTTTCTTCTCTTGCCCTTGAACCACATACCCCTCGGGTTGGTCCATATAAATTTCTTCTTCCAAATCACCGTTTAGGAAGGCTGTCTTAACATCTATCTGGTGTATCTCAAGGTCACGCAAAGCTGCGATCGCAATGAATACCCGTATGGATGTCATCCGGGATACCGGAGAATATGTGTCAAAGTAGTCAAAGCCTTCTGTCTGCCGATAGCCCTTGAATACCAACCTGGCCTTGTACTTGTCTATAGACCCATATGCTTTGTATTTCCGTTTGAGTATCCATTTACAACCCAACAGTTTATTTTCCGGAGGAAGATCAACCAACTCTCAAGTATGGTTATGCAGAATGGAGCCTATTTCACTCTCAATAGCTTCTTTCCAGAGCGGTGCTTCTGGAGTTGACAACGCCTTAGCAATTGTCCTTGGTTCATCATTAACCATATAAGCTACAAAGTCAGGACCGAAGGATTTATCCTTCCTGGCCCTTTTACTTCGCCTTAGATCCATCTCTGGAGTCTCCAAGTTCTGAGAATCTGAAACACTAGATTCCGGATGTTCAGCCACCTCGAGATTCGCTAGATCTGAACCATCTAGATCCGGGCAGTCAAGGACTCCCGGTTCTTGAGAGCTTTGTGCATAACTTCATTTGCGAGAGGTTATGTCTTTTTCCTTTCTAGGAAAGGTACCTTCAAAGAATAAAGCATTCCTTGATTCCATAATTGTACCCTGGTGGATATCTAGAATATCTGACTTATGCACTAAGAAACGATAAGCACTACTATTATTTGCATATCCGATGAATATGCAATCTACAGTCTTAGGCCCAATATTGACCTGCTTTGGCTTGGGTACTTCAACCTTTGCCAAACAACCCCACACCTTAAAATATTTGTAGGTGGGTTTATTTCCCTTCCATGATTCATATGGAGTTTTGTCCTTACCCTTATGTGAGACTCTGTTAAGAATCATATTAGCGATAAGGACGGCTTCTCCCCACATGTTTTGGGGAAGACCGAAATTGATAAGCAAGACATTCATCATTTCCTTCAATGTGCGGTTCTTACGTTCCGCCACACCGTTCGACTGAGGTGAGTATGGAGCTGTCGTTTGATGAACAATGCCTTCTTGGGCACAATATTCCTCAAAAGGCGCTACATATTCTCCCCCTCTATCGCTACGAATGGATTTAATCCGTAGGCTTAGTTAGTTTTCAACTTCTGCTTTGTAACGTCGGAACGCTTCAAACGCTTCAAAGGCTTCATCCTTACTTTTTAACAAGTAAAGGTAACAATATCTTGTGCTATCGTCAATGAAAGTCACAAAGTGCTTGTTCCCCCCTCTAGTTTGTGCGAACTTCAAATCACATATATCTGTATGAATAAGTTCTAGAGGAGCGGTATTCCATTCGACGGATAGAAAAGGAAGCTTGGTGAGTTTTGCCTCTACGCACACCTCACACTTACGTTGAGGGTTTACGTTGACAGACGGCAACAACTCCATCTTTACCAGCCTTTGAATAGACTTGTAGTTAACGTGTCCTAATCTATGATGCCATAAATTAGAAGACTCAAGCAAATAAGAAGAAGGTTCAACTTTATTACTTGGACGCAATACAGACATGGCATTCACTTTGAAGAGGCCTTCACAGACGAAGCCTCTCCCCACAAATGTGCCATTCTTAGTGAGTACAAACTTATTGGATTCAAACACTAGCCTAAAACCAGCATTAACCAATAAAGGTCCAGAAATTAAATTTCTTCTAATCTCTGGGACGTGCATCACTTCCTTCAGAGTGAGCTCTTTACCGGAAGTCATCTTCAGGACCACCTTTGCAACCCCCAACACGTCCGAGGAAGCGTTGTTGCCCATGAACAACTTCTTGTCGGTGACCGGTGAGTACGTGGAGAAGGCATCTTTGTTGGAACAGATGTGTCTTGTTGCACCTGTGTCCACCCACCACTGCATCGGATTCTCAACCAAGTTTGGCTTCTAGCACTACTGCCTAGAAATCCTCAATCATGTCATCCAGGAGCGTGTCCTTGACGACGTTAGCTTGCGCCTTGCCTTTCGACTCGGATTTCTATTGTTGCTCAGTCTTGAGCTTGCGGCATTCCTTGATCCTATGACCAGGTTTCCCACAGTGATGACAGTTACCTCTGAACGTCTTCACTGCGTGGGCCTTGCCGTCTTTCTGGAACTTCCGCTTCTTGCTTGGGTTCCCGTTGGCCTCAGCCAGATTTGCCTTTGCCTCAGCAGGTTGTCTGCCCCTAGGTAAGGCCTTCTTGTTATCTTCCTGGATTTGGAGTTTGATAACAAGCTCTTCAAATGTCATCTCCTTTGTCTTGAGTTTTAAGTAACTCATAAACTCATTCCATGAAGGAGGTAACTTTTTAATCAGCGATGCAACCAAAAACTGCTCGTTTGGTTTCAATCCTTCCAAATCCAGGTGATGTATCATCATTTGGAATTCCTGGACTTGGGACATCACTGTCTTGCTGTCCACCATTTGGAATTTTAGAAATTTCCCAACGATGAACTTCTTAGTACCCGCATCTTATGCGTTGTACTTCTTTTACAGTTTTTCCCACAGCTCTTTGGCAGTGCCAACGGTGTAATAGACCGTGTAGAGAGGGTCTGCTAATCAGTTCAGTATGTAATTCTTGCACATAAAATCGCTATGATTCCATGCGTCACGAACCATCTTCATGCCATTAATGACATGGATACCAAGGCCCCCTTCACCCGTTTCAGCAGGAGAAGAGTCCATTTCATCTCCAGCTTATGGAGGATCTTCCGTAAGGAACCGGGCCATGCCCATAACTGTTAAGTAGAACATCATCTTTTGCTGCCATCTCTTAAATTCTGATCCCATGAATTTTTCAGGGCGATCATGGTGTGAGCCAGAAGGTGGAGCAGTAGTAGTCGGGAAGGCATCGGTGTTACTGCCTTGAACAGTAGAGGTGGCAGCAGTGAAGGCAGTAGAGTTGCTGCCTTGGCCAGTAGCGGCAGTAGCGGGGAAGGCAGCAACGTTGCCTTGATTGGCAGCAACATCAGTCATAATTCCAGTCATGTTGCAGCAGTTACAGTAAGCAAATATTGTCTTAAACTTGTTGGTTACAAAGGTGCAGGAAACGGGAATTACAAATAACTGTCAAGTAATACAAGAACTGAAAATTACAATACAACAACAAAACTGAAATTACAATTCTGTTGAAGAAGGAAAACTGGAAACTATTTTGTTTTTGCTGAGTCGAGTGTGGCACTCTGTCTTTAAGACAATATTGCCCCGTATGTATCCTTTTTACATCCTGGACAATTCGTCTCCCAAGATAAAACAACAATGGAACAATTGAGCAAAGGAAACTCAAGAGCTACCGTGAAGAATATTGAGTAACGAAATGATGCTTGGAAGTTGTAGGAAGAACTGTTTTTCTGCTTGTGTATTTCGTGTATTGTTAATGTCCTCAACAATGGTGCAAGGGGGTGTTTATATAGGTGAGGGAAGGGCTGTTTAACTGCCTCCATAACAACCATTATTGGCCAAGTGAGAAAGACCAACGGATTGGCCATTATAGGAGGAGTAATTCAGCCAAAATAAATGGCTGAATTGAGTGTTGTGGCATTTCTGTTCTCTTCTTCCCATTCTGACTTTCTGGAAACTGCAGGGACCAAACTGTACATCTTGAAACTTCAGGGACCAAACTGGTACATCTGAAAGAATTCTGGAAAACTGTACATATGACTGTACATCTGGCAAAGTTCTCTGGCCCAAAAAGATAATAGCAGAAGGCCCGTGGCCCGAGAACCCGAGAACCCGGAACCGGACGGGCGGCGCGCGTGTGGGCTTTCTTTGAAGTTTGAACCGAAGCACATCTAGGTCCTCCCTCCTTTAAACACATGGGATACCCCTTGGGGTCCCAAACCCCAAACCAATTTTGAGTCTTATATACACAACAATTCTTTCTTCCTCTACCGATGAGGGAGAATTGATCACACACCACTTTTCCATGCTTCAAACACTTTACTTCGTGAACCAATATCTCTTTCATTTCTCAATGAAATTTGACGATTCTTTGCCCTACGGTTATCTACGTACTTAGTAGATCATGCATGTGTGAAGAACCGGATTCTCCAATATGCGTAACACTAGTGTTTAAGCCATTAAAGTTGGTCGGTCGCAACTCCCGCCAAAGGCTAATTTCCAACAATCCCCTATTCTCAAACTTGTATCTTTTGATTAATATGCAGCATAGGGTGTGTCATTTTATACATCGTCTTCGGGAAAGTTTTACAAGAGTACAATCAACACGTTGGAATATGTGGTGCATCAGGCAGATATCACAGCTTTACTCTCTTCTGATGTCCAAACAGATATAGATGGCATCCAAACCAAGATTAACTCTTCTGCTAGTATCCTCTCCACTAAAACAGAAGGTAATAAATATGATATAGAGAATCTAATAAAATCTGTGTAAGTGAATGACGTTAAATACATGCTTGCTTTTGCTTTTCTTACCTTTGAAACTTATGAAACTTGGCTCATCTGTCAGTAGGAACTGCCTTATGGATCCTTCTTTCTTCAGGAACTGTGAACTGTTATTAGTGTCTTTTAAATCACCTTATTCCATGTATGCTGTTTGTGCAGCTTAGTAATTGTTGGATGGATTCTTGTCACTGGGACCTTAGTTTTATGTGGTATATTTCTTGTTCTCCACAAGTAAGCTCTCTTATGTATTTCACTTCTGCCAGGTATTTTAATCCTTAAATCTGAATAAAACAGGGCCAGCCTCGATATGATATAACATTTGAGCATGAGAACACGGGTTGGATGAGTTTGGATGTGCTTTACAGATTGGTATTCATTCTTTTTTTCATTATGGATAGCCGATGTTCATTGCACCGTTTTAAATGGCGCTTCTTGATTCTTCTTTTGGAGTTGGTAATAATAAAATCCTGTGGGAATCTTTCAAAGGGTGTTGAAGAATGCTTAACAGCTAGGACATAGATGACACCTCATTGTAGAAATGATCAAAATGCATTGAGATTCAAATATTGTCTCTGTTGGATAAAATATATGTTCCTGTTTATCCAAAAACTCTAGCCGCAGGCATGCTTTTTAGCGACTACAATAGTAATTTTCTATGGCCAAATATTAGAACCATTTAGTGGTCGATTTGCAAGTCGTTGTTGATGTAATGGCTTTAAGTCGTGTATCTTATTTCTTGAAGAAACTTTGGGTGGTCATGTTGCTATACTGTATTGCAAAACCGATGAAGCAGTAAAATTAATTTCTGAAACCAGAAAACAAAAACCTGAACAGATTCTGGAAAATAAGAATAGATTTTGAAAAATATTTATGAATGAAAAAATCGAGTCCACTGAATGCACAGTGTGTCCTTAAGGAAATTATTCCCCTCAAGTACCCGAGGTTAATGGAATATATCCTCCCAGGATAGAACGATCTTACTCACCGGTGTATCGGTACCTAGAACAACGGTGTCAGTGAACCACTCAACAGCAGTAAATCACAACACTGGAATTTATTTGTGCAGAAGAAGAAGAAGTTCAGAAAATTAGTGAATAAAATTCTGAGGAATCAAATGAATTTATAGCCATGGAAGTACTATTTCTGAAGGTTTACAACCCTTCTGAACAGCCACTAAAAACTGGTGGGAAATTTAAATATGGGAAAGAAATCGGGTCGCGGGTCAGACACGCAGACCCGGGTCACTAACGGGTAGGATTGGATAAGTTAATTAATTTAATTAAATAATAATTAATTTAATAATTAAAGAAAATTTGGTCCAAAAAGATTATCAATTAATCAGATCATTTGACCAAATCCAAATCCAAATCCAAATCCGAAGCCGAGCCGAGCCGAGCCGAGCCGAGCGAAGACGACGGTGCGAGGGGAGACCCTCTTCTTAACCCTTTAGCAACAAGAAGGAGTACTTTTACTTATAAGTAGAAGAACTTTTCTTTCCACTACCGATGAGGGACAAATGCTTATTTTATAAAGTAAGAGAGAACTCCCCCCATTTCCCATTCAATCTATCATTTAAACCCAACAATCCCCCACATGAATGGGGAATGGCTATAAGATAAAGGAATGTATGGACAAGTGTGTAATTTACAATCATGGATTAATTGCATCTGGATAAGTAGGTTTCCCTTTGAACTTTCCGTAGTGAACATATGTTGGATATACTCGGTCAATCGGTAGATTTGATATCTTTGAACCGTCGAGCTTTGGCGTATACCTAGACAACCATATGTCACACAATCAATCATTTACCGTCTATGTTTGTTATGGTTGTGTTCATTTCAGCCATGAACACCTCCTGATTTCATGAGTGTATAGAGAATGGGCTTCTTACAATCATTCTCTTTGAAGCGGCTTACACTTCACACTCACATAGGTGATTTCTAAACGTGTTATCGTGTAGACACACTATTTGGTCAAACCTGCCAAATTTAGAAACCATTAAAAAATAAACTTAAGCTTTTTATTAACTTGTTAAAAAAACCTTAATATTTTATCCTTATTCCTGAACATTGTCTTCATCATGAGAATGAATTTAGTTATTTGACAATGCCGAACGGTCAGTCACGACTTTGTTTGATCTCCTTGAACCTAGCTCTTGGGATCTCTAGTCTGCTAGGTAGAATTACCGCCATGATGACTTGTCCTTAGCCTTAAACCCATTCCCTTAGATGATCTTTCAATCACCTCTCTAGATAGGCCTTTTGTTAACGGATCCGATATGTTATCTCTTGACTTTACGTAGTCAATCGTGATAACACCACTAGAGAGTAGCTGTCTAACAGTATTGTGTCGCCGTCGAATGTGACGCATTTTTCCGTTATACATAACGCTCCCTGCCCTACCTATTGCTGCTTGGATATCACAATGTATACATATAGGTACCAAAGGTTTGGGCCAAAATGGAATATCTTCCAAGAAATTTCGGAGCCATTCAGCTTCTTCACCGGCCTTGTCTAAAGCTATAAACTCAGATTCCATCGTAGAACGAGCGATGCACGTCTGTTTGGATGATTTCCAAGACACTGATCCACCCCCAATTGTGAAAACATAACCACTCGTGGATTTAACTTCAGATGATCCGGTGATCTAATTTGCATCACTATATCCTTCGATCACGGCGAAATATTTGTTATAATGCAAAGCATAGTCTTGGATATGTTTCAGATACCCCAAAACTCGTTTCATTGCCATCCAGTTAGTTTGATTGAGATTACTTGTAAACCGACTCAATTTACTAATAGCACATGCTATATCTGGTCGCGTACAATTCATGATATACATCAAACTTCCCAACACTCTTGCATAATCCAATTGTGAGCCACTTTCACCTTTATTCTTCTGAAATGTATAGCTCATGTCAATTGGAGTCTTGGCAATATTGAAATCTAAATACTTAAACTTGTCAAGTACTCTTTCAATATAATGAGACTGCGATAATGCTAGACCTTGTGGAGTTTTATGAATTCTGATGCCTAAGATCAATCAGCAACTCCTAAGTCCATATCAAATTTGCTAGCCAACATGCGCTTAGTAGAATTTATATCGGCAATATTTTTACTCATTATCAACATGTCATCAACATATAAACAAATAATGACTTCATAATTTGGAGTATTTTTAATGTAAACACATTTGTCACACTCGTTGATTTTAAATCCATTTGCCAACATTGTTTGGTCAAATTTAGCATGCCATTGTTTGGGTGCTTGTTTTAGTCCATAAAGCGACTTAACAAGTTTGCACACTTTCCCTTCTTTACCAGGAACCACAAATCCCTCAGGTTGTTCCATGTAAATTTCTTCCTCCAATTCTCCATTTAAGAAAGTTGTCTTAACATCCATTTGATGGATTTCAAGACCATGTACGGCTGCTAGTGCCACTAACAACCGAATAGATGTTATCCTTGTTACCGGCGAGTATGTGTCAAAGTAATCAAGGCCTTCCTTTTGTCTATAACCTTTGACCACAAGTCTTGCCTTATATTTGTCAACAGTGCCATCAACTTTCATTTTCCTTTTAGAAATCCATTTTGATCCTAAAGGTTTATTTGCAGGAGGAAGATCAACTAATTCCCATGTATGGTTGTTCAAAATTGATTCAATCTCACTATTGACTGCCTCTTTCCAAAATGATGAATCAGAAGATGACATCGCTGCTTTAAATGTTTGAGGCTCATTTTCAAGCAAGAATGTCAAAAAATCTAGTCCAAAGGAAGTAGACGTCCTTTGACGTTTGCTACGCCTTGGATCCTCTTTACTTGGTGTACTTTCCTTTGGTTCTTCCCGCGGTCGTTTAGATCTTTCACTTGACGACTCACATTCAATTTTATACGGATAAGTGTTTTCAAAGAATTCAGCATTATCTGATTCAATTATCGTATTAACATGAATTTCGGGATTGTCCGATTTGTGAACCAAAAACCGACAAGCTTTGCTGTTTGTAGCATAGCCAATAAAAACACAATCCACAGTTTTTGGTCCGATTTTTACCCTTTTGGGCAAAGGAACTTGGACCTTTGCTAAACACCTCCACACTTTGAAATATTTCAAGTTGGGTTTTCTTCCTTTCCATAGTTCATATGGAATAGATTGTGTTTTGCTGTGGGGCACACTGTTGAGTATTCGGTTAGCTGTAAGGATAGCTTCCCCCCACAAGCTCTGCGGTAAACCAGAACTTATTAGTAAAACATTCATCATTTCCTTTAATATTCAGTTTTTTCTTTTCGCAATTCCATTTGATTGTGATGTGTAAGGGCAATAGTTTGATGAATAATTCCATATTCTAAGCATATCTCTGCAAAAGGAGATTCGTATTCTCCACCCCTATCACTTCTAATCATTTTTATCTTTTTATTCAATTGATTTTCCACTTCGTTCTTGTATTGCTTAAATGCATCAATTGCTTCATCCTTACTATTAAGCAAATACACATAACAATATCGAGTGCAATCGTCAATAAAGGTTATAAAATACTTTTTCCCACCGCGAGATGGTATTGACTTCATATCACATATATCTGTGTGGATTAAGTCTAAAGGATTTGAATTCCTATCAATAGACTTATATGTATGTTTAACAAATTTAGATTCAACACAAATTTCACATTTTGATTTATTACACTCGAATCTAGGCAATACTTCTAAATTAATCAATTTCCGTAAGGTTTTGTAGTTGACATGTCCTAAACGAACATGCCATAAATCATTTGACTCCAATAAGTAAGACGAAGCTGAATTCTTATTAATACTGTCAACAACCATTACATTGAGTTTGAAAAGACCCTCGGTGAGGTAGCCCTTTCCTATGAACATATCATTCTTACTTATTACCATTTTCTCACTAACCAGCACGCACTTAAACCCGTTTTTGACGAGTAGTCCGACTGAAACTAAATTCTTCCTAATTGTGGGAACGTGCAGAACATTGTTGAGAGTCAGCACCTTGCCGGAAGTCATTTTCAGAAGTATCTTCCCATATCCTTCAACCTTGCCTGTTGCAGTATTTCTCATAAATAGTACCTCTTCGGGTCCAGCGGGAGCATAGGTTGCAAATGCTTCTTTTACAGCGCAAACATGTCGAGTGGCACCAGAATCAAGCCACCACTCCTTCGGGTTTCCAACCAAATTGTACTCCGATAGCATTGCACACAGATCATCCATATCATCATTCTTTTCCACCATATTGGCTTGTCCTTTTCCCTTGTTCTTTTTCGGGAGACGACAATCTGGGGCTTTGTGACCAGCTTTCCCACAATTAAAGCAGTTGCCTTTGAACTTTTTCTTGGCTTGCTCCTTCTTTTGTCCATTGAACTTCTTTCTTTTCTTACTTTTTGGGGCAACCTTTTCAACAATATTTGCTCCCATATTCGTTGAATTCCCCCGCGACTTCTTCTCGGCTGTTTTGTTATCTTCCTCAATCTTGAGACGAATCACAAGATCTTTCAACTTCATTTCCTTGCGCTTGTGCTTAAGATAATTCTTGAAATCTTTCCATGAGGGCGGCAACTTCTCAATCATTGCAGCGACTTGGAATGCTTCATTCACTACCATACCTTCAGCAATAAGGTCATGGAAGATAAGTTGAAGCTCTTGAACTTGGGTTCCAACGGTTTTTCCATCCACCATTTTGTAGTCTAGGAATTTGGCAACCACAAACTTCTTCAAGCAAGCATCTTCGGTTTTGTACTTCTTTTCAAGTGCACTCCATAGTTCTTTGGAAGTTTCTACTGCAATGTAGACGTTGTACAAGTCATCTTCTAAGGCACTCAAAATGTAGCCTTTGCACAAAAAATCAGCCTGTTTCCAAGCCTCAGTAACCATGAACTGTTGGTTGTCAGGCATGTCGGTGGCAGGCACAGGAGGGTCCTCACTGATGAACTTTTGCATACCAAGGGTGGTAAGCCAAAAGAACATTCTTTGCTGCCATCCTTTAAAGTTGGCACCGGTGAACTTCACAGGTTTATCAGCCGATGGCACAGCGGTACGAGTTGTAGGAGTAACCGCGGGTGCAGTATTCGCAGAGGTAGTTTCAGTCTCAATTACCATTATTCGTTTGTCACTGTCAAATCGACAAACGGTTTTAGTTAATAAAACTAGAATATCAATTCAATCACAGACTTAAACGATGAAGATTTTATTTCTTCAAATCGCAGTATAATTATGAAACTTTAGTATTCCAACGAAGTTTTTATATCTTCGAGTCAGAATACTAATATTCATATGGAGTAGAAAACTACACGAGTTTTAATCTCCAAACCAGAATATATCAACGATGAAGTTTTTATGTTCTTCAAATCGTTGTACAAGTATGAACTTTAATATTCCAATGAAATTTTTATGTCTTCAAGTCAGAATATGAAATTTCATACGGAGTAGAAAACCACACAGGTTTTAGTCTCCAAAACAGAATACAAATTAATCTAAAAATATAATTTCCTTAAGATTATTGCTATACTGTATTGCAAAACCGATGAAGCAGTAAAATTAATTTCTGAAACCAGAAAACAAAAACCTGGACAGATTCTGGAAAATAAGAACAGATTCTGAAAAATATTTAAGAATGAAAAAATCGAGCCCACTGAATGCACAGTGTGTCCTTAAGAAAATTATTCCCCTCAAGTACCCGAGGTTAATGGAATATATCCTCCCAGGATAGAACGATCTTACTCACCGGTGTATCGGTACCTAGAACAACGGTGTCAGCGAACCACTCAACAACAGTAAATCAGAACACTGGAATTTATTTGTGCAGAAGAAGAAGAAGTTCAGAAAATTAGTGAATAAAATTTTGAGGAATCAAACGAATTTATAGCCATGGAAGTACTGTTTCTGAAGGTTTGCAACCCTTCTGAACAGCCACTAAAAACTGGTGGGAAATTTAAATATGGGAAAGAAACCGGGTCGCGGGTCAGACTTTAACATCAATTTCACGCCCGACTTTGCTCCGTTGTACTGTAATCAATCGTGATCTATGATGCCAATTGTCACGACCCAAACCGGAGGGCCATGACGGGCACCCGGACCCTACCAGCCGAGCACCACTCTTCATACATTTATCAGCTAATCCGAAATCAACCATGGCTACAAGGGTCATTACCAAATTGTCTGTCGACACATACATCACAGCCGACAGGTCCATAAACAACTACCATACACAGGACAACTGTCTACAAGCCTCTAAAGAATACGTGACATCACAAAGACGGGACAGGACCCGCCGTACCCATATGCATATGCAAAACATCATACCACGACCAGACTGCAACTCTGAAATAAGTAAAGTGCTCCAACATCAGTTGCGCCAGCAACCTACTAGTGCGGACCGTCACCTGTCTACCTGATCCTGCGGGCATAAAACGCAGCGTCCCCTGACAAAAGGGACGTCAGTACAACTGATGTACTAAGTATGTTAGGCATAAGAAATAATATAACAGAGATACATAACAACCCGAAACAGAAACAATCGACAAAGATAACTGATAGAAATAGCCGATAGAAACAGTCGACAACACCAACAGCCGATAGAAACAACTGACAGCAACAACCGACAAAACCGGCTGACCAGCAGTAAATGCCTCTGAGGGCCCTAATATACATGCCTAAATGTTATGCACAATGCAAATGCGGTATATATATATATATATGTTGCGGAACGTGCAACCCGATCCAATATTATATATATATATATATATATATATATATATATATATATATATATGTTGTGGAACGTGCAACCCGATCCAATATTATATATATATATATATATATATATATATATATAATGCATGAATGACAATGAAACATTCTGAACTTTTCGGATGACATAATATCCTTGTACCTTCGGCTAACATTGGGAATATCAACATCTTTCCCAGATACCTCAATAAGGACTTAGAAATATATTTAGGCATGCCTTCAGCATAGGAATCAATAATAGGAACATCCCTGGCTACTATGAGCAGAATTATTTATGGAACAATATTACGTTTACGTTTCTTTACAAGGAACACGCCAAAAGAAAGAAGGATTTTCCTTAACATACCTTTGTCGTCAAAGCTATTCAAGTTTTCTGAGTCCTCGTAAGCTATACGAACAATTATCTACATTATATGAATGATTTGGATCAATTTCGCATCAACAGCTAAAGGTAGTCTTCACTTAGACGTTTTATCAAACATCTTATGTGCGTAGAACTTCTATAACTCATAACAATGGAAACTAATCAACAAGGAAACTTCTTTAGCTTAAATGAACTTCCTTATCTTCCTCATACAACAACCAACAATAGTCTACAATTTCCAGCAACTAATCATCACCAAACAGCTCCAAACGAGCAGCTCACAATACACAACCAAATTCCAAGTTCCTCCAAGAATTTGTTGTACAACCAATTCGAAATAACACTCCTACAACTTGTATAAACTTAAGAACAAGAAGGAGAAGATGGAACTTACCTCCAAGCACAAGAATCCCTTCAATTTCGAGATCACTTCACTTCCAAGGAGTCTCCAAAATCAGCACAATAAGGAGAAAGGCGATAGGACGACGACCACAGGATTTTTCACGTTAGATTTACTTGGTTTGCTTTGATTTTGGCCTTGGATCATATGACAACTATTAGAGAGGGTTTGGGAGAGTTTTGTTTTTTTGGTTGATTAGGTCTTGATATGAAAGAGAAAGGGACTGCACTACTGTAACTATCAATCTGGAAATTTCCACAGCCTTAAGGGTCGTTTCGCGCTGGCCATCACCCTAAACTGGCTGTCTACGGAGTCTCACGAAAATGACAATAATGTTTGGTGCAACATCCGATTGATGAACGGTTTATTGCATTGGAAAGTAGAGTCACTGAAATGGAATGTACATATATTATGCACCCTATAAAAACTTATATACTAGGAGATATACCCTCTACAATATGGGCCAAAAATCAGGTCTGAAATTCCGTTTGTCTTTCCCCGAGTTTCGACGAACCTAGTTTCTTTGATTCGTTTGGCCCTTCAAACCATGCATTGATGATTTTGCTCATTGTCGGCCAGTAATATCAATAGAAAGCACACATGTGTATGGGGTATACGACATCAAGCTACTAATTGCAGTAGGAATAAATGTGAATGGATCAATATTCCATCTGGCTTTTGCCATTACAACTAATGAGAGCACGGAGACATGTGGTATGTTGTTGAGATATTTGAAGAAATACATTGTTAAGGATCGAATGGGCATATGCATGATATCTGACAGACATCATGAAATATTGAGTAATATGTTTGGGTTGGATGGGTGACAGTCACCTGTTACACCCCGTATTTTCGCTCTAGTATGCGTCGTGAGTAAAGTAACAAAATTCCGATGAGTCTAGGATCCCATATTTGGATGACATTGAGTTTAAATAAGCTTTAAGTAAGTTTCATAATAGTTCGGGTGAAATGAATCTGAAAAAATACATTTCGACGAAGTTCGCCAAAGGAAAGTGGATTGTAAAAGTCCATACTTTTGGGCTAAGACTAGTAGTGTTTAATATGATAAGAAAGTTTTGTTAGGAGGTATTTGAACCATACAATACCGTATGTTATGCTTTGAGTTCAAGTAAGTTGTAAAACAAAAGCTGACAAAGGTCATCTCAAGTTACGTTCATAAATTTTCTGAAATTTGGGTGAGATGTAGCAGAGCTTTTCTCTCAATATACTAAGAGTTAAGGGTGATCAACCAATGTGATTGAAGTTCTACGAGTCTAGTTTTCAAGTATTGAACCGTTCGTCGATACGGCATCATAGTATAGAGATATTCGTGTTTTTGCGAGACTGCGCATGCAACCCCTTTGAGAACCACTTGAGGCGGTGGAATTTCTTCATAAGTATAAAAGTTGGTGGCATCTTTGTAAACCTCTTGTACTCATCATTTCCAGTTTCAAAACACTCCTAAGGTTAACATGATCCAAGGGCGAAATTCCAAGTAAACAACGTAAATCCAACGCTAGAAATCTCGTGGTGCTTGTTAGATCATGGTTCTTCATCTTGTGGCTGTTTTGGAGGATTCTTCTGTAACACCCGCACCTTAGTCCATATGATTTTGAAGGGATTAAGGGCATTCATGAGGTTATAGAAGGTTTATAACAATGTTAAAGAGGTTACGTGTGAATTAAAGGTTAAACGAATCGGTGAAAATAATCTTCGTCGAAGTTCGAAATGTTGAACAAATTATACGGACCATATGGAATTTCGGTCATACTCATGTTTGCAGATCAAGAGCTCAGTGTATAAAATGATGAAGTCCCGAAATAATTTAGGACTTAACAAGTGGGACGACAGTGATTGAAAATAATATTTTGTGAATGCCAAGAGAGTCTACGGACTAGTGCTATATCACATGGTCATGATATTGGGTATATGGAGTGTGTTAAAAAGTAAATATTATTTAAGTGAATTGAGATTAAAAAAATAGTTATGTTGATAATTGATTAAATATTGATTATAGTGCGTGAAAAGTAATTGGTTAAAGTGATTATTTAGGATAAGTATGTAAAATGATAAATATTTACGTGGCAGCCACTAGTGACTAATTCATATTACTAGTTTAGGTGGCATCCTTGGGAGTTTGAGTGATTTTTACAAGTAATCTCTAAAGGGACCCACGGTCCACTAAGTTATGATGAATTCAATTCAACATCTCATAAAAAGTGAGATATCATTAAAGGAGTATGGAGCAGCAACACATATATGTGTAGGAATCGTGTACTTGTTATAAGAAGTGAAAATTAAGTAATTTTCTTGAGAATAGATACAACAGTTCTTTGATGAAGTAATCGATTACCAAAAACAACATAAAGACTCAGTGCTCCGATCTCGTCAATGAATTCATGGTTCTAATCTCAATTTTCTCCGGATCTTATCAAGTTTGGGATTACTTTATTGTGAAGTAAGGTGACGGAAAGCTTTTATGAAGGTGACCCAAGTATAATTAATCATCTATGATCTCTTTTACGAGCTGGTATGAGAATATAAGGTTAGATGTTTATCGGAGGAATTGATTCATTGTAGTCATTCAAGGATGGATTTCAAGTATTTTAAGGCTATCATTTCTTTCTTTTAGGCATGACCCAAATGTAAGCGTAACGTAAACAAATGTCCCTTTAAAAATGATTCTATTCATGTTAGTTAGAAATGTCCATGTTTTTCATTCCATTGAGATGTTAATTGAATCTTGTTATACGGGAGTATTTTTCCGCATCTTATATTATCTCTCAGTATGTGATATTTTGTGCTCATTGTTGGTTTCATGACAGCTGATATATGTAGCCACATAACGATAGTTAGAGAGTAATGACCTTATCTCACTCCGACCATGTTCGTGATGTTCTTCTAAGGTCTTTTATGACACCGAGTCGTGCTATAGTCAGTCGGGTACGACACTTATATGTGCACACCACTGCAGTTAGGTATGATAACACCGAGTCCTATTATGGCTGGGTACGATAACACCGAATCCTATTATGGCCGGGTATGATAACACTGAGTCCTTTTATGGTTAGGTACGATATGATGATGATATTGCCCCATAGTGTGGCTTATATGTATATAACTATATTTTTAAAAGGAAAGTATGCATATCATATGTCATAGTGTATTCCGAGTTACATATTGTCTCTTCCTTATTATAATTTATATTACTGTATCTATATACATATTTCTACCTTACATATTCAGTACATTGATTGTTCTGATATCCTTTGTTGGGGCAACGCGTTTCATGCCCGCAGGTTCAGATAGACGGAGTGACGCTCATTTTCAATAGGTACCAGCTCATCGACGATGTTAGAGCTCTCCATTTGTTCGGAGGTTCTACTTGGAGTCGGTATGATTATATATATACATATATACATATATATATATATATATATATATATATATATATATGTATATATATATGTATATAATTATGGATATGGCTGGGCCCTGTCCCGACATGATGGTGTTATGTACTCTTAGAGTCTTGTAGACAGTCGTCGTGTGTGTTAGAGTCATGTATGGCCTTGTCGGTCTCTCTGTTGGTTAGTTGATGTGTACGGTGGCCCTGTCGTCTTTCATCATATTATAGACGTTGGGTTTTTCTACTTCTACAGGTTATCACATCTTGTTGCCTGTTGAGAGTTATTCTGAGGCCTTGTTGGCCTCAAATTCATATATATCTAGGTACGGAGGAGACGTAGTACGCTCGGGCCATTAGGCACTAGGTGCCGGCCACACCCCCTCAAGGTTGGGGTGTGACAAATATGGTATCAGAGCAGGTCAGTCCTAGGGATGTCTACAATCGTTTCTAGTAGAGTCTCACTTATGGGTGTGTTGCACGCCACACTTATAATTGGGAGGCTACATGGCATTTAGGAAATGTAACCCTTCTTTCGTATTCTAGATCGTGTAGTAGAGCTATGTTTTAAGAGATCAATTTGTTTTGTATGCATAAGACTAAAAGTGATAAGTAATAGCACGATCTTTATCAGATCGAGTGTGCCTTAGATGTGCAAATCATGTGTTAGCGCCCATAGTTACTGACCACATTCGAGGATGAATGTTCCTAAGAGAGGAAAGATGTAACACCCTGTACCTTAGCATTAGAATATGTCATAATAAATTCATATGATCTTGAAGGGATTAAGATCATTCGTGAGGTTATAGAAGGTTTATAACAATGGTAAAAGGGTTACGTGGGAACTAAATGTTAAACGAATCAATGAAAATAATCTTCATCGAAGTTCGAAATGTTGAACAAGTTATACAGACCATATGGAATTTTGATCATACTCATGTTTGCAGTTCAAGAGCTCAGTGTATAAAAGGATGAAGTCCCGAAATAATTTAGGATTAACAAGTGGGACGACGGTGATTGAAAATAATATTTTTTGAATGTCAAGAGAGTCTACGGACTAGTGCTATATCACATGGTCATTATATTGGGTATATGAAATATGTGAAAAAGTGAATATTATTTGAGTGAATTGAAATAAAAAATTAGTTATGTTGATAATTCGTTAAATGTTGATTATAGTGGGCGAAAAGTAATTGCTTAAATTGATTATTTGGGATAAGTGTTTAAAATGATAAACATTTACGTGGAAGCCACTAGTGACTAATTCATATTACTAATTTAGGTAGCATCCTTGGGAGTTGAGTGATTTTTACAAGTAATCCTAAAGGGACCCGCAGTCCACTAAGTTATGATGAATTCAATTCAATATCTCATAAAAAGTGAGATATCTTTAAAGGAATATGGAGCAGCAACGCATAAATGTGTAGGAATCATGTACTTGTTATAAGAAGAGAAAATTAAGTTCTTTTCTTGAGAATAGATAGAACAGATCTTTGATGAAGCAATCGATTACCGAAAACAACATAAAAGATTAGTCAGTGCTCCTGATCTCGTTAATGAATTCATGGTTCTAATCTCGGTTTCCCATGGATCTCACTAAATTCGGGATTACTTCGTGGTGAAGTAGGATGGCGGTAAGCTTTTATGAAGGCGACCAAAGTATGTTTAATCGTCTATGACCTTCTACGAGCTCGTATGAGCATATAAGGTTAGACGTTTATCAGAGGAATTGACTCGTTGTAGTCATTCAAGGATGGATTTGAATTATGTTAAGGCTATCTTTTCTTTCTTTTAGGCATGACCCAAATGTAAGCGAAACGTAAATGAACGTCCCTCTAAAAAATGATTATATTCATGTTAGTTAGAAATGTCCATGTTCTTCAATCCATTGAGATGTTAATTGAATCTTGTTTGTCCCTTGTCGGGAGCACTTTTCCCCATCTTATATTATCTCTCCGTATGTGATATTTGTGCTCCTTATTGGTTTCACGACAGCTGATATATGTAGCCACATAATGATAGTCAAAGGGTAACGACCTTATGTCACTCTGACTATGTTCACATGATGTTCTTCTGAGGTCTTTCGTGCATTATATATATATATATATATATATATATATATATATATATATATATATATTATGATACTGAGCAGCGCTATAGTCGATCGGGTACTATACTTATATGTGCACACCATTGCAGTTGGGTATGATAACACCGAGTATTATTATGGTCGGGTACGTTAACACCGAGTCCTATTATGGTCGGGTACGATAACACCGAGTCCTATTATGATCGGGTAAGATAACACCCAGTCTTTTTATGGTCGTGTATGATATGATGATGATATTGTCCCATAGTGTGGCCTATATATGTATGGCTATATTTTTAAAAGGAAAACATGCATATCATACGCCGCAGTGCATTTAGAGTTATAAGTTTTCTCTTCCTTATTCTCATTTATATTACTATATCTATATACATGTTCCTGCCTTACATATTTAGTACATTGTTTGTATTAATGTCCTTTGCTGGGGCAACGCGTTTCATGCCCGCAGGTTCATATAGACGAAGCGACGCTCATTTTCAATACGTACCAGCTCAGCGGTGATGTCAGAGCTCTCCATTTGTTCGGAGGTTCTACTTGGAGTCGGTATAATTTTATATATATAATTATGGATATCACGAGGACCTGTCTCGACTTGATGGTGTTATGTACTCTTAGAGGCTTGTAAACAGTCACCATGTGTGTCGGAGTCATGTATGGCCTTGCCGGCCTCTCTATTGGCTAGTTGATGTGTACGGTGGCCCAGTTGGCTTTATTCATATTATACATGTTGGGTTTTTTTGCTTCTACAAGTTATCACATCTTATTGCTTACTGAGAGTTATTCAGAGGCCTTGTTGGCCTCAAATTCATATATATCTAGGTAATGAAGAGACGTGGTACGCTCGGACTGCTAGGCACCGGGTGCCGGCCACACCCCCGAAGGTTGGGGTGTGACATCTTCCAAGCGAAGTAACTTCAGATTTGAAGTGATTATTGTTGTTTGAGTTAATATTTAACATCTACTTCATGTATTTAATCTTGTTGGATTTAGGGCTAGCTCGTATGATTGAAAACCCGTAAGATAAAGATTTGAAATCGTAGTTTTGTTGTCGTTGTTTATAGAACTGACCCCTTATAGTATTTTGTGCTGGAAATTCATGGAATATACTGAGTACGTAGTGGTTGCGATTGTGAACAGGTTCTGAAGGAAGAAAGAGGTTAAAGCTATAGTTTTGTTAATCGTAAACCGAGTTTGCCGCTCGTCGTATTGTTGGTATTGTCGATGTTTTAAGAGTTGTTTTGCAGATGTATTATGGTTGAATATTGTTGAGTAAGGCCTGGTAGAGTTTTTAGTACGGCTGTCCAACGGGATGGGGCAGGCGGGTCCCGTCGGGACGAGGGGAAGGTTCGAGACTCAGGTTCCGGCGGGAGTGGCGGGTCGGGATAGGTGGGATGGGAAGAGGTCCCATCCCGTCCCACATCCCGCCGGTAGAGGGGTCGGGATTTGGGGGGACGGGTCGGGTCGGGATCGGAATTTGACCTTTTGTTTGTCACTTAATTTTAAAAAATAATATATATAAACACTTCAATAATTAAACAAGATAGTGTAATAAAAACATCTCAAGGTTACATTTGTGCCTCTTATATTATTTAATAGAAATATGATTTTTTGGTAATACAATTTCAAAATTGTAATTTTGTGGTATTGTTCAAAAGTTGCAAATCACATAGTAAAATTGTAATTAAAAAAATCACATATTTAACCATACTTTTTCTAATTTCCTCACAATGTCTTGAGGATTTTCAGTTGGAATTGGAATTTGTCGGTCAAATTATACGACATCGCTTCCTGTTCCCTCGGACTAGATTTCGTTGTAGTTGTTGTATTCTTCTTCGTTGATCTCCGGTTAACCCCACCTTCTACGCTCCGCTCGAATCTAATCTCTGAAAAAAACTGCAATCTCCAATGCGTCTCCCGCCAATGAATGTTTGTGCTCTCCTAATTGAAATCTTCCTGCAGAAAAAGCGCTTTCAGACACTGTTAATGACGCTTAAATGTTCAAAACATCTCGGGTCATCTTTGTTAGTGTCGGAAATGTATTCTCATTCTATCTCCAGTATTTCAGCAAGTCTTCATGTCCTTCATCATTGACAATTAATTCGTACGGTACAACACCCTGTAAAACATAAACATCAAATTTGCTAACTTGTGAAGAAGTTGAACCACTAAACATTTTATTTCTAAGGCCTTCAATACTAGCAAAAGAAACTGCATATTTTTTATAAGGTTGCAGCGAAGTAGTAGAAGATGATACATAAGCCGGTTGATTATTTGCACTTTGTTGTTGGTAATACATATATACCTATTTACATTCAGCGTGTATGCTAGACATAACTTCTTCTTTAGTTGGTTTGTGAGTTTGTTATTCAGTTGGGTCTGTTGGAAGCACTTCTATACAATCATAAAGCGTTTCTATTACTGTTTTATAACCGTATACTCTAATAGTCGGATTTAATACCGCACCAATAATATAAATAGTGGGAATAGAAAAAAAATATTTTTAAAATTTTTAAACATTTTTTTCAATAAATGTCTTATAAGTTGGTTTTTGCATATATAAAATAACATATTTGAAATAGTAGGATAATAAATACCGGAAAATTCTTTAGTAGCTTGAATTTTTTTTTCTAAAAATCCATTAAGTTCTTAAAAGTTTTCTCAATCATTATCTACAAGCATATCCCTTGAATTTTTATTATGGGCATTAAATAATAAAATAATAAGTTATCTATAATCGTAAGAAACAAGTAGCTGCTCATACATCGAATTTCACCTAGTCGAAACTTCTACCGAAATTTTTCTATAAGGTAATCCACAATCATGACAAATTTTTTTATATTCTTTGCGTCTTTGTATTTTATTACCTTTAAAAATAAAATTTATAGCAAATTGTATTTTTTCAAGAATGCTTTCAAAACGTTTTAGGTCATCCTTTACAACTAAGTTATAAATATGACACGCACATCTTATCTGAAAATGATCAGGAAAACATGAAGTTAATTAAAATGATATAATGCATAACGTAAATATTGTTGATATTCACTTGCAAATTTAAAAGCATCCCTTCTAACAGTTGATCTGGAAAAACTATTAAAAGCTAGATTATATGTTTCTCGAATGTAATGAATAAAACCAGGAGGTGAAGGAAATGAAAAAGGCAAATCATCCACCGCAACTAATTTTGCCATATTTTCCCTATATTTGTTTTTGTCATATTTAGGACCAAAAACTCTCCCCGTCGTCGGGTTAAATTGACCATGTACTAGGTCGGGGACACTATGTGAACCTTATCCCGACTCAGATGGCATTGACACACCCTAAGTTTTAGCCTGGTATTCATTTCACCTAGTTGTGTGCTCGCCTTGTACATGTCTCAATAAACCTCCAGTCCCACCTTGACCTTTTTCGGTTTTAAATTTATACACATTTTTATAAATTTTACATCTAGCTAATTGATTCTCTTGGTCCGTATCAAAAAAATGCCATGAAGATGATTTTAATTTTTGTTGTGTGGCGTCTCGACTCATACTAGGGGGAATAAGAGACATTCCACTTTCAGTTTGAGACTCAGTCTAAGCCTGAGGTTGAGGTGCACTAGTGGGTGTGTCATCTAGATTATCGTCTAAATTAAAATTTGGTTCATCTACCTCATCATCTAATGATATATCATTAAAAAAATAGTTTCATCTATATGACTGAAATCAATGAAATCTTCGGGACTAGGAATAGGATTACTAGAAGAAGTACACTGCTCTTATTACCCCTACTAGAAGAAGTCTTACCCTTACCCTTAAACATATATCTTAATCCTTCATTTTAATTATGAAAATAAATAATTAAAGATAATAAAATTAAGTGCGATAATTAAAATAAAGTAACAATAATAATTTAAAGAAGGAACGAAGGTACCAAACGCCGACGTAACGTCGACGTGTAATCAAGGTTGAAAATTGAAACTTTACTCGATGGATGATCCTCAAGCTAGTTGCCAACTTCACTCCCAATTTTTTAACTTTGATATAATATATAATAGTAGGAAGATTTATAGAATTGTAGAGAGATAAATTGAGAGATTAGATTAGAGAGATGGTAGGAAATTTGTGAAAAAAATGAAGAGGAAAATGCGGTATTTATAGTTGAGAAATAGGGTTAAAGTGTAAATATATTAACTTAGGAGTTAAAATAAATATTAAGGGGGTAGGGGGTTTATGGGGTGGGGGGCAAAAAATGGTCGTTATAGCCGTTGCACAACGGCCAAAATTAAAATTTGGTCATTGTTGTAATGGTTATTTTTGCAAATGGGGAAGGGAATGGCGGGTCGGGATGGGGTGGGTTGGGTCGGGACGATCCCAGACCACTTCCCGAGTTCGAACCTCTACACCGATAAAAAATTATATTTTTAATGGGGGATCGGGGCGGGACGGCCCGGTCGGGATCGGGCCGACTCGACCCACTGGACAGGCCTAGTTTTTAGTATTGTTGTCTTGTGTTTTAAAAGAAAACAGAAGTTAAAAAAGCAATGTTTGATATTGTAAAAGTCGAACTTATTGCTCGTTTGTTGTTGTTGTTTCACCATTATTGGGTTGTTGTAACCTTAATTCTAAGTTAAATTAATGGCTAGTTTAGGGGAGAAGGAGTCTGGATATGTGTTGTTGGTTGTGTTGCTTGATTTGAAAGAAAAGAGAAACTGGAAACGTGTCGTTTAGTAATCTAAAACCGAGCTTGTCGCTCGTTACTTTGTTGTTGAGTTGTTGACTGGTTATAACCATTATTATGCCTATTGTTGGCTTGAATAAATTATGAAATCAGGGGAGGTGCTGCCTGTTTTAATATAGAATAAGTTTGCAGTTTGTTATACAATAATTGTATCTAAGTTTGCAGTTTATTGTACGATAATTGTATCTTTTGTAGCTTAACAATAGTGTCACTATCGTTGTTGTAGATTAAGGTCCAACGAGTTGAGTTCAAAGTGGTCATTAAATAGATTGTCACAAGGTATGTTAAGGCACTTTCTTTCCTTCTTTGGCATGATTTCGCAAGAACGAAACGTAAACGTAAATGAACAATATTCATAAATGACTCTACTATTAGTAGTTTTAGAAGCTTATGTTCATTGTCTTCTATGAGGTATTTCGGCTCCATACAACAACGATTTTTGGCTCCCAATAAATTGTATGTTGATGATGTTATACTCATAATAATAATCAGAGGTGTAACGACCTTACATCACTCCAATAGGCTCAGAATGTCCTTTGATGAATCTTACACATGCATACATGTATATTGTGATATTATGAGTTAATGTGTGGCTCCGATGGAATTATATATGCATATATATGTACGACGGCGTTATATACGCACCACTGATCAGTTGGATATTATTATGATGATGATGAAGCCCACAAAGGCTTGATGACTTTATATACACATATATATGTACGACAGCGTTATATACACATATATATTGTATTTATGCATATCATGGCCCTCAAAGGCAATTCAGATGTTAAGGTTGATATCTTTATCCCTATGTTACATTGATGTATTTAATTATGTTGTTATCTGCCTTACATACTTGGTACTTTTATTCGTATTGACATCTCTTTTGCCTAGAGACACTGCATTTCATGCCTGCGGGTCCCGATAGATAGGTTGATGGTCCCCATCAGTAGGCTATCTATATCAGCGAATGTGTTGGGACAGTCCACTTCTTCTAGAGTTGCTATTGTGAGTCGGTATGTCTTTTATGGGCATGTTACGGATATGGCGGGGCCCTTTCCCGACCTTATGATGTTTATGTTACTGTTAGAGGCTTTCAGACATATGTCATATGTATAGATGACATGTATGGCCTTGTCGGCGTTTGTTGATGTATAGACTTCCATTGTGGCCTTGTCTAGGTACATATGCATAACTTGTTGATATCATTAGCTGTGTATAGCCTTTTTATTTCATTTAGTTTATCATGGTGGCCTTGACGACCCATTTCTTTGTTACGTTATGTTGTTAAGTCACGTAAGTTGGTGCTCGTCACGTAAGGCCCGAGTGTCGGTCACGCCCCTCTGGTTTTGGGTGTGACAAACTTGGTATCAGAGCAGGTCGTGTCTTAGAGATTCTACAAGCTGTGTCTAGTAGAGTCTTGTTTATGAATGTGTTGTGCACCACATTTGTAAATAGGAGGCTGCAGGGCATTCTAGGATTGGTTACCTTTCTTTCTGTTTCTTGATCGTGCAACAAAGCTGAGTCATAGGAACTCGATCCCATTCCGTACTCATTGCAAGTAATGAAAGATCCCTACCTGATTATGTATGCACTAGAGGTGTGAGTATTGTGCTAAAGTTTCAGAGCTTGAGCATTTGTCTCTCCCATTCAAAAGAAGGTAATGCAAGCCTAGAAGGTAAAGTGCAAGGTTTAGAATGCAAAGGAAGTAAAGCGAAAGAGGTACAAAGTACTTGAATAGAAGAGATTGTAAAGTAATTGGCGCTCAAATAGCGCGAAACAAGCGTTATAATCCTGCTTCCAATAGCAATAGAACTACAGCGAATAAAATTTAATATGGATTATGATTTTCAGATGTCGATAAATGTAGTCTTAGAAAGAAGTGAGATTTTGAGATCTAGTAAGGGTTAGAGAAATCCTTAGCGTGGATAGATTATTATAACTGAATGGCAGTATTGAAGAATTGTATGAATATGTCAATAGTACCACTTTAGAGGATATATACATGATGTACCCAAGAATTGTTAGTCGGATACAACTTCTTAAGAGTCTTAAATATGCGGAAGCTAAGTATTGAAATCTTGGTATATTGAGGTGAGTACTCCCCTCAGTACGACTCATGTTTGAAGTAAAGAAGAGGTATTAAGTGCCTAGAGAATAAAGCCGATCGAAGAGGGAGAAGTTAAAAGTGAAAAAAATGTTCTGTTGGGATCATCCAGAATAAGATAAGGAGCACTGACACTAGCAAAAGGTTGCTAGAAAGATAAGTGGGGCACATGAGTATATAGGAGACACGATTGGAAGTCATGAGATAAAGTTTGGTAATGCGACAAGTTCGTAGCCAAGCAGGAAAAAAAAGGCAAGTGGAAGTAAATGTTGAGTCTGTAAGAGGAATATGTTATGAGACTAAGTCCCTACTTCAATAATTGAATAGACAATTTCAATAAAAGATATTAACCGGATGATTTAGCTCCTTGAATCAGGAAGTATTGATATTGGAAGTACCCTAAGCTAAACTAAATACGAGTTAGAAACTCGAAGGATTATTGTAAAAGTAGGTGTTGTAAAATTTGCAGGGTAAGCGATTAAGAAGTAAGAGAATGAACTCAAAAAGAGCGACTTTTGAAGGTTATTAAGAAAGAAGCCCCCCTAAGGTTGGTGTCTTGAGTAAAGACTGAAATTTATCGAGATCGAGCATGTCATTCATGAATACGTGGCATTCTATCCATGTAAACAATTCAGTAGCCCCTAGTAATAGGGGATTGTTCTAAGGCATGTTGTAAGTTATTAAAGTTTGCAGAGTTGCAGAAGGTGCCGAGGTAATAATATGACTTCTCAGGAATGAAATCCTTGAGCGCAAGGTGTGGCCATCCTCTTAAAATGGGAGATTGTACGACAAAAGCATCAAGACAAAATCACATGTTGGGTTGGTGATTGAGTAAGAAAGGTTATAACGAAGATTTTCAAGGCAAATAAGATTGTGTTATCCAGATTCTATAGAGGTGTGATGAGTATGGAATGATATGTAAATAAAAATTCTAAGAGAATAATAGTAGAAACATCTTAGATAGAGGAGTTAATAGTAAGATCAACCAGATATTGTTGGAAATTAACCTTTGGCGGGGAGATGCGTCCACCCATCTTTGATGAATTAAACACTAGTGTTTCGCATGTTGGAGACCTTGTCTCTTCGCACATGCATGATCTACGAAGTGAGTAGATGACCGAAGGGCCAAGAATCGTCTAATTTCGTTGAGAAATGAAAGAGATATTGGTCCACGTAGTAAGGTGTTTGAGACATGGAAATGTAGTGTGGGACAAATCTACCACATCGGTGGGAATAGGAAGAATTGCTCTCTATATAAGTCTCTAATGTGGTAAAGGGTTTGGATCCCCAAGGGGTATCCCATGTGTTTAAAGGAGGAAAGACCTAGATGTGCTTGGATTCAAGGCTAAGCCCACACGCGGGCCGCCGCCCGCCAGTCCCGTCCCGTCCGGTCCGGTTCCGGGTTCTCGGGTTCTCGGGTTCACGGGTTCACGGGTTCACGGGATGTGGGCTGTGGGCTGTGGGCCTTTCTGATATTATCTTTTTGCACCAGAGAACTCTGCCAGATGTACAGTTTGATCCCTGAAGTTTCAGATGTACAGTTTGGACCAGAATTCTTTCATATGTACAGTTTGGTCCCTGAAGTTTCAATATTTATAGTTTGGTCCCCAGAGTTTCTGGGAAGGTGACGGAAGGCAGAAGGCCTACCGTTGAGACTGTTTTTTGAGGCATTAATCAACCATTACTTGGCTGATTAACTCCTCCATTAACAACCCATTACTTGGCCATGAACAGCCTTAAATCAGCCTCATTGATGGCCATTTACTGCCTTTACTTGGCTGTTTTAATGGCCTCCTGATGGCCATTAACAGCCATATTTTGGGCAGTTGTACAACCCCTTCTCCTTGCTATATATTGAGCCTTCTTTGGCTTAATTCAGTGGCGGAAACATAGACGAAAAACAGCAAGAAACAGGCCAGATAACAGACGAAAAACATGCAGCAAACAGGCCAAAAATAGACCAGAAAAATAGCATTTTCAGCACAAAATAGTGGCTGAAAATTCAGCAAAACAGTGGCTGAAAATTTAGCAAAATAGTGGCTGAAATTCAGCAAAACAGTGGCTGAAAAATAGTGACCAAACCCTCACGTATACACAAGATATACACTACAGAGACACACTATATACACAGAGACAAAAGAGAAGAGTAGACATAAACTCTTCCTTCCTATTCCATATCTTCAGCAAGTCAAGTCATATTTGTTTTCTTCGCCAGGCTCAACCTATTGACTTTGTAGCGTTGAGATTAAAGTGTTATTTTATCTTGGGAGACTATTGCCCGCTAACGTAAAAGCATATATACGGGGCAATCTTGTCTTAAGGATAGAGGGCTATCCTCGACTCAACACACAACGTTATAACCATCCAGATTTAGTTGTTTCTTGATTTCAGGATATCAACATTCAAGACACAACAAACTTGCGGCAGTTCTCAACATTGGCTTTGCAAGGTGATCAAGATTTAAGACACAATACACATGCGGCAGTTTTGAAGATTGACCATTTATTTATCCTTTCGAACATTTGTAATAGTTATTACTTCCCGTACTGCACTATAAAGTACCATAGAATACCAACACTTTAAGACAAGATTGTATTGTAATACTATTAGTGTTCGAAAGATGTCGGTCAAAAGTTATGTGACCAAATCTGGATATGGCAATGGTTTTCTGGTATAAGAGAATGATGATGATGAACATGTTCATGGTGTCACCGCTTCCAAGACTGGTGGGAACAAGCGCTCTCGAGAGCCTGAGGATGTCAACTGGGACAAGAGGAGAAGACTGAAGATGTGCTTCTATCTTGCAGCAGAAGGCCTGTATCTGTCCCAGATAAAAGATCCGAATAATGGTAAGAAGGAACTGGACACTCAGTTTGATGAAGTGACTGGAGTGAGCCAAAATTCGAAATTGGAATAAGTAGTTTTTCTTACTTGTCAAGAATAAAGATTAAATGAGGTCTGATTAAAAATTGATTAAAGTAAGGAGGAATATGAAAATAATTTATATTCCTTACGCTTTAAAAATCAGAAGTTTAATCTCATCTTCTTTTCCGTTTAAAGATTGGATTGTAAAGCAACTTAAAAAGATCCGTTCTTTTAAGAGTAATTATTAAAAGTGTGTAAAGTATGTTCGCACATACGAGGGAGTAAGATCCACTGACTGTGCGAAAACTGTTACCACTCTTAAGTAAGCGCCAAGAATTATCTGGGCACCAATCATAACGGAAGAAGTCTAAAAGTTAAAGACGTTGAGCCTGTCATACTATTTGGCAGAAGATCCTTCATAGGATGATATTGGACACTCAGTCATATAAAGCCTCCGGGCGACTGGAGTGGGCCAAAATTCCTTTGATATGATGATATTGGACACTCAGTCATATAAAGCCTCCGGGCGACTGGAGTGGGGCCAGAATTCATTTCATAGGAAAAGTAATGGACACCTATTAGGGTGGGCCAGAGTTTCCAGGTCTTAAATGATCTGAAGGCCTAAAGAAAGGCAGAAAAGAAATTGGACACTCAGTCTGCCAAAGCAACTGGAGTGGGCCAGAGTATCCAGATCACATATGATCCGGTTGCGCCCTAACCACGGGCAAGAGGTTGTTCATGTGAAGCAACGCCACCTCTAAAGTAGAAGGGGTTGGAGAGGTTGTCCTCAATAGGACTTCAGGGAATGAGATCACTCTAAGATGAGGTGATACATGTCCCAAACTTGGTTTAAGGGACGTTGTTGGTCAAGCTGGTTTGAGACTAGTCAAACATGTCTATAATAACTAAGAATGGTACAGTATGTCTGTAGCCAAATGAATGATATATTTGTAATCTGTGCATATATGTCATCATAGATTAAGACACGTTAAATAGCAAGTCATTCAAAAGCTAACGATGTTGAGATTGTTGCCTTCTGTCGACATAAACCCTCAAAATGAATGTGAGGTAGACGAAGAGGCAAAATCACCTTTCCAAATTCCGTCAAGGGAATAGCGAAAGAAGTACCGCTCCTCTAGAACTTAGTCACACCTACTTGGGTGATTTGAAGTTTATACAAAATAGAGGGGGGAGACAAGTACGTTATGACCTTCATTGATGATGCTACAACGTATGGAATCCTTTGTTTGTTGAAAAGCAAAGATGAAGTTGTTGAAGCGGATAAGCGCTACAAAACAGAAGTTGAAAATCAACTAAGCCTACGGATTGAGAAATTCGTAGTGATAGAGGGGGAGAATGTGAAGCATCGTTCATTAAATGACTGTTCATTTCTCACCTCAGTCCAATGGTGTTAGCCAAGCGCAAAGTCGTACGCCCAATTTATGTGGGGTTGCTTGGTAAAAGTTGGAATAATGAAACAGGTCAAGTTGTACCTAAGACTGTAGATTGTATATCCACTGGATCTGCAAATAACAGTAGTGTTGATCGTCTCTTGGCATCAAAGAATGTTGAATTCTTTTAAGATAGCTTTCCTTGAAAAAAGGAAAAAGGAGTAATTGCTCAAGGTTAACAAGAACCCGCGAGGGCCTGACTATCTGGAACTATACGTTCCGTATCTACAGGACTCGAAAGTTGCTGGCTATCCGAAACCTAATATTCCAGATTTACAGAACTCAGGGATTCTAGATGTTGAACCGAGACGGAGCAAAGAAGGGGAGAAAGACTTGTTCCAGTCCTTCTAGCGTGTATGGTTGAGAATGAACCATGGACAACTAACAAATAATTGTCATCTCCAAAAGCGCTGCTTTGGAGAGAAGCTACAAAGTAGATGGATCTACAGACGAGTTCAAAGCCTCTGCTACTTGTACAAGTGCTCCCCTGCGAGTAGCTTAACATCCTGGGCCATTGCAGTATTGTGTGGCATGGATGTTGAAACAACCTTCCCAACCGGAGAGTTGGAAGAAGAGAATCAGAGTTGGTTTTCTGGACTGTTGGGCTTCTTCCTGAACTTTCATTTTGGTCCCTGAAATATTTACATTTTGGTCCTGAAAGTTTCAGATAAAACAGAAATAATGAATTTGACTACAGAAACATTGACTCTGAATTAGAAAGCCAACAATTGGAGAATCAACAGTCTGAAAGTAAAAGTCATATTGAAACAAAGTCTCGATATGAAAGATATGGTATCACATATGACATCTTAGGAATTGGATTTCTAAGACATCTAACGGACTGGTCGATAGTTGATTGTCTCGTTGAAGCCACCAATGGATATGAATCATAGAACTGATTGGAATCATGGTGCACCCATAGACAATGAGCGATATGCACAGGTCATGTGTAGTTCAATGTATTGTACACACTACAACCGACCTGGTATCGTCCTACGAACAGATCAGTTGAACTAAGGTTCACTGATGATCTTAATACATGATCAATAGAAGGCTTTAAGTCATATATGACGATATCTGAGTTATTCGCTTATCTACGGATTATAGTATTCTGGATGTCCAGCGGTTCTGGGAGAACACAGTGATGCAAACTGGATATCAGATCTGAAGAACACCAAAGCCACAAGTAAATGTGTATGGTGGGTCTTGGAAAATCCTCTAAGAAAACTTGCATCGACCGATTCATGATGGTATCGGAGTTTATCTCTTTATACAAAGCATGAAAGAAGTTGAGTAACTTCACGACTCATTAGAAGACGTCCCTTATTGGGAGAAACCCGTGCCTTCAGCAGTTATACACTGTGGCTAGTCGGTCGGCTTCAGGAAGGACACAGATGACGGCGTCTGGACGTATCTGTCAAGAGACATAAGACCGTATAGCAGTTGATCATCACGGGTGTCACTACCTTATTTACTAACTAAGGGATTACCCGAAGATCAAGTGTTCTGCCTGTCTAGGGGAATGGGCTGAAAACCCAAACAATACGAACCTTTGCGGTGGTAACCCAACCATACTGATTGGAGATCCCAAGAATTTGGTTCAATGGGAAAACTAAGTGGCAAAAGGTTTAGTTGAGCGCTTCGGTGGAAGCAAGAAGCACTTCGGATGATGATTTCTGTACGAAAACATGAATCCAAAGCTGTTCCCGCGATAGACATTAAAGTGCTACCTGCATGGTGGGTAAAGATTAAGCTTCCAAACTTTTAACGATCCTCAAATGGTTGAGGTTAAGGTTGGGGAAACTTTTAATGATTCCTAACACTTGAGAAGTGGGGTATAGCAGGATACCTTATAGGAGATCACCTATTTGAGTGCGAGGATGGCCGCCTCAAATGAACGCACTTAAGAATCCAAGTGTGTCCATGGCCACAACGGACAGAAACGTAAGAAGGAAAATGAATAAGAAGAGTTATTGTGTTGATATCATTGTCTTGGCTTACACTAAACACTGACGGTTCAAGACATCACGTTCACCGCGCAGTAAGTAAGTTCGATGGTTTCAACTAGGGAAGGTTCAAAGCGAAATCTACCACTCCTGATGCAATATCTTTTCGCTGAAAGATTGCTGAAATGTAGGCACCTTGTGTGTGCGCCACAATCTCTCTTTCATAGAGGGGATTGTTGGAAATTAACCTTTGGCGGGGAGATGCGTCCACCCATCTTTGATGAATTAAACACTAGTGTTTCGCATGTTGGAGACCTTGTCTCTTCGCACATGCATGATCTACGAAGTGAGTAGATGACCGTAGGGCCAAGAATCGTCTAATTTCGTTGAGAAATGAAAGAGATATTGGTCCACGTAGTAAGGTGTTTGAGACATGGAAATGTGGTGTGGGACAAATCTACCACATCGGTGGGAATAGGAAGAATTGCTCTATATATAAGTCTCTAATGTGGTAAAGGGTTTGGATCCCCAAGGGGTATCCCATGTGTTTAAAGGAGGGAAGACCTAGATGTGCTTGGGTTCAAGGCTAAGCCCACACGCGCGCCGCCGCCCGCCAGTCCCGTCCGGTCCGATTTCGGGTTCTCGGGTTCACGGGTTCACGGGTTCACGGGTTCACTGGATGTGGGCTGTGGGTTGTGGGCCTTTCTGATATTATCTTTTTGCACCAGAGAACTCTGCCAGATGTACAGTTTGATCCATGAAGTTTTAGATGTACAGTTTGGACCAGAATTCTTTCATATATACAGTTTGGTCCCTGAAGTTTCAATATTTATAGTTTGGTCCCCAGAGTTTCTGGGAAGGTGACGGAAGGCAGAAAGCCTACCGTTGGGACTATTTTTTGAGGCATTAATCAGCCATTACTTGGCTGATTTACTCCTCCATTAACAGCCCATTACTTGGCCATGAACAGCCTTAAATCAGCCTCCTTGATGGCCATTTACTGCCTTTACTTGGCTGTTGTAATGGCCTCCTAATGGCCATTAACAGCCATGTTTTGGGCAGTTGTACAACCCATTCTCCTTGCTATATATTGAGCCTTCTTTGGCTCAATTCAGTGGCAGAAACATAGACGAAAAACAGCAAGAAACAGACCAGTAAACAGATGAAAAATAGGCAGCAAACAGGCCGAAAACAGACCAGAAAAACAGCATTTTCAGCACAAAACAGTGGCTGAAAATTCAGCAAAACAGTGGCTGAAAATTTAGCAAAATAGTGGCTGAAATTCAGCAAAACAGTGGCTGAAAAACAGTGACCAAACCCTCACGTATACACAAGATATACACTACAGAGACACACTATATACACAGAGATAAAAGAGAAGAGTAGACATAAACTCTTCCTTCCTATTCCATATCTTCAGCAAGTCAAGTCATATTTGTTTTCTTCGCCAGGCTCAACCTATTGGTTTTGTAGCGTTGAGATTAAAGTGTTATTTTATCTTGGGAGACTATTGCCCGCTAACGTAAAAACATATATACGGGGCAATCTTGTCTTAAGGATAGAAGGCTATCCTCGACTCAACACACAACGTTATAACCATCAAGATTTAGTTGTTTCTTGATTTCAGGATATCAACATTCAAGACACAACAAACTTGCGGCAATTCTCAACATTGGCTTTGCAAGGTGATCAAGATTCAAGACACAATACACATGCGGCAGTTTTGAAGATTGACCATTTATTTATCCTTTCGAACATTTGTAATAGTTATTACTTCCCGTACTGCTCTATAAAGTACCATAGAATACCAACAGATATATGAGGCTTAAATAAACCCAATCATCAATATCAAAAGATATGTCACTTCTATGAGAATCAGCTTGATGTTTCATTCTTAACTGAGCCCGCATAAGGTGGTGTTAAGCAGTTGTAGTCTTAATTCCCTGCTGATCAAAGTATTATCCAACTCTGCAGAAGCAGATTCACTTGGCAAATAAGGAAGGTTTAAAGGAGGTGGTCTGCCATACAATGCTTCATAGGGAGTAGTTTGAATGGCTGAATGAAAAAAAGTATTATACCAGTATTCAACCATAGCCAAAAAGAGAACTAATCAGTAGCATTCTCAGCACAAGAACACCACAAATAAGTCTGTAAACACCTGTTGAGAACTTCAGTCTATCCATCAGACTACGGATAATAAGTTGTTGAAGTATTCAACTGAACACCTTATAATGTAAACAATTCCTTCCAGAAAGAACTAAAGAACACATCATCCATGTCACTAGTGATAACATCTAAAAATCCATGCAATCTAACAATAACGTCAATGAACACTTTGACAACAGATTGAGTTGTATAAGGGTGCTTCAATTGAATTAGTGCTCATATTTACTAAACCTATCCACAAAAACCAAAATGACCTCATAACCATTAGACTTTGGTAGTCCATCTATAAAATTCATACTAATTTGAGACCATACCACATTAGGGATAAGCAATAGTTGAAGCAACGCTGGGTATGCAGCCAAATCAGCTTTGTTCGTTTGACAAACACCACATTTTTGAACCCTGATTTTCACATCATGTCTAATACCCTTTCAGTAAAAAAAAGTAAGCAGACTCTTCAACGTTGCTTCTACCCCAAAATGACCACCATGTGGAGTGCTATGCCAAAATGAGATAATAGATGACCTTAGGCCAGGGACATTACCAACCACCAATCTACCCTTCTCATGAGCTAATTATTGTACCAAGTGAACTGAGGAGTAGAAGCTGACTGTACTTGGTTGAAATAGCTTTCATATCCAGATCTGCTGACCAATTGTCTGTAATAGCTAGGGTTGTCCAATGGAGCGGAGAGGGGCGGGGTGGGTCCCGATGGGACGGGACCCGATGAGATAGGGGGAAGGGTCAGGACTCGGGTTCCGACGGGCCTGGCGGGCCGGGATAGGCAGGATGGGAAGAGGTCCCGTCCCACATCCCGCCGGTAGAGGGGCCGAGATTTGGGGTGACGGGTCGGGTCGGGATCGGAGTTTGACCTTTTTTTTGCCACTTAATTTTTAAAAATAATATATATAAACACTTAAATAATTGAACAAGATAGTGTAATAAAAACATCACAAGGCTACTTTTGTGCCTTTTATATTATTTAATAGAAATATGATTTTTTGGTAATACAATTTCAAAATTATAACTTTGTGGTATTGTTCAAAAGTTGTAAATCACATAGTAAAATTGCAATAAAAAATTACATATTTAACCATACTTATTCTAATTTTCTCACAGTGTCTTGAGGATCTTCGGTTGGAATTGGAATTTGTCGGTCAAATTATTCGACATCGCTTTTTGTTCCCTCGGACTAGATTTCATTGTAGTTGGTGTATTCTTCTTCGTTGATCTCCGGTTGACCCCACCTTCTACGCTCCGCTCGAATCCAATCTTTGAAAAGAACTGCAATCTCCAATGCGTCTCCCGCCAATGAATGTTCGTGCTCTCCTATTTGAAATCTTCCAGTAGAAAAAGCGCTTTCAGACGCTGTTGATGACGCTTGAATGTTCAAAACATCTCGGGCCATCTTTGCTAGTGTCGGGAATATATTCTCATTCTGCCTCCAGTATTTTAGCAAGTCTTCATGTCCTTCATCATTGACAATTAATTCGTACGGTACAACACCCTGCAAAACATAAACATCAAATTCGCTAACTTGTGAAGAAGTTGAACCACTAAATATTTTATTTCTAAGGCCTTCAATACTAGCAGCAGAAACTGTATGTTTTTATAAGGTTGCATCGAAGTAGTAGAAGATGGTACAGAAGCCGGTTGATTATTTGCACTTTGTTGTTGGTAATACGTATATACCTATTTACATTCAGTATGTATGCTAGACGTAACTTCTTCTTTAGTTGGTTTGTGAGTTGGTTCTTCAGTTGGGTATGTTGGAAGTACTTCAATATAATCATAAAGCGTTTCTATTAGTGTTTTACAACCGTCTACTCTAATAGTCGGATTTACCGCACCAATAATATAAATAGTGAGAATAGGAAAAAAGTATTTTTAAATATTTTTTTCAATAAATGTCTTATAAGTTGGTTTTTGCATATATTCATTAAGTAACAAAAATATTAGATCTATATAAAATAACATATTTAAAAGCATCCCTTCTAACAGTTGATTTGGGAAAATCATTAAAAGCATGATTATATGTTTCTCGAATGTAATGAATAAAATCAGGAGGTGAAGGAAATGAAAAAGGTAAACCCTTCACCGCAACTAATTTTGCCATATTTTCCCTATATTTGTTTTTATCATATTTAGGACCAAAAACTCTCCCCGTCGTAGGGTTAAATTGACCCTGTACTAGGTCGGGGACACTATGTGAACCTTAACCCGACTCAAATGGCGTTGGCACACCCTAAGTTTTAGCCTGGTATTCATTTCACCTAGTTGTGTGCTCGCCTTGTACATGTCTCAATAAACCTCCAGTCCCACCTTCACCTTTTCCGGTTTTAAATTTATAAACATTTTTACAAATTTTACATCTAGCTAGTTGATTCTCTTGGTCCCTATCAAAAAAATGCCATGAAGCTGATTTTAATTTTCGTTGTGTGGGGTCTCGACTCATACTAGGGGGAATAGGAGACATTCCACTTTCAGTTTGAGACTCAGTCTGAGCCTGAGGTTGAGGTGCACTAGTGGGTGTGTCATCTAGATTATCGTCTAAATTAAAGTTTGGTTCATCTACCACATCATCTAATGATATATCATTAAAATAGTAGTTTCATCTATATGACTGAAATCAATGAAATCATCGGGACTAGGAATAGGATTACTAGAAGAAGTATCCCTGCCCTTGTTACCCCTACTAGAAGAAGTCTTACCCTTACCCTTACCCTTAAACATACATCTTAATCCTTCCATTTTAATTATGCAAATAAATAATTAAAGATAATAAAATTAAGTGCGATAATTAAAATAAAGTAACAATAATAATTTAAAGAAGGAAGAAGGTACCAAACGTCGATGTGACGTCAACGTGTAATCAAGGTTGAAAATTAAAACTTTACTCGACGGATGATCCTCAAGCTAGTTGTCAACTTCACTTCCAATTTTTTAACTTTGATATAATATATAATAGTAGAAAGATTTATAGAATTGTAGAGAGATAAATTGAGAGATTAGATAAGAGAGATGGTAGGAAGATTAGTGAGAAAAATGAAGAGGAAAATGCAGTATTTATAGTTGAGAAATAGGGTTAAAGTGTAAATATATTAACTTAGGGGTTAAAAATAAATATTAAGGGGGTAGGGGGTGTTTATGGGGTGAGGGGGCCAAAAATGGCCGTTATAGCTGTTGCACAACGGCCAAAATTGAAATTTGGTCGTTGTTGCAATGGTTATTTTTGCAAAGGGGGAAGGGGGCTGGCGGGTCGGGGCGTGATCGGGACAGGTCGGGACGATCCCAACCCCCATCCCGAGTTTGAACCCCGACTCCGACAAAAAAAAAATTAATGGGGGATCTGGGCGAGTAGCGGGACGGGTCGGAATCAGGCCGACCCGGCCCACTGGACAGGCCTAGTAATAGCTTGCAATAAATCAGAACTAGAAGAAGAAATTATCAGAGCTAACAACTTAGCCCCAGTGACCCTAGAAAGTGCATCAACAGCTTTATTCTCCACCCCTTTCTTGTACTCAATGGTATAGTCAAAGGGCATTAACTTTGTTAACCATAGCAATTGGGAATTAGTATAAAGTTTTTTCTCCATTAAGAACGTCAATGCTCTCTGATCAGTCCCGATGATAAACTTCTGTCCAAGAAGGTATTGAGACCATTTTGTTACAACATGGACTATTACTAATAATTCTCTATCAAAGACAGATAAAACAACATGCTTGTTTGATAGACCTTTGCTAATGAAAGCGACGGGATGCCCCTGTTGCATAAGAACTTCCCCAATGCCATAGCCACTAGCATATGTTTCCACTACAAAGACCTTATTAACATTAGGTATAGCTAGAACAGGAGCATTTGTCAGTTCTTCCTTTAACTTGACACAAGAAAAATCAGCCTTGAAGTTGTCCTTCTTGAGAAGACAAGTCAATGGCTTACTTATCATTCCAAAATTTATAATGAATCTTCTATAACATCTAGCTAAACCAAGAAAACCTCACAATTGTTTGAGAGACAGTGGTACTGGCCAGTTTTCCACAGCTGATATTTTTTGTGGATTAGTAGAAATGCCTTGTTCTGTTATAAAATGACCCAAATATTCAATTCTTACAACACCAAAGAAATATTTACTCTCTTTGGAAAACAACTGATGTTTCTTCATTTCCATAAACACAACCCTCAAATGAACTAAATGATCCTTCAAGGTCTTACTATATATCAGAATGTCATAAAAAAATACTAACACAAATTTCCTGAGATATGAATAAAAATAGAATTCGTCAATTCCTGGAAGGTTGCTGGAGCATTTGACAATCCAGAGGGCATGACAAGATATTCAAAATGCCCAGAATGGGTCCTAAATGCTGTTTTAGGAATGTCATGTTGGGATTAAATGATAGATTGAATGGGAAATGGAGGGAGTTCCCTCTTGCTCTATAAAATAATCATTTGTCTCACATCGGTAGTGGAAATAAAAGTGGGAGTTGTCCCACATCGGTAGTGGAAATAAAAGTGGGAGTTGTCCCACATCGGTAGTGGAAAGAAAAGTGGGAGTTGTCCCACATCGGTAGTGGAAAGAAAAGTTCTTCTACTTATAAGTAGAATTACTCCTTCTTGTCAGTAAAAGGGTTGAGGGGGCAAGGACCCCTCGCGCCGTCGTCGTCGCTCGCTCGGCTAGGCTTCGGTCTCGGCCTCGGATTCGGCTTCGGCTCGGCTTCGGCTCGGCTCGGCCTCGGATTCGGCTTCGGCATCTTTTTGGACCAAATTTTCTTTAATTTTTAATTATTTAATTAATTATTATTTAATTAAATTAATTAACTTATCCAATTCTACCCGTTAGTGACCCTGACCCGCGACCCGGTTTCTTTCCCACATTTAAATTTCCCACCAGTTTTAGTGATTGTTCAGAAGGGTTGCAAACCTTCAGAAACAGTACTTCCATGGCTATAAATTCATTTGATTCTTCAGAATTTTACTTACTAATTTTCTGAACTACAAAATCTTCTTCTTCTTCTGCACGAATAAATTCTGTGTGATATACTACTGTTGAGTGGTTCACCGCTACCAGTTTGGAGTACTACTATTCTGGTAAGATAATCGTTCTATCCTGGGAGGGGATATTCCATCAACCTCGAGTACTGTGAGGGGAATAATTTTCTTAAGGACACACTTTGAACTAAGTGGGCTCGATTATATTCTGAAAATTATTCTTATTTTTTCAACACTGATTCTGTTTATTTTCAGTGTTTATTGTTTACTGATTTTTTGGAATACAGATTAATAACAATCTTAAGGAAATTATATTTTTAGAGTAATCTGTATTTTGTTTTGGAGACTAAAACCTGTGTGGTTTTCTACTCCGTGTGAAATTTCATATTCTGACTTGAAGACATACAAACTTCGTTGGAATATTAAAGTTCATACTTGTACAACGATTTGAAGAACATAAAAACTTCATCGTTGTTGTATTCTGGTTTGGAGATTAAAACTTGTGCAGTTTTCTACTCCATATGAATATTAGTATTCTGACTCGAAGATATAAAAACTTCGTTGGAATACTAAAGTTTCATAATTATACTGCAATTTGAAGAAATAAAATCTTCATCGTTTAAGTCTGTGATTGAATTGCTATTATGGTTTTATTAACTAAAGCAGTTTGTCGATTTGTGATGACAAGCGAATAATGGCAATTGAGACTGGAACTACCTCTGCAATTCTTGCACGGTGATTACTCCTACGACCGTACCCATTTGTGCCAGGCTGAGAAACCTGCGAAGTTCACGGTGCCAACTTTAAAGGATGGCAAAGAAAGAATGTTCTTTGGCTTACCACCCTTGGTATGCAAAAGTTCACCAATGAGGACCCTCCGTTCGCCGCCGACATGCCTGACAACCAAAAGTTCATGGTTACTGAGGCTTGGAAACAGGCTGACTTTTTGTGCAAAGGCTACATTTTCAGTGCGGTAGAAGATGACTTGTACAACGTCTACAAGGCAAAGAGAGACTTCCAAAGAACTATGGAGTGCACTTGAAAAGAAGTACAAAACTGAAGATGCTTGCTTGAAGAAGTTTGTGGTTGCCAAATTCCTAGACTACAAAATGGTGGATGGAAAAACCGTTGGAACCCAAGTTCAAGAGCTTCAACTTATCTTCCATGACCTTATTGCTGAAGGTATGGTAGTAAATGAAGCGTTCCAAGTGGCTGCAATGATTGAGAAGTTGCCGCCCTCATGGAAAGATTTCAAGAATTATCTTAAGCACAAAAGAAAGGAAATGAAGTTGGAAGATCTTGTGATTCGTCTCAAGATCGAGGAAGATAACAAAACCGCTGAGAAGAGGTACCGTAAGACTTCACCAATTGAAGGGGCAAACATCGTTGAAGATGCTGCTCTGAAAAAGAATAAGAAAAGGAAGAGGTTCTGGAAAGGAGAAGGATTCCAACAAGAAAAAGTTCAAGGGCAACTGCTTTAATTGTGGGAAAGCTGGCCACAAAGCCCCAGATTGTCGTCTTCCGAAAAAGAACAAGGAAAAAGGACAAGCCAATATGGTGGAAAAGAATGATGATATGGATGATCTGTGTGCAATGCTATCGGAGTGCAATTTGGTTGGAAACCCAAGGGAGTGGTGGCTTGATTCGGGTGCCACTCGTCATGTTTGCGCTACAAAAGAAGCATTTGTAAACTAGGCTCCCGCTGGACCCGAAGAGGTACTTGTTTATGGGAAATACTGCAACAGCCAAGGTTGAAGGATATGGGAAGATACTCGAAGATGACTTAGGCAAGGTCACGACTCTCATCAATGTTATGCACGTTCCAACAATTCGGAAGAATTTAGTTTCAGCCGGACTACTCGTCAAAAATGAGTTTAAATGTGTGTTGGTTAGTGAGAAAATTGTAATAAGTAAGAATGATTTGTTCATAGGAAAAGGCTACCTCACCGAGGGCCTTTTCAAACTCAATGTAATGGTTGTTGTGATATTAATAAGAATTCACCGTCTTACTTATTGGAGTCAAATAATTTATGGCATGTTCGTTTAGGACATGTCAACTACAAAACCTTGCGAAAATTGATTAATTTAGAAGTATTGCCTAAATTTGAGTGTAATAAATCTAAATGTGAAATCTGTGTCGAATCTAAGTTTGTTAAACATCCATATAAGTCTATTGATAGGAATTCAAATCCTTTAGACTTAATTCACACAGATATATGTGATATGAAGTCAATACCATCTCGCGGTGGGAAAAAGTATTTTATAACTTTTATTGACGATTGCACTCGATATTGTTATGTGTATTTGCTTAATAGTAAGGATGAAGCAATTGATGCATTTAAGCAATACAAAAACGAAGTGGAAAATCAATTGAATAAAAAGATAAAAATGATTAGAAGTGATAGGGGAGGAGAGTACGAATCTCCTTTTGCAGAGATATGTTTAGAATATGGAATTATTCATCAAACTACTGCCCCTTACACACCACAATCAAATGGAATTGCGGAAAGGAAAAACCAAACATTAAAGGAAATGATGAATGCCTTACTAATAAGTTCCGGTTTACCGCAAAGCTTGTGGGGGGAAGCTATCCTTACAGCTAACCGAATACTCAACAGGGTGCCCCACAGCAAAACACAATCTATTCCATATGAACTATGGAAAGGAAGAAAACCCAACTTGAAATATTTCAAAGTGTGGGGTGTTTAGCAAAGGTCCAAGTTCCTTTGCCCAAAAGGGTAAAAATCGGACCAAAAACCGTGGATTGTGTTTTTATTGGTTATGCTACAAACAACAAAGCTTGTCGATTTTTGGTTCACAAATCGGACAATCCCGAAATTCATGTAAATACGGTAATTGAATCGGATAATGCTGAATTCTTTGAAAATATTTATCCGTATAAAACTGAACGTGAGTCGTCAAGTGAAAGATCTAAACGACCGGGAAGAACCAAAGGAAAATACACCAAGTAAAGCGGATGCAAGGCGTAGCAAACGTCAAAGGACATCTACTTCCTTTGGACCAGATTTTGTGACATTCTTGCTTGAAAATGAGCCTCAAACATTTAAAGCAACGATGTCTTCTTCTGATTCAGCATTTTGGAAAGAGGCAGTCAATAGTGAGATTGAATCAATTTTGAACAACCATACATGGGAATTGGTTGATCTTCCTCCTGGAAATAAACCTTTAGGATCAAAATGGATTTTTAAAAGGAAAATGAAAGTTGATGGCACTATTGACAAATATAAGGCAAGACTTGTGGTCAAAGGTTATAGACAAAAAGAAGGCCTTGATTACTTTGACACATACTACTTGGTAACAAGAATAACATCTATTCGGGTGTTAGTAGCCTTGGCGTCAGATATGGTCTTGAAATCCATCAAATGGATGTCAAGACAGCTTTCTTAAATGGAGAATTGGAGGAAGAAATTTACATGGAACAACTTGAGGGCTTTGTGGTTCCTGGTAAAGAAAGGAAAGTGTGCAAACTTGTTAAGTCACTTTATGGACTTAAACAAGCACCCAAACAATGGCATGCGAAATTTGACCAAACAATGTTGGCAAATGGATTTAAGATTAATGAGTGTGACAAATGTGTTTACATTAAAAATACTCCAAATCATGAAGTCATTGTTTGTTTATATGTTGATGACATGTTGATAATGAGTAGAGATATTACCAATATAAATGCTACGAAGCGTATGCTGGCTAGCAAATTTGATATGAAAGACTTAGGAGTTCTTGATTTGATCTTAGGCATCGAATTCATAAACCTCCACAAGGTCTACCTTTATGGCCCTCTCATTATATTGATAAAGTACTTGACAAGTTTAAGTCTTTAAATTTCAATGTTGTAAAAACTCCAATTGATGTAAGTTTTGCACTTCAAAAGAATAAAGGTGAAAGTGACTCACAATTGGACTATGCACGAGTTTTGGGAAGTTTGATGTATATTATGAATTGTACACGACCCGGATATAACATGTGCTATAAGCAAGTCGAGTCGATTCACGAGTAATCCCAATCAAACTCATTGGATGGCAATGAAACGAGTCTTGGGGTATTTAAAACACACCCAAGACTATGCTTTGCATTATAACAAATATCCCGCCGTGATCGAAGGATATAGTGATGCAAATTGGATCACGGGTCATTTGAAGTTAAATCCACGAGTGGTTATGTTTTCACAATTGGGGGTGGATCGAGTGTCTTGGAAATCATCAAAGCAGACATGCATCGCCCGCTCTACAATGGAATCTGAATTTATAGCTTTAGACAAGGCGGTGAAGAAGGTGAATGGCTCGGCATTTCTTAGAAGATATTCCATTCGGCCCAAACCTTTGGCTCCTATATGTATACATTGTGACAGTCAAGCGGCAATAGGTAGAGGCGGGGAGCGTAATGTATAACGGAAAATCTCGTCACATCTGACGAAGACACAATACCGTTAGACAACTCCTCTCTAGTGGCGTTATCACGATTGACTATGTAAAGTCAAGAGATAACGTGGCGGATCCGCTTACAAAAGGCTTATCTAGAGAGGAGTTAGTAGATCATCAATGGGAATGGGGTTAAGGCCGAGGACAAGTCATCATGGCGGTAACTCCACCCAGCGACTGGAGATCCCAAGAGCTAGGTTCAAGGAGATCAAACAAAGTTGTGGATCGACGGTTCAACATTGTCAAATAACTCAACCCATTTTCGGATGAAGACAATGTTCAGAAATAAGGATAAAACCTTATGGCTTGTTAATGAGTTAATAAAGCATTAAGGTTCTTTAATGATTATCTAAATCTGGCAGTGTATGACCAGATAATGTGGATATAGGACCACATGTTTAGAAATCACCTATGTGAGTGTTAAGTGTAAGCCGCTTTAAAGGGAATGACAGTAAAGGCCCATTCTCTACACACTCATGAAACCAGGAGGTGTTCATGGCTGAAACGAACACAACCGTGAGAACCATAAACGGTTGAGGGTTGATTGTGTGACTTATGTTGTCTAGGTATACAAAAAAGTTCGACGGTTCAAAGATATCAAATCTACCGATTGATCGAGTATATCCGATATAAGTTCACTACGGAAAGTTCAAAGGGAAACCTACTTATCCAGATGCAGTCAATTCTCGCTTGTATATCACACTTGTCAGCGCATTCCTTTATCTTATAGCCATTCCCCATTCATGTGGGGGATTGTTGGGATTAAATGATAGATTGAATGGGAAATGGAGGGAGTTCCCTCTTGCTCTATAAAATAATCATTTGTCCCACATCGGTAGGAGTTCCCTCTTGCTCTATAAAATAATCATTTGTCCCACATCGGTAGTAGAAATAAAAGTGGGAGTTGTCCCACATCGGTAGTGGAAAGAAAAGTGGGAGTTGTCCCACATCGGTAGTGGAAAGAAAAGTTCTTCTACTTATAAGTAGAATTACTCCTTCTTGTCAGTAAAAGGGTTGAGGGGGCAAGGACCCCTCGCGCCGTCGTCGTCGCTCGCTCGGCTCGGCTTCGGCTCGGCTCGGCTCGGCTCGGCTCGGCTCGGCTCGGCCGGCCCGGCCGGCCGGCCGGCCCGGCCGGATTCGGATTCGGATTCGGATTCGGATTTGGTCAAATGATCTGATTGATTGATAATCTTTTTGGACCAAATTTTCTTTAATTTTAAATTATTTAATTAATTATTATTTAATTAAATTAATTAACTTATCCAATCCTACCCGTTAGTGACCCTGACCGTAGTATCCGCTTCGACCCGCGACCGGTTTCTTTCCCACATTTAAATTTCCCACCGCTTTAGTGATTGTTCGAAGGGTTGCAAACCTTGAAGCTTGATACTTCCATGGCTATAAATTCATTTGATTCTTGAATTTTACTTACTAATTTTACGAACTACAAAATCTTCTTCTTCTTCTCGCGAATAAATTACGTGTGATATACTCTTGTTGAGTGGTTCGCCGCTACTGTGAGTTTGGAGTACTACTATTCTGGTAAGATAATCGTTCTATCCTGGGAGGGGATATTCCATCAACCTCGAGTACTGTGAGGGGAATAATTTCCTTAAGGACACACTTTGAACTAAGTGGGCTCGATTATATTCTGAAAATTATTCTTATTTTTTTTTCAACACTGATTCTGTTTATTTTCAGTGTTTATTGTTTACTGATTTTTTTTGGAATACAGATTAATAACATATCATACTCAGCCATCCTCAGCTGATGATATTCAGACCTAAGATCAATTTTAGAGAAGATCCTAGACTGTTTTGGCTCATCAAATAAGGTTTTAAAGTCAGTTAAAAGTTCCACTAACTGAGAATCTTTTTCAGATTCTTCTTTTGTTTCCGGTACATACCATTGTAATTCATCACAAGTACTAGGCATTACTTGAATCATGAAAAGTTATGAATCCTTACCAGTCAATTTTCCCAATTTACCAGCTCCAGTTGTTTGTATTTGCCTTCCAGCTCCTCTGAGCAGGTGCTTTTTCCCTTTGTGCCAAAACTCCATAGTTAACTCACTGACGTTCATTTTGATATCTCTAAGAATTAACAACTACTGAACTCCCAACACTACCCCACATGATCCCAATGGTAGTAACAGAAAATCAGCTGTAAACTCAGCTCCTTGCAACAACCATGATATTGTGCACACCTTGTCCAACGTCATACCATTTTCATTTGCTGCAGCAACTAATTGTGGGGTAGCTGCTTTGGTTAAGCACCCTAAGTTTTTTACAACCTCAGGGTCAATGAAGTTGTGAGAACTTCCAGTGTCCACCAAAATATGGAGTGGTTTTTTAGCATGATAACCAGTCACTCTTAAAGTTCTATACCTCAGTGATCCATTCAAAGCATGGATGGAAATCTACATTTGTTCTGCAGGCTGTACTTGCTCCCTTAATACAATTTCTCCCACAACATCTACCCCTTCTTCTTGTTCTTCCACTTCAAGCATATACAATTGCTTCAAGTTCTTGCACTTGTGACGAGGAACATATTTTTCAGTACAGCAGCAGCACAAGCCTTGTGCCCTTCTCAATTATTTCCTCAATACTCAACCTCCTCCTAATCACTCCTTTTGGAACCGGAGGATTTTCTGCATTTGGTGTTGGTAGCAAGGGTTTAGAAAACCTTTGTTCACTAGGTTTCCTAAAAGATGAATGTTGACCATTAGGAAAAGCTAATTGCTGCATAGCTTTAGCTTGAGCAGCTAAATAAGCTTCTTGCCTCCTAGTAGTTCTATACAACTGAGACAATGTAGTAGGTTCTGTCAACTTTACAGCCAAGTTCAACTCATCCTTAATGTCCCCCAGAAAACAGCTGATTGCATTTTCTTGAAAGAGATTCACCGTAGTTAATTTAATCTCAAAAGCAGCCTGATAGTCTTTCACAAATCCAGTCTGTTTAATTTTCTTGATCTCCTTCATTGGATCATCATAATCGGCTCCAAATCTTTCAACCAAGGCCATGATATATTCACTCCAAGTGGATGGAGATGTATATTGCATGTATCTCATGTAGGGATTGATGCCATTGAATTGCCTCCGCTCTAAAATTTATTGCTGCTAACCCTACTCTCTTATCCATAGCAACATTATTAAATTCAAAAAATTGTTCAACCCTAAATAACCAAGATCTCAAATCCTCCCCAACAAATTTTGGAAATTCTAGTTTAGAATAGGAGTGGCCAGTGGGCCGGGCTCGGGTCTGGCGGGGTCGGGGCGGACGGGAGAAGGGGCGGGGGTCAGGTCTGGCGGGCTCTGGCGGGGTCGGGTCTGGCGGGACTGGAGCAAGTCCCATCCCGATCCCGATCCCGTCGGGCTCGGGTCGGGGCGGGCTCGGGTCGGGGTCGGGCTCGGGTCGGGATACGGCGGGTTTTAAATTTTTTTTTTTTTTTTAAATAACATATGTATAAAAAAACTCAATAAACAAAACAAGATAGTGTAATAAAAACATCCCAAGGCTGTTTTTGTGCCTCTTATATTATTTAATAGACATATGATTTTTTTGTAATACAAATACAATTGTCTAAAATCTAAATTGCAACTTTGTGGTGTTGTCTAAAAGTTACAAATTACATAATAAAATTACATTCTCAAAAAAACCTGTTCTAATTGCTTGATGATTTCATGTGGTTCTTCTGTTGGAATTGGTATTTGTTGGTCAAATTGATCCACGTCGCTTCCACTACCTTCGGTTAAGATTTCGTTGTAGTTTTCATCATCTTCTTCGTTGATCTCCGGTTGACCGCACCTTCTCCGCTCCGCTCGTATCCAATCTCTGAATAATACTGCAATTTCCAAGCTGTCTCCGGCTAATGAGTGTCTGTGGTCTCCTATTTGATATCTACCTACAGAAAAAGCGCTTTCAGACGCAGTTGACGACGCTTGAATGTTCAAAACATCTCGAGCCATCATTGAAAGTGTCGGAAAGGTCTTCTCATTCCCCCTCCAGTATTTCAGCAAGTCTTCATGTCCATCTTCATTGATAACTTCTTGATACTGATGCAGAACCTGCAAAACAAAAATATCCACCTCGCTAATTTGGTTAGTAGTAGAGGTATGACCGCACATTCTATTTACGAGGCTTTCAATACTAGCCAGAAACAAAGATGTCTTTTGTGAGGTTGTATTGAAGATGAAGAAGATGGTATGGAAGCTGGTAAGTTACTAGCATTTTCTTGTTGATAAAATCTATATATATTTTTGCATTGGTGTTCTACGCTAGACAATACTTCTTCTTTAGTTTGTTCAATAGGTGGTGGGTGATTTAGATTTTTGGGACTTGGAGGTGGTAGTACTTCTATACAATCGTAAATAGTTTCAATTAGTGATTTAGTACCGTCTATTTTAATAGTAGGATTTAATACAGAACCAATAATATAAATAGAGGGAATAGGAATAAAATATTTTTTTATTTTGAGAAACATTTTTTAATAACTGCCTTATAAGCTGGTTTTTCCATATATTCACTAAGTAATAAAAATATTAGAGTTATATAAAATAACATAGTTGAAATAGTAGGATAATATATATCGGAAAATTCTTTTGTTGCTTGAAAAAATTTCTCTAAAAATACAATAAGTTCGGAAATTTTTTCCCAATCACTATCTAAAATCATATCAGCTGGCTTTTTATTATGAGAGTTAAAAAATAAAGTTATAGGTAATTTATAGTCATAAGCAACAAGTAGTTGCTCGTATAAAGAATTCCACCTAGTGGATACTTCTTGTGGAATTTTTCTAAAAGGTAGTCCACAATCATGACAAATTTTTTTATATTCTTTTCTACGTTGTACTTTATTACTTTTAAAAATAAAGTTTATAGCAAATTGTATTTTACTAAGAATGTCTTCAAAAAGTGATAGACCATCTTTTACAATTAAGTTATATATATGGCACGCACATTTTATATGAAAATGGTCTGAAAAAGATGGAGTTAAACTATTTTTTAAAATTGTAATTGCGTAATTGTTATTAGAAGCGTTATCTAATGTAATAGTCATAATTTTATCGGTAATTCCGTAATAATCGCACACTTGATAAATATTTTCTGCAATAAAAGTACCAGTGTGCCTATCATCTATATATCTATACGCTAAAATACGTTTTTGCATAGACCATTTATAATCTATCCAATGACAAGTTCTGAGTTAAATAATCATGGCCGTTAGTACTACGACCTATATCGACGTGATGGATACTTTGCCATTAAAATGATATAATGAAAACGTAAATATTGTTGATATTCATGCGCTAATTTAAATACATCTCTCTTAATTGATCTAGGAAAACCGTTAAAAGCGAGGATTATATATATCTCTAATGTAATGAATAAAACCGGGAGATGAAGGAAATGAAAAAGGCAAACCCTCCACAAAGAACTAATTTTGATATTGCTTCCCTATCTCTATGTTTATTGTATTTAGGGCCTACAATTCCCCGTCATAGGGTTAATTTGACCTTGTACTTGGTAGGGACAATATTAGTATGTGAACCTTGTCTGATGGAGCGGGCGTTTGACCGGTTTTGAAGCCTGGTATTGGGCATACCTATTGGATGAGCACTTACTACGTGTCTAATTAAACCCCGTCCTCGTGACCTTTTCCAGTTTTAAATTTTAAAACATTTTTACAAATTTTACATATGGCTACTTGATTCTCTACGTCCCTATCAAAAAATGTCCATGCATCTTATTTTAATGGTCGCTTTGCTGGACCTCGTCTCATACTAGGGGGAATAGGAGGTATTTCAGTTGAAGGTGCACTAGTGGGTGTGTTGTCATCAACATTAGTGGGTATATCATCTAGATCATCGTCTAAATTAAAGTCTTCTTGAGTTCCAGAAAATAGCTCCTGGTCTAAATCTAATGGTATTGTAGGAAAATGTTGAGTATCAACAAAATCATCCTGTGTAGGAATAAGATGACTAGAAGAAGTACCCTTGCCCTGGTTGCCCTTACTAGAAGAAGCACCTTTACCCTTACCCTTACCCTTAAACATACCTTTTAATCCTTCCATTTTAATTATGATAATAAATAAATAAATAAATAATTAAAGACAATAAAATTAAGTGATCTAAACTAAATAAACAGACAATAATAATTTAATGAAGGAACGAATGTACCAAACGCCGACGTAACGTCAACGTGTAATCGAGAGGTTGAAAATTGAAACTTTGCTCGATGGAAGATCCTCAAGCTAGTTGCCAACTTCACTACCAATTCCCAAATGAATAAATAAAATTGAATATTTAGCAAACAATGTAGACTTGTAGAGAGATATATTGAGAAATTAGAGAGATTGTAGGAAGATTTGTGAGAAAGATGAAGAGAAATTGAGTTATTTTTAGTTGAAAAATTGGGTTAAAGTGTAAATATAATAACTTATGGGTTAAAAATAAATATTAAGGGGTAGGGGTTGGGGAGGGCTAAAATGGTAGTTGGCCAAAGCCATAATCTAAAATGGTAGTTGGCCAACGACCATAATCTAAAATGGCCGTTGGTGCAACGCCATTTTTGCAAAGGGGCGGCCTGGTCAGTGGCGGCTCGGGTGGGTCGGGGCGGGCTCGGGTCTCGCGGGCCTGTGGCGGGCTCGGGTCTCGCGGGACGAGACATCGTCTCGTCCCGAGTTCGAGTCCCGCCCCCGTAATTTTTTTTTTTTTTGCGGGGTCGTGGCGGGACCGGGGCGGGCTCGGGACGGGCTCGGGTCGGGGTCGGGCTGTCCCGGCCCACTGGCCAGCCCTAGTTTAGAATATCGAGATATACCTTGATTAATTTGGTAATTCGCAGTATTTCCTTCCCCCTGTTCTTCATCAACAGGTTGTCGATCCCTTGATGTCCTTTCTCGCGAAGTTCCAACCCCAATTTCTACCGAAGTCCTATTTCCCTGATTCCATTCCAACTGTTCCTTCAATCCCCTAACAGTTTGGTCCAATTTCTTCAAATTCGCCACTTCCCCAGTAAGAATTCCAATTTCTGCATAACTTCGTGCATCCCTCAGTTGCATTGATCACCATTAGATTGTGTTCCCTTTGCCATAGCTGCCGAGAATCATTCAGCTCTAATACCAATGATAGCTGAAATTCAGGAAACTCAGATGGATTCGAGAATTTCAATGCTAATACAGGAGTTCAACAGAGGAACTCAAGTTGATTGGCCAAGTATAATGGAAGATGAGAAATGAATAGAGACTTGTATTATTATTGATATATACACCTGCACGATTACATCTAATATTGTAACTAACTAACCGTAATGACTCCCTTTCCACTCACTTTAACTAATTGATGACATGAACTGCTGATGTGACACTTGACCAACTGACTGGAAATTCATATATCAATTTGAGTCTATACTTTATAAATCAATGGAAGGTGAATTGACTTTTTGTTCAATTGGTCGTCCATTATCATAATTTAGCTTCTTTACACCTCTAGAATATCATCTATTTTCTTGTTTCCCTTTTCTTTTACTTTATTTTTTCCCATTGGTTGTCGTCAATAGTGGTGCCATAATTCGAAACTTGATAAACAATAGGTTTATTTCTCTACCCTTCTCCATTAAATACCAAATTTTGTCTGCAACCCCTGACGTACGCCTAACCCACATCACTTGTGGCACTCGTACCACAAGACAAAAATTCAAAACCTTGGGGCTACTGTAAGCTTTCGATGAAAGAGCAAATGATTCAGAAGAGCTTCTTGTATGGCCAACCACCAACTATTTTCCACAAATACGTCAGATAAGTGAGTGCAAATGACCAGGACCATAGTATAATAATTGGTATTCTCATGCTTCTCGTACAAGTCTATATATCACATGTTCCTATTTTCTGCTTTGCTGAAGAGAAAATTGGAAGTACTAGTTAAGCTCACTACAGAACATCAGCTGAAGTCTTCTAGAAAAATACTCGAGCACTAGGAAAAGAGCAAATAATGGACTTCTAAAAATGTTATCCAAGGGGATAAAAAATCAACAACAAAATTCTGTAAGCACAGCTCAGATCAGAATTTGTGAATACGCAAGTCTCCTACAAAAATCAACCAGTAACTTGTTCTGTCTGATCAGTTTCTTGTTTCTTTGGACAAGAAGATGATAGGTGGCCACGCTCTCCACATTCATAACATGTTCGCCTCCTAATCTTTGCACTAACAGTGCTTGTTGCAACACTATCCGCATTTTGATCTTTCAACATAGGTCTTGAATTGGTTGCCTCTCCTTTCTTTACAGCTCCTTCCTTTGCAACAGCACAGCTTATTCTAACAGGTCTACCGCATACAATCTCTTGATCCAACTTTAGTGCCATGTTTACAGAGGGACTATCAGCAAAATCCACATGTGCATAGCCCCGAAATTCTCCTGTTTCTTTATCTTCACCGAACCGAATAGAACTTATGCTGCAATCTGAAAAAAGTTTCTTCAAGTCATCCTCTGTTACATTCCATGATAAGTTACCCACATATACCCTATTATACCCCTTCACCATGTTTGGTGAGAAGTTGGACACTTTGTTAGCTCTAGCTGACTTGTATGATTGGATTTTCAGGAATAGTCCACCCCTGGAAGCAGATATAAGTGTCAGTGAGAAGCGAGACACAGAAGATTAACTTTCTCAATGATGAATACATGATTGCACTTACATATCAGAACCATCCAGTGCCATGGCTCTCTTAGCGGCTGCTTCAGTCTGGAAAACAAATTCAGAGAAACCCACTCAACTAGCAATTTTTGTAAGAAACAAACACGAAGAAAAGGAAAACCAACCAAGGGTCTGAAGGACAAATCATATGAGGTGGCTAGGACACAAAAACATGCATCAAATGCAAAGCTAGGGTTGTTCAGATTAGCACTGTACTTGTAACCGTGTGAAAGTGGGTAAATTGAACTCTTGCCGCTCCTCCCAAATAAATAATAAAATGATTAACAAACAAAGGTGTGTTAGCCTAAATGCAAAAAAGAATAACCAATTCGTGATGCTTGACATTTCAAGAACATACTTTGCAGACAGCTACATGAGAGATAGCTACTTTTATCGCAGGCACTTCAAGACTAATTATATAAGATTTTTCTTTTTGATTGGTGAGAAGAAACAATTTCAAACACAAATGAGTAGGGCTGGGCATAAAATCCCGAATTACCGAACCGAGGATTTCGGTATTTCGGTTTTCGGGAATAAAATTCAAAAATACGGTATTCGGTTTCGGTAATCGGTTGAGATAATTATACCGTTCGGTAATTCGGTATTACCGATATAATTAGTTAACAAAAGGCCCAATTTTACAAATTTGCAATGCCCATCAGGCATCAGCCCAACCCACATATGATATTTTTAGGGCATATCTCAAACTCAAATAAGAAATCTGTATCATCTGATGCCTCTTTCAATTCTTGTACTACTGCTTTTTGCGACATCAACACTACGTCTACCACTATTCTAGTCTTCTTCCTCAAAGAAAATTAATCTTGAAAGACATAATCACCAACTGTAATCACAAGGATCATTGCTTTTAAGCAAATGTTTTACTTTTTGGAGATTTTTACCCAATAACCAGCCCCACTAGAAAAAGAATTTCACCTTTTGTTCTCAACGAATTTCAACTTTAACCTATATTCCGCCAATGCTTTAGTGAGAATTTGCAGTTTTTCTTTTTATTTTTCCTAAATCCTTAAATGAAATGTTTGTAAAGTCAATCAAGCCATTTGCTTTATGCAAAGAAGTGAAACATAGTACTGTTATTCCCTTCAGCAATTACCATCCACTTGAACTAAATAAACTCATCTTTATCGTGAGGTTCTTTATTTTCATCCTTACAAGTTCTGTTGCGTCAGTGTTTGATTTGTTTGTTAATTCTCCGCCAATTTATTGTTTGATAGCCGACATCGACTTCAATATGGTATTACCGAATACCGTACCGAACCGAAATTTGATTTACCGATTACCGAATTACCGAACCGAAGTTTGAAAGTTCGGTATTTGGTATGTACTTTCAATTACCGATTACTGAACTACCGAACCCGAACCCGAACTCTGAAAATATCGAACCGAATACCCAACGCCCACCCCTACAAATGAAATCAATTTGGCAGAATGTCTATACAGTCTGGAGGAAATAAATTCCAAAAGTAGCATTCTTATTATATTAATTAATAATGAGTAATATACAAAATTCTAAATTAAGTTTGGCCAGCCACTGCAACCCTACCAAAGGTGTTTCTAGATGATGGAACTCCAATATCCTCCATTTCTCTTGTTCTCTCACTCACTGAAATTATTCTTAAAATACTTTATTGATTACTATTCTAAGAGAAAAGGTGAAGTCATAAGAATAATCTGTGTCTACTTTAAAGTAGGGCTGTCCAGTGGGCCGGGTCGGCCTGATCACGACCCGACCCGCTTACCGCCCCGATCCCCCTTAAAAAAAACGGTAGCGGGGTTCGAACTCGGGACGAAACTAGGGCTCGTCCCGACACCGTTGTGCAACGTCTATAACGGTCATTCCCCCCCCCCTACCCCTTAATATTTATTTTTAACCCCTAAGTTAGTATATTTACCCTTTAACCCTATGTCTCAACTATAAATAACTCATTTTCCTCTTCATTTTTCTCACAAATCATCCTACCATCTCTCTATCTATCTCTCTGCAAGTCTACATTGCCTACTAAATATTTTATTTTATTTGCTTATTTATATCAAAGTTAAAAAATTGGGAGTGAAGTTGGCAACTAGCTTGAAGATCATCCATCGAGCAAAGTTCCAATTTTCAACCTCGCTTACACGTCGATGTTACGTCGGCGTTTGGTACCTTCGTTCATTCTTTAAATTATTATTGTTAATTTTAATTATCGTACTTAATTTCATTATTTTTAATTATTTATTTGCATATAATTATAATGGAACGAATTTGACGTTTTATTTCTGGTAGAGGTACTAGGGGTAATCTTATTCCTAGTCCCGATGATTTCACTCATATAGATGAAACTGATTTTTTTAATGATATTAATATACCATTAGATCATAAGGTATATTCTACATCTGAACCAAACTTTAATTTTGAAAATGAATTAAACAATAATGTAGATAACACACCCACTAGTGCACCTCCACCTCAGGCTCAGACTGAGTCTCAGCCTGAAACTCAAACTGGAATGTCTCGTATTCCCCTTAGTATGAGTCGATGCCCAAGACAACGACAATTAAAATCACCTACATTGGATTTTTTTGATAGGGACATTGATAATCAACTATCTAGATGTAAAATTTGTCAAGAAGTTTATAAATTTAAAATCGGAAAAGGTCGAGGTGGACGGGAGGTTTATCGAGACATGTAGAAAACTCTCACAAAGCAAGGTATAACCAATATCTGGCTGAAAAATCAGGTGTGCCAATGCCTTCTAAGTCAGGACAAGGTTCACATAATGTCCCAGATCAAGTACAGGATCGAATTAACCCGATGATGAAGGGAATTATAGGTCCTAAATATGATAAACACAAAGATTGGGAAAATTTAGCAAAATTAGTTGCGATGGAGGATTTGCCTTTTTCATTTCCTTTTTCTCCTGATTTTATGGATTACATTAGACAAACATATAATCTTGTTTTTAATGGTATTCCTAGATCAACAGTTAGAAGCGACGTTTTTAAATTTGCACATGAATATCAACAGTATTTACGTTATGCATTATATCATTTTAATGGCAAAGTGGCTATCACTTCTGATATAGGCCGTAGTACTAACGGTAATGATTATTTAACTGTAACATGTCATTGGATAGATCAGAATTGGTCTATGCAAAAACGTATTTTAGCATAAAGATATATTGATGATAAGATCTTTAATTGCAAGAAATATTCATGAAATTTGTGAATATTATGGAATAACTGATAAAATTATGACTGTTACCTTAGATAATGATGCTTCTAATAATTATGTTGTAAACCTTTTAAAAACTCGATTAACTCCATCTTTTCCCGATAATTTTCATATAAGATGCGCATGTCATATTTATAACATAGTTAAAAAGGATGGCCTAAAATTTTTTGAAAACATTATTGATAAAGTACAATTTGCTATAAACTTTATTTTTAAAGGTAATAAAATACAAAGATGCAAAGAGTATAAAAAAATTGTCATGATTGTGGATTACTTTATAGAAAAATTCCATAAGAAGTAGCGACTAGGTGAAATTTTCTGTATGAACAACTATTTGTTGCTCACGAGTATACAAGACCTATAACTTTATTATTTAACGTCCATAACCAAAATCCAAAGGATATGCTTGTAGACAATGCTTGGGAATTTTTAGAACTTATTGGATTTTTAGAGAAATTTTTTTTAGCTTATAAAGAATTTTCTGATATTTATTATCCTACTATTTCAATTATGTTATTTTATATAGCTCTAATATTTTTGTTACTTAGTGAATATATGCAAAAACTATATTACGCTCCATCTATTAAAAAATGTTTATAAAATTAAAAAAAAAAACTTTTTTTCTATTCCCACTATTAGACAGTTGTAAAGCACTTGTTGAAACGATTTATGAATGTTTAGAAATACTTCCACCTCCAAGTCAGGTCCAATAGACCCAATAAAGAACCAACTAAAGAAGAAGTTACGTCTAGCATACACACTGAATGCAAAAAAATATATATATATTACCAAGAACAAAGTGCAAATAATCAATCGGCTTCTATACCATCTTCTTCTACTTCACTGCAACATTATAAAAGACATGTTGTTTCTGCCTCAAGTATTCAAGGCCTTAGAAATAGAATGTATAGTGGTTCAACTTCTTCACAAATTAGCGAGTTTGATGTTTACGTCTTGCAGGGTGTTGTACTGTACGAAACAATTGTCAATGAAGATGGACGTGAAGACTTGCTGAGATACTGGATGGAGAATGAGAAGACATTTCCGACACTAGCAAAGATGGCTCGAGATGTGTTGAATATTCAAACGTCATCAACAGCTTTGGAAAGCACTTTTTCTGTTGGAAGGTTTCAAATAGGAGAGCATAGACACTCATTGGCGGGAGACAGCTTGGAGATTGCAGTTTTATTCAGAGATTGGATTAGAGCGGAGCGTAGAAGGTGCGGTCAATCAGAGATCAACGAAGAAGACGACTACAACTACAATGAAATCTTATCTGAGGGAGCAGGAAGCGACATCAAACAATTTGACCAACAACTTTCAATTCCGACAGAAGATCCTCAAGTGATTGTGAGGAAATTAGAAAGGTATGGTTGACTATGTAATATTTTTAATGGCAATTTTACTATATGATTTGCAACTTTTGAACTACGAAACAAAGTTGTAATTTTGAAATTGTATTACAAAAAAAATCATATTTCTATTAAATAATATAAGAGGCACAAAAACAGCCTTGTGATGTTTTTATTCACTATCTTGTTCAATTATTTAAGTGTTTAAATATATTTTTTTAAAATTGTCTAAAAAAAATCCCCCAAATACCGCAACCCAACCCGTCCCCCCAAATCCCGGCCCCTCTTCCGGCGGGATGTGGGAAGGGACGGAACCTCTTCCCGTCCCGCCAGTCCTGCCGGATCTCGATCCCAACCAACCTCCCCCCCCCCCTCCCGATGGATCCCGTCCTGTCCCATCCCGTCCCACTAGCCAGCCCTACTTTAAAGTAGGTAACATAAGTCCAGCCATCTCAATCTCCACATACGGGGAGCCTGTTCCTATAAGTCTGACACGTGACCATGAAACCTACTTAGATGCTCAGTTGTATTAGTCTCAAGATCACTTCCAGCAAAATTAAGTTGATTCCACAGAATCAATTCGCCAACTATAGCTCAAACTGAAAATTTGAGAAAATCATACGCGTACCACATAAATATGTAATGATATCAGAGTAATAGCCCGGAAGGAGAGCCTTGGCGTAATTGGTAAAGTTGTTGTCATGTGATCAGGAGGTTATGGGTTCAGGCCGTGGAAACAACCTTCTGCAGAAATGCAGGGTAAGGCTACGTACAATTGAGCCTTGTGGTGCCCTTCCCCAGAACCACCGCATAGTGGGAGCTTAGTGAACTGGGCTGCCCTTTTTTTAATCAGAGTAACAACCCAGAAAAGAAAAGGAAGAACAGAGAAAAGTAGCAAGTTCTCGAACCCTTTCAAGAATAAGAATCACAAGAAACACATGAATGGTATGTGAAATAGAATCAGAATATAAGCTTTGAAACAAATTCCAGGAAAGAAAAGGAGCTACAAATATGAGAAGCATCATTATCCAAAATATTTCGGGATATAACGCAGTGAAGAAAAGGAATGGAAATCAAAGCTACCAGTGAAGAAAAGGAATGGAAATCAAAGCTACCATTTGAATCTGCCACATGAGACACGAGTGAATTTAGTAAACAGCAGTAAAAGGTACTAAAATTTGTGACTTCCAGACAGACTGAATAAGAGAAATATAATCTTGATTCAACTAAAACAAACAAAGAAACATACATGCAAATAAACAATCTACAGATTGGTTTGGAAGGAAAAAGAATAGATGAAGATTCTATATGATAAATTTTCCCGGTTTTGCTTTTCATTTTTCTATACCCTATAATATAAAGAAAACAAAATCCTTGAGAATATTGCTTCCTTTCCCTTGAGTCATACTTTTGGAACCCGATGATATGAGAAAGTATAAACAGCAGGACATATACCAAGAGGACAAGAGAGAGTCACTAGAGGGTGGATGAAAGAGAAAGCATAAGAAAAGTTCTCAGATGGCAAGAAAGCCTGAGTAGTGTTGACCGGTCTTTATTGGTGTAGAAGAGAGAACGTTTGGGATATGCTTTTTATTTTTTATTTTTGATTAGATATTCCCTTTTTCCTTTATCATTTCCTCTTCCCCAATTATACACTTTATTTTGGAAGACTATTATGTTTCCTTAAAAATTTGTGCTTGTATAGTCTCATCTACAAACAGCAAATTAATTTAGCTGACCTGGATATAGGTTTGAGAACTACATAAATGAGCTAATCATCTAGAGAATGCAGGATTCATGTGATATTTCAGGGAGTAGGTAGTGCAAGACAAGGTAAGATGGCGGACCTTGTAATTTGCTTGACAATTAGCAAGTAGTATAAAACATGACACTTCTATTTACACAGTTGAACAACTAAATACAATAACTTCGCCTCAGTTCCAAGGGTCTTGTGGCTTCCTCATGAAGATAAAAACACGAACTTTATGCAAAAGAGAATGAATGCCAACAAATGGTACAACTACATTGATAAAATGGAGTTTGAAGGAGAATTGGTTGATGATCAGCCCAGGATTAAACAAACATATAATGGACTTTTATGGTAACTTGTTTAAGGAGAAGGAATTGTGGAGACCTGATTGATGTAATGGAGATCTGGTTACACTGACAGATGATGAAAAAGATTGGCCCCGCAGGCCCTTTACTGAGGAGGAGGCGCTTACAGTCATTAAAGACAGTGCTAGAGACAAAGCACCCAGGTCAGGACGTATTTACCATGGCTGTTTTCAAAAACTGCTGGTGTATCTTGAAATATGATGTTATGAGTACATTTGAATATTTCTTCTCAAGAGGATGCATGGAGAAAACTTTAACGCAGCCGGATGCAAAGAATGTTAGAGATTTCATACCCATTAGTTTAGTGGGCAACATTTATAAAATTCTTTCTGAAGTGCTTACGGAGAGATTCAAAGGGGTGATGGATAGTTTGATATCGAAAATCAAAATGCTTACCTCAGAGGTCGGCAGAATGTAGATGCAGCAGTGTTAGCAAACGAATACTTGCATTACAAGCTAAAAGGCAAGAAGGGCATCTTATGTAAGCTTGATGTCAAGAAAGCTTACGACCATGTGAATTGGCCCTCCATTTTCTTTATTTTTCAGAAAATGGGTTTTGGTGAGAGGTGAATTGATTGGGTGATGTTTTGTGCCACCACAGTTATTAATGGCTCTCCAGTAGGTCTTTTCTCTGCCCGAAGGGAATTGATACAACGCGATTATTTGTCGCATTATCGTGGAGACATTGAGTAGGATGATTTTGAAAGTGGTGGAATTGAAATGGTTGAATGGTTTCAGGATTGCTAACAGTGTGGAAGGTATATAGAAATTTTCCATATTTTATATGCTGATAAAAATAAGGAACAATTCTTATGGCTAGAGGGGCTGTTGATTGCGTTCGAGGCTGTTTCAATGCTTCATATAAACATGGAACAGTCTGATGATTTAGCTGATGTGTTCTGTTGCCAAGTCGAAAAATTTCCCACATCTTGGATTAGCTCTTGAAGAAAAGCACAAGGAAAATAGCATTTTTTATAAGATAGGTAAAGTTTATTGAAAAAAGGTACTAAGAAGGTACAGAAAAGTACAAGCTAAGAGATCTGGGATAGCTGTGCATAAGGAAAATGGCATTTGGGAGAAGGTAGCTGAAAGACGCGAAAAGAACTTAAGTACGTGCAAGAAACATTATTTTTCGTTAGGTTGACCTTGGTAAACGGCATCCTAAATGGCATTCCAATTTATCTGATTTCATTGACTCTCATTCCAGCTAAGGTGGAAGCACAACTAGATAGAATAACGTCCAAGTTTTCATGGGAAGGAGATCAGGACATCAAGAAGAATTATTTGGTAAGGTTGGGAAAGTGAAGCTGCGCAAGGAGGATGGTGGACTGGGAGTGAGAAATTTAAGGCTCCAAAATAAGAGACTTATGTTCAAATGGTTGTGGAGGTGGAGGGACAATAGAAGAGAACAGTGGAAAGAGTCCATTAAGCTGAATTACGGTTTTCAGAATTATGAGGATACGACACGTATAACTGCACCCCGTGATACCGCCTTCTGGAAGCACATCAACAGTTTGTGATCTAATTTGCAAGATAACACAAGACTGAAAATTGCAAATGGAAGAAGATTTATGTTCTGGGAGGAGAAATCTTAAGCTGTCATGTTTTCTGATTTATACAGTCATTGTACTTAACAAAAATAGTACAATAGCTGAATACCGGGACGGTAGCTCATGAATATTTCAATTTAGAAGGACTTTTAACGATTTGGAGAGAGAAAGAGTGGATGTTACTGAAGTTTGCTGACAGCCTTGCTGTGGACAGTCTGCAATGTGACTCTTCTGTGTGGAAAGGCTCCAGCGATGGGAAATATATTGTTAAGTCAAGCTACCAAATATGGGTAAGGATGGCTGAAATTTATGGAAGTGGTGCAGAATGTCCATGGAAAATGCTTTGAAAGACAAAGGCTCCAGTTAAAGTTGCTTGCTTTGGCTGGGTGGCAGCACATGCAGCCTGCTTGACGCAGGATAAGCTGCGGACAGGAGGACTTAATTTATGTTGCTGGTGCTATTTGTGAAAAGAGGAAGTGGAATCAGTGAACCATTTATCACTACATTGCATGTATGTGTGGCAGATCTAGTGCATGTTTGTTAACTTATACAGAGTTTGATGGGTTATGCAAACAAACGTCTGACAAGTTCAGGTTCTCTGTAGCTGGATAAACCAGAGAATGAGGAAGCGGTAAAAGAAGATATGGATGCCCATTCCATTGTGCATAATGTGGAGTATTTGGCCTGAAAGGAACAGAAGATGCTTTGATGGAAAGAAGGAAAATGTTTATTTAGTTAAGAACAGATATATTCAATATCTGAAAAGTTTGTGTACTGCTGTTTTTGAAAATGATTTGGATGTAATTTTAAACTTGTTGGATCAACAACAACAACAACATACCAGTGAAATCCCACAACGTGGGGTCTCGGAAGGGTAAGTATACGCAGACCTTACGTCCACCTTAGTAGGTAGAGCGGTTGTTTCCGGAAGACCATCGGCTCAAGACAAAGCATAATCACAAGCAAAGCAAAGTAAGAGAAACGGTCAGACTCAGACAAGAAATTAAAGCAATATGAATATGCTGATAACAAAATCGAATACACCATGGTAGCGCATTCTAACAAAAGAAAGCAGTAGCTAACACAGCTAAATAAGATAAACAAAATACACTAAAAAACACATAGCAGCAGAAAGGGGATTATAAAGCAATAATATGCCTATAAGTGTGATAGGCTAATCGGGCCTACAGTAAGAACACTACAACTATCATTTTGTAAGCGTAAGTAGGACTACGCTCGACTACCTACTACCCTTCTACTCTAATCCGTGTCCTCCACAACCCCCTATCTAAGGTCATGTCCTCAGTAAGTTGCACCTGCGTCATATCCCGTATAATCACCTCTCCCCAATATTTCTTCGGCCTACCTCTACCCCTTCTGAACTCATCCATTGCCAACCTCTCACACCTCCGCACTGGGGCATCTGTGTCTCTCCTCTACACATGCCCGAACCATCTCAGCCTCGCTTCCTGCATCTTATCCTCCACCGAGACCACTCCCACTTTGTCCCAGATATCATCTTTTCTAATCTTATCTCTCCTTGTATGCTCACACATCCATCTCTGCAACTTTCATCTTTTGTATGTGTGAAGTCTTGACTGGCCAACACTCCATCACATACAACATAGTCGGTCTAACCATCACCCTATAGAACTTACCTTTATGTTTTGGTGGCACCTTTTTGTCGCACAAGACTCCAAATGCGAGCCTCCATTTCATCCACCTTGCCCCAATACGATGTGTGACATCGACATCCCTCTCTCCATTCCCTTGAATAATAGACCCTAGGTACTTGAAGCTTCCTTTCTTTTGAATGACCTGAGTATCAAGCCTCGCCTCCACACCTGTCTCGGGGCCGCTCCCGTTGCTGAACTTGCACTCCAAATATTCTGTCTTGGTCCTTCTCAACCTAAACCCTTTACACTCCAGAGTCTGTCTCCAAACCTCCAACTTGGCATTCACTCCGCTGCGAGTCTCATCAATCAGGACTACGTCGTCTGCGAATAACATACACCATGGTACCTCCCTTTGGATTTGTCGCGTCAGTCCGTCCATCACCAAAGCAAATAGGAATGGGCTAAGAGTTGATCCCTGGTGCAGCCCCATCATCACTGGGAAGTGCTCCGAGTCTCCTCTTACTGTCCGTACCCTAGTCTTGACTCCATCATACATGTCCTTGATCGCCCTAGTGTACTCCTAACATCTCTATAAAACCTCCCTAGGGACTTTGTCGTATGCCTTCTCGAGGTCGATGAAATCATATGTAAGTCTCTCTTCCTCTCCCTATACTGCTCCACCAACCTCCTAATAAGATGAATGGCTTCAGTAGTCGAACGCCCCGGCATGAATCCAAACTGGTTCTCAGAAATAGACATGTCTCTCCTCACCCTCATCTCCATGACCCTTTCCCAAACTTTCATAGTGTAGCTCAACAACTTGATACCCCTATAGTTGTTGCAACTCTGGATATCACCTTTGTTTTTTTACAAGGGAATCATTGTACTCCACCTCCATTCTTGGGGCATTCTTGCCGACTTAAAAATGATGTTAAACTTGTTGGAAGTCTTGTAGAATTAAAAGGATTCCCTGCTTTGTATTGGCTGTTCCCATTCAATACTACTTCGGTATTGAATGTTATTAATACAATTTCCTTTTACCTATCAAAAAAAGCTTTGTATGCCTTCAAGTAACAGATAAGAACTCACTGCTTGTCATATTGCTAAGAGATGAATTTTCCCATGGTATATTTTCCATCTCATTAGTTATCAAGTAGACTGTCAAGCAAATAATAGCTCTTAAGCATGAAAAGTGTGCAGATGTTCACATACTTCAAAACACAATTGAGAGGTAACAAACTCATTTAAGCAACATTCTCTGTAACAGTGCAAAGGACACCAACAACACCATTAGATAACACAGTTCACCCGAAGAAGCTACCTTAAATGTGATAATCGCAATTCCTCTGAACTTTCCACTGTCTGGGAAATTCATACAATCAACCTCCGTAATGGTGCCACAACCTTCAAAGTAACTCCTAATATCATCCTCAGTGGAATAATATGGAATTCCTCCGACATAAACTTTTTTAGAAATATCACTGCTTTCTTCCCTGGAACAAACAGGCACATACCCAAAGCAACATAGATGTCAGAAACAAATAAGAAATGAAAGAACAGATGCAAAATGATGCAACGGATAAGAGTTGGACAAGAGTCTTATGAAACATAGATCAAACAAAAAGTCATGAAAGAAGTCCATCCCCACAGCCCAAAAAACAAGAGTTTGATGCAATGTCGGAGTACTCATCTATATCACATAACCAAATACTTCAAACTCATTCATTTTTGTTCTTTTGGTTGTGTGTGCGCATCGTTCTGCACTGTGTGCAACAGCTTCAAACATTCCATGGCACTCATATTAAAACCTCGCTATGCCCTTGAATTGGCACAGCAGCAAACCCGAAGGTGATAACAAATAATTGTAATTTTGAAATTAAATACACATTAGCTGTCTTGTGGGCTGCATAAGTTGAGCAACTTAGCAAAAGAATATCATTTCTTTTATCATAACAATGGTTATTTTGATTCTCATGTCAACTAAGCACCAAATTAACCTGTAAATTTACTATTTTTAACTTAATAAAGCAGAAAAGGTCAAAAATTCGTAAAACGAGTAACAATTAGGTAAATCATAAAATTATTAACAATTAAAAAAAAAAAATTAATACTTCTGGTGAAACTCTTCCAAAGAAATTTCAATATTTCATACCTTTCCTCAGTTTTACTAGGCTCCGCTGCTATTTCTTCTCCATCCCCAACAGTCACGCCCTCCGTAACTTCCCCATTTTCTACTGTCTGTTTCTTCCCTTTATTCTTCATAGACTTTTTCTCTTGCTTCATCTCCCCATTATCCTTCTCTAACACCTCAGTAGTTTCATCTCTCTTCCTCTTCTTACGTTTTCCTTTTGTCTTCTCATTCATAGGCCTAACCTCTTCTTTCTCTTTCTGGCCATCTTGCCAAGTCAGTGCCTTTTCTCTACGTTTATCCCTCTTGGATAATCTGGGTTTATGGGTCACTGAATTTAGAAGAGATTTCAGGGATTCTTGGGGTTTTGAATTTGTGTCCTCAACGCTGGTGGAAACAGCTAACAATTCAGATTTAGCTGCTCTTAGTTTTTGTTTCAATTTCTTGTTTGATTGAACCATGGCAATGCAAGCTGCTGAGGGAGGCAATTTTTGAGTTTCAGATGGCGGAACTAAACCCTGCTAAAACCTTTTAACGAACCGTCGACGTGTCGGGACTTCTATTTCCTTGTTATAAGAAGGGTATTTTCATGAATACAGTTGGGGCTCGTTTGGCACACGAGATTAGGTGCGATATTTCAGCATTAAGTTTGGAATTAATTTTATACTATACTTTCTACCAAGCATATTATAAAATAAAGCTCAAACTTCTCTTATTCCATCATACTTGGAATTATTTTATCCCACCTCACAGATGGGATAAATTAGTTCCAGAACTATAATTTTAGGATTAATCCCAGGATAATTTAGTTCGCGTAGTTGTTTGGTAGGAGGGATAATCAAATTACAGGTAAGGTGAAGAGCAGAGTCAAGTTCGTTACGGTCAGCAAATCAGCCCCGCATCGTATCGATAGCGATTCAGATCACCTCCCCAATCCTGCCTAATAGAAAAAAGATAGAATTGAACAACTGTACAGGCATCTTTTGTGCATACGGCTCTACAAGAAAATTTACCTCAAAATAGGAACTGGGTCACCAAAAGTCACGATCAAAATCAAATTTGGAGGGCTCGTAGTACCCCTTTGATTGATCCAGCGTATTCCAGGTATAATGGATCTATATCCAATCGGCCAATCCTATCTCATTTAAGTGAGATTGGATGAGATAAGATGGATAACTAATCACACCCTTTATGTGGGATAACTTATCCTACCTTTTATCTCATATAGATGAAATTTGGTGGTATATCAAAGGAGTTATCTGATCAACCAAATATTGAATTAACTTCAATTCCATATGACTAATAATTCAATCTCATCCTATCGTCGTTTGATAGGAGGAATAAGTTATCATATCTAGATGGGATTAGGTGGGATAAGATATGATAACTTATCCGACCCTCTACATGAGATAACTTATCCCACCTTTTATCCCATATAGATGGATTGGGTGGATACCAAAGGAGATATCCCACCAATCAAATATGGGATAACTCCAATTCAATCGGACTAATAATCTCATCCGATTCTATTCATCCTACCAAACTACCCCTTAGGCCTAGATTATTTAGGAAATTTATTTAGGTGGAAAAAAATGCTCAATCTTTTAAAAGAAGAACCACACTAGTCTTTAATTTTTGCACTCCATATATGTGATTTTTAACTTTTGTCTATGCTACTCATTTAATGAAAATATCCACATTTGTTTTGCTCGGCATAAATTTTGTAACATTTATTTTTAGAAACTGAACTTTTTTCTCGCTCGGCATAAATTATGTGAGAATTAAGATATGCGGCATAAGTTGTGTAGTATTTTTCAGATTTTGTTGAGTGTTGAAAGTTTTGTTGTTTCCGACATAACTTGTGGAATATTATAATTCATATGCCGAGCGAAATCTAAACATATGTCGCGCAAAAAGAGCTGAAGGGCACAATTAAATACCACAAATTTGAGGGGCAAAAAATTAAACACCTCCCCAAAAATAGGGTCATTTTGCGAATGACGTTTTTTAAATAGGGAAAAGGAGATGGTGTGGCTGCCAGCAATTTAAATGACCCATCTTTGGACTATATGACCCGAAATACACTTTAAGCCCAAATAAAAAAAGTTATAGCCAAATTCTAAAGTTTCATCCCTCACTTTCTCCATAGATATATAAGTAGAGCATTGATGGTGGCAACTTGATCGTCGTCATCCATCAACTGCCATCCATACACCTAAACCTCCATCTCCACCCCTTCCATTGTAACTCCTCCTTCAAAACCACCTGAAACTGTCAGAAAACCACCACAAAACAAAGCGCCTCCATCAGAATATCCAGCTCCGGCCACCACTCATTCTTGTTTCACAAACACTAAAAAATCAGAGTTTTCATTTCGATGGATTTTGGCTGAAGAAGATGAGTTAGGTTTGATGATTTTTCAGCCAAGAAAGCTACAAGGGAGATGGATCTGTAGCGGAGCCTTAAAGCTCACTGTCGAAGATCGTCAATTTAAAAACGCAAAACAGATCAAAATCTCTATTCACGTCCTCTTTTCTTTATCTCCTTCGTCCATCACATTGTCACGCCACCGTGAATCTCACCGAAAACATACTTAAAACATTCAGATCTAACTAAAAATTAGTCGAATCTGAAAGTCAATCCCGTCGAATATAATTTTTCGATCAAATTTATCATCATTTATATATTGTGTAAATAGTGTATAATAACTATATAATATTTATATAATTAGTGTGTGTGTATTATACACTGAGTATACATTAATTATACATTTATTAAACACTGAGTATACATAAAAATGTTTATAATGTGTATATATTGTATAAAAGTATATATATGAAGTGTATAATAAATGTATATATAGTGTATAATATATATTTTGGCTATAATATGTCTTTTGATTTTATGTCGTCATTCGGCTAATATTTTCACCGGATGCCTACTTATATCTTTGCCCCTTTAAAATATTATGGAGTCGTATAGACGGAGAAATTTGTTTTATTTTTCTTTTTTTAAAAAAGTTTTTGAAATATTGTTTGGTTATAAATAGGATTGATTTTTTTATTAGTTTTTAAAGATGAGTTTTTCAACTTTGAAACTCGATCAAAATCAGTTTTCCTGGTTGAATTTTTCTCCACTCATAAACTTCTAACTTTTTTCAAGTGAAATGCATACTCAAACACAACTTTAACTTCCAAACACCATTTTTCAATGTTAACTTCAAAAAATCTATTTTTTCAAGTTCACCAAATTTAAGTCTAATAATGTCTCATTCATATATTTAGATACTTTCTCTTAAGAAAATTTGTATTTCTCAACACGAGCAACTTGTTTCAGATTACAATGACTTGTACACCTAGGAATTGCTCCAAACAAGCTCGTCACCAACTCTATCTTTCTTCATCAATTCTAAATTGTTGGCACGCTTTACACACTTTTTAATGACTCTGCCCAGTCACAGAAGTCCCTTATAACTCAATGAACACCTATTACAAATTTTAGGAATAGTAAATAGATGGAACCACAACAAGAACCAAACTATTACAGCAAAAGATGTAATGACACTCCAGGTCGTTTTGAACTTTCAGACTTATTTTTTCCAAAATATCATTCTCGTGGCTTCATCTTGATATTTATAACTTGCGGAGATGGGTGACATAATTTCTGAGAAATCGGTGGGTTTCGAATCGAAATTAGCATTATTGGAAGTTTCTACGTTAAGAAAATGAACACATTTGATCAAAGTCAACATCGTGGGTAAATGCATCATATTTGAAGTTTCGTCAATTCCATTAGGTTTGGAATGTGATTTTTGACTTAAACGAGTCATTGGTTCAGGTCCCAAGGTGTTTGGGTTTGCTTTCGGTCATTAATTAAGAAATTAGTAATTTGAGGAATTGGAGTTGACCTCGTTCAATATCGGGTCAAGACGACCTTATTCCGGTGTTTTGAGTGCACAAGCAGGTCCGAAAATATATTTTATAACTACAATGCATATTTGGTTTGTGTTCAGGGGGTTCCGGATGAGTTTTGAGTGTCGGACCGAAAAATGAAAGAAACCTAATTTTTTTATGGTTCAGCAGTTGTTGGTTTCCTTCATCGCGATCATGACGGGGGGACCGCAATCGCGTATGTCTTGGTAGCAATCGTGGCCAGCTGGCTCACGATCGGGTAGAAAGGAATCTGGGCCGGGAGCGGGTCGTGCTTTGTGACCGCGACAGGTGGGCCTCGCGATGGCGATGAACTTCATTCCTTTTTAATTAATTTTGGGAGCTAAGGAGCTAGAAATTAGGTGATTCAAGTGCATTCTTCAAGATTCGACCTTGGGGGTAAGATTCTAACCTTAATCTAAGTATTTCCTCATGTTTCCGTCTATTAATTTGTGATTTTTTTCATGCTTTAGACTTAGAAAAGTTTTTTCATGAAAATGGGTTTAGTGTAATTATCAAATTGGAGGCTCAATTGTGATTAAATTCTCATGATTTTTGATATTCTTGCTATTTAGACTATGGATAAGATGAATTTATGATGAAATTATAGTTTTGACCTTCGAGGCTCGGAGTTGGTTTTAAATTGACTTTTTGGACTCGGAATATTAATATATTAATATGGGTGTCTACATAGCTGTATTTTTATTTAGTTACCATATTTGAACATATTGGGCTTATTCGAAATCTCAAAGTAAGGTAAAGACTGTGGATTGGCTCTTCATGCTTAGGATTTAAGGCAAGTTGAGACTTACTATACTATTTATAAAGTGTTTGTGTTGGATAATTTAATTAATGGGCGTAATGGGGATTTAAGGGTCCCATACACGTGAGGTGACAAGCACTTGTGCATGTACCGGTGTATTGTTATGGGTAATTAATAAAAAAAGGAATAATCTTGTGAAGGGGATGCATGTAAGCCTACAGGCATTGGATGTGGTGTTAAATCTATTATTTTGGTATGGTTATTGTTATGTGGACTTATGGTAGCCATGCTTGATTAATACTTGTAAATATTGATTCATCGTGCATTCATCACTCCACATCTCGTCTAAATCATGAGAAATGAGTTATACTTGGCATTGAATTGATATTATGCATTTGCATGATGTACGCATATCCATTTCATACATTCATGATATTGTTGGCATATGATTTATAAGACACTAGGAAAGGTCCATAGAGTTCTGATAAGATATGGTACATGGTTTTAGTAATAAGGACATGATAGCCTATCGACTAGATACCCAATGTAATTTGGAAGATGTGGAATTTCGGATGAGTATATGGACCTCATGAGGATCCCATGGGTCACATGAAACCTACTGCATTAGCGTGTGTATACTAGTGCATACTGGCCATGTTATTGCATTTCGTACCATACATAGTTGATTATGTTTTTCTTGCGTGACTCTTATATGAATATTGGTAAAGAACCAAGCTTTATGACTCAATTGAAATATGGACTTTCTTATCTTTAATACTTAAGTGCCTATCAACTGTATAACTTGCTACTAACAAAGTGTGGAGGTGAGTATCAGAAGGACCAACCTCGTCATTACTTCAGTTTAGGGTCGGTTAATGTTGTTGTTGAGTACACGTATTTCGCTGAACTCACTCTACATTTGTTGCACATTTTTTATGTGCAAGTACTGCTCCTAGTTCCAGTATCACTCAACTTATTCTGGATCGTTGAGGCATACTTCTTGGAGTTCTATGGTGATCTACTAGTTGTTTCATTGCGCTGAGCTTCACTTCTATCTTATTTTCTGTCTTTACTTTCGGATTTGTAGTATTCAGACTTATACTATTCATATAGTGGCTCTTGTACTTGTGACTTCCGGGTTTTGGGAAATGTATTTGACTTAGTATTTTTGTGTATTTTGAATTATTATTATATTTTTGGATCTTCTTACTTTATTTTTGCTTTTAATGTATTTTGAATTGTTTGAGTTTCCTTGGGTTCGCCTTTGGGCTAGGGAAGGTGCTCTTACGATCATTAGGAATTTTAGATCATAACAAAAGAATTGAACGGTAAATCTTTCTAGGAACATGTTCTTTGTTACTGCTCTAGTCGACTCTCTTAAGACTCTGATGTTGACTCTACTCTCACTCTAGATGTCTATCTATCATTGGATGTGGTTAAGCTCCAAAGCTTTTGACATGCTATTTATATATGAGTTGTTGCCGCCTTCAATTGTCTGTATCCATTCAAGTCTTGGTTTTATAATCTGTTTGAAAATAAATCCTTATTTGACATGGATTTTCTTCTTTCCTTGTTTATACGTGTGTGTTTCCTTCTCCTATTCCAATGCCAATTCATTTGTTCAACTTATGGTAATATTTTCATAACTTGAAATTCAATTTCAAATCGGATAGGAATGAGCCAAGAATTCCAATTCTCTGAGTTGGCACGAAACAACTTCTATTCGATAGTCTCCAATCTTCCTTCTAAGGATCAATTCCTCTCGTGTTGTGACTGCTCACTAGTTCCTTTGGAGATCTGTTTTGACTTCTGATTCTTCAATATTGTTAAACAGAGCAATATACATGTGATATACACTGAATATACAGCAGTGTATATCACATATATATCACAGAATTAGGCCTCGCAGTGGGCTGTCTCGGCCAGAACAGAATTGGGCCTCTCGGCCAGTGGGCCTCTCTCGGCTAGATTGTAAGTGTATATATGGTATATATATTTGTAGTATATTGTAATAAAAAGGATACCTTAATTAGTGTTATACACCTACCATAATTGTATAGTTAGAATTATGGTAGAATAAGGATTTAGAAGTAGAATAGGAAAAGAATTTGTAGTATTATGGAAAGATGTAACTTGTATATATACCTATTCAATCAATGAAAATAATCAAGGGGATTATTTCTTTCATGGTATCAAGAGACTAGGTCTACACAAAAGTTTTCTCTCAACTTTTCCTTGTGGCCGAGAACCCCCCCCCCCCCTCGGGTTTTCTCTCCAAAAATTTTGTCTTCCGCTCTAAAAAACCTCTCTTAAATTTAACCTCCTTCCTTGTTCTTTCAAATATGTCTAAGAACAATTTTCACCCTGCCCTCACGGTTTCCAATATCAAGCTCAGTGTCCATATTGTCCTTGAGATGGAAAACGCTCAATATGCAACGTGGGCGGAGTTGTTTAAAATTCACGCTATCTCTTATCAAGTTCTTCATCACATCATTCCTCTCGCTAGACCCCTTCCTGCGGAGGATCCTGAGTTATGGATTACACTTGATGCTACCGTTCTTCGGTGGATATACGCCACTATTTCAGTGGACCTTCTACAGACGATTATGGAGCCCGATACCACGGCTATGGCTGCATGGAATAGATTGCGTGACATATTCCAAGACAACCAACATTCTCATATCGTCACACTCGAGCAGGAATTCTCTCTCGTTCGAATGGACGTATTTTCGAACGTTTCTGCATATTGTAAGAAACTAAAGGAATTGGCGGATCAACTCCGTAATGTTGGCGCACCAGTAACAAATAATCGTCTAGTTCTACAGTTGGTTGCCGGTCTTTCGGAGGCCTATAATGGTGTTGGAACTCTCCTTCGCCAAAACAACCCTCTTCCCGACTTTCATCAAGCCCGCTCTATGCTGACGTTGGAAGAAGCCGGTTTGGCTAAAAAGGCGGCTACCGGAGCAAGCCCAGTTGTCATGGTGGCATCCTCTCCTAGTTCTTCGAGTTTTGTTAATAATTCGGGCCAAAACCATAACAATGGTGGCGGCAAGAATAATTGCAAAAGTAACAAAAATCGTGGGGGCAAACGAGGCGGTTCTGGTGGCGGTTCCGGTGATCAACAAACAGGCGGTGGGTCTCATCCAGGGTACAGTGGGCCACCACCACCGTGGGCCCAGCAGTGGGGCCATTGGCAGTGGAATCCGCACCCTCCAGCGATAGTTTCAGGCCGCCAAATGGCTGGCCAACACCCAGCCCAACGCCAAAGTGGTGGCCCATCGCCGCTGGCTCCAACAAAGAAGACTCTCTAGCTCCTACGCCCAAAGAAGATCACTGAATGGAGTCCTCGGGCCCCGCCCTTCGCAGAAGCCCATCATGCAAAGCAGCCCCACTGCATCGACATCGAGGTCGCGATGCACACGTTGGGATTGTCCCAACTGGACCCAAATTGGTACATGGACACCGGGCCACTACTCACATAACTTCCGAATCAGGTACTCTCTCATCTTATTCCAATTTGAGCACCCCTCGGGGGATAATTGTTGGTAATGGCAGTTCTATTCCAATTCTAGGGTATGGTCAGAAAACATTGTCTCCTCCTAATCCACCACTCCTCTTGAAAAATACTTTACATGCTCCTAAATTGATTAAAAATTTAGTGTCTGTCCGAAAATTCACAAATGACAATTCTGTTTTTGTTGAATTTGATCCTTTCGGTTTCTCTGTGAAGGATTTCAAGACGGGGAGTCATCTCATGAGGTGTGATAGTAGGGGGGATCTGTATCCTATCATGCCCGATTTCAGTCCATCGAATCCAGCCGTGCCATCAGCTTTTGCAGCCATTTCTCCTTCCATGTGGCATGCTCGTCTGGGTCATCCAGGATCTTCTATTTTATCAGCTTTAGATAAAAATAGTTTTATTTCTTGTAAGGGTACAAGTCGTACTCCAATTTGTCAGTCTTGTTCATTAGGAAAAATTGTTAAGTTGCCATTTGTAGACTCCAATTCTCATACTTCTATGTCATTTGACATTATTCATAGCGACTTTTGGACATCTCCTGTTCTTAGTTCAATGGGTCATCGATATTATGTTCTCTTTTTAGATGATTATTCTAGATTTTTGTGGACGTTTCCAATTGCGAATAAATCACAAGTGTTTTCCGTCTTCCAAAAATTTAGAGCGTTCATTCGTACTCAATTCGAAAGAGAAATAAAAAATATTCAATGTGATAATGGGAAAGAGTATGACAATAGGGAGTTTCGAGATTTTTGTGCTACTCATGGGATAAATTTTCATTTTTCATGTCCTCATACATCTTCACAAAATGGGAAAGCCGAACGCAAAATTCGTTCCATAAATAACATTGTCCGCACTCTCCTAATACATGCCTCCGTACCTCCATATTTTTGGCATCATGCTCTACAAATGGACACTTACCTGCTGAATATAATTCCGTCTAAAGGTCTGACATACTCTTCCCCCCTCAAAGTCCTATATAATAAGAACCCTTCTTATTCTCACCTTCGGATTTTTGGGTGCTTGTGTTATCCGTTATTCCCATCCACCACAATTAACAAACTTCGTGCCTGGTCTACCCGTGTGTGTTTTTGGGTTATCCGTCGAATCATCGTGGTTATAAGTGTTTTGATTTATCCTCCAAGAAAATCATAATCAATCGCCATGTCATTTTTGATGAGACTCAATTCCCATTTACGAAAGTTCATACTCAGAACCTAAGTCATATAATTTTTGGATGACCAAATATCCCGTATATTATTCGGATTTTTTGGACATCTCCTGCATACCAAAATCCTCCAATGGGCCCATCGCTCACTGGCCCCACAAGAACGCTTACATCCAAATAGCCTGCAGAGCAGTTCCAGCAATTGGGCCTGTCCAGCCCAATTCTGGAACTGGTCTAGAAACCGAGCTCAGCATTTACCGATGCCTGCTGGCCAGTCCGTCCCGAGCCCAGAAAATTCCCAAAATTCCCTCAATTCTTCATCGAGTCATAGACCGGTCACTCGGAGTCAGCGGGGTATTTTTACACCTAAAAGACATTTTAATTTACATTCTGATGTCCCTAAATCCCCCTTGCCCCGCAATCCTGTATCCGCATTAAATGACCCTAATTGGAAAATTGCTATGACTGGTGAATATAATTCTCTTATTGATAATAAGACGTGGGAGTTGGTGCCCCATCCATATGGTATTAATATTATCAGGTCTATGTGGATTTTTACTCATAAGGAGAATTCAGATGGGTCCTTTGCTAGACATAAGGCACGACTTGTTGGTGATGGCAAGACTCAGCAGGTTGGAATTGATTGTGGTGAGACGTTTAGTCCGGTGGTCAAACCGGCTACCATTCGCACTGTGCTTAGCTTGGCTCTTTCAAAAACTTGGCCAATTCATCAGTTGGATGTCAAGAATGCTTTTCTACATGGTGATCTCAAGGAAACAGTCTATATGCATCAGCCGTTGGGTTTCAGGGATCCCAACCGCCCTCATCATGTCTGTTTGTTGAAGAAATCACTATATGGGCTTAAGCAATCTCCACGGGCCTGGTATACACGATTTGTTGATTTTGCTTCGACTATTGGGTTCACTCACAGCCGGTCAGATAATTCCTTGTTCATCTACCGCCGTGGTTCTTCTTTGGCCTACATTCTGTTGTATGTGGATGATATCATCTTGACCGCCTCTTCCGATGCCTTGCGCCAATCTATCATGACCATGCTCAGTTCTGAGTTTGCTATGAAGGACTTGGGGCCGTTGAGTTATTTTTTGGGGATTGCCGTCAAGCGTCATTCAGGTGGCTTGTTTCTGTCTCAACGGAAGTATGCTACTGAGATCATCGAGAGGGTTGGGATGTCATCATGTAAGTCCACTTCTACACCAGTTGATGCAAACCCAAAGCTGAGTGCCGCAGCAGGTGCACCATACGAGGACCCGACCCGCTATCGCAGTCTTGCAGGGGCCCTCCAGTATCTTACCTTTACCAGATCGGATATTACGTATGCGGTTCAGCAGGTGTGTTTATTCATGCATGATCCCAGGGTTGAGCACATGAATGCAATCAAACGCATCATTCAGTATCTTCAGGGGACACTGGACTATGGGTTGCACTTGTATCCTTCATCTACATCCACACTTGTCTCTTACACGGATGCTGATTGGGGTGGTTGTCCCGACACCAGACGGTCGACTTCTGGCTACTGTATGTTCCTTGGCAACAACTTGGTCTCATGGTCGGCAAAACGTCAAGCAACTCTGTCACGCTCCAGTGCAGAGGCAGAATATCGAGGGGTAGCGAATGTGGTCTCCGAGTCCTGTTGGCTACGTAATCTGCTTTTGGAGCTTCATTGTCCCATTCAGAAGGCAACCTTGGTATATTGCCATAACATTAGTGCCATCTACCTCTCAGGTAACCCCGTTCAACACCAACGCACCAAGCATATCGAAATGGACATTCACTTTGTCCGGGAAAAGGTTGTAAAGGGTCAAGTTCGCGTATGCCATGTCCCGTCTCGTTATCAAATTGCAGACATCTTTACAAAGGGTCTACCAGCGGTTCTCTTTGAAGATTTTAGGGACAGTCTCAGCGTTCGAAAACCGCCCGCTATGACTGCGGGTGTGTGTTAAACAGAGCAATATACATGTGATATACACTGAATATACAGCAGTCTATATCACATATATATCACAGAATTAGGCCTCGCAGTGGGCTGTCTCGGCCAGAACATAATTGGGCCTCTCGGCCAGTGGGAAACAGAATTGGGCCTCTCGGCCAGTGGGCCTCTCTCGGCCAAATTGTAAGTGTATATATGGTATATATATTTGTAGTAAATTGTAATAAAAAGGATACCTTAATTAGTGTTATACACCTACCATAATTGTATAGTTAGAATTATGGTAGAATAAGGATTTAGAAGTAGAATAGGAAAAAGATTTGTAGTATTATGGAAAGATGTAACTTGTATATATACCTATTCAATCAATGAAAATAATCAAGGGGATTATTTCTTTCAAATATCTTTCTCCAATCATTCTTGTACTTGATTTTCTCTAGATACATAGTTTGTTAATTATCAAAACTTCATTTTAAGCTCTACGCTATTATTTAGACATCAACATCTCAACAGTTTTCCCCTTTTTGATGACAAACACGTAGCAACTTTATATGTCTTCATGTGCCCTTGATTAGCTTCTTCAATCTTCTTCAACTCTTGATCACTTCTTCCCCTTTAGGCATAGCTCCTATTTTGACAATCTTCACTCTTAGAACCAGCTTCATGTTGTTCAATCCTATAGCTTCATTTTGATACAATAGGACCCACTACATAAGGTTTGTAAGCTTACAATAATTCACCCTAAAAAACAACAAGATTTGTAAGCTCACTTAGTCGGTTAGCTAGGATTTAGCCTTCCATTAATTTCAGCCTAGTAGATGGATATGTTGCTTGACTAAGTGAGGTTTATTGTCTCACTTAATCTTGCTAAGGGACTTACCTTCCGCTCTTTACAACCCTATAGACGACTAGGTTTAGAGAACCTGATCATGTCCAATATGTCTAGCGTAAGGACCAGGTTCTTTCATCTTCTCCTTATGACAACTTTTTTCTCTTCCCCTTATCTCCCTTTTTTTCCAGTGCCTTCTATATAGGACTAAGTTATTTTCTAATTAAGAACCAGTTCTTTTACAATGCATCCTAAGTGGAAACTGGATATACACGGGCTCTAGATGGAAACATGCTCTTTATAGGTATGAACTTGTTTCTTTATACTATGTTCCTAACTGTTGCACATGGAGACTTTGTTTACTTCTTTTAGGGGGCCAGTCTCTTTGGCTTTTCAGCTTGTCATTGTTTTATAAGTGAACTGGTATATGAACTGTTATCATTATTTACCTCTTTTGTCATTATCAAAAAGTAAATATGGTTGTCAAGAAATAATTTAAAAAAAAATGCAGATGAGAACAGTTATATTCTTTTTAGCTTGACATGGATTTCATTCTTCCCTTTCACTCTTCCTTAGTTTATAGGATGATTGACTACATCAGATACGTCGTCACGTGTGGTAAGTTGACCTTCCCCCAACATTCCCCCTTCTTGGATCAACTAGGGGTTTATCGCTGACCTTTATCTTAGGGATGTTACATTAATCCTTATCACTTTTTCAGACTGACACATGTATGTATTACTATAGTAAACATCATAATCACAAGGTTTAACTCTTGTTGCTTGAACTTAGATAGACTTACTGTGACCCTCACTTCTCCACTTAGGGATGAATATCTCATGTCTTGCCTTAGTCATTTTGAGAAAAAGGTTTGACATTTTTGATCTTTTTGTATAGGATTAACTATTAGAAAAAGTTAAGTTGTCATGGTGGTAGCTATATCCACACTTAAAACTTTTCAAGCTCATGGGCCTAGTGCCCAAATTCACCATGTTCATTATTTTTGGAAGCATAACATAGCTTCGCATATTTCCTAAAATGTTAACCGCTCTTATGCATGAGCCTATACATTTTAATTGACTCCTCTTGATACTCAAAGGCGAATCATGTGGATCATACTTAGTGCGTTCGTTTTGCTGCCAAAATATCGCATTTGCGGTGTGCGGTCCAAGGCCAGGTCATCGCAAAAGCCAGCCAGGGACCGCAAGCCATTAGTTGTCTGTCCGCAATTATGGAGACTTGGGTCACGGTGGGGGTGGAACCTGTGGAAGTGAAACCCGCATTTGCAGTATCTCAATTGTGATGGTGGGTTCCGCAATTATGATGATTAGCTAGTATAAAATATTTTGATATCTAAGACAATAACTATTTTTGACAAATTTGGGGAGAAGAGCTCCTGCTTTTAGAATATGACAGTGGAGATTCGGACCTAAAATCTTGGCAATGATTCTTAGTACTAATCTATAGATTATATTCGAATTTCATTTGATTTGGGCCATGAAATCATGTTGATCATATGGTTTGAAATCAGAAATTTAGTCTTAATCCCTAAAAAGAATATTTACTTTGGTGTAGAATTTGACAATACAATCAGGTTTTAATTATTGCATTGAATTTCCTAGCTTATGGGTAACACGTCCATGGATTCAATTTTGAAATCCGGACAGTTGATCCGAGAGCCGAGTTTAAGTTAACCAAGAGTTGACTTTGACCCAAGGCATTATAATGAGAATAGGTCCACTAGACTAATTTGGGTCCATTATTGATGAATTTGAATAGATTGAAGCAATTGGAGCTCGTTTTGGAGGACTTTGGTACTTTAGGTAAGGTTTGAGCTTTCGAAATTCAGGCAAGTGAGGCTTTAACTCTTAGTTTACTTGATTTTCTTTAAAGTATATTTTATGGGATGCTTGTGCACATTTAAACTATCTAGTTCGTGTGATCGGACAAACATGAGTTGGTCGAGTATTTATGAAGTATCTAGTTAGACCGAAAGGGCCGCTTATTGTGTTTTTACACCTTTTGATATTTCTTATCGATATGAGAATTATATGATACTTGTTTAGATGATTGGAGTTCAATATCACTTAATTGATCACACTATGATGATGCTGGGTATGTGACTTATCATGCAGCGCTAGTAAAATCAGGTAAAACAGGATGGTTGATGCACTGTTGAGGTAGCTAAGTCAGTCACCTACACGCTGAAATAGGAAGGATAAGTCATCCACCTATGCTTAATAGAAGTTATTTACAGTTATCATGTTGTGTTTACACTTGTTATCTATACCAATAGATTCATTTCAGTTGTTATACCTGTATTTCTTTGTTTTGTACCTTTATGAATTACCAACAATTTTTGAAGACTTTTTCCAAGGGTAAGCTGAGAGGGAGACTCGATGATCTTCTTGTGTCTTAAGACTCATGTTTGTTGTTGTTTGGGTCTATTCAGCGGTGCAGGTGCTGACCAGGTAGAAGACCCTTGATTCCAGCTTTTATCAGTCAATCTAATTGAGGTGAGCTACCACTTAACCATGTCGACTACTTCTTCTAGAGTAGACTTATTATTTTCATTTTTATCGAGCCACGTCTTATATCTTGTAGTATGATATTAGTAGTTATATGACTTGTGTACTTTGGAATTGTATAGATAGACCAACCCTTTTACTTTAACTTTCGGATATATATATATGTGTGTGAGAGATACAATTCAAGACTAGTTTTCGCTTTCACTTCGTAATTATTGCATATCGTAGATTATAAGGTTTGCCTTATGGGTAGTAACTCGCCAAGTCACATGTCGCGGTCTAAATACCAAATTTGGGTAGTGACAATTTAATTCTCCCCAGCATACTCATTTTAAATATATTTTGGAGTATAAGAAAAAAGAGAAGTTAGGTTGATTTAGCTAAATACTTGTAACGACCTGGTCAGTCAGTTTGAGAACCGATGCTCTGTTTTGCAGGTCGTCTACTCCTGAAGCTCCGTGATAATTATTTTGAATTGCTTACAAAATTTGAAGTTAAACGGATGTCATTTGATTCACTTTAGGAGAAGGTTTCACTTTAAAAATTCTAGCATTCACTTATTTGAATAAATGATTTATTTTGGCAAAACTTGCTCTGATTGGCGATCTGAAGATTCCATTAGATTTGAAATATTATTTATGACATGTAAAAATTGACAGAGCTAATTTTAGAGTTCGTTTGGTTAGTGTTTTTTTTATAATTAAGTCGGTTTTAGCCTTTAATATGCCTATTAATGGTTAAACGATGATCACGGGAAGAAGTAAGATCCGGATTGTAAATTTGTTGGTTCCATTAGTTTCGTATTGATGTTTATAACTTGCATAGAATGGCGGTGTGATTCCAGAGGCTTTCGGATGAGCTTTGAGTAAGGAAAAGATATTTTGGAAATCCGTAAGTTAAGAATAAAGAAGTTTGATCAAAGTGAACACTGAGGGTAAATGAGTCTTTTTCAAAGTTTCGTCGATTTTATTAGGTCTGGAATATGATTTATGACTTAGTCGAATTGTTGGTTAGATGCTCGAATGGTTCGGGTGTGATATGGGTCATTGATTGAGAAACTAGTTAAGTTAAGGAATTGGTAGTTGACCTCGGTCAGCATCGGATCAAACAGATCATGTGTCGGTGGTTTAAAAGTTTCAACAAGTTCATATGATGATTTTGGACTTGTCCGCAAGTTTTGGTGAGGTTCCGATGAGTTTCAGATGGATTTGAATTGTTCCGTGCTTGTGTTTGAAGTTTCGACGTTGTTTCTTTTGCCATAAATGGTACTATATGGAGCCAGCGACCTTTGCTTTGTGTTTTTATTTCAAGTTCTAGTTCATAGTTTTTCATCCAAATAACTCAACCAACATGTAGATAACCTTGAGCACAATCAAGGGGATGATTTACTTACCTTATATAGCAACCACAAGCTTTAACTCAAGCATACCATGGCTCATAGCAACCCTTACTTACGCTACACCATCATGGGAGTGTTGTTCTTCACCATAGCTAGCATTTTGATATTGAAATTAGGTGTTTTTATTTTGGAATCACCTTTGAACGCTTAAGAACTGTTAGGTTTAGGAGGATGGTACTACAAGTTAGGAGAAAAAGTAACCAAACGTACTTGCAAGTTGTTCTCGTTGTTGTAATTCTTGTTGGGCTATTCTAAGACTATATGTATGAAGTGTGATGGCTAGAAATTGGTGAAGTAGCTTTGTTATATTGTTGTTGATGTTGTTCTTGAGTTGTCTTGGCGTAAAGTTGACATTGTTGAGAATGTGAGGCTCTATGCACATTAAGTGTTCGATGAAACGTCATAGTGAGTCAACCTTTTAGTTATCACTCCAACCTTGACCCGAATCATCTTGTATGCATAGGTTACCGCTCGTAGAGCATCCGAAACCTTGCAAGCTAACGTCGGTCAAATAACAAAAGGTATGTAAGGCTTATCTTTTCTTCTTGGCATGATCTTATTATCGAACAAAAAATAAAATGAAATATTTTTCAACCAACTCCATTCATTATAACTTGAGTTTCATATCTTATATTCCATTGAAGTAATTCATGACCGTTGTTTGTCCCTTGTTAGGAGTGATTTCCGAACTTAGTAGCATATCTCTTATATCAACATAATACAGGTCCTTTGTGGTTTCCCGAAATTTAGAAATGGTATGTCTTATCTCTTTTTATTGATTCACATAGAAAGGTAAAATGATATGTTATCCACATAAGGATAGTCGGAGGTGTAACAACCTTACATCACTCCGAAGGGCTCCAAAGGTATTCTATGTTCTTCAAATGGTTTTCATATGTATGTATTTATATTGATAATATTGCCCACAGAGGCCTACGACATTATATAACAACAACAACAACATACCCATTGAAATCCCACAATGTATGACATTATATAAGAGATGTACTATATTGATGATATTGTCTACAAAGGCCTACGGTGTTATATACGTGATATACTATATTGATGATATTACCCATATAGGCCTACTGAGCTATATACATGATATAATATATTGATGATATTGCCCACAGAGGCCTACGACGTTATATACATGATTATATTATAACTACGCACATCATGGTCTTCAGTGGTACTCAGTGTTACAAGTTATTTCTTCCTTATTTTCATTTACATTACATCATCTATTTACATTCTTTAACTCCTTACATATTCAATACATTATTCATGCTGACGTCCCTTGTCGGGGCGTTGCGTTTCATGCCCGCAGGTTCAGATAGACGGAGCGTCGCTCACTCTCAGTAGGATCTCAGCTCAACAATGATGTCAGAGCTCTCCACTCATTCTAGAGTGCTAGCCTGAGTCAGTAGATTGAACCATTAGATGTGTATCAAAATTTTTGAGCCGTAGCAACTTGAATCGTCAAATTTCAATATCGTATGAGGGAGTTATGCCCATTTTAATATCGGGAAAAATTGTTGGTTTCTGGTGCGAGAATTTGAACTTCGCAAACGCGAGGAGGGTCCCGAGAACATGAAGAATGAATTTTGTGTTGACAAGTCAATGCAAAAAATCGCTCTTCGCGAAAGTGAAGGTACCCCGCGAAGGCAATGAAGGAAAAATGACTGGACAATGTTTAAATTGGACAGATCCAAAATATTTGGTATTTTCATCATATCTTGAGTTCTAGAGCTCCGTTTGAGGTGATTCTCACAGAGTTGTTCTCGTCTCAATGAAGGGATAAGTATCTAACCTTTGTTTTGATGTTTTCCCATGATTATTTCTGTTAGATATCATTTTTATCCGTGTTTAGTTGGGAAAATTCGAGTTTTGAACCAAAAGTTGAAAAGTGATAAATCATGAATTTGAGGATCAAGATGATGACTTTTTAATGGGTTTTATGGATTTAGATTAATTAATCTATGGGTAAATTAATTTTGAAATAAAATTTTATTTTTGCCCTTAAGGGCTCGTAGTTACCTTTTTGGGTTCATTTTTTTGAACTAAAGTATAGTAATATGGGTATCATTTGACTCGTTTAAACTCATAAAATACTTTTTTGACTATATTGGACCCAAGTTTGCAATCAAATTATAATTTTACCCTTTGAGGCTCAGAATCCTACTTTGGGTGACTTTTTGGGTCCGAAACTTTCATATAGCAATATGGGTGTCTATAGAATCGTGTGTTAACGTACTTTCCATATTTGAATATATTTGGACCATTCGAAGGTGTTATAAAAGGGTAAGGTTTCGTTGTGACTATCAGACTTCTATTTTAGGCAAGTTGAGATCTTATACCTTACTTAAGCGTCATGGTTGGTTTGATTAACTAAATAAGATAGAGTAATGAGGATAATAAGGGGTTCCCAATACTGTAAGGTGACAAGCACTTGTATCGGGTACTGGTGAAGTGTTATGGGTACTTGCACCTTTAAAACATATAGCAAATAACATACTTTGGGCACTAGCTGATAGAATAGTATGATCCGTTGAATCTTTGATTGAGGTATGAAGTCTGTACTTTTCGCAATATTATATATGACTGTCTTATATGTGAATGGGTGTCCCCATCACCCCTTTATATTCATTTAAAAGTGAAAAATAAGTAAAAAAAAAGAGTCTTTATTGTGTAATAGACTAAAGTTTGATTATTTATTACATATTATGGCTTCTTGTTGTTGTGCATGTCATATTCATGCTTCATATTGTGTGAGTTTGTGTGTCTAGAGATGAGTATATGAGTTGTGTGGTTAGAAACATGTACTGTGTGATCATGTTATGTGGTTAGAGATAGGTACTATGTGAGCCTGTTGTGTAGTTAAAAATAGGTAGTGTGTGAGCCTGTTGTGTGGTTAAAAATAAATATTGTGTGAGCCTGTTGTGTGGTTAGAGATAGATATTGTGTGAGCCTGCTGTGTGGCTAATTCCAAGTACTATGTAAGCTTGTTGTGTGGTTAGAAACATGTATTGCGTGAGTTTGTATGGTATATGGACCTCGGGAGTCTCCCATGAGTCATGATTCATTAATGTTCGAACGTATGTGTACCAGTAACAAGAAAGAAAGACCTTGCATTGTACTTCATTTGCATCTCATCTCATTTCATCCCTATGCAGCGTGAAATAACTGCTATGTGGAATATGATTCTATTGCCTTGTCTGTGTGGAAACCTACTGTACTTGAACTCATTTGACTTGGTTATGTGAATACTTGACCTGATTTGAGGAACTAGATGATATAACATAGGCTTGGACTCATAGTTTAAGTATGCATGTGATTGTTGTTATTATGATGATCTAATGGCAGTCTGTGTGGTAGTAGTAATCGGGAGGCCAGCCCTTGTCTTCATTTAAGATAGGATCGGTCGATGTTGCTGCTGAGTACACGTTGTTTCTTGTACTCACGCTACACTTGTTGTACCCTTTTTGTGTGCAGGATCCATCCCTAGTTTTATTGGACTTCACGACTATCCAGTCCGCTAAGGAGCTATTTCAAATGATTCGAGGTGAGCTACATGGCATATCCGTGGCACCGGATTCTTCCTCCTTATTCCTTATTTATGTCTTTCCATTCTCAGACAGCTACGTATTTAGGGATGTATTCCCAGACTTGTATTTCTTAGTTAGTTCTTGTACTAGTGACACCAGATTTTGGAAAATTTATTGTACTCTTCGTATTATTCTATATTAAGATTTTATTAAAGACATGAAAATTGTTTTACATTATTATTTCACAATTGATTTCTTTAAAAGTTTAGTTAATCGGGTTGTGGTTGACTTACTGAATCATTGTGATAATACTACAATACATTTTGTGATTCTAGTTGTCTTTGAATGTTTAACTTATGTGAATGCTTTTACTTCCTCTTCATGTTCATTCATGCCATCTTCTTCAACATCCTCTATTTCCACAATAAGTAAATTTAACTCTATTTTAATTTCATCAGTAATTGGAGCCATATTTTCTGTCGCAGCTTAAAAAAGTCTTTTTTCTCAATTTATCTTGATACTCTGAATTAGATAGACTTTTGTATGATTCTTCACGCTTTGTAGATGTTTCTAGCTCTAACTATATATTTCTCCGTGCTTTTATTCTTAAAATTGTCGTGGAACTGATCATGTGACGGTACGTTCAGAATTAATTGGTGTCGTGGCTACACACACATGAAGACCTTTAATGATTCCTATTTAGTTATTAGTAGTCATACAATAATGTGTTGGGCCCTTAGGAAGTATCATACACATATGTAAGGGAAAGTAAACTTGGTTGAGATCCCAATTCTTTGCTTCAACATGCTGACTTTGTTCCATTATCTAGGTTAGGGTCTTTAGCTTTCTAAGATATATTCTATCCTATTCTCTTCTCCGAGAACATCTATATACATCCCATTAAAATATCATAATAATAATTTTTAAGGGTGCTAAAAGTAATTTGAAATATATTTTTTATTGGAATAGACTTGCAAATTGTTGTAACCCTTTCAAAACCTTATATAAGTTCTCTAATTGTGATGGAGTAAATCGTTGAAGTATGACTACTTGGATCAATTGACGTTCTCGTTTCTCACCATCGAAACCAATATAAGTCTCTAGCTTCAGGACAAACAACAATAGCCTCCAATTAATCTTTGTCATCAAAACCATTTAAATGAATATAACGTTCCACTTTGTTAAGCCACTTATACGGATTAGTACTAGAAAATACGGGTAGTTCTAGTCTTTTAATATGTGTTTCATCACAAAATTGTGAATGAACTTCCTCACATGTCTAATTACCTCTTGCCTGAACCGCGAATGTTCCATGTTCATAAAATGAAGAGTTCAACGTTATATTCATTATTTATTATATCCACTCTCATAATTGGCGTAGGTAATCACGTATTGACCTAATCTCCTATTGAATGCCATGGATGATTGAGCCAAGACTAGGGTACAGACAGTAGGAGGAGACTCGGAGCACTTCTCAGTGATGATGATGGGGCTGCCCCAGGGATCAACTCTAAGCCCATTTCGATTTGCATTGGTGATGGATGGACTAACGCGACAAATCCAAAGGGAGGTATCATGGTGTATGTTATTCGCAGACGACATAGTCCTGATTGATAACACTCGCAGCTGAGTGAACGACAAGCTGGAGGTTTGGAGACAGACTCTTGAGTCTAAAGGGTTCAGGTTGAGTAGGACCAAGACAAAATATTTGGAGTGCAAGTTCAGCAACGGGAGCGACCTTGAGAAAAGCGTGGAGGTGAGGCTTGGTACTCAGGTCATTCCAAAAAAAGGAAGCTTCAAGTACCTAGGGTCTATCATCCAAGGGAATAGATATATTGATGACGATGTCACACAACGTATTAGGGCAGGGTGGATGAAATGGAGGCTCGCATCTAGAGTTTTGTGCGACAAAAAGGTGTCACCAAAACTTAAAGGCAAGTTCTATAAGGTGGTGGTTAGACCGACTATGTTGTATGGGGCGGAGCGTTGTCCAGTCAAGACTTCGCACATACAAAAGATGAAAGTTGCGGAGATGAGGATGTTGAGATGGATGTGTGGACATACAAGAAGATATATGATTAGAAATAATGATATCCAGGACAAAGTGGGAGTGGCATCAGTGAAGGATAAGATGCGGGAAGTGAGGTTGAGATGGTTCGGACATGTGCAGAGGAGAGACACAAATGCCCCAGTGCCGAGGTGTGTGAGGTTGGCTATGGAAGGGTTCAGAAGGGGTAGAGGAAGGCCGAAGAAGTAATGGGGAGAGGTGACTAGATGGGATATGACACAGGTGCAACTTACTGAGGACATGACCTTAGATATGGGGTTGTGGAGGACACTGATTAGGGTAGAATGGTAGTAGGTAGTCGTGCGTAGTCCTACTTACGCTTACAAAATGATAGTTGCAGTGTTATTATTGTAGGCCCAATTAACCTATCTGTAATATCCCATACTTTCGGACCATGATTTGAATTGCTAGACGTATGTAAATAGACCCGAGCGTTGGAGAATTTTTGGTCATGTTCACGTATGCAAATAAATAAGCTTAGTATGTAAAAGGATGCGGTCCCGAAATAATTTAGGACTTAAGAAGTATGACGACGGGAATGGAGAATAATAGTTGTATGTCCTAAAAGAGGTTATGGACTAGTGTTATATCGCATGATTATGACATTGAGTATATGAAGGTTTTATAAGTCATTAAGATTTAAATGAATTAACATCAAAAAATTAATCATGTGTGTACTTGGGTAAGTGGAAAATTGTAGCGGAAGACAAGAAATTAATTAAGATTATTGGATAAATATTATATGAGCAAAACCATGTATAGCATGGACAAGTGGCATCAACTAAGCTATACATACACAAACGGATAAAATGATGACAAATTAACGTAGCTATATGGACTACACGTATTAGGTGGACTTGGTGACAAAATAAAAGAGATATTCAGTAGATGACACGTCTAAGTTAGATAAAGACCCTTGATAATACTTATATACTACTTTGATTGACTTCCTATCTTAAGGAATAGGTGTTGCACATTTTATACATATATCGGACAATATATACAAATTTCATAACATCCAAAAGTGGAGAAATTTTCATTAGGAAGATATGGGTAGCAACAAGTTGATGTACGGTGTAGAGATTATGCCAACGGCATTTGCATAATTCTAAACATCGATTATTCTACGGATTTTAAGCGGATTGGAGATTTCTTTATAGTGAAATAAGATAGAATACGAGTAGTTCTTGGCATACAAGATTGAAGTGTTGTTCGGCATTAAAGATATGTTAAGGCAAATTCTTCCTTCTTTTGGCATGTTCTAAGTACGAAACGTAAACATAATAATGTCCCATAAATGATTCTACTCTTAGTAGTTAAGAATGTTCATGTTATTCATTCCTATGTTCAAAGCATGTCTAAATATGTTCCTAAATCCTTATTGAGGTATATGGAAAAGATGTTAGTATTCATAATGTTAATCGGAGGTGAGCGACATTACATCACTCCGACAAACTTATGGTGTCTTATTATCATATCATTTATGCATTATATTCATGTACATACCTTGACTTCAAATGAGTTATATACTCTACTATATTTATGCATTATATATGTATGGGAATGGGAAAAGGGAAGGCGTTATATACGCAACACCACCTGCAGCTGGTACATATATGGTGATGATTATTATGCCCACGGAGGCCGATATGATATGATAGGATACCCACAGAGGCTTGATGGCGTTATATACGTATATGTATATGTATGACCGCATTGTGCATGACATTTAGGCATATTATGGCCCTTAGAGGCATTCTGTACAGGTGTGACACTTAGGCATATTATGGCCCTCAGAGGCATTCGGTACATGTTGATTGTTCTTGTCTCATGTTACTTTCATGTCTCTGTTATGCTATTCTTCATGCCTGACATACTCGGTACATCAGTCGTACTGACATCTCTTTTGTCGGGAGACGCTGCGTTTCATGCCCGCAGGCTCAGGTAGGCAAGGCGATAGTCCGCATTATTAGGTTGCTAACTTAGTGGATATTGGAGCACTCCCCTTGTTTTAGAGTGGCGGTCTAATCTCGGTATGATATTCTTGCATGTTCATATAGGTATGGCGGGCCCTTTCCTGACCTTATGATGTTACGTACTCCTTAGAGGCTTGTAGACGGTGTCCTATGTATAACAGTCATGTATGGCCTTGTCGGCTTAGTATGTATATATGCATAAGTTGGGTTCTTCTGTTTGTAAGGTTTTACGTAGCTCCGTTCAGGTTTATCATTTTTGTTTGTTACAGGTTACCTCATAACGGCCCTCGTGGCCTATGCTTAATTATGGTTAAGTGGTAAATACATGATTAGTGGTACTCGGCAACCCAGGTGTCAGTCATGGCCCTCCGGTTTGGGTCATGACAAACTTGGTATCAAAGCCAGTCTGTCCTTGGGAGTCTACAAGTCGTGCTAGTAGAGTCTTGTTTATGGGTGTGTTGTGCACCACACTTATAGACAGTAGGCTACCGGGCATTTAGAATGATTATTTTCCCTTCTTTTTCTAGATCGTGCAGTAGTGCTGAGTTATAAGTATTTGACTCCTAATTCGTCTCATGTTTATGATTCCAACAATGCCTATATCAAGGAAGATGTTCAAGAGTATGAGGGCGATGAATACGGCTGCGGGAGAAGGTACCGGTCGAGTGTCACCCGCTAGTGAGGGCCAGAGTAAGACCCACGGTGCGACTCCTTCATATGATTCCCTAAGTCCACCACCTATAGAAGAGCGTAGTGGGGTTGCAGTGCCCCAGTTCCTCCACCTAATACTCCATATGAGGATATTGATATGCGAAGTGATGTACAGTTATTAACTCGATTAGTGGCCGCTCAGGCCCAACGTCAGATTCCCAGTCCTTCTGATAGAGCTGCTAGCGCGAGATCTCAGGATTTCATCAACCTGAACCCTCCGGTATTCACGGGATCAGACCTGAACGCGGACCCGCAGAATTTTTTGGATCAAATGCAGCGCACCTTGCGGGTGATGGATGCCATCGATACTGAGTCGGTAAAATTTGCTTCTTATAGATTGCGGGATATCGCGGTGACTTGGTATGAGACATGTGAGCATTCTAGGGGACCTCGTTCTCCACTAGTATGATATAGAGAGTTTTCAGAGGCCTTCTTACAACATTTTCTGCCGGTCGAGCTCTGACGGTCCAGGCTGGATGGATTTCTACATCTTGAGCAAGGTAATATAAGTGTTCGAGAATATAGCTTGCAGTTTAATTCATTGGTCAGATATGCTACTACGATTATAATTAAGATGAGTATGTTTGTTATTGGCTTGGAGCCGTACTTGGTTAATGAGTGTACTACGGCTTATCTGAATCTGAATATGGATATTGCTCGCATTCAGGCTTACGCACAGAATCTAGAGGATCGTAAGAAACAACAGCGAGTAGATCGAGAGCGTGATAGGGGCCAGCATAAGAGGGCTCGATCCGTATGTGATGTAGGAGAGTTCAGATGTGGGCCTAGGCTACCGCTTTATAGACGCGCATCCTATCCGGAAGCTAGCGTATCATTACTATTTTCGAGGTCGAGGGTTGATCGGTTTGTTCAATCTGGACCAGGTCAAAGTTCAAGAGCATCAGGGTCTTATTATAGAGGGGATTCTAGTCAGATAAGGCCATCATTGGCTCGATGCGAGCAGTGTGGTAAGGTCTATCTGGGACTGTATCACAAAGATCATATGGGTATTATTCTTGCGGTCATCCTGGTCATATTATGCGAGAATGCCCGACAAGAGGCGGGGGTGTTAGGGCCCAGCCGGTCGAATTTGCAGCAACTTCATCACATTCAGTACGCCCGTCACGACAAAGTCATCAGACATCATCCGATCGAGGCATAGGTAGGGGTGGAGCAACTAGCTTCGGTGGTGGCCAGAATCGCATTTACGCATTGATGGGCGACAGGATTAGAAGTCCTCACCTGATGTTATTATAGGTATATTATCAGTCCTTTCACATAACGTATATATGTTGTTAGATTCAGGCTTCAATCTATCATATATCACCCATTTCATTTCCTTTAAGTTTGGTATGGAGCCTGAGTTGATAAGAGATCCATTTGTGGTATCCACACTAGTTGGTGAGTCAGTAGTTGCTAGAAAGGTCTATCCGAATTATGCAGTATTAGTTTGTAGCCATCAGACCTTAGCATATTTGGTAGAAGTAGAAATGGTTGATTTTGATATTATTATGGGCATGGATTGGCTAGCATCGTGCTACGCTAATGTTTATTGCCGAACAAAGATTGTTAGATTTCAATTTCCAGGTGAGCCAGTCCTTGAATGGAAGGGTAATACTGCGACGCCAAAAGGTAGGTTTATTTCATATCTAATGGCAATGAAGATAATCTCCAAAGGTTGTATATACCATCTTGTTCGGGCTGGAGATGTCGATGCCGAACCACCTACTTCTCAATCAATTCTGATGGTTAAAGAGTTTCTTGATGTATTTCCAGACGAATTTACAGGCCTTCCTCCCGAGAGGGAGATTGAGTTCGGTATAGATGTGTTGCCAGATACTCAACTGATATATATCCCTCCTTATAGAATGGCTCTAGCTGAACTGAAAGAATTAAAGGAGCAATTAAAATATATTCTTGAGAAAGGCTTCATTAGGCCCAACATATCCCCTTATGGTGCGCCAGTATTGTTTGTACGAAAGAAAGATGGATCGTTACGGATGTGTATTGACTATCATCAGCTGAATAAAGTCACTATTAAAAACAAGTACTCTCTTCCCAAAATTGACGACTTGTTTGACCAGTTACAAGGTGCAAAAAATTTCTCAAAGATCCACCTAAGGTCGGGATACCATCAGCTATGGGTCAAAGAGAAGGACATTCCTAAAACGACTTTCAGAATAAGGTATGAGCACTTCGAGTTCTTAGTGATGTCATTCAGGCTTACAAACGCGCCGATAACATTTATGGATCTAATGAACAACAGTTTCTTCCATTTCTGAATGTATTTGTGATAATATTTATAGATGATATTCTGGTTTATTCTCACTCGGAGGCGGAGCTTGTGGATCATTTGCGGGTGGTACTGCAGACGCTCCGGGATGATAAGTTGTATACTAAGCTCTCCAAGTGTGAGTTTTGGTTGAATTCAGTGGCTTTTCTTGGTTATATAATGTCAGATGAGGGTATAAGAGTTGACACTCAGAATATTGAAGCGGTGAAGAATTGGCCGAGGCCCACGACTCCATCAAAGGTTCGCAGTTTTTTGGGCTTAGCCGGCTATTATAGGAGGTTTGTAGAAGGATTTTCTACCATATCAGCACTATTAACAAAGTTGACATAAAAGGTCAAAAAGTTCCAGTGGTCCGATGCATGTGAGTAGAGTTTCCAAGAGTTAAAGGACATACTAACATCAGCACCAGTCCTTACTCTCCCAGAGGGTCCAGAAGGCTACGTTGTGTATTGTGATGCCTCGAGAGCAGGTTTAGGATGTGTGCTAATGCAATATGGTAAAATGATTACCTATGCTTCAAGGCAATTGAGGAAACATGAGAAAAATTATCCGACTCACGATTTGGAGTTGGCCGCGGTGGTCTATGCATTAAAAATTTAGCGGCACTACTTGTATGGTGTTTATGTAGACATTTTCATGGATTATAAAAGTCTGCAATACATATTTAAACCGAAAGAGTTGAACTTGAGAGAAATGAGGTGACTTGAATTATTGAAGGATTATGATGTGGACATCTTATACTATCCCGGTAAAGCTAATGTTGCAGCAGACATGCTCAATCATAAGTCGATGGTCAGCTCGATGCTGGTGTAGGTTAAGAGGAAAGAGTTAGTAAGAGAGCTCCACCAGTTAGCTGGTTTGGGAGTCCTACTAATGGATTCGGATGATGGTGGCTTTGTGATTCAGAATTCATCAGAGTCGTCCCTCATATCGGAAGTTAAGGAATACCAGTGGAAAGGCCCCATCTTAGGAAGAATTAAAGGGAATATTCAACAAAATAAGACCACAACCTTCGAGATTGACGGAAATGAGATTCTCAAGCACCAGGGTCGTTTATGTGTTCCAAATGTAACGGGATTACGAGACAAAATTATGATGGAGGTCCATTTCTCACGATATTCTATTCACCTTGGATCTGCTAAAATGTATCATGATCTCAAGGGTATTTATTGGTGGAACGATATGAAGAGGATAATTTGTCAGCAAGTAAAAATAGAGCATCAAAAGCCCGGTGGCTTGGCCCAGAATATTGAGATTCCGATGTGGAAATGGGAAATGATTAATATGGACTTTATTACGGGTTTACCTCGCTTTTATCGTATGGTCGATTTTATTTGGGTAATTATTGATAGACTAACCATATCAGCTCATTTCCTGATGGTCAAAACTGCATACATAGCCGAGGACTACGCGAAGTTATATGTTAAGGAGATTGTTCGCCTCTATGGTGTGCCTATTTCTATTATATCTGACTGAGGTGCACAGTTCACAGCTAACTTCTGGAAATCATTTCAAAAAGATTTGGGCACCCAAGTTAATCTTAGCACAACTTTCCACCCTCAGACAGACGGGTAGGCCGAGCGTACGATTTAGACGCTCGAGGACGAGCTTGTGTATTGGACTTTTAGGGGAGTTGGGATGATCATTTACCCCTTATTGAATTTGCGTACAATAACAGTTACCATGCTACCATTAAAATGGCTCCATACGAGGCTTTGTATGGACGAAAATGTAGATCTCCTATTGGATGATTCGAGGTAGGCAAATCAGAGTTATTTGGTCCTGACTTAGTGCACCAAGCCATAGAAAAGGTAAAGCTTATCCAAGAACGGTTGTTAACCGCTCAAAGTCATCAGAAGTCGTATTCAGATGTGCGACGGCGAGACTTAGAGTTTCAGGTAAATGATTGGGTCTTCTTGAAATTTCTCCTATGAAGGGTGTAATGAGGTTTGGGAAAAAGGGAAAGCTCATCCCAAGGTATATTGGGCCATATCACATAATTCGACGAATCGACCAAGTATCTTACAAATTGGACTTGCCTTCGGAGTTAGAGTTTGTTCATCCGGTTTTCCATGTTTCTATGTTAAGAGCGTGTGTTGGGGATCTTTCCCGGATTGTACCGATCGACGATGTGAAGGTTATATAGGACCTATTATATGAAGAGGTTCTTATTGCTATCTTCGATCGACAAGTCCGCAAGTTGAGGACTAAAGAAGTAACCTCTGTGAAGGTAATATGGCAGAATAAGAATGTAGAAGAAATGACATGGGAGGTGGAAGAGGAGATGAAACACAAATATCCCTACCTATTTCAGACCAACGCTGAAGTTTCGAGAGAAGGATAAGGTGAGTTCTATATCAGACTATTATCACTAATGCTTGAGGACAATGTGAGGTCTAATGTAATGATGTGTGTTACAAGTAGTCGTATTTTCTGGTTACGTGATGGGAATTAGATATGCCATCCCAATATTCGAGGATGAATGTTTCTAAGGAGGGAAGAATGTAACATCCCGTACTTTCGGACCATGGTTTGAATCGCTAGACGTATGTAAATAGACCCGAGCGTTGGAGGATTTTTGGTCATGTTCACGTATGCAAATAAAGAAGCTTAGTATGTAAAATGATGCGGTCCCGAAATAATTTAGAACTTAAGAAGTGTTACGACAGGAATTGAGAATAATAGTTGTATGTCTCAAAAGAGGTTATGGACTAGTGCTATATCGCATGATTATGACATTGAGTATATGAAGGTTTTATAATTCATTAAGATTTAAGTAAATTGGGATCAAGAAATTAATCATGTGTGTAATTGGGTAAGTGGAAAATTGTAGCGGAAGACAAGAAATTAATTAAGATTATTGGATAAATATTATATGAGCAAAACCATGTATAGCATGGACAAGTGGCATCAACTAAGCTATACATACACAAACGGATAAAATGATGACAAATTAACGTAGCTATATGGACTACACGTATTAGGTGGACTTGGTGACAAAATAAAAGAGATATTCATTAGATGACACGCCTAAGTTAGATAAAAGACCCTTGATAATACTTATATACTACTTTGATTGACTTTCTATCTTAAGAAATAGGTGTTGCACGTTTATACATATATCGGAAAATATATACAAATTCCATAACATCCAAAAGTGAAGAAATTTTCATTAGGAAGATATGGGTAGCAACAAGTTGATGTACGGTGTAGAGATTATGCCAATGGCATTTGCATAATTCTAAACATCGATTATTCTACGGGTTTTAAGCGAATTGGAGATTTCTTTATAGTGAAGTAAGATGGAATAAGAGTAGTTCTTAGCATATAAGATTGAAGTGTTGTTCGGCATTAAAGGTATGTTAAAGAAATTCTTCCTTCTTTTGGCATGTTCTAAGTACGAAACTTAAATGTAATAATGTCCCATAAATTATTCTACTCTTAGTAGTTAAGGATGTTCATGTTATTCATTCCTATGTTCAAAGCATGTCTAAATATGTTCCTAAATCCTTATTGAGGTATATGAAAAAAATGTTAGTATTTATAATGTTAATCGGAGGTGAAGCGGCATTACATCACTCCAACAAACTTATGGTGTCTTATTATCATATCATTCATGCATTATATTCATGTACATACCTTGACATCAAAGGAGTTATATACTCTACTATATGTATGCATTATATATGTATGGGGATGGAAAAAGGGAAGGTGTTATATACGCAACACCATCTATAGCTGGTACAGATATGATGATGATTATTATGCCCACAGAGGCCGATATGATATGATCGGATGCCCACAGAGGCTTGATGGCGTTATATACATATATATATATATATGTATGACCACATTGTGCATGATATTTAGGCATATTATGGCCCTCAGAGGCATTCTGTACAGGTGTGACACTTAGGCATATTATGGCCCTTAGAGGCATTCAGTACATGTTGATTTTTCTTGTCTCATGTTACTTTCATATCTCTGTTATGCTATTATTCACGCCTGACATACTCGGTACATCAGTCGTATTGACGTCCCTTTTGTCGGGGGACGCTGCGTTTCATGCTCGTAGGCTCATGTAGGCAAGGCGACGGTCCGCATTAATAGGTTGCTGACTCAATGGATATTGGAGAACTTCCCTTGTTTCGGAGTGGCGATCTAATCTCGGTACAATATTCTTGCATGTACATATGGGTATGGCGGGGCCCTGGCCCGACCTTATGATGTTACGTACTCTTTAGAGGCTTGTAGACAGTGTCTTATATATAGCAGTCATGTATGAACTTGTCGGCTTAGTATGTGTATATGCATAAGTTGGGTTCTTCTGTTTGTAAGGTTTTATGTAGCTCTGTTTCAGTTTATCATTTTTGTTTGTTATAGGTTACCTCGTAACTGCCCTCGTGGCCTATGCTTTATTACGGTTAAGTGGTAAATACATGATTAGTGGTACTCAACAAGTAAGGCCCGAGTGCTCGTCATGGCCCTCTGGTTTGGGTCGTGACACTATCACACTTATATGTGGAATATTGCTTTATAGTCCCATGTAGTTTGATTTCTGTTGCTATGTGTTCTTTAGTGTACTTTGTCTATCTTATTTAGCTATGTTAGCTACTGCTTCCTTTTGTTAGAATGCGCTACCATGACGTATTCAATTTTGTTATCAGCATGTTCATACAACTTTAATTTCTTGTCTGAGTATGACCGCTTCTCTTGCTTTGCTTTGCTTGTGAGATATTAATATTATAACGTAACTCTTAAAATAGCCTCGATTAATGATCATCGAGAATGAGATATCGATGATATGTGATAAGTCGACATGTGGTCTGCATCACATCCTTAGAAGATGTAGTATGTCTCACCTGTTACGAGTAATGGCTACTCGTGATGGACACATAGATACTTTGGAAGTACAAATTATTTGTATATCATGTTGATATACTGTTTGTTATACTTGTCTAAAGTATGATCAGCGTGTGGGAGATAGAAGTCCTTAGACTTGAGGTCAATACGCACCTTGTCTACAAAGTAATATACTTTGATCCTATCCTAAGCTCAAATGCCTTATAGGTTGAGATACGGATTATATTGGGTACATTACGATGTGTATTAAAGGTGGTAGTTGAGCTAAGATTAGGATTTATTCCTCGAATGAATATTCGAGAAAACACTCAGTTTCTCAGTGATATTAGGTTGACTAAGTCGTTGGCCAAAGCAATAGAAATATTTAGAATATGGTCTAGTTGTCAATTAATATATATGAGATACAATGATTAAGCCATTTGGATAGACACTTGACAAATCCTAAGCTTGATCGGGTGTGTCGTGAATGAAAGGATTTTATCTTACCACATAGAGGTTAAGTTTACTGGATTCGTGTAAACGTACTTCACATATTGAGTTCGTCTTGCGGCGCCATCTAGGAGTTCCGCGTAGACCTTAATTTGATTAATGTTGATATGTGAAGGCCTGTAGGGTCACACTATGTCGATTGTCTTTTCCATCTAAGGATGTATTGAGAGGGTATTAAATATTCGATTTAGAATCGAGATATTTAAATGAATAATGATTGTTTTAATTAAGTCAAAATTGGATTTTGAATTTAATTAAGAATGTGCGGAAAATAAATCGAGACGGTGTAAGGCCACGTCGAGCGCCGCGGCGCCCACACCATAGGGCCGCGGCGCTATTGACCTAATTTGTCTCGATTTATGGGCCAGGCCCTTTGACCTAATTTTTCACCTATAAATACAGACATTCATTTCATTAGTCAATACACTTAATTTCAGATTATTATTCTAAATCTTAGAGACTTAGAATCAAAACACTCTCTCGAACCTCTGCCGGATTTTCTAGCTTTCCGAAGGAGAAATACATTGAAGCTTGGAGTTTGAAAACGTTAGGGCGTTCGCGTGCGCACCTACAATAGATAAAGATTCTAGATAAATACAACTTGTAAGTGTTTATGCTTTATAATTACAGGTTTTGATTGTCATATAACCATACAAGAATAAGTTGTTGGGGTAAGTAAGAACAAAATTTTAAACTTTCGATGTGTCTTACTTATATATTTTGGACCCAACAAAACCCTACAACATCATGGCTAATAATTCACATACATAGATACAAGTGAGGAAGAGCCAAACAATTACAAGCTAACCCCATCCAATTAGTTCTCCAATAACTGTAAAGATTTTGATTTTTAAAATCCTATTTTCTTCTACATAACATACGTGAAACTCATTGAGCAGTGCTCTGATTTGTTGTTATTAATTTTGAAAGAATTCAATATAATGTCCAAGCTGAATGTCCACTAAGAAGACATATTTGGTTTAGTGCATTGTAGTGAGCTTTAATCTCCCTTGTCAGCATCAATGTCTCATCATATTTTATGTTTAAATTGCTCCAGGTTTGGATTTTACTTATCTAAAAAGAATATGCTTCCACTTCTTCTAAAAATTTAAATTGCTAATTGTTTCATTTCCGAAATAGTGAACCTAAAAAGATTCAATAACGTAGACATAATTTGATTCATGGCATAACACTTACAAATGTTTGGGAACGTTTTCTTCACCTGTAAATTAATATATTTAAAGGGAAAATTATAGTTAAATATCATGCGACCATCTAATTTACAAAGTATGTACACAATGTATAGGTAGTGTATACTTTATACTAAATACACATATATTATACATTATAATATACATATACTATATATTTAATATACATATGTATAGGTATATATACTTCGGCCATGCATGTTGGTAAATTAGTTGGCAAAATGGTACATTTACGTAAGTATCCTATATTTGAATTTGGTCGAGAAAGATAGAATTATCAGTTTAGTATCATGATGACAAACTTTAACAAAATTAGTTAGTCATTATGAAGGATTCCATTATAAGACGATAGTGGAGTCCATAGAGCTAAGATGTGGAGACGTGCTTAGATAGCTTTGTGTGGCGCCTATATATAGTACCGGAAGACATGATTTGTGAAGGAAGTAGAAAACCAATATAATACTCTATATATCCTTTTATAATTAAAGAAAGATAGTGAGTGCAGTAGTATAGAAATTAAAAAGGAGCATGTCAAGATGGTTATTGAAGTTAGTGAAGGAAGGAAAACCATATTTGGCAGTGACATTGTTGCAATTTGGATATGCAGGATCAGCCATAATAGCTAAGTCTGCTCTAAATCATGGCATGAGTCATTTCACCTTTGCTGTCTACAGAAATGCCTTTGCCACTATTGTCTTCGCTCCTTTTGCCTTCCTCTTAGAAAGGTTCAAACATATATACTCATGCACTGCAACTCTATCGATGAATTTTTTACTAATAATGTTTCTCTGGTTGTTTTAACACACAGGAAAATAAGGCCCAAAATGACTCTATCCATTTTCTTGAAGATTATGTTGCTGGGCTTAGTGGAGTAAACATCCATCTCTGACAATACTTTAGTATTTCTTCCGTCTCAATTTATGTGACATCATTTAACTAGACACAGAATTTAAGAAAAAAAGACTTTGTTATGTTTATTAAAGTCCTTACTTTAATACCTATTTTTGTTGATTTTTCTTCGCAATGAGTATATCTTTAAAGTAAGTGAGATCAAACAAGGATAAATTAGAGATGGTATCATTAAAATAAAGATAAAATTTATTTTGAGACGGACTAAAAAAAAATTATGAGAAATAAATTGAGGGGAGATATATCGTTTTTCCTCAACTTACCAAATTGTCTGACATTTCACTGAAAACAAAAGCTGTCTTTTTTGCAGGCCTGTCATAGACCAGAACTTGTATTACACGGGATTGAGATACACTACTGCAACTTTTGCAACAGCTATGTGTAATGTGCTTCCAGCCCTCACCTTTATGTTGGCTTGGATATTAAGGTAATTAATTACCCGTCTTTTTTGCAACTTATTTAATGACATGCACGTTCATATTAAATGTTTAAAAAAGAAAAATGACTACGCTTGATAAATTTAACTGAACTATTGAATCAGAAAAAAAATAAAGAAAAAACGATAAGCAAGTAATAATGGTGTCGTGTACCAAAAGAGTTCATGGTAGTTTTGAGCCGTCTGATTGTCCAAAATATTCCCTTTGTTTTCCATAAAACTAGTGACACCAAAGTTCAGTTGATATAAACACGCCAATTATTAATGCATAAATGCTACAAATAAGTACTCATTCTGTTAAGAAAAGAAAGGACACTATTCTATATATAATTGTGTTGGATAATGCCAACATCCTGCTATGGCAAGGACCACGAGGGGGGCTGGGTGGCCCGGATAGAAGTCATGATCGAATATAACGCTTGATTGGTGGACTTAGTTAAAAAATAAAATTACTCCCTTGTTATGAGCAGTATAATTTTTGACATGATATATAATAAGCGCTTGATCCTAACAAATTGAAAACTCTGTGACTTTAATATTTTATTTTATCCTTATATTTAAGATATCATTCACATTATTATTTGGTATGTGCAAAAGACTTTATTTTTGAATTATATACACCGTTAAATTATGAAAGGAAAAGAGTATTAGTTGAGTAGGTAATTTTGGAATAATGGGTGAATTCAACGTGTAGGCTTGAGAAGGTGAACATTAAGAGATTACCAAGCCAGGCAAAAATAGTGGGAACAGCAGTAACATTTGGTGGTGCGATGATTATGACACTGATTGGAGGACCTACACTTGGATTGCCATGGACCAGACATCACCCCAATATTACTACTAGTGCTTCTCCTACTGAGCTACACCCAATTAAGGGTGCTCTCTTCATCGCCGCAGGTTGTATCTGTTGGTCCTGCTTTTACAATCTTCAGGTACTATCTATCCTAAATCATTACTCATTAAAAAATGGAACTATTTTCAGTTTATATTATTTACATTGTACTTTTAAGTCAAATTCACATACAATAATATGTAAATTTTCATAATAATCTTGATATAGTAACTTGAAACATAGAAGTGTAACCAACTACAATAACCGGTTAAATTGATAGGATAGTATATATATACATAACTTAAACCTTTTCTTATTATTCCATGCCAACCAAAGATGTATCCTATGTTTTCTAAATTTGAAAACAATTTAATATGAATTTCGATTTTATCCTTAATGATAATTTTTGTTAACCATACGAATTTTATGACATGTTTAATATTAAATTCACGTCAGTTGTGAATGTTATGACCAGCAGGATATTCTACAGAGTTTTTTCTTCCGGTTAACATTGTTCTTTTTTCTTATTTTATGTGTATTTATTGCACAAACAGGCAATTACATTGAAGACATACCCTGCGGCATTATCTCTCACTTGCCTGATATGCTCGGCCGGAGCGCTGCAAGGCACTGTTCTGACCCTTGTGGCTGAAAGAGGCAACACTTCAATCTGGGCCATTCACTGGGACACTAAATTCTTATCTTACGTTTATAGTGTAAGCTTCCACATTCTCTAGTATGTGTCCATATACATATTTATAACATATAATTAGCTCGAGAGCTTAAAAAAAATGGCAGTCCGGTGTACAAAACATCTCGCGTTAGCAGGGTCCGGGGAAGGACCGCACCCAAAAGGTATGATGTAGACAACCTAACTTAATGCAAGCATTAGTGGCTGCTTCCACGGCTCGAACTCGTGACCTACCCGTGACCTATAGGTCACACGAATATAATTTTACCGCTGCTCAACGGCGAGAGCTTAATTCACCTAAAATATAATTTTTATGGATGCAGGGAATGGTCACCTCTGGAGTTGGCTATTATGTCTCTGGATTGATAATGAAGGAAAAAGGACCTGTTTTTGTAACTGCATTTAATCCTCTAAACATGGTTATCGTCGCAATCTTAGGTTCATTCATTTTATCCGAGCAGCTAAACTTGGGAAGGTATGTGCATATTTATTTATTTTATTTCATCCTTCTTTGACATAATAAATTATTATCACGTTATCATTAATGACTTTTGTTTCAAGTAGTATTGTTGAGTGCAAAAGAGGTTGTCTAATCCGTTTCTGTTTAATATAATGTAGGATTTTGGGAGGGGCAATCATTGTAATTGGACTATATTTAGTAATATGGGGCAAGAGCAAAGACCAACAATCGTCGATATCGATCAGTAGTGAAGAGTCTGATCAATCTGAATCACCTGCAACAAAGTCTTCAAATCAGGCAAAAGCTGGAGATGAAGCTGTTTAATTGGAACAAATGGCGAGGACTAAAGTTAGAAGGATAAGTAGAAATAATAAAGATCAGAAGGGTATTACTTTTACATTTGTTTATTAGAGAGAATTATATTGGAGAAATGACAAAGTTTGTGTAGCATCTGTCTATTTATTCTGCTCATGAAATGGTTGTCCTTTATTTAAATGCGTATAATGTGCACCTGATCTAATTAACTACTCAAAATGACGAATAGATAAAAAGAGGAAGAGATAAGACCAGTTCTAATAATGGCTTACAACATATGGGATACAGAAGTACAATTGGTTATTAGAATATATCACATTTATAATCTTGTGAACCCATTGAATAAAATAATTAGCTTCCTGAGTACTTGGCTCAAATTAAAATAAAAGAAGCTCAGACACATTCATTATTCATTCCATTCAAGAGAAATTTACACCATGGGTCAATATAATATAATTATTTTCAAAAATCACATCCTCTTACAGAAATATGAGGTAAGGTTGCGTACAATAGACCCTTGTGGTCCGATTCTTCCCCGGACCCCGCGCATAGCAGAAGCTTAATGCACCGGACTGCCATTTTTTTACATTACTATCTGTTTTCAAAAAGTATATGATTTATTTATGCAACTAACAGATCGTATCACAATAGAACATTTTTATATTAAATAAAAGTCCACAAATCAAGGGATATATTTTAATCCTTATCAATCTAAAATAGAACATTTTTATATTTTCCACTCTCCGCTTATAATTTTCTTTCCAAAATCACTCCAAAGCGTTACTCATCATTCAATAGAGTGAAAGAGCATATCAGTGTGATTTCTCAATATGGCTGGACTGAACGAGGGATATTGCTAAAACATGCAACGCCCATCTGAATAAACGCACAAATAGTAAGGATCATTTGCACTTTTGTCCCAATTTTGTGTTGTTCTTTAAATTTGTTTCCCCTCAATATAAATAATTTTTCCGTGGTGCATAAGTTTATATCTTCGCATCAAAATATCTCACAATTTATATCCCGCACGGGTCGCGCCCTTAAAGAACTTATGCCCCGTTAAATATAAGTTCGATTTTGAAGGAAAAAAATTAAAGACTACCCCATTTGAAGTGCAAACTGTGCAATTTCTTCAGTAATTTCGAAAATAACAACAAAAACTCAAAAAATTATTATTTGCACAATTGAGAATGAAAGAGAATAAAAACTTTTAAAACATCTATTCGATGCATGTAATACAACAATATAATAAATTGAATATAGAGGTATATTATATAATATTCATTATATATGTTTGAAAATTGTGTTCAATTATTCTTTATTGCACCATTATATATGCTTGAAACTATTTTTCACCTTTTTATTTTATTAATAAAGTTCATTTGTTGTATATGTAAGCCCATAATTTAGATTAATTAACAAGATAAAGTTATCATAAGATTTAAAAAGTAACAACCGATAAAAGTTGATAATATACAAAATAAGCATTCGACCGGATTTTTTTTCTAAGTGCTAATATGCATAATTATGTGACTTTTCAGTTACAAACAAAAAAAATCACTATTCTAGATAATTTTGGTTACTTTAGTGACCTTGAGTAATGGATTTAATAACTTCAGCATACGACGCTATAAATTAAAATTTTGGTAAGTTAAACTCCAAAATAAAGAGTTGTAGTCCGAAAAGTTTCGTGGAGTTAAAATTTCAGGAACGACTTATGGAGAGTTCAAACTTTAGAAATGATTTATGATGTTCGAAAGAGGTATCGTGAGTGAAATAATATTTTCACATTACCTATTTCACTCAGGACAAGTACATTTAAAAAGTTATAGTATATATTTTAGAATTCTAGGAACGTTTCCTGGAATTTATGCATTTCAAGTAACGTTGAAATTTTAAAAGTTTTCGTGTTTTAATCTAGAGTATGATTATCCAAATGATATTTTCGCATAAAAAGGTTGCTGAAGCTTAGTTAGTTTTGAAACGCTGACTAAAATATGATTAGCGTTAAAAAAAGTAATTATATGCCCTTTTTCGCATTAAATTATTTAAACCTCTTTCTTTGTATCAGCTGTTTGATCACAAATTTGTGTTTTCTTTGCATAATTTGTTATAACACGATAATCTATTACTCCTCCATTAGTCTCATATTACATGACGTCGTTTGATTGAGCGTGAAGTTCAAGAAATAAATAAAGATTATTAAAATTTGTTATCTAAAACAAAATATAGATATTTGTGTGACCATAAATTATTTTATTAAGTGTAAAATAACAAGTTTAAAGTTAATTCATTTCGAAATAAAAAAGATAACATTCTTTTTTAGACAAATTACAAAGAAAAAATGCATCACACAATTTGAGATTGAGGGGATAATTACCACGCAGTTTCATTCTTGATCTAATTTTACTATTAGCAAGAAATTTCCTGACTAAACTCGTCCCCAATACCCATGGTAAATAAAGGTTGTGCAGGGCTAGGACCTTTATGCAGTTGTGTGTGGGCATCTTAGGTTTGCGTTCGCTTTTTTTTTTTGTTGTCACATTCATATGACTTCATTTCTTTGTTGTGTTTCTTTCCACTTAGCTTTTTGCTCTTCCCTTTTCCAACAATTTTGTGAGTGGTGACGAGGCAGGTGGTGGAGACTTGTGGTTGTCAAATGTCGATGCTAATTAGGTATACATTATATGACAAAGCTTCGACGGAGAACATAGAGCCCTACAGCCAGACTCATCCGTCGACAGCAAAAACACTTTTTTTTCTCTCTTTCAAGTGCTTAGATACAGAACCCACTAAGAAGAGGTTTAGATTTGCTTTTTAAAAGTGATTTATAAGCTACGTAAATGGTAAAAGTCATAAGTTGGTCCTATCCAACTTTTGGCTTTTGGCTTTTGTATCTTTATAGCCTAAAAATAACTATTTAAAAGCACTTTTTATCTCACTCAAACACTTCAAAAAGTAGAGAAAAGCTTAAAACCCCAAAAAACTCTTAAAATAAGTCAATCCAAATTCTAAGTAAAGGAAAAGCGACCAAATTCCACTCTAGCATATCACTCCCTCAGTCCCAATTTGTTTGAAGGTTGATCAGTTTGGGGAGTCAAACAACTATTTCTTTGACTACGATTTTCTCAAACTTTTTGCATATATTGCGAATTATTAATTATGCAGATTTATAGTTGAAATAAATAACCCCTTGATTATTTTCACTAATGAATGAGTATATATACAAATTACAATTTCCATAATATGGAAAATCCTTTTCCTATTCTACTCCCAAAACCATATTCTATTTGTACATGAATTCTACAATTATGGTAAGTGTATAATGCTAATTACATACAAAAACCTATTTACCAAACATAGTGATATACACGGTTGTGTATACCGTGTATATCACGGTCTCCCATTTGTCATGGGTTCCGTGATATACACGGTATACACAAGGCTCCAATGTCGTGTATATCATGTATACTTTCACACTCCCGCAGTCATAGCGGGCGATCGTCATACGCTAAGATTGTCCCTAAAATCTTCAAATAGAACCAAGGGAAGACCCTTAGTAAAGATGTCTGCGATTTGGTATCTAGAAGGGACATGTAAGACGCGTACTTGTCCACAAGCTACCTTTTCTCAAATAAAATGGATATCCATCTCGATGTGTTTAGTGTGCTGATGTTGAACCAGATTATCAGAAAGATACACCACACTAATGTTATCACAATACACCAAGGTAGCTTTTGGAATAGGACAATAAAGTTCTAAGAGAAGATTACGTAACCAACATGATTCAGATACCACATTGGCTACCCCTCGATACTCGACCTCTACACTTGAGCGTGATAATGCAGATTGACGCTTTGCAGACCATGAGACCAAGTTATCACCAAGAAACATACAATAACCAGACGTGGAGCGTCTGGTATCTGGACAGCCACCTCAATCAGTATCTGCATACGAGACAAATATAGAGGTCGTCGATGGATATAGATGCAAGCCATAGTCAAATGTTCCCTGGATGTATCGGATAATGTGTTTGAGCGTGCTCAACCCTAGGATCATGCATAAACAAATACACCTACTGTACGACATACGTAATATTCGATCTTGTGAAAGTAAGATACTAAAGATCTTCAGCAAGACTGCGATAGTGGGTGGGATCCTCGTAAGGTGAGCCAGCCGCAACACCCAACTTGGGTTTAGTATCAACTGGAATGAAAGTAGACTTACACGAGGACATACCAACTCGCTCAATTATCTCAGCGGCATACTTCCTTTGGGATAAAAATAACCCACATGCATGACGAGTGACAGCAATCCCCAAGAAGTAACTCAAGGGCCCCAAGTCTTTCATATCAAACTCAGAAAGCAGTGTCATGATAGACTTGCGTAAATCATCAGAAAAAGTTGTCAAGATAATATCATCCACATATAATAGAATAAATGTCAAGGAAGTACCACGACGATATATGAACAGAGAATGATCAGACATGTTGTGAGAAAACTCAATACTAGATACATAGTTTGCAAACCGCTTATACCAGATACCAGGCCTGTAGGGCCTGCTTAAGCTCACACAAGGACTTTTTCAATAAACAGACATGATGAGGATATTTGGGATCTCGAAAATCCAAGGGTTGATGCATGTAATATGTCTCCTTAATATCACCATGTAAGACAACATTTCTCACATCTAGATGATGAATGGGCCATGCTTTCGAAAGAGCCAAACTGAGAACATTGCGAATGGTAGCCGGTTTGACCACCAGACTAAATGTCTCACCACAATCCACGCCAACCTGTTGAGTTTTACTATCACCTACAAGACGAGTCTTATGTCTCGCAAAAGAGCCATCAGAATTATCTTTATGAGTAAAAATCCACATAGACCGAATAATATTAACACCAGAAGGACAGTGTACCAACTCCCATATTTTATTTTCAATAAGAGCATTATATTCGTCGTTCATAGTCAATTTCCAATTTGGGTCATTCAAGGAAGACACTGGGTTATGAGGTAGTGCGAATTTTGGAACATTAGAATTGAGATTAAAATATCTTTTTGGTTTAAAAATACCCTTTTGACTACGAGTAACGGGCCCTTGACTCGAGGTAGAATTGGGTGGACTTTGGTTAACATTTGGAGTGGTGATGGAATGGCCAGCAGGCAGTGGGCATGCTGGCCCAACACTAAAATCTGTGAGCGGACTGGGATGGGAAAGGGGAACCAAAAGGGGTTAGGGCTGCGGAACAGTGCCCAGATAGGGACTGTGTTGAGGCTCACTGGTAGGACATGAAACGGGACTGGGAAATGGGTTTAGTGGGCAAGCAGGCAGTGGGTTGGCTGGCGTGGCGCGGTCACAGGACTGGTCTGAAAGATGGTGAATAATATATGGTGGAACCCCATCATCTAAAAAATTATACGAACTCGGCACGGGACTACACACTTTGGTAAATGGAAATTGGGTTTCATAAAAAAGAACATGACAACTAATGATTATTTTATTAGACGATTAATCAAAACACTTGTAGCCGCGATGATTTGACTGATAACCCAAAAAAAAACACAAGCGGTAGAATGGGCTTGGAGTTTGTTTATTGTAGTTGACGGAAATAGTGGATAGCATAAACACCCAAAGACCCTAAGATGTGAGTATGAATGATCTTTATTATAGAGAATTTTCAGGGGAGATTCATATGCTAACCCTTTGGTAGGAAGTACGTTAAGAAGGTAAGTTGTCATTTGTAGTGCGTGATGCCAAAACGAAGAGGGTCCGGAAGCATGAGTTGATAAAGTTCGGACAATATTATTAATGATACGAATTTTGCGTTCGGCTTTCTCATTTTGTGAGGACGTATGATGACAAGAAAAATGAAAAACTATGTCATTAGTATCACAAGATTCCCGAAACAACTTATTATCATATTCTTTGTCATTATCACATTGAATATTTTTAATTTTCCGTTCGAACTGGGTACGGGTGAATGCTCGAAATTGTAAGAAAGTGGAGAACACTTGAGACTTTTTGGATAAGGGAAAAGTCCACAAAAAATTAGAATAATCATCCAAAAATAAGACATAATAATGATGGCCCACATAACTCAAAACGGGAGATGTCCATAAATCACTATGAATAATATCAAAAGGCATCACAATTAACATAAACCCAATTACCAACGGTGAATTTACAGACTAACACTAAATTTTTAATTAAGTGTGGGGCATGAAGGACATTTTTTAAGATGAGAGGCGGATGTGGGGAAGATAGATTTCTATGATCATAACCACGAATTGGAATTGAATTTTCATTACCAACAAAAATGCCACGATTTTTGCTCAAATTGAAATAAGACGAGAGAGTACCTTGGTCAGACGTCATGTGAGAAGTGGCGTCGATGTCCATGTACCAATTCATGTCTAGAGGATTTAATCTGAGCGTATGCATAGCGGCCTCAGTATCTGTCGGAGTTGGTGTGGGAGCCACTACTTGGAATGCCTGTTGGGGCTGAGGCCCAAGCAAACCAACTTTCTGCCCCGACCCAGAAGTGAATCTGTGCCCAGTTGATGGACCCGAGAAATTGGGCCTGGCATGTTACTGGAACTGGGTTCAGTTTCCCGGGTATGGGCTAGGGAAAAATAAGGGTTGTTGGGCCAATGTCCATTGGCCCAGCCCCACTGTTAGGGGGGCCATGGCTAGGACCAGTTGGCCAACGGCCCACTGCTACCATGCCGAGGCCCACTACCACTTATTTGGCCTCCCCCACCACCGTCGGTACCACCACGATTGCCACCGCGATATTTGCCATTATTTTTACGATTCCTTTTGCCGCCACCGTGATTATGATTTTGGCCCGAATTATCAACAAAACCGTGAGAATTATTGAATGAAGTCATCATCGCCACAGAACTTGCGCCGGTAGCCGCCTTTTTTGCCATGCCGACTTCTTCTAACGTGAGCATCGAACGGGCTTGATAAAAAAGGGGAAGCGGATTACTTTGTCAGAGTAGAGTCCCAACTCTATTATAGGCCTCAGATAAGCCTTCAACCATTTGTAGAACAAGACGGTTATTGGTAACAGGCGCTCCAACGTTACGGAGTTGGTCCGTCAATTCCTTGAGCCATTTACAATAAGCTGAAACATTCAAAAAAATTTCCATGTTGACTTGTGAAAATTCTTTCTCAAGAGTGACAACTCGGGAATGTTGGTTATCTTGGAATATATCACCTAATCTATTCCAGGTAGCCATAGCCGTTGTGTCTGGTTCAATGATCGTTTGTAAAAGGTCGGTAGAAATAGTGGAGTAAATCCACTAAAGGACGGTAGCATCAAGAGTGACCCACAACTGAGGATCCTCCGCGGGGGTAGGGACATCGGGAGGAATTATGTGATGGAGGACTTGATGTGAGATTATGTGAATTTTGAATAATTCTTCCCACGTCGCATATTGAACGTTTTCCATCTCAAGAACAATAGAGACGTGGTTCTTGATGTTGGAAACAGTTAGGGCAGGATGAAACATGGTCTTTGACGTAGACGTAACGAAAGAACAATAGGTGAATGAGGGATTTGGAAGAAAATTTGGGAAGAGAGGAGGTGAGGGGCACAGATTCCGAGAAGGGACACGGAAACTGAGGCAACGGAAGAGAGAAAAAATTGGTAGAAGCTAGACCTAGACTTCTGATAAGTGGTCTTTGGTCTCCTTATATGTCTTGGGCAATCCTCTTCCCTTTAAGTTAGCTTTTGGGGTTGAGTTAGGCCCAAGATCCATTATTTACATGGTATCAGAGTTGAACCCGTTTCAATTCATTATTTTCGATGTTGGGCCTCCTCTTATATTGTCCACGCTCCAGATGTCCAGCCCTGGCCGTGAGGCTGGATGTTGAGTTTTCCCACATCGGTGGGATAAGTGGTCCTTCGTCTCCTTATATGGCTTGGGCAATCCTCCTCCCTTTAAGCTAGCTTTTGGGGTTGAGTTAGGCCCAAGATCCATTCTTTATAATCGTACTTTTTATGTAGTTTTCAAATATGTAAATTTTATTATAAAATACTCGAAAATCTATGTTTAAAATTAAGTTAAAGAAGAAGTTGTTTGACTCCCAAAACTGGTTAACCTTCAAACAAATTGGGACGGATGGAGTAATTTTTGTTGAATTATGGTGAATAATAATTTTGATTAATAAATATGGTAGCTTAGTTTGTTTATTGATAGTAAAAGGATCGGATCCTGCTAGTTGATTCTTGTATGGTGTCTGATACTTAATTCTAGGGGGAGTAGGATTCACTTACGATTATTTAGTAAAACTTGACCTGTCAAACGGCTAAATCGATATAGAAAATCTTGGTAGATCATTATTGTTATAATTGAGTCCAAATTCGAAAGGAAGTACAATTATATTTGAAACTCAACTTATATAAAGCGTGTGACAGATTTCCCACTTCCTTTATTCTCTAGGTTTAGGCTATTTGATTTTTCATATGTGTATATCCCTTACCTATGCTGCATACCGTGTGTCAATATATTGGTTGAGAAGATTGTTTACTTGCAGGGATGCACCTACATAGAGAGAACACAGGCTAGAAACCGTTTCTAGAGCAAGATAGAGATATTATGAAGATGGAGTTTAAGCAATTGAAGTTACTTTCATTAGTCTAACTAGATCTTTTAGTAGGTGTTTGAGTTGTAACCTTATTTTCTTATTCAAGAGGCATTATTGTGAGATCTTCCAAGAGATTCCATTTACCTTTAGCTAAGAGTTTAGCTTGGTAGGGTGTCACGGCCCGTTTTCTAAACAAGCAGTGACCGGCACTCGGTGTCTTGATTTGACCGAACGTATCAACTTGACTGTTCCAAGTACTTTCATATCATATACCCCTCGTGCATTAAAATAAATAACTTAACTTTTGTTCAAAACTCTAATCCGAACAATTATTTAAATAATCCGAATAATTTTTGAAATTTAAAAATACGTAAACGAGCTAAAAATGATACTAAGTAGCATGATCAACCATGACCCAACTAAAATACGTCTATGAAGCCTTGGAGTACTAAAGAAAATGCACAGGACATAGAGTTCCTGGCTAATCCCCAAAATAATAGATAAACGAATAAATGAATAAGCATATACGAGCCCCTACAGAAAGCAAGAAGTGGAGATATCAAAAGCACGGAAAGTGAGGATCTCTAGCCTGTGATTTAGAATAAAAACACTGTACTGCAAACCAACGTAGGTTCTCAAGCGAGAACATCAGTACAATCCATCGTACTCAGTCAACTGCCGCCTAATCCCCCAACATGCTCAAGAACCGAGAGCCGTCCCTTCCAATTTCCAAAAAAAAATCCCAATTGTGTCGAACTTTCCATTTTTGGAATAGTTACGGAATCTCCATAAATAGGATCAAACCTTATTTATGCTTTCATTTCTTTGTTGAGATTGAAATCAAGTGAAAAGGTTAGGTAAAACTCGAACGGATAGAACAGATGGTCCAACTACATAACTTTTTCTTTTTTGAGTCTCAACATTCTTCTCACTAAAGTCTAAATGTGATTTAGAATAAAAACATGTAGATGAGAAAGGTATAAGAGAGGAAACAAGTCATAATTTATCATAAAGTCTTATACAAAAGTGAAGCAGAAACATAATCACTTGAAATTTATAACTTAATTCATTAGTTCATTCTATCACTTTCTTTTAAGTTGTTCTAGTCGAGTGAACTTTTCTTATGCCGGTTATAGCAATTAGTAACCCTTTATACGATTACTCGTAATCCTTATACGACCTTTATAACAATAATAACCACCCCTTTATATGGCTACCCGTAACCCTTTATACGATTACTATTCATGTTGTAGCTCATTATGAAAAATTAATATTTTTTTGTACGGTTACTCATATCCCTTTATACGGGTCTCATTATAACAACATTAGCAATTCTTTTGTATGGTTGAGAGTAACCATTTATATGGTTACCATTTAATTAATGCTTGCATTTAAAAATTCAAGAATTCAACTTTATCATAGTCATGGCATGAGAGGGTATGTTATGACCTTCATCACTTATAACGCATAAACATCAGATCTTTACATGCAGACAAATATAAGGAGAATTTAATAGATAAAGAAAGAATTTCTCTTTATAACATATGAAAGAGACACAATTCTGGAAGCTCAAACCTATTTGCACGGTACATGGACAGAGACGATTTTCTTTTTCTTGGTCATGTTGCTAGGGGAATTAGCCACCGTTTTGGACTGGACAAAGTTAGCACAGAGCACGCATACACAAAATAGGAGGAAAACAGGCAACACTGGGTAGATTCATTCAACGATAAACAATGTGAATTCACTCGTTCCAACTAACTCACATTAACATGTAGAAACATTTAATCGAACATCTTATGGGCATGACTTCGTAAGGAAAGGGCTTTAATAAAAACAAGTTTTAACTCACTTTAAGATTCTTCCTTTCTAGCAAGGTTAACTCTATGTTTGCCAACAAGCATCAACAACTCAATCTACATAGTAATCGGGTTCAATTTACATCAATACAAGCCCAAAGAATATAATTTTACTCACTTTAATTTAGGAACACTGATTTAAGTCCTCTAATTTGAGAGAAAAGCAACGAGGAACTAAAGAAGAACTAGGTTTTTCCTTACACTTCGTCTGCAAGAGCAAGGAGCGAAGCAAAACGTACTGTCATATGCCAAGAATTGTAGCGAAATCTAAGCCCCTGTAATCCCTAATCTTTGGCTTTCTGTTTGTAGTATTTTGAAAAGGTATTTGTTTAGCTATTTTGTATACCTTAACGTGATGCTAATAGATTGTGAGCTTGGCCCATTCTCCCACTTTATTTGTAACGATCCGTTTGGTCGTTTTGAACTTTTAGACTTATTTTTTTAAGAATGCCCTTCCCGTAGCTTTATCTCGGTAATTATGACTTGTGAGAATGAGTGGCTCAGTTCTCAAGGCAATCGGGTGTGTTTTGGGGGTTTAGTTGTGAAATAGGGAAATTAGAACTTAAGAGTTGACTTTAATCAAACCCGAGCCTTTGAGACCTTTTTTGGGAATTTCGAGTGCGCGAGCAGGTCTGAAATATATTTTTTTATGGGAATGCATGTTTGGTTTGTGTCCAGGAGGTTCTGGGAGTATTTCGGATGGTTGACGTGGAGTTGTTGAATGATGGACTAATGTTGGTTGCTGGTGTTCGCGCCAGCGACCATGTGTCCGCTCCTGCGAGTTCGCCTATGCGGAGGTCCGGCTCGCATAAGTGAGGCTTGACTCTGTGTCGAGGGTTCGCCTCAGCAGATAAATTTTTCACAGGGGCGTGTGGGCCTCTGCGTAATCATTTCTGCCTCAGCGGATATTTGAGATTTTAAGTGACCTCGACTAGGCGGCTTGTTTTTCCGCCGAATCGCATCCGCGCCAGCGAAGTTGATTTCGCTGAAACGGAATCGTTATTTCAGATCAGATATTTAATCCCCATTTCGAGTGTTGGGTTCTTATTCACATATTTGGAGCATGGGAGCTCGGTTTAAGGAGGTTTTCGGGGGTTTTGCAAGGTTCATCCACTGGGTAAGCTTCTAATCTCCTCTTTCGATTATTGCATTGATTAGTAAAGAATTTCATGGTGGAATCTATGAATTGAGATGAGGATTTCAGGGGTTATGAACCCTAATTTGGAAAATGATGTTTTCTCTATCAAATCATGAAATTGATGTTATATCTGGATGATTCTTGGTGTATAGACTCCCTAGAGGTTGGGTACACTAATCTTGGACTAAATTTCCCCTTTTTCCCTTTAAGACTCGAAATCCTATTTTTTTAGTGTGTTGGGTTTTGAAATAAAGTATAGTATTGTGGGTGAGGTTGCACTCGTCTAACTCTGTAGACTGCTAATTTGACTAGATTGAACTCGTTTGGTGAGTATGGACACAAGCTTTTGGAAGGGTTTATTCTTCGCACGGACAGAGTTTGGAGTTGTTCGTGAGCTTTAGGACTTCATAATAAGGCAAGTTGAGACTTTCTAGACTCTAGTGTAGCGTTTATGTGTTGGTATGCTAATAATGTATTAATTGGAGTAATGGGGAATTGGGGGTCCCATATTAGTGAGGTGACGAGCACTAATACGGGTACCGGTAAACTTAATTGGGTAATTAATGAACTAGTATGATATATATGAAGGAGCTCATGTGTTTAGCCTTCGGGCCACGGGCGCAGTGAATAAATCCGCTTAGGTTGGTATGATTGTTATTTACCTGGGCTTGTAGCCATGTTGATATGATATTCTTGATTTGACTTGTCATGTATTCATTACTCCACATCTCCTCTAAGCACTTGAATAGAAACTGATAAATACTGATTAAATTGATTATGTTGATTGCATGGTGTACACATATCCATATCATTCATACATTCTATATTTGGCATTTGAGTTATTGATATATTACTGAGAGCGGCTTGGAAAGTCGGTTATTGGATATGGTACATGATACGGGAGTGATGATAGATGATGACATTACAGCCACAAAGATAGGGTCCCATGAAAATTGTCATGCATTCATTACTCCACATCTCGTCTAAGCACTTGAATAGAAACTGATAAATACTGATTAAATTGATTATGTTGATTGCATGGTGTACACATATCCATATCATTCATAGATTCTATATTTGGCATTTGAGTTATTGATATATTACTAAGAGAGGCTTGGAAAGTCGGTTATTGGATATGGTACATGATACGGGAGTTATGATAGATGATGACATTACAGCCACAAAGATGGGGTCCTATGAAAAATTCTGGATGATTATGACACTTCAGCCACAGAGCTGGTATCCGATGGGATCGAATGGGTATATGAACCTCATGAGTCCCCCATGGGTCACGTGACAGCTACTGCAGCAGCGTGTGTGTCAGGTATATATGGCCATTGCATACATACATACATATCATCTGTATTGCATTGATTTATATTCCTGATATGTATTTGATGTTGTGTGTACTCTGTGTTGATTTCTGGTAGACTTTATGACCATGTGACCTTTAAGGAGAAAACACTGGCACCTTGTAACCTATACTTGATGTAAAATGGATATATGAGACTGTAGGTGATGATATAAAGATGGGATCTTCGTGACTTGAATTGTTAGGAATGATATAGAGATGAGATATCTACGTGTTCCTTAGTATAAGAATTAAAAGATCGAGCCTTTAATGATAACTTGTTGATTGGGTAAGAGATTGAATCTTTATAATGATTGTGACTCAATTCGTGAAAGGGTTGGACCCCTAGGAATAGAACTTATTCTAATTAATAAAATGATGTAATCTTGAGGATTTAGATGCCTGCTTACTTAGGTATAGGTTGGAACCTTATGACTATATCTATCCTAATTGAGGTAAAACTAGAAACTTTATTAAGTTATGTGAAAAGCAATGGACTTTATGACTTGGTGTGGTTGTAGAATCTTTACTTAAATGTTTGAATTACTTAGAGATGGTATGATTAGACTAACCAAGCAAGAAGAGAAGTATTGGGAGTACCAACCCTCGCCATTGCTATAATTAGGGTCGGTCGACGATGTTGTTGGGTACACGTAATTCCCATACTCACTCTACACTTGTTACACTCTATGTACATGTACTGAGCCGGACGCTAGCGGAGGAGCTTGACGTAGAGTTTGGAGATTCATCTTGGAGGTCCAGGATGAGCCGTAGATTCCATCTCAGCACTAGAATTCTCCATCTTTGTATTTGTTGGAAATTTGCCTTTGGTGGGAGTTGCGTCCACCCATCTTTAATGACTTAAACACTAGGGCTCCGTATGTTGGAGACTTTGGTTCTTCACACGTGCATAATCTACTAAATGAGTAGATGACCGTAGGGCCAAGGATCGTTAAATTTCGTTGTGAAATGAAAGAGATATTGGTCCACGAAGTGAGGTGTTTGAAGCATGAAAATGTGGTGTGAAACAAATCTCCCTCATCAGTAGGGAAAGGAAGATTTGTTCATTTTATAAGTCTAAAAAATGGATAAGGGTTTGGGACCTCAAGGGGTAACCCATGTGTCTGAAGGAGGGAGGACCTATATGTGCTTGGGTTCGAGGCTAAGCCCACACGCGCGCCGCCGCCGTCCGCCCGTCCTATCCGGTCCGAGCTTGGGACATGGGCTTTGGGCTTCTTCTGATGTTATCTTTTTTAACCCAAATTGCTTAATATTTACAGTTTGGTCCTTGGAGTTTCAGGAAAGATAAAATTGGGAAGAGAACTCATGACGGATGGGTTAGTTTTGGAGCGTTAAAACTCCATTACTTTGCACATAAATTCAGTCATTTACTTGGTTGAATAACTCCTCGCTAAAGCTCCATTACGTTGCACATAAATTCAGTCATTTACTTGGCTGAATAACTCCTCACTAATTACCATTACATGGCTATTAACAGCCATTAGTTTGCTAGTTGAGAAGTCACCCTCCTTACACTATAAATTGAAGCCTTTGGCTCAATTTTTGAGATTAGAGACAGAAACAAAACAGAAATCCTCGTACTACTCTTCAGCATCATTTCGTTACTCTAAGTTCTTCAAAGTAACACTTGAGTTTCCTTTGATCATTTAGTAAGTTGATGTTTTATCTTGGGAGACTATTGTCCAGAACGTAAAAAGATATATACGGGGCAATCTTGTCTTAAAGACAAAGTGTCATCACTCGACCCAGCAAAACATCAAAGTAGTTGTAATTTCAGTTTGTTGTAATAGTTAGCAGTTACTTATTTCCCGTTTTCTGCAATTGTTGTAACCCACATGTTTAAGACAAGATTGGTTGTAACAGCTTAGAAACATGATTGGAAACGCTTTTGATTCTGTTGTTGTTGTTGGTGCTACTCAAGGCAACTCCTTTGCCTTCCCCCACTGCTGCTCAAGTTACGCCTAACGTTTTTCCTACTGCTCAAGGAAACGTTACAGTTCCTCCAACTTCTGGATTCCACCACGAACGTCCAGAAAAGTTCATGGGCTTTAACTTCAAGAGATTGCAGCAGAAGATGTTGTTTTATCTGACTGTTATGGGAATGACTCATTTCCTAACAGACGATTATCCACAAGCTGGAGATGAAGTGGACCCTCAGCCTAATGAAACGGCTGAAGGGGGCCAAGGTATCCATGTCATTAATGGCATGAAGATGGTTCTTGATGCATGGATTCATAGTGACTTCATGTGTAAGCACTATATTTTGAACTGTCTGTCAGACGTACTTTACACTGTGTATTGCACCATAGGCACCGCCAAAGAGTTATGGGAGAAGCTGCAGAAGAAGTACAACGCACAAGATGCTGGTACGAAGAAATTCATCGTTGGAAAATTCTTGAAATTTCAAATGGTGGATAGCAAAAATGTGATGTCCCAAGTCCAGGAATTTCAAATGATTCTATATCACCTGGATTTGGAAGGTATGAAACCAAATGAGCAGTTTTTGGTTGCATCACTAATTGAAAAGTTACCTCCCTCGTGGAATGAGTTTATGAGTTACTTAAAACTCAAGACAAAGGCAATGACCTTTGAGGAACTTATTATCAAACTCCAGATTCAGGAAGATAATAAGAAGGCTTTGCCTAGGGGAAAGCAACCCACTAAGGCAAAGGCAAATTTGGTTGAGGCAAAAGGGAACTCAAGCAAGAAACACAAGTTCTAGAAAGACGGCAAGACCCAGGCGGCGGAGAAGTTCAAGGGGAACTGTCACCACTGTGGGAAACATGGTCACATGATCAAGGACAGCCGCAAGCTCAAGAATGAGCAACAAGAGAAGGACAAGGCCAAAGGCAAGGCACAAGCTAATGTCATCAATGACACGCTTCTTGACGACATGATTGAGGGGTTCTCGGCGGTGGTGCTTGAGCAAACCTTGTTGAGAATTCCATGCAATGGTGGATGGACAGAGGTGCTACCAAACACATCTGTTCCAATAGAGATGCTTTCTCCACGTATACACCAGTCACCGATAAGAAACTGTTCATGGGTAACAACGTTTCCTCTGACGTGCAGGGGATAGGAAAAGTGGTCCTAAAGATGACTTCTGGAAATGAGCTCACTCTGAAGGAGGTGATGCATGTCCCTGAGATTAAGAGGAATTTAATTTCAGGTCCTTTATTGATTAATGCTGGTTTTAGGCTAGTGTTTGAGTCCAATAAATTTATAATCACCAAGAATGACACTTTTGTGGGGAGAGGCTTCGTATGTGAAGGCCTCTTCAAAGTTAACGCCATGTCTGTATTGCCTCCAAGCAATAAAATTGAAGTTTCTTCTTATTTGCTTGAGTCTTCTAATTTATGGAATCATAGATTAGGACATGTTAACTATAAGTCCATCCAAAGGTTTGTAAAGTTGGAGTTGTTGCCGTCTATCGATGTAAACCCTCAACATAAGTGTGAGGTGTGCGTAGAGGCAAAACTTACAAAGATTCCTTTTCGATCCGTCGAAAGGAATACCGCTCCTCTAGAACTTATTCACACATATATATGTGATTTGAAGTTCGCACAAACTAGGGGGAACAAGTACTTTGTGACATTCATTGATGATAGCACAAGGTATTATTACATTTACTTGTTAAAAAATAAATATGAAGCCTTTGAAGCGTTCCGACGCTACAAAGCAGAAGTTGAGAACCAACTAAGCATGCGAATTAAATCAATACGTAGAGATAGAGGGGGAGAATAAGTAGCGCTATTTGAGGAATATTATGCCAAATCTGGCGGTGTTCATCAAACGACGGCTCCATACTCACCTCAGTCGAACGGTGTTGTTGAACGCAACAAATGCACATTGAAGGAAATGATGAATGTCTTGTTCATCAATTCCGGTCTTTCCCAAAACATGTGGGGAGAAGTTGTCGTTACCGCTAATACGATTCTTAATAGAGTCCCACATAAGGGTAAGGACAAAACTCCATATGAATCATGGAAGGGAAAGAAAATCACCTATAAATATTTAAAGGTGTGGGGTTGTTTGGCAAAGGTCGAAGTGCCTAAGCCAAAGCAGGTCAAGATTGGGCCTAAGACTGTAGATTGCATTTTCATCGGATATGCAAATAACAGTAGTGCTTATCGCTTCTTAGTGCATAAGTCAGATATTCCAGATATCCACGGGGGTACAATCATGGAATCAAGGAATGCTCAATTCTTTGAGGATACTTTTCCTAGAAAGGAAAAAGACACAACCTCTCGCTAACGAAGTTATAAACAGAGCTCTCAGGAACCAAGAGTCGTTGACTGCCCGGATCTAGATGGTTCAGGTCTAGTGGACTTCGAAGTGGCTGAATATCCGGAATCTAGTAATTCAGATCCTCAGAACTTGGAGACTCCATAGATAGAACCAAGGTGAAGTAAAATAGCTAGGAAGGATAAAACCTTCTGTCATGACTTTGTAGCTTATATGGCTGATGACGAACCAAGGACAATCGTTGAAGCATTGTCAACTCCAGAGGCACCACTCTGGAAAAAAGCTATTGAGAGTGAAATAGACTCCATCCTGCATAACCATACTTGGGAGTTGGTTGATCTTCCTCCGGAAAATAAACTATTGGGTTGTAAATGGATACCTAAACGGAAGTATAAAGCAGATGGGTCTATAGACAAGTACAAAGCCAGGTTGGTAGTCAAGGGCTATTGACAGAAAGAACTATTTTGGCATGTACTCCCCGGTGTCTAGGATGACGTCCATACGAGTATTCATTGCGATTGAAGCGTTGTATGACCTTGAGATACATCCAATGGATGTTAAAACAGCCTTCCTAAATGGTAATTTGGAAAAATAAATCTATATGGAACAACCCGAGAGGTATGTAGTTCCAGGGTAAGAGAAGAAAGTCTGTCGACTTGTCAAATCTCTGTACGGGCTGAAACAAGCCCCGAAGCAATGGCATGATAAGTTTGATAGTACTTTACTATCAAAGGGTTTCTCCATTAAAGAGTGTGACAAATGTGTCTACAAGAAAGGTAACTCTGACTCGTTCGTCATGATATGCATGTACGTAGATGACATGTTGATCACAGGAAGCAATCCTAGCGTAATTCTAGAGATTAAGAACATGTTGAAATAATGCTTCGACATGAAGGATATGGGTATCGCAGATGACATCTTAGGGATAAAAATCTCTAAGACGTCTGACGGACTAGTCTTATCTTAGTCTCACTACATCGAGGATGTTTTGAGAAAGTTTGAGGTGTTTGACAGTTCACCTATGAAGTCACTACTGGATAGAAATCAAAAGCTTGATAAAAATCGTGGTGCACCCGTATGCTAAGAGCAATATGCACAGGTGATTGAGAGTTTGATGTACACAACAAACTACACCCGACTTGATATTGCTTATGCAATCAATAAGTTGGCTAGGTGTACCCGTAATCCAAGTAATGATCATTGGAAAGCGTTGAATCGGGTACTACGTTACCTAAAGTACACGTTAAATTACGGGTTATATTATTCGAGATATCCAGCTGTACTAGAGGGGTACAACGATGCAAACTGGATATCTGATATAGAGAACACCAAGTCCACCAGTGGGTATATATTTACAATTGGTGGTGGGGCTGTATCTTGGAAATCCTCTAACCAAACTTGCATCGCCCGATCCACGATGGAATCAGAGTTTATCACTTTAGACAAAGCAGGAGAAGAAGTTGAGTGGCTTCACGACTTCTTAGAGGATGTCCCTTGTTGGGACAAACCCGTACCTTCAGTGATGATTGACTGCGATAGCCAGTCGGCTTTAGGAAGGGCACGGAGTTCTATATACAACGGCAAATGTCGTCATATTCGACGGAGATATAAGACCGTTAGGCAGCTGATCATCATGGGTATAATATCCATTGATTACATAAAATCAAATGATAACATAGCAGACCCACTTACAAAGGGAATACCCAGAGATCAGATATTTTGCTTGTCTAGGAACTCAAGCTTTAAGGACCAATATGGTGGTAACCAAACCTTACTGACTGGAGATCCCAGGAATTTGGTTCAATGGGAAAATTAAGATGTAAAGGTTCAGTTGAGCGCTTCGGTGGAAGCAAGAGCACTTCGGGTTATTATCTCTGTAAGTAACATAAACCCAAAGTCGTTCTCGCTATAGAAGTTAAGTGCTATCTGCAGTGTGGGTAAAAGTTAATTTTCCAAAACCTTTAATGATCCTCAACGGTTGAGGTTAGGTTTGGAGAAACTTTTAATGGTTCCTAACACTTGTAAAGTGGGGTATAGCAGGATACCTTGTAGGAGACCACCTATTTAAGTGCGAGGACAGACTGCCGCAAATGAACGCACTTAAGAATCCAAGAACTGTCCACGGCCACAATGGACAAAACATTACGAAGAATTGAGTAAGGGAAGTTGTTGTGTTGGTACTATTGACTTGTCTTACACTAAACACTGACAGTTCAAGACATCACGTTCACCGCGCAGTAAGTAAGTCCGATGGTATTTAACTATGGAAGGTTCAAAGTTGAAGCTACCTCTCCTGATGCAACATCGGTCCGTTGAAATATTGCTGGAAATAGGCCCCTTGTGAGTGCACCATAATCTCTTTCAAGAGGGGATTGTTGGAAATTTGCCTTTGGTGGGAGTTGCATCCACTTATATTTAATGACTTAAACACTAGGGTTTCGCATGTTGGAGACTTTGGTTCTTCACACGTACATAATCTACTAAGTGAGTAGATGACCGTAGGGCCAAGGATCGTTAAATTTCGTTGTGAAATGAAAGAGATATTGGTCCACGAAGTGAGGTGTTTGAAGCATGAAAATGTGGTGCGAAACAAATCTCCCTCGTCGGTGGGGAAAGGAAGATTTGTTCATTTTATAAGTCTAAAAAATGGATAAGGGATTGGGAACTCAAGGGGTAACTCATGTGTTTGAAGGAGGGAGGACCTAGATGTGCTTGGATTCGAGGCTAAGCCCACACGCGCGCCGCCGCCCTCCCGTCCGGTCCGGGCTCGGGTCATGTGCTTTGGGCTTCTTCTGATATTATCTTTTTGGACCCAAATTGCTTAATATTTGTAGTTTGGTCCCTGGAGTTTTAGGAAAGATAAAATTGGGAAGAGAACTCACGACAGATGGGTTGGTTTTGGAGCGTTAAAACTCCATTACTTTGCACATAAATTAAGTCATTTACTTGGCTGAATAAATCCTCACTAAAGCTCCATTACGTTGCACATAAATTCAGTCATTTACTTGGCTGAATAACTCCTCACTAATTGCCATTATATGGCTATTAACAGCCATTAGTTGGCTAGTTGAGAAGTCACCCTCCTTATACTATAAATTGAAGCCTTTGGCTCAATTGTTGAGATTAGAGACATAAACAAAACATAAATCTTCTTACTACTCCTCAGTATCATTTCGTTACTCTAAGTTCTTCAAAGTAACACTTGAGTTTTCTTTGCTCATTTGTTAAGTTGTTGTTTTATCTTGGGAGACTATTGTCCAGAACGTAAAAGGATATATACGGGTAATCATGTCTTAAAGACAGAGTGTCATCACTCAAGCCAGCAAAACATCAAAGTAGTTGTAATTTCAGTTTGTTGAAATTTCAGTTTGTTATAATAGTTAGCAGTTACTTATTTCCCATTTTCTGCAATTGTTGTAACCCACAGTATTTACTCTTCTGTCCTATATTTCAGACAACGATTGTATTTAAAGTTCTAGACTTGTATTTCGATTAGTAGCTATGTACTCATGACAACCATGTTTTGGGGGATGCTTTTCAGATTATGTATTAAATTATAAGACTTGTTGATTTTTTCTCTTTCATTTTCCTTATTTTCCGCAGTTAGTTCCGCATTCACTATGTTGAATGGTTGTGGTTCGCCTATGAGTTAGGGTAGGTGCCGTCACGGCACAATGAGAATTTGGGTCGTGGCATTATATAATTAATCAAAATGTCATCTAATTTATCAACTAATCACATATGATATGTGAGATAACATTGGGTGTGTTATTTTTATTGTTGTTGTTGAATCACATATGAGGTGTCCACTAGGTATATAAAAAAATTCCCCAACTTATACTTTATAATGATATAAAAAAATAACGTTCCCATGTATGTGTAGAAATTATACACTCATTCTGTAATTAGTCTATCCATTCAATTAAGTCCCCCAGTTGATCTGTTAATTCATATTTGTATATCCATATCGTCTTGAAACTTGAAAATTTAATCCTCCTACATAATCTTCATTGAACATGTATTAATTCAAGACTTAAAAGAAACGTCAAAATAGCTCATGGATTCACATAGAGGTGACTACAATCTTGTTGATTGTAGGCTGTTTAGGTTATAAAGAATTTTGTAATCGAAACTACTCACTGTTGTTTTAGTGATATTTTGTTGAGAGAAATCCTAGAGATGGGTCATGTTTTTACTTTCTTGAGTATGGAGGTTTTTCATGTAAAAATACTTGTGTGATTTACTTTCGTACTTTGTTGGTTGAAATTATTATTTGAAGCAGTATTTATGATAAACTGGGCTACGACCTAAGTACTCAAAGAACCACGTCTTTTGAATACTACGCAAGAAGGTAAAGTGCGGAATAATAAAATCAATACAATTATTTAGCGTGGAAAAACTCCTTTATTTCTCAAGGGAGGAAAAAACATGACCTACCTCTTGTAGGGATTTGCCAGATTTTCACTAAACACGAACAACTTGATAAAGGTTACAATGATTTATACACCTACAGAACTGTTTCAAACAATTCTTTCCCAACTTTCTCTTCTTCGACAATTCCAAATTGTTGGCTCTCTCTTCAATCTCTCTTCAAACTCCTCAATGACTCTACATAGTCAAAGAATTCCCTTTGATAAACACCTAGTACAATTACTAATACAAGTAAATAGATGCAACCACACTTAAGAACCTATATATTAAAACTCAAGAACAGAATGACAAATCTTTATAGAAACATGTTCTTTGTTGCTGCTCTAGTCAGCTCTCTCAAGACTCTGGTGTTGACTCTCAAATCACTCTAGATTTTTTCCTCTTTGATTGTGGTAAATCTTCAAAACATTTTGACGTGTTGCATATATAGGAGTGGTTGTCGCCTTCAATTTGTCCAAATCCATCAAAGTCTTGATTTCATAAGTTGCATGAAAACTAATCCTTATTCGATATGGAATTCCTTCTTTCTCTTTTTACGCGCATATTGTTTGTTTCTCCTATCCCAATGCTAATTTCATATGTTCAACTTATGGTAAATTTTTCAAAACTTGAACTCTAGTTCCTCATCGAACAGGAATGAATCTAAACATTCAATTCTCAAAGTCAACATGAAATAGATTCTCTTGACAATCTTCAATTCTGCTTTCTACAGACCAGTTCTTTTCGTGTTGTGACTACTTCACTTATTTCTTTGGAGATTTGTTTGGACTTTTAGTTCTTCTCCATCTTCCTTAAATCTTTCTTGTACCTGATTGCCTCTTGATACATAGTTTGTCAATCATCAAAACTTCATTTTAAGCTCTAAATTTTTATTGAGACAATAGTATCTCAATGAAAATATGGTGCAGTTACAGCTCACCAAGGACATGACCAAAGATAGGGGATCATGGAGGGCACGAATCATTATAGAAGGCTAGTAGGTAGTTGAGCGTCATCGTGCGTCGTATTACTCTTGTAGTCTCTTGTCTTTTTATTTATTTTAATATTGGTTGTGTCTTGCACTTCATGGGAATATGATTTAGTGGTAGTTATGTTATTATTATATTTTTCATATTATTTTGCCATGCTTTATTTAATATTTTGGCCTTGACTTCGTTACTTCTATTACTTTCTTTTGCGGATTGCTTTTTGGTTTTTTACCTGCTTATTTTGTTCACTTCGTTATCTTATTTTCTTGCTGCTATTACTGTTTATTATTACTGTGTATTTTCATTTCTACTTGAACCGGGGGATATTATAAACAACCTCTATAACCGTCAAAAGGTAGGAGTAAGATCTGCGTACACTCTATCCTCTCCAAACTCCACCTGGTGGGATTATACTGGGTATGTTGTTGTTGTTGTTGTCTTGTTGTAGTATCTCAATAAAACATATAAGTTCTCGTTTATGATTTAATATGTTATGTGTAGTCTTCACTTATTAAAATAACTCTGTAAAGGAAAATTTTCAAATTTTGGAGTCAACCACATTAAATGAGATTATTGTTATAGGATTTTATTCGTTGAACAAAATGGAGATACATCCAAATAATTGAGAAAATTAATTAATTACTGAAATTTATGTTACTTCAAGGAAATTAATTTATTTTGCTACCAAAATAAAATTCTAGATGTCATTTCTCATATTTGAACTCATTATTCTAAAATCTATAAATAAGTAGTAAAAGGCAAGACTTTTATTTGCGATTCTCCATCTGTCTGATTGAAATGACGAAGTATCTTAGGTTTTTCCTTTTTTCTTTTTATTTTATTTTATAGAATTTATTCAACCTATGAACACTTATCTTGATCTTTGATTTTTTCTCTTTTTGAATAGTATTTTTACAAGATCTGAAATGTTATATGTTGGTGAAAATACCACATATTACAGTTAAAAAATAAAATAAAAATGAATAAAATAAAGAAATAAATATTCTCCAAGCTGAGGCGCAATTATCTTGCTCTCTTTAAAGAGATTCAATCTCATAGCGACATATTTTTCACCGATCCAGCAGTAACACTCTTGACTTGTCCCTTCCAGGATACAACAGCCCAACAACATCGTATTACTCAAACAATTCCAAACTAGTTGAAGAGTCCAATAAATGGGGTGTTAAAGTTACATGAACACACTTGACAGAATTTCACCTATGTGAGTGTGAAACTAGGTCGTTTCCTATGAGAATTAGGCATGTTCTCAAAATCACTCATAAAAATTGGGATAGCACAAGGCAGTAATGTGCTGGCAATTAAAGCTTATTCCAACACCTTGATTATTATGTGTAAGCAGTGATACTCCAATCTCATCCTAACACTTCTACCAAACAATCCCTAAGTGTTAAATGTTGTTCCATGTTCTTGCTCACTTAATTGCCCCCTACTCTCTAATTTACTCTATGGGTGATTTTTACACCTATATATAGAGGTGTTTCTTTCCTAAGTTGAAATATGAGAAATATTGTGTTGATGTATGATAATATGAGAAGTGTGGGAAAATAGTGTGAGGTTGAAGTAGTAAAAGAAAGAGTCAAGAGAAAGGAAAGTATTTTAAGTCTCCAACTAATTCACTATAAAAGAGAGTATTTTTATGTTGAAGGAAGGTGTTCTTATTGGTTGAGCTTTGGACTCTTCAATTAGTTCGGAGTTGTTTGAGTCATACGACATTGTCGGACTGTTATATCCAAGAGGGGACAAGTCAAGAGTGTTACTACTGGACCGGTGAAGAATATGCCGCAGTGGTCTTGAATCTTTTAAAGAGAACGAGATATCTGCGCCTCAACCTGAAGAATATTTATTTCTTTATTTTTATTTTATTTTTTTCAACTGTAATATGTGGTATTTTCACCAACAACACATAACATTTCAGATCTTGTAAAAATACTATTCAAAAAGAGAAAAAATCAAAGATCAAGATAAGTGTCCATATTGAATAAATTCTACAAAACAAAATTTAAAAAAAAAAGAAAAAAAGGAAAAACCCAAGATACCTAGTCATTTTCAATCAGACAGATGAAATATTGCAAATAAAGGTCTTGCCTTTTACTACTTGTTTATAGATTTTAGAACAATGAGTTAAAATATGAGAAATGACATCCAGAATTTTATTTTGGTAGCAAAGTGAATTAATTTCCTTGAAGTAACATAAATTTCAATAATTAATTAATTTTCTAATTATTTGGAATTTTGTTCTTCAAGGAATAAAATCCTATACCAATAATCTCTCATTTAATGTGGTTGACTCCGAAAGGTGAAAATTTTCTTTACAAAGTTCTTTCGTAAGTGAAGACTACACATAACACATTAAATCTTAAACGAGAACTTACATATTTTAGTGTAGCAGAAACGGAAGATTGGATGAATGACGGCTTAAATTGATGGCCGATGGTGGTTGTCACGGTATATCGAAGCAATCCCTAAACCACAGTCTAAATTCTAACTGTTTATTTTAGATAAGAGAAGAAAGCCTAACAAAATACTTCAGAAGGTATATTTTTATTGTACGTTGAAACTGTGCTTATATAGGAAACATTAGGGTTAACTTAATAACCCTAATGGGCCTTAAAATACCGTTTATGAGTGGACCCAAATTTCCTGTAATAAGTGTCATCGATGAAAAAAATATATTAACTTTATAATAATTTAAAGTTTCAATATGTAATCAAAGGATTCTATATGCAAGTACTTACACGTGCACTTATTCAGAGCCATGCTTTGACCACAAACGTGGAGGTATGAAAACTTGCGGCTTGCCACTTGAAGACAAAGACTTATTATATGCGGAAGACTTGTGGATCACCACCGAAGAGGATAGCTTCTCTATGTCTTTTTATTTTTATCCATTTTGACCTTATAAAGATCCCTATTTATAGTTGTAGCAGAAGATTTTGTGATGAATACGTACTCCTTTTCCTTCAATTTGATTGGTCTATCTAAGTCATCAAATCTATCACAAAAGTTATTGCAAAGTAGGTATGTAATTGGTTGAACCATGTCATTTGAACACTTGACGACATCTATTTTGTTCTAATATTGACTTCTCATGTTACATCACCTATGCACGTGACATAATTTCATTGGTCCTTAACATACCTTGACTCACTAGATAAAGTTGACACATGGCATGGACCTTCGGCTAATGGAGTGGGCTCATGATTTGAAGACCAACTCAATGGACTAGCCTTGTGAAATTAGACTTTACTTTAAATTCATGTCTTGGACTTAAATAATTTAATCTTGATTTGGGCTTGAAATTTCTTGAACGTAGAAATTTATCCAAATTTAATAAGGATTTTTAATTCTACAAAATTCATATATCTACGCATACTTTCCCTCAATGTCTAGTATGATATAATCTAAAGCTTCATCTTTATTTATTTAAGATGCAAAACTTGTTCTCAAATGCACGCGCAAGTATACGCGGTCATACAAGTAATATAAGATTTAAAGTCCAGATATCGTATTCACATGGACTTATACTTTCTACCGTTTAACTAATATAACTTCCATTGTAACTATTCAAGCGAAAGACAATTTTTGGATTTAATTTTTTAAATAAACTATTGACTGCGAGAAAACTGTCACACCCCACCCTAAGGTGAGGTGGACATCCATGTAGTGCCTTACGTACATAAGAGACCCATCTTATAAAACCATTAAGCTTACTACATTTACACACATGCAAGCAGAAAATTAAAACAAAATGTATATATATATATATATAGGTCATATTATTATTATATATATATATATATATCCGCATGGGTTTACGATGTCTGGATGAGTACAGACACTGTACCAATATACTGAACCTGACCACAGGCAAACATACGTCTACAAAAGCCTTTAAGAATATCTAACTGACATAATATAGTCGGGACAGGGGCCCAGCCTACCCATGAAGTCTATAAACATAATATGATAACCTAACTATTGGACTCCACTGCACTTCGGATGAAATGGAGTCTTACCGATCTTCTGCTGAATATCAACCCTGTCAACTATAAGGGCTTGTCAAACAAGCTACCTGAACCCGCAGGCATGAATGGAACGCCCCAGCAATGGAACGTCAGTACAAAGAAATGTACCGAATATATAAGGCAGAAAACAATATATATAAATTCTGAAGCTGAAGGACCTAAATAAATACAGTAGAATCTTTACTGAAAGAAAAGAATAAAAGCGGACTCACCACAAACTCTAGATCGGCTTACTAGAATACTGTCGTTCGGACCACTTGGCCCTTCTATCTATCTATAAAGCTTATACTACTTTAATACTCTGAACTATCTTCGTTAATCCTTACTATGTTGTCATATTATTCACACGAATTAAATATAAGGTAACTCTTATCAATACTGAAATACTGAAAACAATATTCCGGCCTCACGTGGGATCCGGTGTGTAAGTGCATAGCCCCTAATGCAAGTGTGAATAGCCCCGAAAGTAGATGTAAATAGCCCCAAAGGCATTAGGTAAATAGCCCCGAAGACGATGCGCATATTTGTATAGCCCCAGAGGCAAGAGGTTAATATCCCCGAAGGCAATAGGTATATATCCTCGAAGGCAATAGGTAAATAGCCCTGAAGGCAATGCGCATATATGTATAGCCTCGAGGCAAGAGGTAAATAGCCCCGAAGGCAAGAGTACAACTGTGCACCTATGCGTTGCATAGTCCATCCATAGGGCATATCATTTATAAACATGCTACATCATAGCAGCATTCAATAACAAGAAACAATCTATAAGCTAGGTACTTGTACCTATAAATTATAACGCATCCGGTACTTTTTGTAATTCACGGTTCATATTCGTTAACTTGTAGTCTACTCTTTTTTGCTTATAGGAGGCTCACAACTATCTTCGGACTTGTACGGCTATCTGGATATACTATTCGATCTATCTCGATGCTTCATATGATTCTACTTTTCTTAAGTTTAGTGAGTACCTAGTATGACTCGTATTCTATATTCTTTTAAGTGACTTATTACGGTCGTAGCTCATATCCTACTTCCCTTAGCTTTAGAGAGTTCCATAATCATCCTCGGATATACAAACACAGTTATCTTGCTAGACTATTACGGTCTGATTTTATAACTAGTATGCCTCTACCTTTTTTTACTTACATTCTACTATTAGTTCATTAGCTCGTTCATTCATAATCCACAATCTACGAGGAAATTCTAGATCACGTATAGCTTATGAATATCTGTGAGACGATACAGATTTATATAATTTACATGGAAGATTTACTCAAGATCAAAAAGGGACATACGTGTGAACTAGCTTCCTTCGGCTTCTAATAAAGGAAACGTGGTTACGGATTCATGCAGAAAAGAAACACAGGTAGCCCTTACATACCTTGAACTGATTCTCTGATGAAGACGATGAAATCCACCTCTTCACAATCTGTCTACAACAATAAACAATTCTAATATCAACAATGAGGCACATACAAAATAGTTACGAGCAACATGCTCATTTCTACGATAATTCGGATAGCATCTCCCCTGTATTCTTACCTCCTCCAAATCTAAAACAACATCAATAAAAATAACAATATCAACCCATACTCCATTTTCATCACAAATTTCCCACCAAAACATCATGAAAATACTACCAAAACAATCCATCATCCAACGACCACAACACCACAACTTCCGAGCTTCCTTTTTCAGATTTTCCAACTCTACGAGTTAGCTACAACTTCTACAAGCTTAAACACATGAGAAGAAAGTAAAATTTTACCTTAAACGACAAGAACAACCCATATCTTGAGCTTACTTCAACTTGGGGAAATCTCTAAATCAACCACAACAAAGAGACGTCGGATTCTACTAGCACCACGAGATTCACAACGCTTGATTTATGTTATCTACCTTTGGTTTTACTATAGGATCATTCAAGAACACTTGGAGAGTGTTTTGGGATTCCATAGGATCTGGAAGATAGAGAAAAATGAGATAAGGGTCGAGTTTGGGACTCAAATGGCCAAGATGTAATAGTCAGATGTAATGCTTCGGGCGGCTGATGTATAAAATTTGCATGAAACTGGCAAGCTTTGCATCTTCAAGCGTAGTCCAAGCATCGTTGGCTAATAATATCCATCCTTTTTATATGGAAGTGGAGCTTCAATCTAGATTGATATGATCCACAGACTCCTGAATGTGCTTCTTGCAAAGCATGGATTGCTTCATCTTCCCCCAAACATCGCAAAAGTACTCCCTCAAATGATCTTCTCTAAAAGGCATTATTGTAATAAAGGAAACGAGGTGCACGACGACAGATTTCATTTCTTCTTCTTGGATTTTCTGGCAGTATCCCATAACTCAAGTAGTCAATGATGGGTTGTCGCCAATATTCCTTCGTAGCTTTGGAAACATTGACGGGATGCTCAAGCTCATTTTCTTCTCCTTCATCTTCATTTGGCAGAGGTACTACCCATTTTTGGCAGATAGTAATTTGTGCTTAATCCGATAGAGTTAGTGTTGAAGCTAAAGCAGCCAAGGCATCCGGTTGCTTATTTTCCTTTCTTGGCATGTGTTGAAGGGTCACATCCCAAAGCCATCCTATCAATTTCTGAGCATAACCACGATAGGGGAGTAATTCGGGCTTCTTGACTTCATAGATTCCCAAGAGTTGATTGATCACCAACTAAGAGTCACCAAAGACATGTAAATGCAATTGCTTCATATCGACAGCCATTTCAAGTCTAAGTATTAATGCTTGATATTCAACAACATTGTGTCGAAGTAAAAGAATATGGTAGAACTTCTCCCTGTGGAGTAATAAACATCACACCAGCACCAGCTCCATCACGATGTGCAGCACCATGGAAGTACATTTTTTATGGAGGTTGAATTTCAATAACCATTGCATCTTTATCAGGAAGTTCATTAGTTAGCTCCCAATCATCAAGTATCGGGTGATCTGCCAATGTCTGTCCTTTTATAGCCTTTTGAGGGATGTACATTCAAATTGTTTAAGCTGTAGATACTATCTTGCTAGTCAGTCACTGAGGACTGGTTTTGACATTACAAACTTGTTGGGATTTGCCTTAGAAACAAGGTGAACGACGTGAGCTTGAAAGTAGTGCTTCAACTTTTGAAATCAAGAAGCTATCGTCAAACACAACTTCTCAATTGGCGAGTAATTCATCTCATTGGCGTCATCATTCTGCTCAAGTAATAAAGAGAGTTTTATTTCCCTTCACTATTCTCTTAGGCCCACAATGCTCCAACGAGATTTTGTGCTAAAATGGATAGTATCAATGGCTTTCCAGGTACAGGGGATAAAAGAACCGGAGGATTCATTAAATACGACTTGATACTCTCAAAGGCGTTAGTACAAGCTTCGTCTCACTTAAAAGGAACACCCTTCTTCATAAGCCGACTAAATGGTTGGCATCTTCCAGCTAGATTCGAGATGAATCTTCTAATGTATGCGAGCTTTCCTTGCAGACTTTTTACTCATGAATATTCTGAGGCTCGAGCATTTTCACGATCGTATCAACTTTGGCTTGATCAATTTCAATTCCTCGATGTCGAACAATGAAACTTTCCAGAAGTAACTCCTAAGGCACATTTCAATAGATTCATTCGAAGTTGATATCTCCAAAGTTGCTCGAACACCATTCACATGTCTTGCAAGTGATCGCTCTTCTTTCTTGACTTTACCACCAAGTCATCAACATAACATTCAACATTTTTGTGGAGCAAGTCATCAAAGATATTTTGCATAGCTCTTGGATATATGGCACTGACATTCTTTAAACTAGAAATCATCACCTTGTATCAATAAATACCATTTGGCATACGAAATGTAGTAAGCTCCTCATCTTTTGGTGCCACGTTAATTTTTATAGCCGAATGAACTGTCTATGAAAGACATTGCTTTGTAACTAGTGCATCAATCATCAACTTTGGAATAGGAAGCGGGAAATTATCCTTAGGGCATGCTTTGTTCAGATCTCTAAAGTCAACACAAACTCAGATTTGGCCAATCTTCTTTCTTACGGGAATGATACTTAAAATCCATGTAGGGTATTTAACTTCACTAATAAATCCAGCTTCAATTAGTTTGTTCACTTCATTTTCAATCAAATGAACCAAGTCTGGTCTAAAGCGTCTTTGGGCCTGCTTAATAGGACGAGCCCCATTCTTGACAACAAGATGATGGACTGCTACTTTGGGATCTAAGTCAGGCATCTCTTTATAATTCCAAACAAACACATCCCTATATTCTTTGAGGATCTCCATGTAAGCATTTTCTTCATCAGTTGTTAGAAAAGCATTTAGATAGGTGGGCTTTGGATCTTCCTCAGTACAAAGATTAACTTCTTTCAATGAGTCTACAGTGGTCTCCACCCCTTCTTTAAGTTCTGGTGGAACTTTTCTAGCGTCTTCATCCTCTAGAGGATCTCCATCATTGAAAGATATGTGGTAACACCAAGAAATATCCCCCAACTTTTTTTCAACCTTCATTTGATATGAGGTATTTTAATCACTTTACGCAGTAACATGATATGAAGAGCCTACACTTTCCTCGTCTTCGTCATGCTCCTTGGTGTAAACCACAGTGTGTAACTTTTCTTTTAGTACCTCCCCACATAAAATCGCAAGTTTTATTTGTTGTATAATTCTAGAAGGAATCACACTTTGGGAATCCATATAGGTTTTAGGGTTAGCTGGCATTTTCATGCTTTGATAATATCTGTAGAAGTTATCTTCTTCTTCATCTTTAATAACCCTAACCTCTTAAATACCAAAGCTTTTGCAGTTGGTTTTCCAATAAGATCAAACACCGAAGGCCTTTTGTTGGAAGCAACAAACTCATCTTCCACAGTAATGTAGCTATTACTTGCCCTTATTATAAAGATACAGACTGGTAGAGGTTGTTTATATCCCAAACCTTCACGTGATTTCATCATGACAGCTTCTGCTGGAAGTTTCCCTAACTTTGATGGCTCGTTGGGGTTGTACACAACCTTGACAAATAATTTGTAAGCATTTGGATCAAAGCCTTCATTTGTACATTTCGTAGGGAATGCCACATTTTGGGGTGATTCTGAGCCACGAACTTTTCAAGTAGCTTTGAGGACAGATTTATCACGTGAATTCACTTGATAAGAAGAGTTAGCCCCTAGCACATTTCCTAGTGTTAAGTGATTGACTTTTCCCTTTCCTCACCTTTGGAATGTAGCGGAGCATGGGAGTTATCTTCTTCTTTGAGGACACAATATTCCCTCTATTCAGATTGGAGTGCGGATCCTCAATGCCAACTTTGACTTTTCCATTAGTCGTCCCAGCTCTTTTGGTTGTCATCTTTTCACTCTTGGTCGCTGTGACATCGTCGACTTTTACTTCCTTCACAATATAGTTCTTCAAGTAGAAATTTGCATCGGCGAAGTGTGACTCAGCTTCTGTAAATGGCTTATCATCAACAGTTATCTTCTTTTTGACATTGCCTTCATAATACTTCAAACATTGATAGTAGAAGGCTATGACAACTTTGTTCTCGTGTATCCATAGCCTATCGAGCAATATATTATATGAAGTCTTTGCATCAATCACATGCATCCATGCACTTGATTGCAAATCTTTGATGGTGATCTCCAATTTGATAACACTTATGGCTCTTTGCCCCCCTTGATTGAATCCTTGAATTATCAAGCGGCTTTCAGAAAGTTCTTCAGTTGTGATGTCAAGTTCCTTCATCGTGCGAATAGGAAGAATGTTAACTCCAGATCCATCATCTATCAAAATTGTATTTATCCTCTTTTCGAGCGCATGACCTACCATGTACAAAGGACGATTGTGCATAATTTCACTAAGTAGAAGATTGTCATCCGTAAATGTGATTTTTTTATCAGATGTGTGCACTTCTTGAAAAGATGACTCAGCAAGCTTTTTAGATGATGATGGAGACAGCATTGATAGACTTTCATTCTTTGCTTCTTCTTCATCGGTATTGAAGCATGATGCCTCGATGTTGTCTCAATCAGCCCTATTATAGAACCAACTTGGTAAATATTCCTCCAAAGTCAAGGGACGTCGTGGTTTCCGGTAGTGGTCTACCTTCACTTTTGTCTTCTTCGGATGCTCAACTAGGTTTTGCTTCCTTGGTCTTCTCACCATACTCTGTGTAATTGGTTGCTTAGGAGATTCTTTTCGTGGACTTGTTTTGTAGTGCCTCCGTCGAGTCACTACAATCCAACCTTCATCATTGCCTTCATCAACAGGAGTTTTATCTTCCTCCAACAGTCCTTATTCTTTACGTTATTCAAAGCTGCATATCTGGACCGGATCAAAAGATCCAAAGGTGATATATTCTTATCGTCGAGTAGAATCTTCTTTTCATTAGCTAACTGCATAACTTTATCCTTAAAGACAAAGCATTTCTCAAGAGGGTGACCCATGAGTCGATGATACTTGCAATAGTTTGAGTCATTTATTCTTCTAGCTTCATTGGGCTGCTTCATCTCTGGCAACTCAATGAGTTTTAGCTCGAGTAGTTCATCAAAATTTTCAGGGACATCGGAATCCAGGAAGGGATATTCTCTTTCTAGCATCTCCTTCAAGGTCGTTTTACGGCTTGTGATGCCTTGATAGGAAGTTGCCTTCACACTCTGCTTCTTGCTCACCTTCATTGTGAAATTTACAGGCGAGGCATTGACGTTCATGGATTCTTTGTTGTCAATTTTGGGTACAAACTTGCTCCACCTCTTGGTTTCTTGCTTGTCCTTTCATTTGCGTAGGTTGTAGATAGGCATCACTTCACTTCTGGTGGAGGACATACTCAACTCCATGTCATGAGCGTGAGTAGCAAGTTCTTCAAAGGACATTGGCTTAATACCTTTCAAGATGTAGAGAAGTACCCAATGCATCTCTTGGATGCACATCTCTGTGTCAGAATCTTCGTTGAGCCTATCTTTGTAGTTTAGACATGCATTTCTCCACCAATTGATGAAGTCTATAACTGGTTCATCCTTCTTTTGGCGGGTGTTGGTAAGTTCCACCATGCTCACAGTCTGCCTTGTGCTATAAAAGCAATTGAGGAATTCCTGCTCTAGTTGCTCCCAACTATTGATAGAATTAGTCTCGAGGTCCGTGTACTAATCGAAGGCATTCTCTTTGAGGGAGTGGATAAACTTCTTGACAAGATAATCTGCATAAGTTCTAGCATTGTTGTAGTTTCAACAAAGTGCCTAACATGTTGCTTTCGATTGCCATTGCCATCAAACTGTTGAAATTTGGGAGGTTGATAAGCGATGGGCATCTTGAAGTTGTCAATCCTTTTTGTGTACGACTATACATACGTAAGAGAGAACTTAGTGGTAACTTCATACTTGTTCTTGATAGTCACTTCGATGAACTCCTTCAGTTGGTCAATTGGAATCATCCCTTCAGAAGAGATTGGATGTTCCTTGGTGGATGATGCTTGTTTTGCGCGAGGTTCAGTCTCTTATGCTTCTGGACCTTTTCCTGGTGCATGACTGGATTCTCTTTCCATCAAACCATCTATCTTGTTGATCAACTTATCAATTCGAGCGTCTTGGTTTTACATATACTTGTCCAAGCCATCGATTACCTTTGTCAAGTTTGATAATATCTCCTCCATAGATGAAGAGTTGTCACCATTGCTTGCATAATTGTCGGGGATGTTGGATAATAGAATGAATTGTCAAATAGGTTGATATTCGACTGGATTACTTCATGTGGTGTTAGTAGAGAGGATTCGCCGCTTAAAGTATCATCATCTTTCTTCATGGAAGAGCTCTTGGATCTAGAGAGATTAAGTAGAGCTAGAGTCTTCTTAATCTTTTCAGCAACACTGCTTCCTCTTTCGGATGCATTAGTAGAGGATCTTGTTCCTTTTGAGGATGAAGATCCACATGATGTGGACGACTCTTGGAGTGCTTATTGTCCCAGCATGCTTACTTTTCTCCTCGTAATTAGTCCAAAGCTTCCAAAGTTAACACCGAGGATGCTTCCCACACCAGCAAAGAACTTGGAGTCAGCAGCCTTAGAGGAAGTTGATTTGGAGTTGATTTTCTTTGAGGCTATTTCGATATTCTTGAACTTTGATGATCAAAAAGTTGAGATGAGAGGTAGAGATTGTCCCACTGGGCGTGCCAGAATTTATAGACAATAAAATTCGCGTCGATAATATAATAATCAAGACAGGAAAATATCACAATAATCGTAGTATTTGATTTCAAATATGAGTGTTACAATCTCTCTAAATCCTCTAATACTTGAGTGCTTGAATTCTTGTAGCTTGTAGAGATCTGCGGCTTTGATCTACGCGCTCCCTCCGGCTTCTTGTTAGAATTCTTGGTCCATTTTGTGAATTATGAGATCCCAATTTATAGTTGTAGGATGTATGAGTTGAATAAAGACAAACTCTTTTCGACCAATCAGATTCAAGTTGACATGACGATCTTTGATATGTCGAAACATGTAACTTGTACACATGACGTATTTTCATTGGCCTTTGATTTGACTAGGCATGTTGTGCCATTTTGACATGTGGCATGATCCTATTGTCTCCTTCATTTGATTTGGTGTGCCACATCATTTGACCCGTGGCATCAATTTGGGCCTCTAGGATAAGATGACATCTTGGGCTTGAAAAACTTGGCTCATCATTTGTTGCCCAAATCAATGTACTAGCCCAATGCATTTAGACTTTTGAATTAAATTCATATTTATTGGACTTAACTAATTAACCCAATTATATTAGCCCACAATTTATTTGAACTAATATCTTGAGTTCAATATAATCCAAATTATTTTATGGATTTGAATCCGATTTTCAGGTACTTACAGTATGGAGAAGCACACTGGGGTATTATCGAAAACCGAAAGTGGTTCAACGGCGGCGAAGGTAGATAGAGAAGAAACCAGAGACAAGAAGAAAATAAAGAAAAAGCAATAGACGAAGTAAAAAATAATGAAGGCAAAAGAATGAGAATAAAAAAATAAAAAAATATTATCTTAAAAGAAATATACATGTGGCGGGCGCGTGTGTATCACCCCATAACACAAATTTGAATGTGAACTTTTCAGGGCTTATATATTCCAGTTCAAAATGATTCAGTTTTAATAGGATCTTCGTATAGAATAGGTGTGTAGTTGGTAATCCGTTTATACCTCGAGGGAGAGGGCATTTAGCCATTTTCTGTTAATAAAATATGTGGAAATAGAAAATACTATTTGATTTCTTGTTTTAAGTATATTAACTGTTTTACAACTGCTGGTTCCGACTGTATTTCTTGATATCATATGTTGTATACATGAAGTTTAGAGAAATTATATCAACAAATTTACGCAAGTCACGACAATGGACTTTTACGTAAAACACCCTATAAGAAAGTATGAGAAAACTTTTGTGATCAAATTTCTAACCTGCGTAATCGTTCAAACACCACTATTTTGAAAGTTCATGAAGCGGTATGCTACTTATTGTTAGTTTTCTTAGGATAATGTATCATTATTATTTTTGCACACTATTGTTTTCCTCTTTACTTTTTCTTGATTTTAGTTATTTCTTCTTTTTCACCATGAATTTGATGTTAATATCTCAGAGTTTGAAAAACTTTACCAAGAGCGAAAGAGAGCTCATTTTGCGGCTTAAGAATACTGATAGGGATAATTATATTAAGATATGATTAAGGTAATTTAAAATAAATAGTTTTATTTGTATGGTTATTAGTAGTCATAAGATTCAACTTATGTATTTTTTATTCTTGGAACACTTTTCTAATCATCTAGGTGTCTGTTGTGACTTACTTTTAGGTTTTACTTTAAAAGAGATTTGATAAATTACGAGTTTAGACATGATCTTATAGATGAAAATTAGTTCTTGTGATGTGTCTTCTTTTTTATGTGGGTTGATATTTGGCACAAATATCTAGTATTTAGCGTCACTTTATCTTGTATCTGCTATAATCGTGTATTTTATAATGGAAGCGTTGTATTTTAGATTATGTTGGTGTTATTTGTGTATTTAGGTACAATGTGAACAAATGATGTAAAACCGGGCAATTTTGGTGGATCTTCGATGAAAGTGTGCAATGGATGGATGATGAAAAGATTTCGCAATAGTTAGTGAAGAAATTAAGCACTGAAGGTACCATGTGCGTTGCACTTGCGTCACACGCGCAGGGCAGATGTAACATCTCTCTGAAGTCGGAAAAATAAGACTGACAGAGCCAGTTGATATGCATCTGCATCACACGTCCAAGGTATGTAGACTGCCTCTCTGGATCTCATCTGATAACTTAGAAAAGCCAGGTGAGACGGACATCCGTCGACGTCCAACGCAGGAATATTGCCTCTCTGAAGTTTGGAAATTGCAACTCTGCGGACACACCCGCGATGATGTGCGTCGCGGGTGCATCGCACATGACACATCGAATTTCCTATTTCAAGCGGGATTTGGTTTACTTGTTGTACCTTTTAACCTAGACTATAAATAGATCATTTTGAGCATTTCTTAGGGGGAAATTTAAAACTTTAGACCTAGAGGGATCTTGGAGCCGTCGTGGAGGCCGGAGTTACCGGATTTTACCTTTTCTTCTCCGTATTACTCGTTTTTACGTTTTTATTCGGATGATTTGTTATCTTTCTTCCATGTCTATATGGATCTAAACTTCTCGTTCTAGGGTTATGGTACTTTCATGAACGTTGTTATTCGAATACTGATTTCAATTAATTAGCCTATCGTATTAGTTTATTTATTTAATCTTGAACTTAATTATTTGATTGATTGATCACCAATCGAATACTATCTACGAATTTTAGCTTGAACTCGAGGGAGGAATTCTAGGATAGTGATAGGATTAAATAGAGCATGATCTCAACCTCGGGCATCAGGGACTAGATTTGTATCTATGATATAGATATACCTAGTTCGCCCTGCTTGATTGATATACAGGAAATATAAATGAATTCGTGTTAAGCTTCATGACCATAGAGATATAAGCGTGAAAGTAATACGAATAGGCGGCTAGAGGACTCGAGAGATTCGTAGTCATAATATCAACCCTGTCAATCAGTAAACTGGATAAATTAATAAGTTGAATCAATTGAAGAATACAACGTGATTGTTAGATAGCCCATAGCCCTAGATTGATTCCATCTCATTGATAATATAAAACCCGATCTTTCTTTTTTGAAGTTTATTATTTATTTTCTTTTTATTTTAGTTAGTTTATAATTATAACCTTCAGATTTCATCTCCTGTATAGATAATTAGGATCGTCTAATTTAATAAACAGTTAGTCACAAGTCCATGTGGGTTCGACATCCTATTTTAGAATCAATATATTACTTGTACGACCATGTATGCTTGCGTGTGCGTTTGGGAGCAATAAGTTTTTGGCACCATTGCCGGAGACTTAGAAATTAACTATTTATCTAGATTAAACTTTTCTTTTTGTCTATTCAAGTTTTTTATCTTTTTTTTTATTTATTTAATATTTTTGGTATTCTTCTTGACATGACATCTTGGAATGAAAATTGGTCGAATGTTGGTTGCTCTTATTTTGGTGATCCTTGTCTGATTTGTGGAGGACTCCATTTGTGGCCACACTGTGATAATATTTCTGGGAATGTGTAGTGTGCATCTCCCCAATCCTTTGCATGGAATGTTTGTAGTATATATGGTGGCCAAGATGGACATTGAAATGGTTGTCCTAATTCTTATTCCTCATCCGCGAATCCCTGTTATGATTCTCATGTTTTTTGTGATGTTGACAAAAATACTGAAGTAGAGGATGTGAAACTTCTTGCTCGAGTCAGCAATCTTGCAAAATATGTGTATGAGATGGGCACGATAATAAGTGAGCGGAATACAAAAATGATAGAGCAAAGTGCGGACCAATATAAAGCCATAGAAAGGATTAGTGCCAAACTCACAAAGATACAAGGCCAGACTGAAACTTGTAATGATCTGCAAGTTACAGGCTTAGCCAATACCCAAGACGAACCTCAAAAAGAAGAAGAAGAGAGTGAGTTCTGGCAAGGAAATAACTTTGAAAAAACAGAGATAGTAAGCCAGTCTTTACTTGAGGAACAAGCTCAATAATTAAAATTTTATGGGATTCTTCGTGATAGTCTTTTAACATGGCGACACAATTGGTAGAAGGCAGAAAAGAGCTCAGACAAGAGATTGACCAATTTGACTCAGATGTCCATGACCTACAGGCTCAATTAAATAAAAAGGTTGAGGTGTCCGATGCCCAACCACCAATTGTTGTGGATACTGGTCAATTTATAGAGCAACAAGAGGAGTACCAACCATTCAAACAGAACGTTATTAATGATACTGATTTTGAGGGAGTATACATTAGTTAGGATGTCAAAAATAATGCAATTTTTTAGTTGGAGCGTGTTGGACCTCATTCAAAATACTTTTTGACATTATGTTTAGCTGGTGATATGAAAATCGAGTCTTCCAAACCAATGAAGAGGTGTATAGATGAGGAACAAGGTCCCTACATCTTAAAATTTAGCATGCTGAAGAGACAAAATGACTTTCAGGGTCAAGAAGTGCAAGATGCGACAACTACTGCTTGGGTCCCTTATTTTCACTAGAAAAATTGATGCAAAATTGGAGGTGAAATTCATATCCTCAAGGTGGAGGAAAAAGTAGTGAAAGTGATGGTGTCGTGCCACGGCGTTAACTAAGGCGCTTATTGGGAGGCAACCCAATGTATAATAGTTTGAGATTTTTATTTTTATAGCGCTATATTTTATTTTATTTTTATTTTGCATATTAGGGGAAATACGTCCCCATGTAATGTAAAAATTTTGAAGTTAATGGTGATGAAAAATATGCCGTAGGATTTATGTTAGTATTTTTTGAGTCTTAAGAGTCTTAGAAAAAAATTAGAAAAATTAAAATTTTCAAAAAAAAAATTGTTTCTTTAATTTTCTTTAGTAGCTTCTTAAGTCCCTCATTAGTGGCATACATCACCTGCCCCCTTGGGTTTTCTTATGGCCTCGATTCTTTCCCAAGGTAGGACCTTTGAACCGGGTATTAGTTTTTTTTAGAAAACCATTGAACCAAAATCTCAAAGTCAGTCGAATGCTAGGTACTTGGGTTAGGTAAAATACGATAATGAGCACTTCTCTGTGTTTAAAATCAAAAGCATGCTCAACAAAAAGAGAGAAAATAAAATTTCTTGAGACACTTAGGCTCGTATTCATGACTCTTAGATGACCCATTTGAGCTTGATTTGAATTATCTTATGTTTGCCTAATTTGAGGACTGATATGGATCCATCTTGAGTTAATTGTGTGCCATGTGTGTAGGGTATTTTTGTGTAAAACTTGCTTTGTATTGATGTCTAGAACTTGCCCAGTGTGTTCGCGAAATAAAATGAAGTTATTGATCTAGAAAGTGATAGAGGCTTTCCTTGTTAGCCAAAATTTAGCATTAGTTTACCTGCATGTACATGATTGTCCTAGTCATCCCCGTTGAGCCTTCAGTCTTTTTCTTTGATAGTTACCGATGAGCCTATTCCCTTTTGTTCTATTTGATCATAATTTGATCCTTCTTACTCCTTGAGAACTTTAATGATGTATTTGATGTAAAGAAAGTCAAAAAGTAAAAGAAAATGGGATGATTTGTTAGTTGATGCCTGAAATTAGTTCATGGGTGCCCTAGATAATAAAGAAAATGCTTGCTAGTTGGGACCGTTTGAAAAAAAAAATTGTGAAATATAGAAAGATTTTATTCATCTATATTGTATGAAAATAAAAGGTGCTTAAATGTAAGAAATAAAAATCGAGAGTGATTGGGATGAATAGGTGTTGGCGGGTTGAGTTGTGTTTGGCTAGTAAAGGAGTGGGAAAATTATCAAAGTTGTGTGTATTAAAGTGCTTAGGGAGGATAGTCACTATTTCATCCAAAACATATCATACGCATCACTTAGCCTACATTACAACCCGTTAAGTCCTTCTTGATCCTACAGTTAGCATACGTGTATTAGTGAAGCGGTTACACTAACGCAAGCATATGGTTCGTCATATATTGCACGTGAGTTTCTTTGTGAGAGTGAGTGTAAATTGTTGATTGATTTTGTCCATTTAAATTAGTTCAAAGTGAAAATCATTTGAGATATGGACAACTCTCTTCAGTGAGGGCGCATAATTTACTTAGGATAGGTGAAGTGTTGGTTTCTCTATGGGTATCATGGTGATTCTGTTAAAGTGGTGTCGTTGAGTCGGTCTTTGAGGTTGAGTTGTTTTGAGGAGGTTGTTTGTGGTTTATGTGTGTAAATGTGTTGGCATGAGTATAGTGAGAATTTGCTCGATTTATGGTTTGAAAAATAATTTTAAAATTTTGTGATAGCCGAAACCCGAATAGACCTGTTCTGATGGGTGGTTGTTGTGTCTAGTGAGGTGTAGCAGTTGCTAGAGGTTTGCTCATGGGTGAGCCTTTCTAAATGTGGAATGGTGATATTTGGCACAAATATTTAATATTTAGTGTCACTTTACCTCGTATCTTAGTGCTTTAATCGCGTATTTTATGGTGGAATCATTGTATTTTAGCTTATGTTGGTGTTATTTGTGGATCTAGGTATAACGTGAACAAATGATATAAAATCGAGCAATTTTGGTGGATCTTTGATGAAAGTGTGCAATGGATGAACGATGAAAAGATTTCACAGCAGTTAGTGAAGAAATTAAGAAATAAAGGTACCTTATGCATTGCATTTGCGTCGCACGCACAGGGCAGATGTAACATCTCTCTAAAGTTGGAAAAATAAGACTGATAGAGCCAGTTGTTATGCATCTGTTTCGCACGTCCAAGGCACGTAGACTGCCTCTCTATATCTCATCTGATAACTTAGAAAAGCCAGGTGCGATGGACATGCGCCGCATGTCCAGCGCAGGAATGTTGCCTCCCTGAAGTTTGAAAATCACAACTTTGTGGGCACACCCGCGATGCATGTGTGTCGCAGGTGCATCGCACATGACACAACGAATTTCCTATTTCAAGCGAGATTTGGTTTACTTGTTGTACCTTTTAACCTAGACTATAAATAGATCATTTTGAGCATTTCTTAGGGGGAAATTTAAAACTTTAGACCTAGAGGGATCTTGGAGCCGTTGTGGAGGCCGGAGTTACCGGATTTTACCTTTTTTTCTCCGTATTACTCGTTTTTACGTTTTTATTCGGATGATTTGTTATCTTTCTTCCATGTCTATATGGATCTAAACTTCTCGTTCTAGTGTTATGGTACTTTCATGAACGTTGTTATTCGAATACTGATTTCAATTAATTAGCCTATCGTATTAGTTTATTTATTTAATCTTGAACTTAATTATTTGATTGATTGATCACCAATCGAATACTATCTACGAATCTTAGCTTGAACTCGAGGGAGGAATTCTAGGATAGTGATAGGATTAAATAGAGCATGATCTTAACCTCGGGCATCAGGGACCAGATTTGTATCTATGATATAGATATACCTAGTTCGCCCTGCTTGATTGATATACAGGAAATATAAATGTATTCGTGTTAAGCTTCATGACCATAGAGATATAAGCGTGAAAGTAATACGAATAGGCGGCTAGAGGACTCGAGAGATTCGTAGTCATAATATCAACCTTGGCAATCAGTAAACTGGATAAATTAATAAGTTGAATCAATTGAAAAATACAACGTGATTGTTAGATAGCCCATAGCCCTAGATTGATTTCATCTCATTGATAATATAAAACCCGATCTTTCTTGTTGAAGTTTATTATTTATTTTCTTTTTATTTTTGTTAGTTTATAATTATAACCTTCGGATTTACTTGTACGACCACATACGCTTGCATGTGTGTTTGGGAGCAACATGAGTTAATTTATAAAAAGATTGATTCACTGATATATGTTTAGGGCAGCGCGAAGTGCAGGCAGACACGTTAACTATATTCAAACCTCTTTATAATGGAGCATTTGTCTGAAAACATTTTGTCTGCTATAGTGAGGTGTTGTTATGTATGTATACTGACATTTGATGTTTAGATCTCATTTAGATGTTATACACAAAAATACGCAAAAATTTTGCTTACAAATTGGTAGTGGTAGTGGTAGTGTTATTATTGTAGGTCTGCTTAGCCTATCATACTAGTAGGCGCAGTATTGCTTTATAGTAGCGTTTGATTTTTATTGCTATGTGTTCTTTAGTGTACTTTATTTATCTTATGTACCTGCATTAGTTATTGCTTCTTTTTCAGAATGTGCTAGCATGACTTATTCGCATTTGATATCAGCATTTTCATATTGCTTTAAATTTTTTGTCTGGGTCTGACCGTTTCTCTTACTTTGCTTGTGCTTATGCTTTGTCTTGAGCCGAGAGTCTCTCGAAAACAGCCGATCTACCTACCAAGGTAGAGGTAAGGTCTGCGTACACTTTACCCTCCCCAGACCTCATGTTGTGGGACTTCACTGGGTATGTTGTTGTTGTTGTTGTTGTTGTAAACAAAAGTACGCAAAAAAATATTTTTCTATACTTTTTATGTTATAGATAAAAACTAAATACTTGTTAAAGTTAAAATCTCAATTGATTTTTCTATTTCATTAATTAAAAATTAAAAAGGCTAATAAATTATTAATAAATTCATAACTAGTTGTACCATACCGATAAAGAATTAAAATCTAGCAACATATGAGAAATATTTTTTTTCTTTTTAGACATTCGTACTTGAAACTTACCACATGCATGTCATTAATGATGATTACCATAAATATTTCTTATAAAATATTATAACACAATATTTGAGTATGACTGTTATAAAGAGTTAATTTTACAAAGAGTGTACTGTTGTAACAAATGTCATTGTTATTATAGGTAGAATGTTGTTATAGAGAAGTAAAACTAAGCCTATGAATTGGGGACAGCATTTTAAGGATAAGATTAGATTTTTCTAGAATATATATTGCTGTAGGACTCCATAAAGCATTGCCTTTTAGCTTTTTAATAAACTTCTTTTTATAAATTACTAAATTTTAATTTTTAACTCATGATTTCCTGGTTTGGGTTTCAGAGCTCCACATTAGTTTCTGAATACCATAAAGGAAAATAATTTGTGATGCATGCTTGTTGTTTGGAGATGTATAGCATTTCTGACATGTTGTTTCTCCTCTGTGTAGAACATAATGTTTTCTTCCTGACAGCTTTATCCTTTAGTATTCAATACATTTGTTTTCCCTATGTGGCTATAAGTAAAACTGTCAGTCTGAAGTGGTTGTCATGTTGTATATCACTTTCTTGTTTCCATTTAAGTTCGTTTCTGGAGTAACTATCCATACACAGTGCATCCTTCTGTCTGGTGAATGTTTAGCTATATGTACAAACTGACAAAGCATTATGCAGTTACCAGCTCGGGTTGCTTTGATGGGTGAAATTCTGCCTCTTAAAGATGAAAAGGTGTGTTTTATAGGGTGCTACTCCTTACCTTTCAAATGAGCACTTTATTTTAACCTCTAATATTGCTTGTCTGACTATTCAATTCATTCTATCTTCTGCTTTTATGGCGAACTTTGAGTCAACATATCTATGTTGTGCTGGATAGATAGGCTCCCAACTATTCATAGGTGCGAGCAGGGATGGCCTTTTGGGGAGGGGGTTGGTTTGGAAGGCGTTCACCAAATGCAATTCTGGTTAACCTTTCCGAATGTGAACTTGAGGCTGCTTGGACCTGCAAAAGTTTATATTACTCATCCCTGTTATTCTCCCAGGGAACAACTATCATCCCTCTGCATGAACTGAGAAGATATCAAAAGTATGAAACAATGAGATATACCCAATACTTGAAAGTTGAGTTCATCAAAAGGTACAAATAATGATAAAATTCATGAGTAATAACAGAATGTATATAGAAGAGAAATGGAGACACTCTTCAGCTTATTTGGATAGAGAAACCCAGGTAGGTTGAAATTGGACCGTCCCATAATGAGGAGGAAAACTAGGCAGATCAAAATGGAAATTGAGAACCGGTGCTAACTTTAGCTTACTCCACATCATGATGGCAGCCCAAGTTTTCATGCCTGCCCATAGTTCAATCTTTTGGTTTACTTTTTGCTCTCAAAAAGATTCAGACGTAGGGAATTGAATTACAAAGAAGGAAGGCTTGGCAAATTCCAAAGAAAGCTGTGAATCATTGACTTTTGCTGACCCTCTGCATACATTGATGGACTGCAAGTGATTTATGCCTTTTCCTAGTTATATTTCTGCTTTTTGTTTACTTGTTGGGTTAGACCAACTGAAGAGCCGAGTTGATATAGTTGTAGCTTGGTAATGCCCATTAATGATCATACAACTAAATTGTCTAGCTAAAAGACCTCACTCTGGAACGAGAGTTGTTCGTTTCACTAATGGACCTTTTCATGCTAAACATGAAGAAGTGATTTCCCAAATGTTTCTTCTTGCTCCATGACAGGCTAGGTTGGCTGGAGAGAGCCTTAAGGAAGTCATATCATCTGAAAGCAGCATGATTGAGAAGTTCTCTTACTCTGTTTTGGGTATACTGAGTTCATCTACCCCTTGGTGTTACATGCCGAGGTGACAATCTCCAGGAGTTACTTGATTCAGACAAAAAATATGTTGTCCTCAAGTTCAATCCAAGGTGAATAGTATTGATTCAGCTCTTATCAATAATTGTTTTTTATTCAGATAGATTATCATGTATTCTTCATTAAATAAGATTACAATGTACTAGTGTCACATCTGATTTTTGGTCCTCCTGACCTTCTGGCCCTCTTCAATTTTAAACTGAGTCGACATAGAAATGACTTTGAGCTCTTTATGTTTTTGGCATGAGTACTTATCCAACAAGGAAGAAAAGAGAAGTTTGAGATGAGATTCTTACTTTTTCACTTCTTTACTGGAGCTACTATTGGTACAACTGGCTCTAGAACCAAGTTTGATTGCTAATTATTATGAATGTTTCTAGGTTTAATAAGTAACCTTCAGATAAGTAGGAAGGGATCTCCAGAAGTACCTATGTAGGTGGTAGCTTCTGTTTTATTTACTCCCTGGTTACCCGTGCATATGATGTAATTTAACTGTGTTTGACAATTATGGAGTGAGTTAACACGTTACTTTTGTAATGGCAGATAAGGAGGAATGGATCTCTTTGAATTACTCTTTGCTTTAAACTCTTGAAAACCACTGATTACATTTTATTCTGTATAAGTGTCGAACAACTTTTAGAACTATTTTATATGGTAAACCTCACCCACCAAACCCTCCCCTTATGTGAGGAGCCCAACCGTCGCCTTTTCCGCTTGGTTTTGTTGGTGAGGTTGGAGGTGGAGGGTCCTCAGTAGGGTATCCTTTGCTTATCCAAACAATTTTTGGAAAATTGCAGTCTGGAAAATGTATACATAAATTCAGATGGATGGGATGATTAAATAAATCTGAAAAAACTGGCTAGAAATGTCTTGACATATGAAAAATTATCTACTCCACAGTTCATGCATGTATATTGACAGCAATGGAGGGACTCATGAAGTAGATCTAGAGGAAGTCCAAGCAACAAAACCTGATCCGTTGTGTAAGAGTTTTAGAACTGAACTGTTGATGTTTGCATATCTGATTATTTGTGAGGACCAATGCGTTCTCAATATTGATGAGCATTTTCTCTAAATGTATGTATTTTGTAGCATCATATACCATGAGCCTGATTGATGGAATTAATCAAAGTGAGGCGAGGCGTAGAGCTCTAATTCTCTTCTGCATCACGCATTTGAATAAGAACGCAAAGGTAATTTCTGGTAGTCACTGAAAGCTCACGTAAAATGTATTTGTCTTCTCTGAGTTCTCATGCTAAATATCTATTAAGTGATTTATTTCTACTTTCATTTGGAAGTTCCAAGATTAATTAAGCCACTGCACTAGAGTTAGGGCCATTGCGACTGTGTATAGCCTGGTAAATTCTGACACATGTTTACTGCCATTATTTTCATTTTTCAAGGCGGGATCCTTGGATTTTACGTCTAACTTATAATTGTCACAGGATATCATTGATGTGACCATGTTAGTTACTATATCGTGACACACATAAGCCATAAACCAATACTGAACATCAACAAATGTTACCCTCGGCCTACCGATTTGCATTGTCATGCAGTCATTATATAAACTAGTAGCTGATATGCATAAGAGAACTGATCCCTGGTTTTATGTGAAGGACGCATATCTGCTTTCTATAGATCGGAAAGGACTTGATGTGCTGGGAAAAGTTTTAGGTCCAATAAGGAGCGATGGTTCTGGTGAATATGAGTGGAGGGAGTGAGAATTGCATTCAGAGAAGTGGCACACACTGTTGAAATGGAGGAGGAAGCACTCTATCTCCAACTTTAGTGGTATATAAATAGGGTAGAATCAGCATCACACCGGCAGGTTTGAAGAGAAAGCAAGGAGAAGCTGTGATGGACAGCCCCCACCAGGAACAACTGCAACATGGGTCACTTTTGACAGAGAAGGGGAACTGCGATAGAGGGCCCTGGCTAGGAACAGAAAGATGAAGTGTATTATATTGCAGAAGAGTGATCTTGTGATACGGGCTGTTGTTCATATCTGTTCTTGTAACCTAGATCATAAAATGTTAATAACCTTAGCTAAGTCATGACACTCAAGTTGGAGTGACATTATTCATCGTGATGTAAACTGATCGTCGGTGCGAGCTGCATACCCTCACCTATAATTAAGGGAAGGTGTTTCGTTAACTTAATAGAAGAGAATAGTATTATTATTATTTTCTGGGGTTGAATTGTCAGTGACAGTACAAAAGTCCCTACTAAACACGCATGACTCAGTTACAAAACTGGATAGCTGCTTGCAAGTTAGGGCTCGCCAGGCGCTTTAATAACCACTGAGTTATCAGAAGAAATTTTTTAACCTGCAGGTTAGTGTCTTTAATTCACTGATGCTTGCGATATCACAACATAGATATGCACAGCACCCAATCCGGTTCATATGAGTTTAGGAGGTCATTCATAATTGCAAGACTAGCAATAGAGAAGCACTAAAGCTCTTGAAACTACTTTATATTACCTCTTCAACTGTTCTCAATTCCTCCCTTTTAGTTTTCTTTTGTCATTTTGTAATAGTAATCTTGTTATGTTGTCCGATGGTCATATCCTCCGCATTCAAAATACATGTGCATCAATGTGAAGACAGTTTATTCAATCTGAGCAACACCCCTTGAAGGTGGAGAATGCTAGAGAGTTTGAATTTACCAAGCAAGTAATATATTCAATTATATGCTTATATAGTATGGAAATCTTTGATCTTTCTTAATGGAGTCGTATTTCTTGCCATAACAATCATCACTCGTCCAACGATACCAGAGCCGTCCCTTTGGCGGTCGAGGCGGCGCAGCCGCACAGAACCCTGGCCGACAGGCCTCCGCCCAGAATTTTCATTTTTCTTTTATTGATATCAAATATTAAGATATATATTAAAAATGTCTCTAATCTTATCAGTGAGAACTATAGCCTAGTGGTTTCAAAAGCCTCCAATGAGTAGTGATTTTTTAACACAAAATCAGATTTGGCCCCAAGTCCCAAACAGTCGACGCCCCTCTTTAAACAAAAAACAAACTATTTTTTTCTTTTTTTAATTTAAACAGAAAAAACAAATTTAGCCCCGAAGTCCAAGAAAAAAATTTATTTTTCATGTGAATAAAAAAAAAAAAAAATTATTTCTCGCATCGGGCCTTAAAAGTATAGGAACGGCCTGATCGATACTAGCTAGACCAATACAGGGGTCATGAACGTCCAACAACAGAAGGTCATGAACTTTTTTGTTGCCCTCTCCACTCAAAAGTTACAGTAGCTTGTACTGGGTGCAGCACCAATACTCTAGTAGAGCTCCTTACCGTTGAAGAAATTGCTGGACTTAGTGAAGCCACCAACATGAGCAACACCACATGTACCGTGTTTGATGTTTTTCAGACACTACTTGTTGCCACCTCTATCCATTTGAGCTCCTCTGAGTGAACTATGTGCAAGAAAAAAAAACCCAACATTCTCACTATATAAGAAACCTTTCTTGATGGCAATTTCGTCCCTTTGCCTTTTCTCGTTACATGTAGAAGCTCGTTAGTTTTGAGGGGTACAAGTGGGTTATTGAGTAACGACGAAGGGTCATTGGGACCAAAATCAAATAGAGGGGTATAGTTATCCTATTTTCAATAGTTGAGGGGCAAAATTAACCCTTTATCCAAAAGTAAATGGGTTCTTTTAAAAAATGAAAAAGGGTCATATTTGCCTCTCTACTTTCAAAAATTGTTCATATTTAGCCTCCGTTAGAGTATTCATATGTAAATACCACTACCGTTATACTTTTGAACAAAAATGCCCCTCATCAGACCAGGACCTAGCACTAACACATTCTAAACTATCCAATTCATTTACCTAAACCCATTACCCGACCCATCCTAAAATCCTCTTTTTAATTCTCTAAGACTAAGAAATTGATTATTGATACAACGGAAAAGAAGAAAATTTTGATTGCTGGCCGAAGTTATCAGTAATCAATTTGTTACTTTTGGGTATATGTTCTCTTGATGAATTATTCTCCGTCCCAATTTATATGATGTAGTTTGACTGGATATAGAATTTAAGAAATAAAATAAAAAATTGAATCTTGTGGTCTAAAACAAGTCAAAAATATTTGTGTGGTTCATCTCGTTAAGCGTAAAATGTAATCCCTCCGTCTCAATTTAAGTGTCTTAGTTTGACTTGCCACAAAATTTAAAAAATAAAGGGAGACTTTTAAATTTTGTGATCTTAAATTAAAAATGTGTGCGATCTTTTAAATCTGTGATCTTAAACTTGCCTTGAAATTGGAAAACTTACTAGACACTCTTTTTGGAACATACCACAAAAGAAAGTAAGACACTTAAAGGAGTAATGTTTAAAGTTAAATTGTTGTCAAATAAGAAAATGTGTCATTCTGTTTTTAACGGATTAAAAAGGAAAACGTGTCATATAAATTAAGATAGAGGGGGAGTATAATGTGTTGAAGCATGGGAGGAGAAGACAAACAAATATAGTGATTTTGACCTGGCAAAATTAATCTTGAAAGAGGATATGATGAATAAAAGGATTTTATGAAGGGTTGGGTTAATGGGTTTAGGCAAATGAATAGAGTATTTTAGTTCTCCAGTGTGGGGTGTCTACTCTAAAAGTATAACATATACATTTCGAATACTCTAATGGATGGTAAATATGGACAAATTTTTAGATTAGAGGGAATTAAGTTCTTGCATTCTTCTATTTTACTAACATTTAAATTAAGAATCATCATTCTGCATTTCCAGTAATATAACAAGGAGTAGTAATATACTTGTCATTTGCGTGATTAATATATTGTTTAATACTATGAAATGATTTCACATTGTGAATTCAATGTATATAGCAAATATTGCAAAAGTTATGGAGATATTAATAACAAGAGAAGGCAAAATGGTAACTGAAGGCTAGATTAACAATGTAGAGCTGAAAAACTTAATGAAACTATCCAATCAAATGAGTTAAACAAAGAGTTAAATTAGTCAGACGCAGCATAATTGACACATTTCTTGTTCATACATATCTCATTATTCTTTGAAAATGTTTAAACAAAGAGACTTCATAATTTACAGGCATATTTGCAAAAAGAATAGTATGAATATGGTTTGTGTCTTCCTTCAATCTGCACAGAGGGGTTTCCATTTCCATTTACAGCAACAATTATTAAATCAAGTCCATCACCGTATGTTCGTCCTGCCTAAAGACCAAAGTCCTGTGTCCTTCACTGCTGCCTGGAAAAACAAAGAACAAGGAGGCTGAGTAATTCAGCTGAACGTTTCTAACACCCTCATGACAGTGAAAGGATTAAAAATATATTCACAAGTCACTCGAGGACGGAAATTCTGACTTACAGGAGTTTTTACTGAGGGAAATACATTCCAAAAGCGCAGCGTCTCATCTCCTGCTCCAGTTACTATTGTCTGCATTAAATTGAAACATAAGTATGATCCTTTCTTTCTCTGATAATGTAATAACAGAACAGAGTTTTTGTATTACCTGGCCATCAGGTGACATGGCAAGATATAGGACGCGCAAACTATGGCCAGTTAGAGTGGCAACCTGTCAACAAGTTGGCGATTTAATCAAAATACTACCCAAGCTTCCAAAATTACAACCTCCTAGTGTTAATAAATAAAGATTAACTTAGTTTACCTTTGACATTGATGGATACTTCCACACCATGATTTGGTTTTGGGAATAGCCATGTGTGCTAACTATCTCATTCACATTTCTACTCCACGCTAGATTGCATACCTGCACAGTGCACCATAAATAGGTCATTAACATTGCATACAAAAACAAAAGACTGTTTGATAGAAACAAACCTGGCTTCCTGTATCGACATGGTTCAACTGACTGCCATTGGTTGTGTTCCAAAAGCGAATGCATCGATCAGCTGTTCCTCCTCCTGATGCGAGAAGGCCACATTGATGAGGAGACCAGGCAATGGCCTTGACTGCGGCAGTATGCTCCGTTAGCTTCAATACTGGTTTCTGAGATCGCTGATTCCATACTAAGAGCTGATGATCACCAACATAACATACTTGAGCAAGTTTTATTTTGTTGAAGATAGTAATGGTAAGATCAGTAAGATGTGTGATAGTTATACCTGATTGTCATTTCCCCCTGACGCAAGCTCTCTATCATCATGAGACCATTTCAAGCCACATACCTAACATGACAAAAATCAACTGCCTTAAAGATACTTTTAATTGCTTTCAACCTGTGTTCTATGTTGTGAAAAATTACCTCGGACTTGTGACCGACAAATTTGCTAACAAAGTCACTTGGAACGCGAACGTCATGCTGAAGGATGTTTCTATCTCTGCTACCAGAAGATAGGATGCGGGAACTCCATGCAAGGACTCCAGTTCTTGTCTGATGTCCACCAAATGTTCTAACCTTCTTGCATTGACTTCCATCCCAAACCTGAAGAAAGAGGAAATTCAGTCCCCCTATGATATGATCAATCTCTAGACAAAGCTATCGATATATATCGATTTGTGTGTGTTACCTGAACTTGCCCAAGACTTGTACCGATTGATATATAAGATCCCTCCCGGGTCCATTGGACTGAGCAGACGCTATCAGTGGGTCCTAAGTCGCACAACTTTGTCACCTATTGAGAGATGCAATAATATTCAGTTAAACTAGTTGACTATGATATGATACAAGTAGAAAAAGCATTTTATATATAGTACTCACTCTACTATTTGAGGCTGTCCATAAATAAACACAAGTTCCTAACCCAACAGCAAGGACATTCTGAGAGGACCAATCAACTAGGTTCAAGTAGAAGTCATCTTGAAGTGCTGGTGCATCCAGAACCTGCAATGCAATTGTACTATGCAAATCACAAACTCTGCAATTATGTGTTAAGTATACATCCATTGACCACTTTCAAGTTTCAACAAACCTATTTTGATTTTATTACTGGCAGAAGAGAACATAATCTGCAACTACACGAAATATCTTTCCAGTGTAATCCCACAAGTGGGTCTGGGAGGGGAGGTTTTACGCAGATCTTACCCCTATTTTGGGAGGTAGAGAGGTTGTTTCCGATAGACACTCGGCTAAGAATAAAGCAATAATAATAAAACAATAGAGCAATAACAAAGCAGGTCAAATAGGAAAAATGAACAATAACTACAACAAAATAGTATGCTACGCAACGAACGAGAGACATTAAATACTACGGAGTAACAGAAATAGAAGGACAAGAAACTGCAGAAGAAATACTAGTATGGAAGGATAAGTGCGACAACCTACTACTACTACCCTAATCCGTGTCCTCCACAACCTTAGATCAACCGAAAAATAGCATATATACCTTGTGGGGTGTCTTGGGGACTTTCCTCGGGGGTTTAGGAGGGGTAGAAACGTCGTTAGAGAGGGAAGTGACTGTGTGTCCTAAAACGGAAGGGGAATAAGGTGAATTAGGTCCTGCATTTTCAGTCTTGAACCTCAGCATATTCTTGCTAGGACTCATGGGTGAACCTGCAGGAGAAGAAAAACAACCAAAATCAGCACCAAACAGCTCAGATTTCAACAACCTCGAGTATGCATCGTTGTTTCCTCCTCCTGATCCCTCCTTCACCGGAGATGCCTTCTCCACCAGCCCAAATGTGTGTAGCCTCGACGAAGACCTACACGGAATGAACCTATCACTGCAACTTGCAGATTTAGATGAGGGGGATGATGACAGGTTGGATATAGTCCGAGGTGACCTGTTGGACATTGGGGATGATGCTAAGTTGGTGGTTCGAAGCTTTGAGCTTGGTGGAGAAGAAAAGGCATCGAGACGAAGAGAGGTTTCGGACATTGTAGATGGAAGGTTAATTCCACTCTTTCTTCTTTGTATTCTCGACTCCATCATTCTTCGATGGGGAAGAAGACTGACTGACTGTATAATCGTATCGAAAATATAAACTCTCTGTGGTAGAAGAATGGAACAAGTAAGGGAGAGCTACAAGGTAACGGAAGAAGATTTGATGAAATATTAAGAGCGCTCTTTAAGTGATACACTCCTAACGGCTACTTTGTAGTTTAAGGGGGTTTGTGCCTGCTACTATGTCTTTACTAGCCGTTGCTTAATTATTTTGACAGCTGAAACTAGTTCTTGCTTTAATATACATTATTATTATTATTATTTAGTTAATTAACGAAATGTTTGATTGAGCTAAACTTTTTCAAAATATTCCAAATTCATTGGTTTTTTGGATTTGGCACAAACATGTTGAAACAAACACTTTACCCAAAAAAAATTGAAAAATAGAGTTTGTTTATATTTGTAGTATTTATTATACAGAAATTTCTCCTTTTTTTTTATTCTTTCGCTTCAAAATTATCTTAAATATTCTTAGTTAGATGAAGTTTCATTTGTGTAGGATTTTCATTATATGAAAGGTTAAATTATTTCTTAAAAAAGGGATAACATTGTAAGGGGTGTAAGTGCAAGATTTAAAAATATAAGAGGTGTAAGTATTTAAATTTAAAATACAAGGAGTCTATCTGTAACTGTGTTATAGTACATGGGTGTTAAAAGTGCAGTTAACCCAATATTTATTTAGTTAGTTTTGAAAAAAAGTTGTCAAACAAACACCGAGTTGGCATAAACTGTATCTGTAGAAACTCGGAACAAACGCCATATTCATCCGTCATACCTTGCACTTTCTACCATCCAAGAATCCCAATACTGGCAGGACAAGCGAAGCACCTCTTGGATTTTCCATTTTGGAATCGTGAGTTAGATGTTGAAATGAAACTAAGTTTAACAAAAAGCTTTTCACATGTTTTTTTGTATGCCTTCCACTTTATACGTACTGAACTGAACTAAGTGACTCAGTTAAAACGCGATCCACCAGTTGGGAATCTGAAAACCAATTTCAATGGCATAGTCCACTACTATAATACCATTAATATATCTACTTCTTTGGGTGTTACAGTCACAAAAGAAGGCAAGTATAACAATTAGCTATTAAACAACCTACTCATCCCACTTGTACATCTCCACGTTTCAGCAAAGACCTTGAAGGTGAACTATTTTAAGCCGTGCGGCTCCGCTTTCCCCAGTGCCCGATGCACGATTAAAAGAAAGATCAAAGGGTCAGGTGATAAAATAATTGCTTAAGCGCAAGTTGTGAAACACATGCAGCAAAATATTACCCTGTATGTGCAATGGTCCACTATTCATAAATAACATAGCTGGCGCTGAGTGTACTAAACCTAGGTAAATCTATCAGTTTCAACTTGAACAATTAGATTGTGTATCTGAACTTGTATCTACGAAGCCAATCTTCACCTTTTTCATAATAATCCATTCTACTGAATGTTTGCTGTGGGAATTCAATAGCAGCAGCGTAGGCCGAAGCACCACGCCATGCATCCATAATTGGATCTGTTGCTCTGAGAATCTTTATAGGAGTTCCACATGGCCTGATCATCCGGATTCCTGCTTCCAAGCGCTCAGCCATACCTGGGTAGAGACAACTCCCGCCAGTCACAAGTATTGAACTTGTCATTTTATCCTCCAAGCCTTGTCCCCAAGTAGGCAACCTTCTCAATGACACTCCAACCATTTCATCCAACCCCGACTGGTCTATCCCAATGAAGTTGGGATTGAATAGAACTTCAGGACATCTAAATCTTTCAACCCCTAGTATGATTTGAAAATCTTCCTTTGTTAGAGGACGGAAACGTGGCGTCTCTGAGGCAGACGCTCCAGATTCTGATCCTCGAAAAAACGTGGGGTCGATCTCCTGCACAGATATGTTACATCAGGATACATCTATTAAAGAACATGCCAACACATAGACTAAACACCACACGAAGTGCCAAGAAAATGTACTGACCTGAAGCCTAGAGGATATGTGAGCCAACTCAGCTTCATCCTGATCTGGCTTATCATCATCATCATCGTCATTATCCCTACTCATTAGCTTGTAGAGTTGCCAATCTTCATCCCTTTGACCAAAAGTATCTTCACCTTTCCCTCGATCAAATGCTGCCGTGGTTAACAGGCGCATCCTCTCTCTTTGGGCAGCATTCAACCTCTCCCCGCGACCGACACCTCCAGAAACATTATTGTTGCCATTTGCATGGTTACCATTTGTCTTCAATCGCTTTCGCTGCTCAAGTTTTTCTGAGAGCTCTTTGTATTTGGCTCGCAACTGCTCCAAATAGCGTTCTGGGTTTTCCCTACACAACATATGATGAATTTATAAAATAAAGAGATATTGAAACATGAAACATAGCACAAGGCAGCAAAACTGTAATTGAAAAATGTTACTTTTTGCTTCATCTTCATAAATAACTATTACATCCAATTTGAGAAGAAATAGATACTACTGCACATCATTGTAAACAAGTTTAATAATGCTACAATGAGCTAGCTCAAGTATTATCTGACAAGAAATACAACTTACAGGCGCTTTTGTTCCTCAAGTTTCTTTTCCTTCTCCTTTTCTAACTCCTCATCCAGACGCTTTTGTTTAGCTCGCTGCCGTGCTTCAGTTGTGGACTTCAGGAACACTTGTCTTCTCTTCTCCTTGAGCTATTAAGAAGTTTCAGCATTTTCATTTCAGTTAAAAAGCTTTAATATAAAAATATCTAGAAAATAAGTGGAAGATGATTTTGCACAAAGCTGGCCAAGAGTGAAGTGGAAAAGACAATTGCATCAATAAATTTAGATACAGCAGTTCTCTTTTGCTTTTAAATCTACTACATAAAGGACCAGGTTCAAGAGACAAAGCATATAGGAATTTCAGTATAATATCTCACAAAAGATGAGCTATTAAAACTTTGTGATTACATGAGTTTATTTCTCATACAAAGTGCATTAACGTAACACCACAATATTCAGAAAGTAAAGGGAAAAAGAATTGGATATTGAATTCTTTACGATCACAAAGAATTTTCCGATATGCAACTACCCAACAACAGTGACTACCAATATGGAGGATTTACGTGCATACCTGCTCTGCCGAAAGTTCATCATCAGGTATATCAATGAGATAATACTTCTCAACTGCAGAAACATCCACTTTCTCTTCACTTGGAACTTGCTCACCCTTTGCCTTCCGAAGTGATTGACTAACTTTTGCAAAAGCAGATTCCACTTCACGTTTAGAAGTATAACCTCTACTCGCAAGGAACGAAACAATTTCATCATCCTCAATGTCCTTGAGCTCCTCTAAGAGGAATTCCAAACCTTTTAATTCATTTTCAAGTTCATTTATTTTTGAGGATCTTTTCGCTTCGGCCATCTCACGCAATCTTTGACTTTGTTTCTCCTTCACAGCTGCCTTTCTAGCAATTTCTTCTTCTGATGGAGGCTCTTCGGCTGGTGATGGAGTCCAAGGAAGCTGCCAACATCTGGTTTTTTCTTCAGCTTCCTTATCCCCCCTCTGTCACAATAAGTAAATATTTTACTTACAAGAAACCAGAAAAGAGACTCTGGGCGAGAGATAAGTGCTAATTACCTGAAATAATTGAACCTCTGAAGCATAGTCTGCAGCTATGTAACAGTGTTCCATCTTCAGTTCTTCTACCTTTTCCCATGTAAGCTTTGATCTGTTTAAGCATTTAAAAAGTGAAGCCTGAGAAGCAGCCAAAAGTTAATAGCAACATCATGAATTTCAAAGAACTATAACACCTACATGTGATGAGGGTACTTGAGTGAAATAAGCTGCTTCAGATAATCAGTGACATGGTATCCACCAACGTTAGTTCGACAGCACGCTTCATAGACAGGTTCTCCATTTATAAACTGAAAATACAACAAATTACTTCATATATTAGTAGCATATTTTGAGAAATCACAGCCTACCACTAGCAAAAACTGCATCATGATGTCAAGCAGAAATTAGCCTGAAAGTATATGACGTCTTACATTGATCTCTTTCACATACTGGGACCTGCACCAATCTAAGCCGTCCCACTAAAACCCAATTATCCATTCTCGTAATAACAACATACAACTATTTTACTTTCACTATCTATCAGGACTTTTAATTTGATAATTGTCCACAAAGGCCTATACACTATCTGAACTGCAGTGAAAAATATCACTATGCAACATATCAGCTACATCTGGCAAGAAAAACTTGTCCCCGTGCAATTTTCCGGCAACTTAAGGAGTTGTTAGCGTCAAAATATTTTTTGTCAGTGTTGTGCAAAAACCAACACCACCCCGGAGTTCCTCAGCCTCCGGCGACCAAGCTCCAAAAAAAAAAAGCTTCGCCAAACAACGTCGCATGTGCTGTCACGCACCAGTGGCAGTTTCGACTCCTGTGACATGTCGGTCTCACCGTCGGTGGGTAAACCTTTTTTAGGACACTTCTTTACACCTTAGGGTTCGCCGGTCTATTTTGAGACCACCCATCCAAATTTCTGCAATTTCCGACCACCGGGAGTAGGATTCCAGCGTTCCAAACTTCTTTACGGCCAGATCCCTCTTCTCTGACAACTTTTCTGCAGATTTCAGTCAGTGTGGGGGTCGCTTTTAACCATTGCATCCTCCCGTTTAGTTTGCAGAATTTTTTTGATTCTCTGGCCAGTTTCAGACAGCAAGCAACTCTCCAGCCCTGTACCAACGAGTCTTTCCAGCAAATCTGATACTATTCTCTGGAATATACCTCATGATCAATTAGAACTCTCTTCAATCCAACATTATGTCGCTTGATTTTGATGTTTTTGTGGTTCCAAATATATGGAATTCGAAAACTCAAGTCCCATGATTACTTTAGAACCCTTTTTTGATAACCTACTTTGGAACCCTTACTTGGAGGTTCTAACTAGGGGTGGCAAAATTAGCCCATGAAGACATGACCCGAGCAATCTGCCCAAGTTTGGGCTGGTTAATTAACCGCCCCACCCATTTATTAGCTCATCCATTTTAATCCGCCCAATTCAACCCATCTCAAAGTTGGCTAATTTGGGCTACATTATAGCCTAAATTAAGTTGTTAAGCCATAGTGTGGGAAAGAGTGATGGAGATGAGGGTTAGGAGAGGTTTGTCTATTTTCCAGAGAACCAGTTCGGTTTCATGCCGGGCCGTTCAACTATTGAAGCCATCCATCTAATGAGGAGACTGGTGGAGCAGTATAGGGAGAGGAAGAGGGACTTGCACATGGTATTTATCGACCTAGAAAAGGCATATGACATAGTCCCAAGAGAGGTTCTATGGAGATGCTTGGACGCTAGAGGCGTACCTATGGCGTACATTAGGGCGATCAAGGATATGTATGATGGAGCTAAGACCAGGGTAAGAACAGTTGGAGGGGACTCGGAAGACTTCCCTGTGATGATGGGGTTGCACCAGGATCAACTCTTAGCCCATTTTTATTTGCTTTGGTAATGGATGGTCTGACGCGGCAAATCCAAGGTGAGGTATCATAGTGTATGTTATTTGCGGATGACATAGTTCTTATTGACGAGACTCACAGCGTAGTGAATGCTAGGTTAGAGGTTTAGAGACAAACTCTGGGGTCTAAACGGTTTAGGTTGAGTAGGACCAAGACAGAGTACTTGGAATGCAAGTTCAGCAGCGTATCGCATGAGGTTGGTGTGGAAGTGAGGCTTGATAATCAGGCAATTCAAACGAAAGAAAGTTTCAAATACCTTAGGTCGATTATCTAAAATAATTGAGAGATTGATGATGATGTCACACATCGCATTGGTGCGGGGTGGATGAAATGGAGGCTCGCATCCGGAGTTCTGTGTGACAAGAAGGTGCCACCAAAACTTAAAGGCAAGTTCTACAGAGTGGTGGTTAGATCAACTATGTTATATGGACGAAGTGTTGGCCAATCAAGAACTCTCATGTTCAAAAGATGAAGGTGGCGGAAATAAGGATGTTGCGGTGGATGTGTGGGCACATGAAAAGAGACATGATTGGGAATGAAGATATTCGGGATAATGTAGGGTAGCCTCGATGGAGGACAAGATGAGGGAAGTGAGGTTGCGATGGTTTGAGCATGTTCAGAAGAGAGGCAATGATGCCCCAATTCGGAAGTATGAGAGGTTGGCTATGGATGGTTTCAGGAAGGGTAGAGGTAGGCCGAAGAAGTATTGGGGAGAGGTGATTAGACAGGACATGGCGCAGTTTCAGCTCACCGATGGCATGGCCTTGGGAGGGAATGGAGGACACGGATCAAGGTAGAGGGCTAGTACGTAATTGGGCATGTCGCGTTTCGAATTGTTCGTGTAGTATCTTAACCTGTAATACCTGGTATTATCTGTTATCTCTTTTATCTATTGTGTCATGATCTTTTTGTTTTGCTTTACTTTACTTTATATTACTTTACTTTACTTTCTTCAAACCTTATCTGACCTTCTTTGTCATGTTTTCTCTTGAGCCGAGGGTCTTTCGGGAACAGCCTCTCTACCTCCCAAGGTAGAGGTAAAGTTTGCGTACACTCTACCCTCCCTAGACCCCACTGTGTGGGATTACACTGGGTATGTTGTTGTATCGCCTAAATTGATCCATAAGAAACCTTGACAAAATATTTTTATAGAGATTTTTTGTTTGATATTTTTATATATAGTCATAATAAAGAGGAAAAAATTACAAGTTTTGTTTGACAATGAATCAAAAAAATTATAACATGCTAATAGTTGGGCTGATTAGGTTATGACCCATTGTTTAGCCATCTTGACCCAACTCATCTCAGCCAAGCAACCTTATTAACCGGCACATTTATTAACTCTTCCCATTTTGACTTGTCTAAATTCAACCCAACCCGCCCATTTGACACCCTTAGTTAAAACTCCTTTGTTTGGGAGATCCAGTAGAGGAGTTGCAAATCGAATTATCTTAGTTACAACCTGATAATCTGATATCTCATTTTCAGTGAGTATTGTCATTCAGTTTCTAGATCCTATGTGAGATGACTAGGATTGTATTATGCTCAAGGTCTATTTCTTAACATGATAAGACTCTCTAGAAGCAAGAAAGTTCAACTATAAAAAGGACGGGGGCTGCCAAAGGCTAAAGGGAGAGCTTGAACCAAGGTTTAGATTATCGGCGGGGCACATCTCGGAGATGAAAGCTTTCCTTGCTTTGTGCTTGGTGGGAAGATTTGAGAAGTGGGTGACATCGCCAGATCCGGTAGCTTCTTGGGATGCGGAGCCATGGATAAAAGTGACTTCCATGGGAGTGTCTACATTCTTGTTCAGCTTTCCCAACGAGCGAGTTTAAGGCTGGTCGCGTCCTTCGGGAAGGAGGGTGGTGGATGGACGACAATTTCCTTAAGTCTTCATCGATGGTCTGAGGATATAGTTTTGGAGTTGCAAACAGGAAGAGAAGGCTCTGGCATAGTGGTTGTGACTGGTTTGCCTCTTCATCTTTGGTTCAATGAGCTTTTAAAAAACACATGGGACGTGTGGGGGGGGGGGAGTGGATTGAAGCCTTATCGATGTTTCGAAGGTGAGAATCGAGTGAGAAAGGGGGGAGTGTGGCAGTTCAATGGTGGTCGAAAAACCTTCAGGGTCCGGTTATCACCACAATTTTGCCCTGAAGATCTGAAGGGGGGTCTGGCAAAGTGGAGAAGAGGACAGTAGGAGAAAGAAGGCTGGAGAAGGCCTTTTGATGGAGTTCGCAGGTTTCAGCCACCGGATTCTATGGCGGGTAGGCCGATAACGGCTAGAGGAAAGGAAAACATCAGGCATTTTGAATTTGGAGAAGATAGGGCTTTTCAAAGAGAAGGAAAAAGTAGAATATGCCCTTGGATTAGTGAACCGGTATGGGAAAATATTTCAATTGATTGACTAATAAATTTGAACCGGTTCAGTCTTCTAAAAATAACCAAACCGGTCAATTAAGTACTTCTGGAAAAGCTCGAAGAGGGAGGTCACTTGTGAAGTATCCCGCCCATAAGATCGAAGAAAATTTCAATTCCTACGCCCATAAGTCGAAGAATCTTGAGGGACACACTACGAAGATGGATACGCATGTGGAGAGAGAACACTCGCGCCTTGAAGCTGCCATGCCAGGCGACCTCCATCACCGGAATTTCCTCGCCGGAAAATTTGTCCCCGGCAAATCTGCAGCTTATGAGACTCGAAATCAGTGCCCTAAGGTGTTGTGTGGGTCTTTTCTTGCGTCTAAGGGGTGTTGTGGGCTGGGTAATCACTTTTGTATCTGGAAATTGGATACTTTCTCCGGGCATTTATGGTGAGACCCACTTGTCGCTGGGTAAAAAGAGGTGCAAAGTCCCAGGTTCTAGCTCCGAGTGTGTTGCTGAACCATCTCATCAGTTGCTTGCGGTTAGAAAAGTTTGTTTCAGACACAAATGTTTTGGACATCTGTGCGAAGGGGAGCAATGTGTTTGTGGCAGATCCTCAGCAAGCAGAAATTCGAGTCATGGGTGGCTTGAATAAAGGGCAGTCTGGTGCACTAAGCTCCCACTATGCGCGGGGTCCAGGGAAGGGCCGAGCATGGGTGGCTTGAATGGGGAGATAAAACTCTCAAAATGGGCTGAAGAGAAGTACGTTAATTTCGGAAAGTTGTTAGGGGTATCTTTTGAAGGAATGGAGGGGCGTGTTATTGCTCTTTTTACTAGTATTGATATTAAGGCTAGAGGGGAAGCAAAGATGAAGGATAAAGAAGTGACGGAGAAGGAGAAGTTACCCGCAGAGACACAAGTTGAGGGGGTTAAGGTTTTGGTGTACAGCAGGAGAAATAGGGAGGTGAATAAGGAGCAATAAGGGGGGGGGGGGGGGGGTTCGGGGGATAAAATATTATTTTATGAATTTTAAAATTATTAGTTGGAACGTGAGGGGGATGAATGACCCCAATAAAAGGGCCATTGCTAAAGTAGGTTTTAGGAATTGGGGGCGGATGTTATTTGTATTCAAGAGACGAAAATGGAGACTTCAACGGATTGTATTGTAAGGAGTGTGGGGGGAGGGAGGTGGGTGAAATACGATTATACTCCTACCCGTGGAAATGCGAGAGGAATATTAGTTCTTTGGGATGATAGGAAGTTGGAAGGCATGGATGTTTTTAAAGGGGAGTTCATAATAGGGGTAAGATTTAAAAATATTAGGGATCGAGTGGAATGGGGTTTTGGGGGTGAATATGGTCCTGAGGTTGTATTTTGGGGGGAAATAAGGGCTTGTATGGGGAGGTGGGAGATTCCTAAAGTGTTGGGGGAATTTTAACACTATTAGATTTCCGGAGGAGAGGTTGGGTTGCAGGGTGATATCCGGGGCTAGGAGTTCTCAGAGTTTATTGATAACCATCTCCTTATTGATTTGTCATTGACATGTGCCACTTTCACTTGGTCTAGGTCGGACGACTTGACTTCCAAGTCTCGGCTAGACAGATTCTTTGTGTCTACTTCTTGGAAGGAGTTGGCACCTTGTACGATCCAATTCCCTCTCATGTGTTTGATATCATATCATTCACCTATCATGCTGGATGGTGGAAAGGGTAGAAGGATGAGATCTTCGTTCAGATTCGAAAACATGTGGCTGCGAGCGACATACTTTGGAGATAAAGTTATCAGGTGGTGGAGCAGCTATGCCTTGGAGGGGAGAGCATCCTTCAGACTCGCAAAGAAATTAAAGATGCTTAAGAAAGACATAAGGGTGTGGAATAAGGAAGTGTATGGGAGGGTAGAGGTGAAAATGAGTGAGATTATGAATGAGGTGGGGGAGTTAGAAAGAATAGAGGTGGGTAGGGAGTTAGATATGAGGGAAAAGAATAAAGAAGTTTTAAAAGGGGAGTTAGCTTCTTTGGCTTAAGCTCAAGAGACTAGCTGGAGACAAAAATCGAGGGCGTTATGACTGGAAGAGGGGAATCCTAACACAAAATTAGCTATTGCAAATAGGAGGAGGAATTTGATAGTCAGTGGAGGTTGGGGGGAGTTACATGTGGGGGAGGAGGAAGAAGAGGGTGCAATTGTTCAATTCTATGAACGGTTGTTCAAGGAGGAGGTAAAGTGGAGGCCTAATTTGGCAGGGTTGGATTTCAATCAAATTGGAGGGGATAATAGTGGGTGGTTAGAAAGGGCTATTGAGGAGGAGGAAGTACGTGTGGCAGTTGAGAGTTGTGCGGGTGACAAGACTCCAAGTTCATATGGCTTCACTTTAGGTTTCTTTTAGCACTGTGGAGCACGATCAAACAGGATGTTTTGAGTACTATTGATGAGTTCCAGGAGAGGGGTGAGTTTGAAAGGAGTTTAAATGCTTCTTTCAGTGTCATTATCCCTAAGGAAGGTGCTACTAGCATCGGGAACTATAGAACTATTAGTCTAGTGGGAAGCATCTACAAGAACATTTAAGGTGCTTTCTAATAAACTAAATCAAGTTCTGGATGAGAATGTGTCTTCTTCACAAAATGCTTTTGTTGAAGGAAGACAGATTCTGGATGCAGCTTTGGTTTCTAATGAAGTGGTAAATTCAAGGAGGAAACAAGGTGAGCCAGGAGTTTTGTGCAAATTAGATCTTGAGAAGGCTTATGACTATGTAAATTGGAAGTTTCTGGATTTCATTATGTGGAAAATGGGCTTCGGGGAGAAGTGGAGGATGTAGATCAGTTTTGGTATCTTTCTGTGAGATACCAGGTTTTAGTGAATGGCAACCCGTGTGGCTTCTCCAGTAGTTCGAGGGGTTTGAGTCAATGAGATCCTTTATCACCTATGCTTTTTATTTTGATGATGGAACCTTTGAGCAGGATGATGGACAAAGTTTTGTTAGGCGGTAATATTAAGGGTTTCAAGGCTGCGATTGGTGGTGTTGGTACCTTGACGGTTACCCATCTTTTATTTGCAAGTGATACTTTAGTGTTTTGTGATGCAGATGGGACCCAGTTGGACTACCATAGACAAGTTTTAACTTAAATTAATCTCATAAAGTGCGAGATCTTTCCCGTTAGTGTAGTGGGTAACATTGACTTGTTTGCCCAAGTTTTGCATTGCAGGGTGGGGGTTCTCCCTACTACCTACCTTGGATTACCTCTAGGCGCGTTGAACAGAGATCTCAGCGTTTGGAATCCGGTTATTCATAGGGTAGAGAAGAGACTAGCAGAGACTAGCAGGGTGGCAGAAGAGATACTTGTCCAAATGAGGGAAGTGCTTATTAAGAGCACTTTATCGAGTATTCCTACTTATTGCATGTCTCTTTTTAATGCACCTACCGCTATTATTGGAAAATTGGAAAGGTTGCAAAAAGCTTTCTTTGGGATGTGGCGGATGGGGCAAAGAAGTATCACTTAGGGAAGACAGTGACAGCTCCTAAACCGTGGGAAGGGCTTGGGGTTAAAGACTTGAAGGTCTTTAACAAGGCACTTTTGGGTAAATAGTTGTGGAGATTCGGGGTGGAGGGTGAAGCTTTATGGAGAGGGGTGATAGCGAATAAATATGGAGTAATGGAAGGGGGATGGAGAACAAATGTGATTACTATGCCTATCAGGTATGGAGTCCGGAGGAATATAATGAAGGGGTGGGAAGCTTTTAATGAAAACGTTAGTTTTAAGGTCGGGGTTGGGAATAGAGTTATTTTGGGGGGGCAAAAGTGGTGTGGAGGTGTGGTGCTAAAGGATGATTTTCCGGTACTGTATAGGGCCTCTTGCCAAAGGGAATTGTTTGTTCAGCTAGTTAGGGGAACACAAGGGGATGGGACTTTTTGGGATTTGAGGTTTAGGAGAAATTTCCACAATTGAGAGGTGAATGAGTTTCATGAGTTGAGTTAGGAAGTAACAAATTGTACTCTGTCAAGTCCTATGAGAAGCTTCTGGTTAGGGCGGAGCATAGTTTCCCATATAATTCGGTTTGGATACCTAAGGTGCCGAGGAAGGTGTGTTTCTTCACTTGGTTGGCGACTAGAGGGGTTATTTTGATGGCAGAGAACCTTAGGAAAAGAAAGGTTGTGTGCATAAGTTGGTGTTTCCTATGTAAGAAGGCAGGTGAGGACGTGGAGCATATTTTGTTAAATTGTAATCTAGCCACAAGGTTATGGTGGAATATCTTCAGATGGCTTGGCGTTGCTTGGGTTGTGCCAAAATCCGTGAAAGAGTTGATGTTCAGCTGGAAGAGTGAAGCTACGAGAAGGCACAAGGCGTAGAATGTTACTCCTCTTGCTTTTTTGTGGGTCATTTGGAAAGAGAGAAATATGAGAACTTTTGAAGGGGTGGAGACGAGCTTTGCTCAATTGAGAAGCAGTCTCCAGTCCCTTATTTACTTTTGGTGCACCCATGTAGTTGGGTGTCTTTTGGAGAGAACCATATTTTGTAGGTTTCTCCTTTTTGGGTATATCTCGTATATGGCCATCTCGGCCTTGTTCTTATTAATGAAATATTTTACTTCATCAAAAAAAATCAAAGCAAGAATAGGTTCTAGGCTCGAGTCTCACCGCCATTCATTATCAAAAATAATTCATGTGTTTGACTCATTAAAAAGGAATCAAGCCTACATGTTTGGGGCGCGTGGAAGATACAATTAAGTAAATAAAAGAATGTTCTCTCTAACAGCTTAACTTTTATATGAGATGGTCACACCTCAACACTATCCATAATTTCTGTTAGAATAGTAATATGATTTCATATATAGTATCCTGCTAGAAAAATAATTGTAATGTAGAATAGGAATAGGATTTCATATATAGGTTCCTACTAGAAAAATGATTGTAATTGAGTGTCTATAAATAGAGCTCAGTGTAATCATGTAGATACAACAATTCAATAATATATTCTCTCATAATTTCTCACATTGTATCAGAGCTTCTGCGATCTTGGTAGAGAATCAAAGAGCTTTCGCTGCCGGCGGGCGGTACTAGAAAATGGGTCACCCGTCTGGCCAAAGATAATGATAGATTGAAGATTGTAGAGAACTTTCAGATATTTATAAATAAAATATTCTCCTTCAGATAATAGAATATTATCACCGGAACAAAAACAAATCGGCGTGAATAGTACGTGAACAGTATTGAGTAAACAGTGTCGCGTGAACAATGCCGCATGAATAATGTTTTCCCGGCGTGAACAGTTACCAAATTTCGATTATTGGAATTAGGGTTCTGGTGATTCCAAGCTATTTTTGGCCATTCTTTTAAGAATTGTTTTTACTGTCAGCATCGCGCAGAGATTCCGAGCTGACTCATACCACTTTCTTAGAGGTTCGAAAACTTTTCCAACATAATTTCTCATCATGTAGGATCGTGTCATCATTCCGATCCAATCCACAAAATACCATCACAATCTCGTGCCTCAATTTCGGTGACTGTTTTGCTAAACCTAGGGTCATGCCATCATTCTGATCCTACCCACAAAATACCATCAGTCTCGTGCCTCAATTTCGGCAATTGTTTTGCGTCCTTCTCTTTCGGAGTATTAGTACGTATCTATTGTGTAATATTCCAGCGAAGATTCGAAAAAAAAATCACCACCGCGCATAATTTTTCCAATAATTACTAGCGTCACATCTCTATTTAGTGGTGTTGTGCAGAATCCAACACCACCACAGCATAGATCTGGTTCAAGCTAATGAGACACTAATTATCGTGTAAATTTCCAACAATTTCATGGAAAGTAAATCAGTCACCGTGCAATATTTTCGGTGACAACATAACTGTCCGCATCAAAATTACTTTCGGGTAGTGTTGCGCAAATTCCAACACTACCACGAGGTAGATCAGTCTCTTCCGACCAAAACTCAGTCAACGGCTCAGGCAAATACCCACTCACGCGCCACCACGTGCCGCTCGAAGTGCCATCTGCGGCTAGCGCTTCAGATCCACGCGCCGCGCATGCACCTTTTTCCAACTAGATCTTGGTGATTTTCTTCTTGGGTTGTGTTCGCCAAATTCCATCCATCTTTCAAGACAGATTTCGCCACGTCTCTCAATTTTGATATGTTTAACTCCAAAAACACGGTAATTGAAAGTTCAAGTCCTATGATTACTTCAAAATCCTTAAGGAGTAAATCAGAAAATCGCACATCACAGTCCATACTAGGAGGTCTCCTTAAACCATCTCGACCTAGGTGTAGTTATTGTAATAGGCTTGGACACATTCGTGAAGTATGTTATTCTCTCCATTGTGAGATTGAGGAGGAAGTTTATATGGAGCAATCACCTGGTTTTGTTGCTCAGGGAGAGGAGAGTCTAACCTGGTGTGTCGATTGCGTCAGTCACTGAATGGTCTGAAACAGTCTCCCAGAAGTTTGGCATGACTCATACTAAAGATCTTAGTGACTGAAGTATTTTTTAGGTATTGAGGTTGCTCAATCCAGATCAGGTACTCTCCGGTAATATTATTACAAAATTTGTGAAGTCAAGTGATCAACCTGCATATATTTTCACCAAGTCCCTAACTGATCCTCGTATTAATACATCTGTAACAAGCTCGGTACATATGACTTGTATACACCAGTTTGAAGGGGAGTGTTAGAATAGAAATAGGATTTCATATATAGTATCCTACTAGAAAAAGGATTGTAATGTGGAATAGAAATAGGATTTCATATATAGTATCCTACTATGAAAAGAATTGTAATGGAGTGTCTATAAATAGAGTTCAGTGTAATCATGTAGATACAACAATTCAATAATATATTTTCTCACATAATTTCTCACAATTTCTTTTTTCCTTTCAAAATTGATATGGCACAATGCATTTTTAACCTTACATCAAATTTATCATGCAATTATGCTACTACCATGCCAATTCATTACAGCTGCATGATAGGCCTCTAAAGCATACCGGGATGACATGGCTTGTTGTAAATCCTGAGCTGATTGCAAGGCCTGTATCATTACAAATTCCAAGCTTTTGGTTGTATTTATAGCTGAATGCAGCATCTACACCGAATGCTGCAACACAGAAAAAATGTCTACTGTGAGCAACAAGTTCACATAAATGCCACAGAAAGTTATGTTCTTAATTATCAACTCCACGAACTGTTGTTTGGTGAGAAGTGAACCAAGTAGCTATTGTCATACACGAAAGAACTTTCAACAAGATCATGATAAAACAAGCAATCTTTAAGACGATAAAAAAGATGACATGACTGCAAGTACACCATACGACTTTATGAACAAAATCCAAAGCAATGCACAACAGCCCCGGGCAACTGATATGGGCGTACATACCTACTGAAGGAACTCCATATGACTCAAAGAGAAGCTCAGCCATTTTTCCACGAGATTGAACAGGATTGCAAGCACATTCAGTAATTAAGATAGGATGGTCAATCTGCCCTGCCACCGATTTAGAATAAGAATTGGTTTAAGGGACTGCAAGCTGAAGTCTAAGAACAGGATATATGCAGCAGAAAGTAAATGCACAAAATCAGATGGACATGATACGTTTGAAGAAAAGGGGCACAAAAAATGTGAAAGGTTTGGCTTTCACCATATTTTAAACATATTAGCTTTGCAGTCCAACTTATTTGTTCTCAATAAAGGTAATGGTTCTACTGATTTGATAGGGAAACTGCGGATGTATACTTAGAGAATTCTACACAAAGATAGTGTTCTGTAGAAAGAGCATCTAGTCATGCTGACTGGAATATCATGTGCCCCAAAACTTCACAATGTAAAAAAAGAAATGGTTTCGTCCATGTGTACAAAAGAATTTTCAACACCCTTACACACTTCTATTCCTCTCTCTCTCTATATATATAGCACATATAAGCGCTAGAGCAGTCACGTCCCGTGTTCTCCTTATCTTAGTAGCAATTGACCCCAAATATACATGCTATGCACCATATTCTATGCCATAATAATCAGTTTGGAAGTGAAAAAATGGATTGTAGGCCAAATAGCTTGAGTAGTAGTATCTATGTGCATATATGCTATAATATGTATGCCTTATGAGAAACAAAGGTATGCAAACTGAAGTGCATTTCTTCATTTACGTATTTGCAATGCAAATGCAACATATATAATCACCCAATTGTTTAAGGCCGCGACTTTGAATAACCTAGATATGGAGGCACATCAATTGATACGGAATCTCTTGCAAAAGGGGAGGGGGGAGAGATGAGAAAAGAGGATAATGCGATGATATTAATATCATTAAGGTCAGTCAATCATTACCATAAATATTTTTCTGCCAATTTTAATGAATTTATGAGGACTTAATATTTAGTCTCTTTTTTATTCTGATATATATGTAAAACTATAAGGACCTTATATGATGATTGCTTAGTCCATGTTTCTTCCATTTCTTTTCTGTGTAAGCATATCAATTTGCATTCTGTAAACGCTTCCTAGAAACTACAGTCAGATAAAATTCTGAGGAAAAAATAAAGATAAGATACTTTGACAATTGACAAGGATCATCAAACCTCAAAGACCAACATAGACAGTTTATATCAAAGAGAAGCAATAGTCAAAGGCCACAACAATGATTTCAAAGCTTCTCTCGAAACAGTAAGAAGCAAGATTCTAAATAAACCAAGCTGAATGTAATTACATCAGGTCGACTTATCATCCTGAGAAAAAGTTGGATGGAAGCAACCATACCTGTGACTGATCAGCACCTAATCGATCAAACCCAAAGTCTAGGATCTACATACGGAAAACATAATGGTGACATGAGTACCTTTTTAAGAAAATAAAAAAACATAATGGTAACATGATTAATGCAAACAAGACAGTAGAAAAACAAGTCAATATGTAACCATCATTTGTTTCATATGTCAGACTCTGGTTAACAACATAGCATCACATAAGCCAAATATATGCATCCAACTATCGTTTACACCAAGAGTGCCATGTATGGCATCAGTGCCAGCCAAAAATAGGAAAATGAATCACTATTGAGAAGTCTTGCGCTACAATCGGCCGCGCATCAATATTTTAGTCAGATTGCGCTGTCTTGACACTCTAAAATAACATCACGAATTTGCCTTGCCCCTTTGGCCTTACATCCCAAAGAGGTTACAGTTAATATCCAGGAGGGTGTTCTCTCTTGAAAATAGGAATGGGTCATAGAACACATTAGTTAGACCTAAAGTCTAGATGAATTGTCAGCTCTCATGCTAGCTTCATGCTCTGGTGGATAGCTTGATCTGCCTTTCTTTGTTTCGGGGGAGGGGGTTGGGCATAAAATTTACTGACATCACAAATTTCATGGTCAAGCTTACAAACTCAAAAAAAAAAAAAAATCTCAAATACTATCCCCACCAAATAGAAAAGCCTTACATATTCCATTATCTCAAACTGATAAACAACATTGCTCTCAAATGCTGAACGAGGTCCTGAACGCGTGCAATCAAAGTACTTCAGTAGCGCAGGATTGTGATCACCGACAACTGTTACTGTTTCACCTGCAATATGATAAGGTAAACATAACAAACCTTTGAAGACAATATTCACCAATGAAATGATGATGCATTATATGCATTCACTATTTACAAACATGTTCATGGTAGGTGATGTTTAGCAAGAAGTAATTTTGATCATTTCTTCACAAACTTCACTAGAGACTATTCATTATGGGAACTTTTAAAAAAAACGGTTGTGTCCAGGCCACCTTGCACGCGCCTCGACTATTTGAAAATATGTGCATAGAAGGAGTTGTTTATCAAGAAGTAATTTTGATCATTTCTTCACCAAACTTCACTAATCTGATCGTCGTAGAACTTTATTTTAATAAGATAAGTGTTCAGATCAGGCCGCTCGCACCTCGACAAATCTACCAAGTGCTTTGCTACCTCCCATTGGCATAGGTATGGAGTAACTCTATCCTCCAAGACTTATACAAATTGGAAGAAATCACCTAACTGTTTTTCTCTCTACAAAAATTTGAACCCTGGTCTCCTTTGGTCCATTTAAACTTCATTGACCTTTAGGTCATACCCTTGCATGCTTCATTATGGAATATTCTTAATCGTAAATGGATATTAAGCACTTGTCAAATTAGAAATTACAGTAAACTCACCATCCAAACTGGTCCCGACATTGCTTTCAAAAGAGTTATCATTTTTCAATCAACTACGAAATGGTCAATTAATTACACGATCAGTAAAAGCTTGATAACTTAACCAAACAAGCCTTTAGTGTCAATCCTATCCTTCATGTGTGGAAGAGAAGTCGACCACAGAGGATAATGTAACCAGCCTAATGACTCAGCCTATGCAGAATGAACAGAATATTAAACATCCTGTTTCAATTGGACTGCACTCAATGAAGCAACTTTAACTCAAGACAACCTGATTAGAAGATCCATTTGCATAGTTAATGGATGCTACATGTGTCAGCAGAATATAGAGACTAATAAACACCTTTTTTAAGGGCATTCTACAATAACAGCAGATATTTGGAACATGTTTATCTCCCTTTTGGACTCCGCCAGGGAGTATCAAGGATGCATATGTGAGGTGGAGCACTTGGCAAGTTTAGTTTTAAGAAAGGAATAGTTAAAACACTAATTAAGAATCTGAACCAGTTTAGAATCCAACCAACCCAAAATCCACCCAGTAGCTGACCCGACCAATCCCTTTTTATTCTAAATAAGGCCCAAGTGCTCATATTTTCGTTCGCTGGTGGTTTACAACATTTCATATGTTCAATGTTGTTTTTATCAATACTAAGTGAATGAAATGTTGTTTTTTATGTGAAATTTGAGAAGTGAATGGTAACTAGCTTCCCATTTTATTGTAGGAGTAATTGTTATTGGTTCCATGTACGTTTAGAATTACTTTAATTTCCATGTCCTTATGTGGAAGGGTTCAATGTTGACCTACATTTGTCTTGATCAACAAGATTGATTGAATTGTTGTATCTGAATCTATAAACTGCATGCTTAACATAAGTGTGTTCCGTGTATCTTCCAACAGTTATTGTCTTGTAATCTTAGTATGTTTATTTTTTCAAATTTAACATTATTCATATCGATTGATAGCTAACAAAATAAAACTAAAATCCTAATGTCGAGGTATCCTCAGAAGTTTATTACTAGACATGGAATAGTGAACGAAATATAAGCACTTGAGCATTTTTTAAGAAAAAAGGAATGGGCCAGGTCAAGTATTGGGTCGGTTTAGGGTTGAAAATACTAAAAGATAAACCCACTGTTAAGTAAAAAAGTAAATGCAAATCCCTTCTTGTAACCTCACATTACCAGTGATTTTGTGGCGAGGCCTCTGAACAATATTTCGGAAGATAACGCGAGGGTCAGTCTCACCAGCCCAGCTGTCAGTCAATTAAGAGAGTAATTTAGCAGTAGCAAATAATACAGAGACAAAGAGAGAGAGAGAGAGAGAGAGAGAATTGGGAATACCCAAGACGGAAATAGGAAGCGCCATTGTCAATGACAATAGGGCGACTAGGGTGGAAGGAACTGTAATCTGATTGTCTCTCTATTTGAGATATGAATGGCATTCTTCTCTTCGACCAGGTGCAGGTGCCCTAGGAACACTCTCAATGATTTCTTTTACCAACCTTTTAAGTCTCGCTCTTACCCAAAGGCACGCGCATGAAACCTTTATTGTTGGGTGTCTTATTCACTTTATTTTAATTAATAAATATTTTTTATAAAATATTTGGAATTGTTTGGATTTTTAGCACTCAATGTGATCGGTTAACTTGACTGAGCTTTGTATGAAAGAGGATGATCTTAATTTGAATTAAAGGGTTTAAGATCTTGCGACTTTTGGCGTTAGAGCAATAAAAAAAATATTCATCCAATGTCCAATTTATGATTCCTAAACTGATTAAGAAAATGGGTGAGCTTGAGCCTTTAATAGAATCTTCTCAATATCTTAAGAAGCATACATCAATCAATCAAGACGAGAAATCAATTGAGCTTGAGGAAGCTTCTTAAGAAGTTGACAAGCCTAGAGCATCCAACAAAGATGACAATTGTATAGAGATGCAATTGGAGAAGTTTGAAGGATAGATTGTGAAGATGGAAGAAAAGGAGAAAACGTGCAAGAGTTTGGAATCGAGCGAGATGATATGCTGAAACGGGTGCTAGCTTGAAAACCGCAGCAGAACAAAGCAAGGTTGTCGGTTGAGGCCTCACCGGGCTTTCATAAATCAGTCTCTCAACAATCAATATTTCTTATATATAGTAGGGCATTGAGGGAGAACTTATCGACGATTTTGCTTTTCATAATCATAATGTTTCCTTATGATTTTTTTTCTAAAAACACAAGTACGATTTCTTTGTTGTGTGTCGATGTTGTGTTGTAGCTTTAACTATAAGCTATTAGTTTAAAGTCATCTATACGAAGAAAGGTTCAATAAAGTTATCTTAAGCTCTTGATGTTATTAGATGATAAGTAGGTGTAGTATCCCTTGTCTTTAAATTAATTAGGTGTTGCTTCCTTTGTAATCAACTTTGGCGTAATGTATGAAGTGGTGTTAATCTAATTATTAGATGATATTAATCTCCCTTGGGAGTCTTTCATTAATATCAAGGTATATATAGAGTACAATATTCATCCCTTATACAATAGGAATCCTAAGCCTATACAAAAGAGGAATCCTAGTCTTACCATAATTATATTTACACAATATATGGAAATATTCTAATTATGGGTAGGGAATATATTGTTTTCTATATTTACACGTTTACACACCCCCTCAGTCGGAGCGGGAGGAGGTCGGCCGCTGAGACTGGATCTGAAGTCAAGAAATAACTGTCTGGGAAGTCCTTTGGTAAATATGTCTGCATACTGATAGGATGATGGAACATGTAACACTCTGACATGGCCTAACGCAACTTTCTCACGAACGAAGTGTAGGTCTATCTCAATATGCTTGGTTCGCTGATGTTGAACTGGATTATGAGAAAGATAGATGGCAGAGATGTTATCACAATACACAATAGATGCCTGACGCAGCGACATCAAGTTCTAACGAAATTTACGAGCCAATAAATCTCAGCTACTACATTTGCAACGCCTCTGTACTCAGCCTCGGCACTGGAGCGAGATAGGGTAGCCTGTCGCTTGGCAGACCAAGAAATCAGATTATCCCCTAAGAAAACACAAAAGCCAGAGGTGGAGCGTCGCTTGTCCGGACACCCTGCCCAATCTGCATCCGTATATGAAAGCAACCTGTCTGGTGCAGAGGGGTGTAGGTGCAAACCATAATCAAGAGTGCCCTTAATGTATCGAATGATACGCTTAAGAGCAGTGAAATGAGAGTCCCTGGCATGCATGAATAAGCACACCTGCTGAACAACATAAGCTATGTCTGGCCTAGTGAATGTGAGATACTGAAGTGCACCTGCAAGGCTCCTATACAGAGTAGGATCAGAGACTGGAGCACCATTCATAGCACTGAGCTTAGATTTGGAATCAACTGGAGTAGGCACCTCTTTGCAGTTCGCCATCTTAGCCTTGTACACAATCTCTTCTGCATACTTACGCTAACACAAGAAGGTATGATTGGCAGACCTGGTCACTGATATCCCCAAAAAGTAACTCAGCTTTCCCAAATCAGTCATTGCAAATTCGGACTTGAGCAAGACAATAATCTCATTTTTCAATCCGTCGGAGGAGGCAGTAAGAACAATATCATCCACGTAAAGTAATAAATAAGCAGTGCTACTACCTCGATGAAAAATGAAAAGTGATGTATCACTCTTGCTGCATACAAACCCAATCTGCAAGATATACCTGGCAAAGCGATCATACCACGCACGGGGGGCCTGCTTCAGGCCATATAGTGACTTACGGAGATGGCACACATAGTGAGTAACTGCTGGATGGGTGAACCCTGGTGGCTGATGCATGTAGATTGTCTCTCTCAGATCCTCATGTAAGAATGCATTCTTCACATCAAGCTGATGGATCGGCCAGTGTTTGCCCATGGCAATGCTCAAAACTGTACGGATGGTAGCTGGTTTGACAACCGGGCTGAAGGTCTCACCACAATCAATGCCCTCATACTGATTTGTGCCATTAGCCACAAGACGGGCCTTATACCTCTCAAGATCCCCATTGTCTCTGAACTTGTGATGAAATAGCCACATACAACAAATGACATTCACCCCCTCAGGTCTAGGTACTAGATCTCACGTGTGCTGTTTAGTTAAAGCATTGAATTTCTCATACATAGCCGCATTCCAATTAGGGTCTTGTTTGGCCAATTTTGGGTTCTTTGGAAGTGGAGAGATGGTTTGGGCAGACAAGTTGAAATGGACTTTGGGTTTGAAGATTCCATGCTTTGAACGAGTTTCCATTGGATGGGTAGGGACAGTAGATGGCGGAGTGGTGTCTGAGACGGGGGTAAAGTCGAATAAGGAGAAGGTGGGGGCGAAGCCGTCGGAGGCGCCGCGGCTCCTGGATCGAGAGTCGCGGCGCTAGAAGGTTGACAGGCTTCTCTGAAGTTTGGGCGCCGCGGCTCTGACGACGGAACAGAGGATGTGAGTTGTTCGATTATGAGGGGAGAGATGGCAGACTCGTCAAGAAATGAGTAGTCCTGTTTTTGGAATTTTGGAAGATTCAAAAACGGGAATGTGGTCTCGTCGAATTTGACGTGACGAGATATGTGGATCTGACGAGTCGATAAGTCATAGCATAGATAGCCCCTATGGTTCGGCAGAAATCCTAGAAACACATATGGAGTGGACCTAGGAGCGAGGTGAGGGGCGGTGGAGCTAAGGTTGGGATATCATAAACAACCAAAAATCCGTAGATGATCATAAGAGGGGATTCTATGGTAGAGGATTTCGGTAGGAGTCATATTGTGAAGAGTGCTAGTAGGGAGAATATTTAGAGTGTATTCTGACATTTTAGCAGCATAGACCCAGAAGGGTGGAGGGATGGAGACATGAATCAATAGGGTGCGAATCATATTGTTAATGGTGCGGACGATTCTTTCAGCTTTACCATTTTGTGGTGAGGTGTGAGGGCAGGAGAAGCGAAAGACCATGCCATTAGTGGTACAAAAGCGGTGAAACATAGAGTTGTTGAATTCACGACCATTATCGCACTGAAATAATTTTATGCCTTTTCCAAATTGTGTTTGAATGAACTTGCGAAACTCAAGAAATTTGACAAACACTTCCAATTTAAATTTAAGAGGGTATAACCAAACGTAGTGTGAAAATTCATCAAGCAATACAAGATAGTATTTATGACCGAGAGAACTAGAGATAGGAGATGTCCATAAATCGGCATGTATGATATCAAAAGGAGCAAATGTAACACTAGTAGATAATTTAAACAAAAGACGAATATGTTTGCCTAAAGAACAAGAAACACAATTTTGGGCAAGTTTTCCATTATAAGCAATGAAATTGTTGCCTCTAAGAAAATTAAAAACTGGGACTCCTGGATGACCAAGCCTATTATGCCAAGTTGAAGAAGAAACAACCGCTAGAGTGACGGGAGAGCAAGATCTGGCAGCGGAGGTGGAAGTGAATGGATAGAGATCCCCCGTGCTATTGCATCTCGTAAGAGGTGTCCCCGTATGAAGATCCTTCACAGTAAAACCAAAAGGGTCAAAATTCACAGAGACAGAATTATTACGAGTAAATTGGCGGACAAATATGAGGTTCTTAATCATGTGTGGGGCATATAGGGTATTTTTTAGGGAGAATGGTGGATGAGAAGGTTGTGTGTATGAGGTACCATAACCCTTAACTGGAATGCGTTGTCCACTACCAACTGTAACATATTGAGGATGCTTTAAACTAAACAGTTTAGGAATAGTACCTGCAGACTAGGTGACGTGAGATGTGGCACCTGAGTCCATGTACCAAGTATTGTCAGGCTGTTGCATAGAGAGGGTGCTGAACGCCTGATCCAACTCAGTGGGTGTCATGCCGGAGGAGGGCTGCAGGACCTGACCTTGCATGAAGTGGGCCTGCTGTGGGGCTGGAGCGGGGCCTAACAAACCGGGGTAAAAATGCGGATTGTATGGTTGCTGGTACTGGAATGGACTTAGCGCCGCGACTCTGTACTGGGGCGCCGCGGCGCTGTAGACGAACTGTTGAGGAACCGCGGCCCAATTGTTTTGCGATCTCTGTTGCTGTTGCTGCTGTTGCTGCTGTTGGTTCTGTTGACCGCGACCCTTGCCATGACCACGGCCTCCTCTACCGCCGCGGCCTTTTCCACTCTTGCTGCCGCGGCCCTGCCGCTGTTAGGAGTTGTCTGGTGGCGTCTGATCTTGGGGTTGCGTGTCGACAGCTAACACCTGCTGGGCGTGCTCATCCTGCTTAGCACGACGGGTTTCTTCGAGCAACAATTGTGAGCGAGCTTTGTTAAAACTCGGTAGCGGATCTGCATGTTGAATTATGGTGGCCAAAGTATCATATTCGCCCTTAGTAAGGCCAGAAATCATTTGTAGCACCATTTTATCGTCAGTGACAGACGTGTCGATGTTGGAGAGTTGATCCGCTAGAAGTTTAAGCTGCTTGCAGTACTCAGAGACATTGGAGAAGTTTTCAAGACGTGTTTTGTTGAACTGTTCTTCCAAATACACGGCACGAGTGTGCTTGTTGTCCTGAAAAATTTCCCCCAAATGATTCCACAAGTCAAGGGCTATAGAGTCAGATTTCATGATAGTAAGGAGCAAATCTTGAGAGATACTACCATATATCCATTGTTTGACGCCGGCGTCGAGACGATGCCAGATAGAATCATCAACCTCCGTAGGGCGCGGAATAGTGTCATCAATATTGTCAAACACGTTATAGAGACATGCATGATTGCGAAAATTTCAACCCACGGAGAATACTGGTTGTTTTCTTGATCAAGAATAATGGGAATATGGTTCTTGATATTGGAAACAGTAAGGGCGGGGTGAAACGGGAGTGATGACTTTGTGGTGGGATTTGTGGAGGTAGAGGCGTCAGAAAGTGTGGAAGAATCAGGGATAGCCATTTAGAGAAGAGAAGAAAGGAAGAACAAAACCCGAAAAATAAGAAGAAAATCCGGGAGGGCCGCGACGTAGGAGAGGCAGCCGACGGCTGTGGAAGAGAAAGATTTTTAGGGTTTTGTTTATTTGGCTCTTGATATTAATCTCCCTTGGGGAGTCTTTCATTAATATCAAGGTATATATAGAGTACAATATTCATCCCTTATACAATAGGAATCCTAAGCCTATACAAAAGAGGAATCCTAGTCTTACCATAATTATATTTACACAATATATGGAAATATTTTAATTATGGGTAGGGAATATATTGTTTCCTATATTTACACGTTTACACTAATGCAGTTTATTGGTGTATTCTCTTTTATTATAATTGGTTATATCTTATTTGATTATAACTGCAATTTGTGTGGCAAATTACTTATTGTATTGCCCATTATGATCAAAAGAAACAGAAATAGACACCAAATAACTGCAGTCTTAGTTGCATAATATTGCAAGAAATCATAGTTACAACCAGACATAATTCAAGTCAATTGTATACTTACAACAACTATAAACAGAATTAAACACTAATAACACTAAATTGCAGTCACAACTGCATAACAATCACTACAATCACTACCGCATCATATTAACAAAAGAGTAAAATCATCCACATTTTGGGCAGCTGATGAACTTGTTTGGCTCAAATGAGTTATTTCACAGCCTTGGACCTTGTTCTTATTTTTTCTGTCCTGTCGTCTCTTGAAGTCCTTGTTGGGTTATAGCAAGTTTTCCTCTCCATTTTACTCCTAATCTAGGTTTGTGATGTCCAAGGTTTCCAGTTATCATAGATGAGTTCATAGGCATAATTCAAGCACTACTTGACATTTCAGGCTGCATTCACAAAGATAGGTTGACTTAGGCTTGTAAATGTTAGAGTTAAAATTGAAAAATGTCTATAAAAACCATCAATCTTACATTGTGGATTGTAAAACCACTTTGTGTATGTAGCACTGCCATTTTAATCATTCTTGGTCTTTTAAAAGGTGTCCCTACTCCCTTTTCAGTGGCAATAGAAGCAGTAGCATAAGTCACATTTAAGTAGTTTTGTATAACTCTAAAATTGATTAAGCTGTAAATTAACAATCAAAGTGTTACCTGTTTTGTAGAACCTATTGGTCTTCCCCTGCATCTACTTGTTGATTGAGACTCAGTTAGTACGGCAGAAGAACCAACACTTGACCTTGTTGAACTTCAACTTGTCCCTCTTTCCCTTTCTATGTCTACAATGGCTTGTGCCCAAATGACAACCTCTCTTATTGTGACCTTTTGCATGACAAATGTTGCAGGTCATTTCAACACTTCTTTTGGACATCTTTCCTATCTTGTTTTCAGTATGCTCCTTCCTTATATTCTTCTTGGGCATGCTGATAATTTTCTGTTAAACATAGCAATATACCCGTGATATACACCCGATATACAGAAGTGTATATCACGGGCAAATGGAGCAAAGCAAAGAGTCTAAATTTCCACTGGCAACTTGTGAAATTTGGCGATACTGAAGGCCAACAAATCACGGGCAGATTACATAATGTAATCTTGTATATATGGTACATATATTTGATGTATATTGTAATGTATTTGTTACCTAAATTAGGATGATACACCTACCATAATTGTATAGTTAGAATTATGGTAAAATAAGGTTTTAGGAATAGAATAGGAATATGATTCTCCTATTTTATAACTTATATAAATATCTTTCAATTAATGAAAATAATCAAGAGAATTATTTCTTTCATTTTCTTATTACAAGTGGTATAACATATACCTTTCAGCTTCTAAGATATACAAGTACAAGTTAGATTATTAAGATTCATTATAAATGTATTACCCAATTGTCTTAATCTCAAATCCAAATTCACCATTCCATTCAAGATTACACTCTATTGACTTTACTGTATTATCGTGCAATAACTGTATTGGACAAAAAAATTTAGAACAATTATTTTAACTTGATTATTATTAATATAAAAATTTATTTTTTTGACAAATTTACCGTTCTACTGATTTGATTTAATTAATTTTTGTAAACCATTAGTCAAATCACATGTTTTAGTCCATTCACAATTTTTATAAAAAGAAAATTCAAATCATGCCATGGTGGTGGAATTGTCGCCGGCGGCACCATAGATTCTCTCGCACGAAGAGCTTATGCTAAACGTAGCTACCAAACTAGATGTCTTACGAGAGGTTAAAATTAGTTATAGTCGTTGGAGAATTCTTATGCAATGTATGTTAATATATACCAAACATGAACACCTTAATACTTAGGAAAATTTTAGGTGAAGCCAAGGAACACTTTTCTTTTTGGAAATAGCTAACAACACGGAATTGAAGGATAACGTGAAGAAAATGCTACTTATACTTTTATTCTACCTCTATAATTTATAGATTTATGTATTATTACTTGGTAAGAGGAATAAAATTAACAGTATAGATTTACAAAATTAATTAAACAAAATAAAAAATCATAAACGACAAAAGCACAAATTTTATATTAATGATAATCACGTTAACTTAAAATAGTTGTTACAAAAACACATTAAAGCAAAGAATGTAAGTCTAATATTATAAATCACAAGGGAAACTAGTATTACGAAACCAAACTTGAAGGGATGTGTATGAAATTATCCCTTTAGTTTTTAGCTATGTTGACTTTATGGGTAAAGTAATCTAACTTGAATGACTTTATTGATACAAAGTAAATATAAGTGACTTTAATAAGTAATTTATTTTTTTGATAAGTCAAATATTACTACTTATATATAACAAAAATATACAAGTCAACAACTTGTATATTGTGCCCGCAACAACTCTGAAGCAGTGCTGCGACACTGTTACTGTGTCAGTAGCTTTACAATTGTAGAGTTAACTTGCATCGGCAGAACTGATCCATCGGAGAATGAAACTGGTCGCTTAATACATGTTTGTCAAATCATCAAAACAATACAAAACATACATTATCAGTTTTGTTTAAATCAAAAGTCACATTCATATATTGTCTAATCACAAAGATTTTTGTATTTATACGGATAAGCATGAGATGATTACATTATATTTCTTCTTAATTGATTTGCATCATTGAAATATAAAAATAAATAATCATCAGTAACTTTATGTAACAAGATTGATTTTTGAGAAAATTATATATTCAATTCATTCCACGCTTAATCAACGTCAATCGACTCTATATATTTTCTTCATAAGAAAATAAGGGTAACTAAAGGATCGTGTGTATCATGGTCCGATTTGGACTCAACAAAATGTAATTCATATATAATTGTAATTATGGTATTAGTCTTATAATAGGAAAATGTATTAGAATTAGAATAGGAAAAGGTAGAATTATTTTCCTATATTGTCCATATTTAGGAATTGTATATTTGTATATATACCTCTCATTATCAATGAAAATAATCAAGAGATTATTTTTTTCATGGTATCAGAAGTCTAGGGCTAAAATACCTTCTCTCCAACACTTCCGGTGCCCCATTCTTTTCTCGGTTTCCGTGCCTCCTCTTGGATTTCGTGCATACATTTTTTCCTCATTTATTCTCAAATTTTCTTCCAAATCCCTTATTCACCTATTGTTCTTTCGTTATGTCTACGTCAAAGAACATGTTTCATCCCGTCCTTACAGTTTCCAACATCAAGAACCACATCCCTATTGTTCTTGAAATGGAAAACGTCCAATACGCGACGTGGGCGGAATTATTCAAAGTTCATGCACGCTCACATCAAGTCCTCTATCACATAATCCCCTCGGTACCTGGCATGGAGAAGGTACCTACCCCCGAGGATAATCCTACATTATGGACAACCCTTGATGCTACCGTTCTCTAGTGGATTTATTCCACTATCTCTACCGACCTCTTACAGACGATTATTGAACCAGATGCTACGACGATGGACACTTGGAATAAGGTGCGTGATATATTCCAAGATAACAAGAATTCCCGTGTTGTCACCCTTGAGTAGGAATTTTTCCATGTTAACGTGGAAGATTTTCCTAACATCTCGGCCTATTGTAAAAGACTGAAAGAATTGGCAGACCAACTCTGCAACGTTGGTGCGCTCGTTACCAATGATCGTCTTGTTCTTCAAATGGTTGCAGGCCTATATGAGGCCTATAATGTTGTTGGAACACTACTTCGTCAGAGTAATCCTTTACCACCATTTTATCAGTACCGTTACATGCTTACATTGAAAGAGGCCGGCTTGGCTAAAAAAGTGGCTACCAGAGCAAATTTCGTCATGATGATGGCCACGTCAGATAATCCCCACTCATTCTCCGAATATTCTGGCCAAAACCGTAATAATGGTGGCGGCAAAATGGTCAAAATTATAAAAATAAGGGCAAGAATCGTGGCGGCAGTCGTGGCGGTACCGGAAATTAGAACAGTGGCGGCATAAATAATGATGGTCGGAACAGTGGGCCATAGACCAACTGGCAGCAGCCATGAGCCTATTGGCCGTGGGGCTGGGCCAGTGGCCCAACTACCCTTACCCACCGTCACCAATTCCCGGGAACTGGGCCCAATTCCAAAATGCTTCCAGGCCTAGTTTCCCGGTCCAGTATTTCAGTTCCAGTTCTCGGCCTGCTGGGCCATGGCAGCAGGCTGGCCTCCTAGGGCCTCGGCCTCCGTAGGCCTTCACTATAACGGGCCCAGCTTCGGTCCCAACACCTACGGATATTGAGCCTGCAATACATACACTCGGATTAAATCCCCCGAACGCAAATTGGTATATGGACATCGGTGCCACTTCTCACATGACATCCGCACCAGGTACTCTTTCATCTTATTTCAATTTGAGCAACAATCGCGGTATAACAGTTAGTAATGGTCATTCAATTCTAATTCGTGGTTATAGTCACATAACTTTGTCTCCCGCACATCCACCTCTTGTCTTAAAAGATATTCTTCATACCCCTAACTTAATTAAAAATTTGGTGTATGTCCGCAAATTCACCATTGATAAATTGGGTGTCTGTTAATTTTGATCCATTTGGATTCTATGTGAAGGATTTCGAGACAGAGATACCTATAATGAGATGTAATAGTAGGGGAGAACTTTATCCACTCACCACCGCAACCATTTCCACAAGTCAAGCCACACCTTCCACGTTTGTCGCTCTTGCTCCTTCCTTGTGGCATGCACGTTTGGGTCATCCGGGGTCATCTATTATTTCTTCTATGCATAAAAATAGTTTTATTGATTGTAAGGGTACACATAGTACTCTACTTTGTCCTTCTTGTCCATTAGGAAAACATATTCGATTACCGTTTGTAGCATCTACTTCTCATACATTTATGTTGTTTGACATTATTCATAGTAATTTGTAGACATCTCCCGTTTTAAGTTCTTTGGGTCATCTCTATTATGTCTTATTCTTGGATGATTATTCTAACTTTTTGTGGACCTTTCCTTTATCCAAAAAGTCTCAAGTTTTTTCCACTTTCTTAAACTTTAGAGCATTCATCCGTACCCAAGTCGAACGAAAAATTTAAAACATTCAATGTGATAATGGCAGGGAATATGATAATGGGCCGTTTCGGGATTTTTGTGACACTCATGTCATATCTTTTAGGTTTTCTTGTCCACATACGTCCTCTCAAAATAGGGAGACTGAAAGAAAAATTCATACCATAAATAATATTGTTCGAACCTTGCTAGCCCATGATTCATTACCTCCTTCTTTTTGGCATCATGTGTTTACAAATGACTACATATCTACTTAACATCCTCCCTAACCAAGGCTTGGCATATCAATCCCCACTTAATATTCTTTACAATAAAGATATTTTGTATTCTCATCTTAGGGTGTCTGGATGTTTATGCTATCCACTTTTCCCGTCTACTACAATTAACAAACTTCAAACTCGTTCAACCACTTGTGTGTTTTTGGGTTATCTATCTAATCATCGTGGTTACAAATGTTTTGATTTATCCTCTAATAAAATCATAATTAGTCGCCATGTTATTTGTTATTAAACCCAATTTCCATTTGCTAAATTGCGTAGTTTGGTGTCTAGTTCATATAATTTTTTTGATGATGGGATCTCACTGTATATTCTCCACCATTTATCCGAGATATCCTGTGACTAAAATCCGCCAGCAGGCCCCCTGCCTGCTGGCCTACAAAATCATGTTCCAACGTCAACTCGGCCAATAGGTCCACTGCATGCTGGCCCAACTCGTCTCGACCTTGGTCCAGGATCTCAGCCCAGTCTTTTTTTGTGATGATCCAGGATCACAGCCCACTTCCAGAACTGTTCCATCTTCAGTTTCTCGGTCGGTTATTGGGCCAGCAGGCCCACTGCCTGCTGGCCATTCTACTGCCACCCCGGCAATTCCCCTAATCCTGTTCAATTCCACATTGAGTCAAGGGCCAGTTACTCATAGCCAACAGGGTATTTTAAAACCAAAAAGGCATTTTAATTTTAGTTCTAATGTCACTAAATCTCCCCTACCACGTAACCCAGTGTCTGCCCTTCATGACCCGAATTGAAAATTAGCTATGGATGACGAATATAATGCTCTTATTAAAATAAGACGTGGGAGTTGGTGCCCCGTCCACCTGGTGTTAATATTATTCGGTCTATGTAGATTTTTACTCATAAAGAAAATTCTGACGGTTCTTTTGAGAGGCATAAGGCCCGTCTTGTAGGTGATAGTAAAACACAACAGGTTGGCGTGAATTGTGGAGAGTCATTTAGTCAGGTGGTCAAATCAGCTACCATTCACACTGTGCTTAGTCTAGCTCTCTCGAAGACATGACAATTCACCAACTGGATGTGAAAAATGATTTCTTACACGGTGATCTTAAGGAGACAGTATACATGCTTCAGCCATTTGGTTTTAGGGACCCCAATTATCCTCATCATGTATGTTTGCTGAAAAAGTCCTTGTATGGGCTTAAGCAGGCCCCAAGGGCTTGGTATTAAAGGTTTGCAGATTATGTGTCTACTATTGGGTTTTATACACCAGGTCTGATCATTCTTTGTTCATCTATCGGCATGGTACTTCTTTGGAATACATTCTGTTATATATTGATATTTTGGATATATATCTGTTGGTACCTGCAAAAGCAGAGTAAAGGAAAACAAAAAGGGAAAAAGGAAGAGATATATGGAGCATGGTCACTTTAGAACCGCCGGAGAACCATCAAACTAAGTTGTCGGCGATGCAGTGGCGGCCGTTATGGTGACTGCTGGTGAGTAGCAGTGTGCGAGAGCGGATATCCCAGTCCCGTAGGTTTTGATATGAAGCCTTGCCTTTGCAGAAAATAGTTCGGCCAAACAAAACCGCCAGTGTACTTTGCAACTCCAGTTGGTAGAACTTGATCTCTGCCGAGAAAACACTATTTGTAATCGGAGTACTGTTCATCGGCACTGTTCACTGTTAGAGTTTATATTCTTGCCAGCGTCGGATCATCTTAGTAAAAAGAGAAATAGAGAAGAGTAGAAGAAAAAGCGAAAATGAGAAGAAAATCAGAGGTAAAAAAAAGAAGATGCCAGAAAAAATCGCAAACATAGTAATCCGGCAGCGTTACCTGGTCGCCGGGGTGGTTACCATCGAAGAAGGGAGGTGGGGCTGGGGATCTAACTTGTTCACTACTGGGATACTGTTCACTAAAACTGTTCATCACCAGAGTTGTTGTTCTCGCCGGCGTCGGATCACCTTAGTAAAAAAATAAGAAACATAGAATAGTAGAAAAAGATGTGGATGAAAAGATAAGAGAAGCGGAGGAAAAAAATTCCAAAAAAGTCACCGGTGTAGTAATCCGACGGTGTTACCTAGTCTCCAACCGGAGTGGGTTGCCTGGTCGCTAGGATGGTTACCGTTAGAGAAGGAGGGTGGGGGATGGAGATATGACTTGTTACCGTTGGGAGTGAGAGGGGAAGAGATGGGAGAGGAGAGAGAAACACTTTTCCTACAAACCTAGTAATCAAACTAATGGTTTTGAAATCTTTCAACTCTTAGCTCCAGTTTTAAGGAAATTTATGTTGCATGTATATTCCTTGAAAAAATGTTCATTCTGATAAAAAATACTCTACTGCTTTCAACACATCATCCTTAATGACATTCCAACATTTTTTTACTAAAAGATACGTGAAGTTGTTTGGAGTTCGCAAATAACTTCCAATATTTCTGCCTCTTCGTAAGGAATTTCAGCAATTCAATCTCTTCATTGTTAGACGTGGTAGGTCATTATCCTTCCACGTTGGTATCCAGTACAGGGCCTTGTAAAAATGATTTGTTATTTGATTTCCTTTTCCTCTTTAATTTTCTCCCCATCCACCTCCAAACTGTCAATGTAATTGTATCTCCTCTGTATATTGGCCATCTTTTGAAAATATTTAGTGTTCCCATCCCCTTGTTGCAACCAAAGGCTTCTACATTTTTGTTTCCATGAAATTTATCACGTTTTGTTATTTCATCAACTTTTACAGTTAAATCTGCCTTCCGAATTGTGTGGTTGAAAAAGTTATGTTTTCCGCTTCTTTGTCCAATAACATTAACTTGTATGGCGCCTCTGATCGGCGTCTTTATAGTTATGTAATTCTTATCATTTAAGCCCCTTAGGGTCCAACTTAATATCTTTAGCTTTATAAAGAATTCATGCATATATGGTCCCTCCCTCTGTTGCTCCCTCTCTCTGTTGCTGCTTGTAAATGTGAGAAATTATAAGGAGAAAATATTATTATTAAATTATTGTATCTACATGATTACAATGATGCCTATTTATATACACTACATTACAATCATTTTCCTAGTATGATACTATATATGAAATCATATTCCTATTCTAACACTCTCTCTCTCGAGCTGGTGCATACAAGTCATATGTACCGAGCTTATTACAGATGTAATTAATACGAGGACCAGTGAGAGAGTTGGTGAAAATATCTGCAATCTCATCGCTTGACTTCACAAATTTTGTAATAATATCTCCGGAGATAATCTTTTTTTCTGGCAAAGTGATATTCAATCTCAATGTGCTTAGTCCTCTCATGAAATACCAGATTTGATGCGATATGAAGGGCCGCTTTGTTATAAGACACAAGTTTCATTTGACTGATTTCTCCAAATTATAGTTCTCTAAGCAACTGCTTAATCCAAACTAGCTCACCAATTGCTACAACCATTTCTCGATATTCTAATTCAGCACTAGATCAATCAAACAACACTCTGTTTCTTACTCTTACATGACACTAAATTACCTCTTATTAACATATAATATCCGGATGTAAAACGTCTATCAGAGGGTGATCCTGCATAATCAACGTCTTTATATCCAACAGTTTGCTCTTGGCCTCGATCTTCGAAAAATAGTCTTTTACCTGGAGTTGACTTAATATATCATAGAATGTGGACAATTGCATCACAATGACTATCACATGGAGAATCCATAAACTGACTTACAACACGCACATGAAATGAAATGTTAGGTCTAGTCACTGTGAGATAATTCAACTTACCAACCAGCCGCCTATATCTTCCAGGATCACTTAGTGGCTTCCCCTGACCTGGAAGGAGTTTAGCATTCGGATCCATATGAGTGTCAATGAGTCTACATCCCATCATTCCTGTCTCCTCAAGAATGTCTAAGGCATACTTGTGTTGCGAAATAACAATACATGACGTGGATTGGGCAACCTCAATACCTAGAAAATACTTCAGTATGTTGAGATATTTAGTTTGAAAATACTGAAAGAGATGTTGCTTTAAATTAGTGATACCTTCTTGATCATTACCAGTTATAACGATATCGTCAACATAAACCACCAAATAAATACTCAAATCTAGAGTAGAATGTCGATAAAACATAGAATGATCTGCTTTACTATGAGTCATGCCAAACTCCTGAATTACTATGTTGAATTTATCAAATCAGGCTTGAGGAGACTGTTTTAAACCATAAAGTGACCGACGCAATCGATACACTATATTAGACTCCCCTGAACAACAAAACCAGGTGGTTGCTCCATATAAAATTCCTCCTCAAGATCACCATGGAGAAAAGCATTTTTAATGTACAACTTAAAGAGGCCAATGACGAACAACATCCTTAGATAGAAAGAAATGGATATATGCTATTTTAGCCACGGGAAAGAAAGTATCACTGTAATCAAGCCCAAATATATGTGTATACCTTTCGCAATAAGGCGAGGCTTAAGCCGGTCAACTTGACCGTCCGAACCAACTTTGACTGCATAAACCCAACGATAACCAATATTGGATTTACCTGAAGGAAAAGGAACAAGCTCCCAAGTACCACTCGTATGTAAAACAAACATCTCATCCATCATAGCGTGTCGCCATCCGAGATGAGAAATGGCTTCACTTGTAGACTTAGGAGTGGGGATAAAGGACAATGATGATACAAAGGCATAATAGGATGATGATAACTTAAAAGGGTATAATGTGGATTAATATTATGAGTGGACCGTTTACCTTTCTGAAGTGTAATCAGTCAATGAGTTTACATCCCATCATTCCTATTCGTCGATTCTTTATTGACTGGGATGGTCACTTTTCTGATTTTCTCATTAAGATTTCTAAAGTAATTATAGGACTTGAACTTTCAATTTCTGTATTTTTTGGAGTTAAACATATCATAACCGAAATTTGATCTAAAAAGTAGCATGGAATCTGAAAGGACAAATCTGAAATCTCAAGAATCTAAAAGGACAGATCTGAAATCTCAAGAATTTCTGTCTCACCGAAAAAAATTAGATTTGAGCGCCGAAAAAACTTGATGGAAAACTCGCCAGAAAAATAAAAAGTGATAGAAATCCCAAAAAAAAACTGTTGGGGTTTGGTCGGAATCTTCAGGCGAGTCGACTGGAGGAGAAATTCTACCGAAAAAGTGGCCGAAGAATGTTACACACGCCTGTGCGTGTCACAGATCTGCTCGCCGAAGTAGTAGCTTTTTTCGCGCGTGAGAAGATATTTTTCGATGACGTTGACTGGGATCTGATTGCCGGAGCCTTCCAAGTCCGATGACAGTGTTTGAGACAGTGTTTGTTTTTTCAAACACTGAAGGAAAATGAAAGAGACGACGCAACAATACTGTATAGTAGCCGGAATTATGTGCGGGACTGTTTGACTGTATTTTCGGGATATTTCTCACCAATGCTCTGATACCATGTGAGAAATTATGGGAGAAAATATTATTATTAAATTATTGTATCTACATGATTATATTGAGCACTATTTATAGACACTACATTATAATTACTTTCCTAATAGGATACTATATATGAAATCTCATTCCTATTCTAATAGTAAATAACTGCATAATTTACATGAAATCAAGTTTGTTTAGTTCCTTTTTTAGAAGGAAAAAAAAAGAGGAACTAAACGAACTTCAGTTACATTTTTAGTTTATTAGACAAAGGTACCGTGCTTCTCCAGCTTTCAGCCATATCTCTTCCGCTCTGATTAGGAGATCAAAAATCTCTCTCAATCCCAATAAAATTTGACTCCCAACATTTTGCCAACCCTTATCAAGCTTATTCTTACTCAACGAGTAGCGATCTTCTCTTTTGAAGCTTTACTGCATTATTGCATAGACGATTCCTCTTCTTGCAAAGTTAATTGAGGACTTGGCAACAAAAAGAATCCTCTATACTATTCTAAAAGTAGGAAGCCACAAAGTTAAATGTTGAAAGGCCAAAATTCTTATTTAAAGTTGAACGACCATTTAAACCTTTAATCTAACACTATTTCTATAATATATTTGTACTAAAAAGTAAACTTACATTTCACTAAACATTGTTTGACCATTAAATACTTTACAATGACTTATGTAGATGAGAAAAAAATGGTGCAACTTCATGTATCTACCGCATTTATTTATCTATTCAATATCTTGGAGTTACTTTTTCCTTTAATACGTTGGTTCTCTTCCCCTTTCATATAATTAATGTCTAGAAATGTGTATTAGTAATAAGTATATCATATATGTACTAAAAAATAAGCATATTATATCACTCTATCTAGACTACGACTTTTCAGTTTCTCCTTTCTTCAGCTCCCCTCGCCCCCACCCCCCTTCGTTCTTTTTCACTCAACATATTTAAAGAACACATAATTCTCTACTAGAGAAAAATACAAAGCTGAGTCTTTCCTCTCATTCAAAAGTCCTAATTAGTGCTCTATTATAGAAAAACAAAAATTTCAGCCTGTTTTCCTTCCATTAGAAAACCATGAAATCATAACTAATGCTCTATTAAAGAATACAAATTTCAGGTTGCAATATATATTTTAACTCTTGACTGGAAATTGAAAAGTGGGGAAACTGGCATTCTTTGCTAGTTGGATATAGAGAAGGATATTGATCAATTAAATTGAACTCTTAAAGAAGATGGGCCTTGGAAATCGGTGGATATTTTTTTGTATCTCTACTGTAAAATTCTCAGTCTTAGTTAACAGAAGTCCAGTTGTTTTTTTCTCTCCTCAAAAGGGTCTCAGGCAAGGAGATCCACTCTCCCCTTTCTTATTCGTTTTGGCTATAGAGGGGCTAATTAAGTTGTTGGAAACAGCCAGAGAACTACAATGGATCCAGGGATTTCATGTGGGCAAAAATTCCATCACCTCTGTCACTGTATTTCATCTACTTTATGCAGATGATAGTTTGATCTTTTGTGGAGCAGACAACCAACAAATGAACTACCTTAACATCACTCTGATGGTTTTTGAATCAATCTCTGGATTGCACATAAACATGCTCAATAAGTTCCCAACCTAGAAGCTCTGACAGAGATCTTAGGTTGCAAAACTGAATCTCTACCTACCACTTATCTGGGTTTACCACTTGGGGTCAAGTTCAAGTCTATTGAGATGTAGAATGGAGTTGTTGAAAGAATGGAGAAGAGGCTTGCTACATGACAGATGCAATACCTTTCTCCAGGAGGTAGTCACTCTTATAAATAGTGTACTGGACAACATTCCTACTTACATTATGTTCCTATTTCCTGTGTCAAGTTCAGTCACTAAGCAAATTGATAGACTCAGAAGAAAGTTCCTACGGGAAGGGAACAATCAAACCCATAAATTTGCTCTAGTCGAATGGAAAAAAATGACTCTTCCAAAGTCCCTAGGAGGGTTGGGGATTAGAGATTTGAAGTTGCATAATAAGGGATTGCTAATGAAGTGGATATGGACAACCTGAGGCTGGCTACTGGAATATGGTGCCCAAAATCATTGGTGCACTATTAGAAACAGAGAAGCACATGGTGTGGCAGGTGTGGAATCACATCAACAACCTTTAAGATTTTTTTTTCAAAGAGTCTCCTTCAAGGCAGGAATGGTCTCCACATTAAATTCTGGGAAGATTTATGGCTAGGTGATTCTACTCTTAAAATTTCCTTCCCAAGACTCTTCCGGATAGCAAACAACAGAGATGCCTCCATTGCTCAGTATAGGGAAGGCAATGTTCGGAGCCCTATTTTCAGAAGAAATATCCAGGATTGGGAAATCAATGACCTCCTACATCTTTGTTTGGCCTTAATTGGGTTATGCTTTTTTCTATCAAAGATGCTTATGAAAGCTGGATACTATGGAGAGTTGACAAATCCATCAAAAGGATCCGGAGAATGATCCAAGCAGCCATATTCTGGTATATTTGGAAAGAAAGAAACAATAGATGTTTTGATGGGAAATCAACTCTACCAGTTCTTTGAAAGAAATCTGCTTAGTCATTTTGTTTAGTAGGCATTTCCATACTCCGGTAAATAGTGTTGATAACGTTTTGGATTTTGTTGTCTCCTTGACTCTTATTTAGCCAGTTTCTGAGGAAGCATAGGTTTAGACTGTTTGCACAAGATTTTGATTTAGCTATATGTTTGAAGCTTAGATTTATTCTGTGACTTTGCATCTACTTGATGCCTTTCTAATGCAATTTGTTTACTTTATCCAAAAAAAAAAAAGATTTACGCGATACCCAAATAATACTACTAAGTGCTAAGAAAAGGAGAATAGCAGAGTTTCTATGTTCTTTCATAAATAGAAACAATCAAGCACACAATGAAAATAGAAATAGAAAAACCAACAGAAAATATCAAGCATAGACATGGTCAACACACATCAACTCAAAACTAAAATCAATTAAAGAGGAAAGTATGACAGCCAAAGAGTGCAGTCCTGTTTTGAAGCTTCAGAAGTTTCAAACATGGTATATGAACGATAATATCTATAAGATTTTAAGGTCTAAGCATGGGTGACGTAAAAAATATTTACACGTTCAGATAATTTTTGGGACAATGGAGTTTCTATCATAAAAATTAAATGGTAACATCGTAAAAAAGATAATTAACATGTGACTAGCGTAACAAAATATTTACGTAGTTAGTGCATATAACTTCAATCCTAAGGAATGATAATGTTTATAATGAGGTCTAGGCTGAATAAATGCAGAAATTTCTAAAGATGTAGTTGTTGTCGCATGAAATAATTTCCAAATTTCCTCAGTGACTGGCCATCCTCCAATACATCTTTCATTTTCCAGAACGAGTCTAACAAGTTAAAAGGAATACATCTACTACCAACATTCCTAGAGCCAAATAAATATGATGAAGATTCAAACTATAGTCTCTTGGATAAGTTGCTATTTTTCAATGAAATGAGTAATGGAATTGTTTGATACCACCAAAGGTTGTGGTGGAGAGGCTTCGGGTTCAAGCACCAGGAATGAAGTCACCTTTAGGGGGGGGGGAGCATTTTACCCTCTAAAGTAGAACTTCACGGCATGAATCTCGACTAGTGGGGCCCAAAGCGGGTACCAGTCAATGGAGTAAACAAGAGAACTGTTTGATTAGTTTCCATCAATATAGCAATGACATACATCACAATGCTCCCCAATGTGAGTTTTCTAGAAATATTACAATGAAGAAAGCCGATATCCCTCTGCATTGTACTAAAAAGGTTGTTAAATTATATAAAAAAAAATTTGACAGAATTTGATAACTAAAAGTAAGCAACATTGCCACCTGTACTGTGGTTAAACTGAAGCTTCAAGGCATAATTATTGATGTTGCCATAACATAAGCAGAAGCGCATAGCTAATAAAAGTTAAGTACTTATTCTGATGCACTTCCCTTCAGCGCGATTCTACTTGCATTGGAAGCTCAGAAAAATGTGGAACACCCATCAAATGCTTTTGCAATTTGTGTTTCTAGAATCTGTGCTAGTAACAGCCAAAAAACAGCACTAAATATCTCAATCAGAAAAAAGATCTCATCTCAAATGATCTCGAAATGGAAGTACTATGCTTATATGCTTTGCTTCCCATCATGATTCCTTCTTCAGATTGTGGACACTTCTGTATAGCTCCTCCTCGCGAGCACTTTTTGCAGCAAGAGCCTCCTCATCAAGCACTTGGATAGGCGACCACTCGGGAAGTTTTAACCAATCATCTTTCTTATTGACCAAAGAGTCATAGTAGCTTCTCAAGGCTGATTTTACTCTTGTAGTAGCATAATCAACTGTAGTACCAAAAACCGCAAACATGACAGAATAACACACATCACCAAGTTGACCACCTGATAATCATCCAACAGAATAGGCCAACTATTTATCAGGTTCATTAGTATCAAGCACGATCAATAAAACGTCTCTGAGAAAAATACATTAGAAATTCTAGACTAAATGTTGTCATCAAAATTTTCAGCTCAAACTGCATCCAACTGAACAGGATTCAACTAGTAGAATCAGTTATGGGAAAAAGGTTTAAAGCAAACAATATATAGATATTACAATATCACATCGAAAGTAGGGCCAATAAAGTTCACAACACTTTTTCATAGGCGTTGTGACTTAATGGGATTCAAATCCAATAAATGACAAAACAAAACATAAGCAAGGGTAAAGATGGCCAACATAAAGGGTTTTCCAAATTACACAGTATAAGCTTCAATCCTAAATGGTTTATTTGCACAAGTATTTATCCGGTATGGAAATCTTAAGTTTGGGCAAACTACTAACATAGTTATGAGATTGTTTGGACTGCACCACGAGAATACAAACCTAGCATTGAACAGATAAAGGTATGAGACATACAAGATTTTTTCGATAAGTATCAAAGCCATAGTAAACTTTACAACTGGCCGTGCTGAGAACAACTATTTTGAATGATATCACAAAAAATGCTAGTGCCAACCCCAACTAATTTGGGATTGAGGGCGGTTGTTATGTTGTATGACTAGAATGTTGAAGTACAAATGCACTCTTGGTTTTAGACACATGTGTGAAACTTCATATATAAATGTTTGAAGTTGATTTTGAAGCTATTAAACTTACAAAAATTTACGTACTTCAACTATGTTTCAAAACGGTCCTATGTTTCAATCGCGGTCCTCAAATCAGCTATCTGTGCACTTTCATTTTTTTGGATAATTAAAAAAAGGCGTGAGGGATATTCATATTAGGTTCGAGACTTTATGGATAATGAATATGCTCTTCTACTCTTCATTTAAAAATTAGACTTTTATCTTCAGTAGTGTTCAATTTCATGACATGCGCTGATTCACAAGTAACATGTCACATGTTTAGCGCTAGACCAGGGCTCTTTACGTGCTTCTATTTTTTTGGTGTGGTTGGAACAGTAGAACCTCAAAAAAAGTATTTATACCTTTCCTCAGACAATTGATGGCTCCTTTACTTTACTGAGTGCATTCATTGCTATTTGCAAGAACTAATGGAAGATTAATGTAGGAGCAATTTCCATCATGCCAGTACAAATAATTAAAATTGCATGGTACAGTACCTATGAGTCTATGAGTAACTGCTCGATTATTATTAGTTGTATCTAATAGAAGTTCTTACATACTGTAATATACAACTTTATGTCTTCGGTATAATCAGGACTATTTACACTAGTGTGACCTTGGTTCCCACTGCTTATTCACTGGTGAACAAAGACAATTTGACGCCCTTCAGAAAGAAGTGCTTTTGATATCAAATTGGTAAACCAAAACCAACTTGTTGAAAGTAAGAGATAGAGCAAACGTCATGAACCTTAATAGAGTTTCAGTGAACAACCAAATAGATAAGAAATATACCAATTTGGATCCGCCAAACCTCTTATCACATTAAATATTTTTATCAGGAACTTACGAGCATCACAAGCCACTCAAAGGCAACCAAAAGATCAACACATGTCGACTCACGGGCGAATAATCATTCGATATACCAGGGCTATTATCCCACGGAGACTAATTGTCCTCTCGACTAGCACAACAATAGATGCACCGGGCTACACGCCTCAGAGGTTATTGTCCTCTGGACTGACAGAACAATAGATACATCGGATAATACGCCACAGAGGTCAATCATCCTCTGGACTGACACAACAATGCTAAAAATGATACATTAGGATCCATAATGGCTAATCGTCCTATGGACTAGCACAACTTTCCCATACAGGCCGAAACACAAACAAATACATGTCATGACATATTAACCGAATCATCAATCATGACTAATATCCGAATTCACTTCTCAAGTATCTTCTCACAATAGAGGTATTACAAGTCATAATCAATTTAGGAACCTTATTCAAATCACTTATTCAGTTTCAAGTTCAAGAAAACTCATTCAAAGGCATAACACATTTAAAGCTTCAATATTTAGAAAATAAGTTCAACCATCCTATAATGGGGCAAAACACGTTCATCACAATAGTATAATTCATATAAAGTTCGATGCGGGCTTGACCCTACACGCGTATGACCTTGTTCAAATATCACCTTTAATTCGAAAATAAGTTCAACAAGGATCAACCATCAAACTAGGGTTTCAACGTGCACATACCACTAAAGAGGATTCTCAAAATCAATCATGCTTTCAAAAAATCCTTAAAAGTAGACATGTTTTAAACGACGTTTTTGAAAAAAGAATACATACTTTAAAAGAGAATTTCAAAAATATAGACATACATCCAAAACATTTTCAAAAAAAGAAGACATACTTTAAAAGAGAATTTCATAAACATAGACATACCTTAAATCTCGTTAAAACATTCCAAATGTAAGCTCTGCGCTTCAAAGAATTGCCCCACATCCAATTTGAAGATTTCACAATTAATATTGATAAGTTTTTACCAATTTTCGTAGCTACTGTTCATAGCTCAAAAGACACTGCTCCGAACCTCCAAATCAAATCTCCACGGTTCAAATTTAAGACCTACATATTATAAATTAGGGCTGGCTAGTGGTAGGGACAGCCCGACTCCCAGGCGAGCCCGTCCGAGGCAGTCCGGTCCGCCCGACCCGCAAAAAAAAAAACAAAAATACGGGCGGGACTCAAACTCGGGACGGGACGATGTCTCGTCCCGCGGGACCCGAGCCCGCCCCAGGCCCGCGAGACCCGACCCCGCCCCGACCCCGACCCCGACCCCGACCCCGACCTTTGCAAAAATGGCCGTCGCACCAACGACCATTTTAGATTATGGCCGTTGGCCAACGGCCATTTTAGCCCTCCCCAACCCCTACCCTTAATATTTATTTTTAACCCATAAGTTATTATATTTACACTTTAACCCAATTTTTCAACTATAAATAACTCATTTTCTCTTCATCTTTCTCACAAATCTTCCTACAATCTCTCTAATTTCTCAATATATCTCTCTACAATTCTACATTGTTTGCTAAATATTCAATTTTATTTATTCATTTGGGAATTGGTAGTGAAGTTGGCAACTAGCTTGAGGATCTTCCATCGAGCAAAGTTTCAATTTTCAACCTCTCGATTACACGTCGACGTTACGTCGGCGTTTGGTACATTCGTTTCTTCATTAAATTATTATTGTCTGTTTATTTAGTTTAGATCACTTAATTTTATTGTCTTTAATTATTTATTTATTTATTTATTATCATAATTAAAATGGAAGGATTAAAAGGTATGTTTAAGGGTAAGGGTAAGGGTGCTTCTTCTAGTATGGGCAACCAGGGCAAGGGTACTTCTTCTAGTCATCTTATTCCTACACAGGATGATTTTGTTGATACTCAACATTTTCATACAATACCATTAGATTTAGACCAGGAGCTATTTTCTGGAACTCAAGAAGACTTTAATTTAGACGATGATCTAGATGATATACCCACTAATGTTGATGACAACACACCCACTAGTGCACCTTCAACTGAAATACCTCCTATTCCCCCTAGTATGAGACGAGGTCCAAAGAAACGACCATTAAAATCGGATGCATGGACATTTTTGATAGGGACGTAGAGAATCAAGTAGCCATATGTAAAATTTGTAAAAATGTTTTAAAATTTAAAAGCTGAAAAGGTCACGGTGGGGCGGGGTTTAATTAGACACGTAGTAAGTGCTCATCCAGCTAGGTATGCCCAATACCAGGCTTCAAAACCGGTGCGCAAACGCCCGCTCCATCAGGACAAGGTTCACATACTAATATTGTCAGGACCAAGTACAAGGTCAAATTAACCCTATGACGGGGAATTGTAGGCCCTAAATACAATAAACATAGAGATAGGGAAGCAATATCAAAATTAGTTCTTTGTGGAGGGTTTGCCTTTTTCATTTCCTTCATCTCAGGTTTTATTCATTACATTAGAGATATATATAATCCTCGCTTTTAACGGTTTTCCTAGATCAACTGTTAAGAGAGATGTATTTAAATTCGCGCATGAATATCAACAATATTTACGTTTTTCATTATATCATTTTAATGGCAAAGTATCCATCACGTCTGATATAGGTCGTAGTACTAACGGCCATGATTATTTAACTGTAACTTGTCATTGGATAGATTATAAATGGTCTATGCAAAAACATATTTTAGCGTATAGATATATAGATGATAGGCACACTGGTACTTTTATTGCAGAAAATATTTATCAAGTGTGCGATTATTACGGAATTACCGATAAAATTATGACTATTACATTAGATAACGCTTCTAATAACAATTACGCAATTACAATTTTAAAAAATAGCTTAACTCCGTCTTTTCCAGACCATTTTCATATAAAATGTGCGTGCCATATATATAACTTAATTGTAAAGGATGGTCTATCACTTTTTGAAGACATTCTTAGTAAAATACAATTTGCTATAAACTTTATTTTTAAAAGTAATAAAGTACAACGTAGAAAAGAATATAAAAAAATTTGTCATGATTGTGGACTACCTTTTAGAAAAATTCCACAAGAAGTATCCACTAGGTGGAATTCTTTATACGAGCAACTACTTGTTGCTTATGACTATAAATTACCTATAACTTTATTTTTTAACTCTCATAATAAAAAGCCAGCTGATATGATTTTAGATAGTGATTGGGAAAAAATTTCGAACTTATTGTATTTTTAGAGAAATTTTTTCAAGCAACAAAAGAATTTTCCGGTATATATTATCCTACTATTTCAACTATGTTATTTTATACAACTCTAATATTTTTATTACTTAGTGAATATATGGAAAAACCAGCTTATAAGGCAACTATTAAAAAAATGTTTCTCAAAATAAAAAAATATTTTATTCCTATTCCCTCTATTTATATTATTGGTTATGTATTAAATCCTACTATTAAAATAGACGGTACTAAATCATTAATTGAAACTATTTACGATTGTATAGAAGTACTACCACCTCCAAGTCCCAAAAATCTAAATCACCCACCACCTATTGAACAAACTAAAGAAGAAGTATTGTCTAGCGTAGAACACCAATGCAAAAATATATATAGATTTTATCAACAAGAAAATGCTAGTAACTTACCAGCTTCCATACCATCTTCTTCATCTTCAATACAACCTCACAAAGACATCTTTGTTTCTGCGGCTAGTATTGAAAGCCTCAGAAATAGAATGTGCGGTCGCACTCTACTACTAACCAAATTAGCGAGTTGGATATTTTTGTTTTGCGAGGTTCTGCATCGTATCAAGAAGTTATCAATGAAGATGGACATGAAGACTTGCTTTGAAATCTTTGGAGGGAATGAGAAGACCTTTCCGACACTTTCAATGATGGCTCGAGATGTTTTGAACATTCAAGCGTCGTCAGCTGCGTCTGAAGCGCTTTTTCTGTGCAGATATCAAATAGGAGACCACAGACACTCATTAGCCGGAGATGACTTGAAATTGCAGTATTATTCAGAGATTGGATACGAGCGGAGCGGAGAAGGTGCGGTCAACCGGAGATCAACGAAGAAGATGATGAAAACTACAACGAAATCTTAACAGAAGGTAGTGGAAGCGACGTGGATCAATTTGACCAACAAATACCAATTCCAACCCAAGAACCACATGAAATCATCAAGCAATTAGAAACGAGTTTTTTGAGAATGTAATTTTTAATTGTAATTTTATTATGTAATTTGTAACTTTTGGACAACACCACAAAGTTGCAATTTAGATTTTAGACAATTGTATTTGTATTACAAAAAAATCATATGTCTATTAAATAATATAAGAGGCACAAAAACAGCATTGGGATGTTTTTATTATACTATCTTGTTTTGTTTATTGAGTTTTTTTTATACATATGTTATTTTAAAAAAAAAAAAAACCCGCCGTATCCCGACCCGAGCCCGAGCCCGACCCGAGCCCGCCCCGACCCGAGCCCGACGGGATCGGGATCGGGACGGGACTTGCTCCAGTCCCGCCAGACCCGCCCCCGCCCCTTCTCCAGTCCCGCCCGACAGACCTCGCTGCACCGACCCGCTGCATTCGAGCCCGGCCCACTGGCCACTCTTATTATAAATTCACAATTAATATTTGAATTGGATCCAACGATTAGATTACCGAGAAACACTAATTGAATATGGCTGGTCAGAGAGAAAGTCTACAAAAATACTAGGGTTTTCTCTAACTCTTCACTGCTTTTGATTTTATAGGGTTATGGGGTGGATGGATTTATTCTAGTTTTCAGAAATAATATAATCTTGTAGAATTCAAAGGTTTTTGATTGAAAGACTTACCTTAGAGGAAACCTTAGGTAACTAGATCGTCAAATCAAACTCTTGACTATTTCTTGATTGTAAGAATGTTCTTGTGGTTCTCGAAGGATTGGAGTGCCTAAGTTCTTAAGGGATGGAGGTAGAGAGAGTATACATAGTATATTAGGGTTTAAATAGTGTTAGGGAAAGTTTTTACTTTAGATTATAATAAAATAAGGAGTCCCAATTTGGGTAGAAAAAGGCTAAAAAGCGTATCCCAAAATCTGAAAAGTTTGCTCAGACTAGCGTTAGTAAAATAAGCATAACTCCTAGCACATAGATCTATTTGAGTTCCACCATATGTGATTGGAAAGGAATTTCAAAGATCTACAACGTTCATGTTTTAAGGTTTCTCAAATCATCTATGGATGTTCACGTAAACTAGATAGAAGTCTGGATTACCGCAGACTTATACGATTTTATCAAATCTTACGCTCCTCTCTGTTTGGCTTGATTTCAAAACAACTATTTTCACTTAAATTCACCTTGATAGAACTTCTTAAAACTAATATGTCACATTAATACTCATTTAACATATTCACACCTAACACGGATTTGCAGAGTGTTACGTTATCCCTTTCTTAGGATCATTCGTTCTCGAATGAGAGTTATGGCCTAAGGTTTACACTAAACCTCAAGTTTTCAAAAAATAATTACGCTAGATTTCCTTTGTATTGTAAGCTATCCCAAAACAAAATACAGCTAACACCCTAACAATAACCATATGGTCCTTACAGGTACTTCCACAACAACAATAAATAAGCCTAAACATGAAATAAGGGATTCACACCTTTAGTCTACTTTTGCGAGAATTCGATAACCAGACGGTTCAAGACATACCTGGAGTAGGAAATAAATGAGGTATTACGACTTGATTGTCATTAACTAAAACTAGATGGAAACTATACCCTTTTGAGTTTATTTTGTGAGTCTTAAGATACAAAATAAGTGTACCTCGAGGTTTAACGATATCACTCTTCCATTCTATAACGGGTTCATCAGGAAATTCAAGCCTAACTATTTTTAATTGACATTCTAGAGTTTCATAAACTTGGAAAGACAATCTATTCCCAATCATATCAAAGCTCACCATTTCTAATCCAAACTAATCAGCAGTAGTCTCATGACCCTTCACTACAACTACACGGTCTCTATAGAACCATGAAGCAATAACGGGGACACTAGCAGGGGTATTCACAGAAAAGGGTTCTAGCAATTATTTGAGTTCCACACCAGAATCAACGGCAAAGTACGGAGTCACATAAGAAATATTTTAACCCGGACCTATCCACGAATACATATCAAGCGAATAAATAGTAATAATACATATCTCAAAAGATCAGTGATCACACCTTACAATCACCATCAAACACCTACGATAGAATTCCAAATGACTTTGTACCATCCATCGACTTATAAAACATAACCAATGTGCACCTCATAGCACCAATGTTCAATAGGTTAGAAACTATAACATATGTTAAAGTCATCTCCACGAGGCATGAGTAATGGACAAGTCAGTACGATCCTAAAGGAAGTTCAAACTCTATAGCACAACCTAGAATCAAGAAGAATGAGAAACAACTACAATGACCTGATAGTCTTTCGAACTTGTAGGTGATCAGGTTGTACAAGGAAGACTCCACTAGATACAACTCCATAGACACAAACCAATCCTAGGACACAGCTAAATCTAGGCTCTGATACCAATCTTGTCATGCCCCAAAAACCACCCTGAACGCAACAGACATCCGATGTTATGAACGACACCGGAAGCACCTTATAAAATAAATAAATATCTATTCTCTTCAATAGTCTTTTAATATTTATTTAAAACAGTCACTGATGGCTAACTAAAAGCATACTCATACTTTAAAAACAAATCAGTAGAAGTGTAATAAGAGTAAGATGTCATAGAACATGGCAAACGCCTCAATAAGTCGTACGAGACTTTCAAAATCTACCCACAATTCTAACAACTATCTATGGAGCTTATAAGAAAGATAAACAAAGTCTAACACATCGGGATGCAACCCAAAAACTAAAACAATAAAACTAGATAGATGGGTGTCCCACGAACAAGGGTGTGTGCTCACCAATAAGTCTGGAAAGCAGCAACTTCTCCTACTATGTATGCATATCACAAACATGCTCTTCTTCGCTACCTAACATACCATTAAAAAATAATAATGATATGTCTGAGTACTGGGTACTCAGTGAGTGTCTAAGGGGCAATAGTTAACAAGATCCAAATAAGATAGTACATTAAAACTTATGAAATAATAGTAGTACAACAGTTTGAAAGTAAGACATAGAGCAAATGTCATCAACCTTAATAGAGTTTCTGTGAACAATAAAATAGACAAGAATATACCAATTTTAATCCGTCAAACCTCTTATCATATTAAATATTTTAATCAGGAACTCACGAGCATCACAAGCCACTCAAGGCAATCAAAAGATCAACACATGCTGATTCACGGGTGAATAATCATTCGATACACTGGAGCTATTATCCCACGGAGGCTAATTGTCCTCTCGACTAGCACAACATTAGATGCACCGGTCTACATGCCTCAGAGGTCAATAGTCCTATGGACTAAACATTAATAGATACACCAGGTAATACGCTATGGAGGTCAATCATCCTCTGGACTGACATAAAAATGCTCAAAAGCGATACATTAGGATGTATAATGGTTAATCGTCCTCTGGACTAGCACAACTTTCCCATACATGCCGAAACACAAACAAATACATGTCATGACATATTAACCAAATCATCAATCATAACTTATATCCTAATTCACTTCTCAACCATTTTCTCACAATAGAGGTATTTCAAGTCATAATCAATTTAGGAACCTTATTCAAATCACTTATTCAGTTTCAAGTTCAAGAAAACCCATTCAAAGGCAAAACACATTTAAAGCTTCAATCTTTAGAAAATAAGTTCAACCATCTTATAATGTGTCAAAACATACTCATCACAATAGTATAATTCATCTAATGTTCGATGCGGGCTTGACCCTACATGCGCATGACCTAGTTCAAATATCACCTTTAATTCAAAAATAAGTTTAACAAAGATCAAACACCAAACTAGGGTTTCAACGTGCACATACAACCAAAGAGAATTCTCAAAACTGATCATGCTTTCAAAACATCCTTAAAAGTATACATGTTTCAAATGATATTTTCAAAGCATAGATGTATATCAAAACATTTTTAAAAGTAGATATACTTCAAAGAAGATTTCAAAAATAGACATACATCCAAAACATTTTTTTTAAAAAGAAGAAATTCTTTAAAAGATAATTTCAAAAACATAGACATACATCCAAAACGTTTTAAAAAAAAAGACATACTTTAAAAGGTAATTTCAAAAATATAGACATACATCCAAACATTTAAAAAAACATACTTTAAAAGAGAATTTCAAAAGCATAGACATACCTTAAATCAAGTTAAAACATTCCAAACGTAAGCTCTGTACTTCAAAGAATCACTCCACATCCAATTTAAATATTACACAATTAATATGTACAAGTTTTTACCTATTTTCATAGCTAATGTTCATAGCTCAAAAGGCACTGCTCCGGGCCGCTAGATCAAATTTTCACTGTTCAGATTTAAGACCTATATGTTATAAATTTTTAGTAAAAATTTGAGTTTGATCCAATGGTTAGATTACCGGGAAACACCAATTGAATATGGTTAGTTGGAGTGAAAGTCTACATAAAATATTAGGGTTTTCTCTAACTCTTCACCGCTCTTGATTTCTTAAGGTTATGGGTTGAATGGATTTATTCTAGTACTTAAAATGATATAATCTTGTGGAATTCAAAGGTTCTTGATTGAAAGACTTACCTTTCAACAACAAGTGTTGATCTACCACTTTCATCACTAAATAAGTTTGGAAGTTTTATTTTATGAGCGCCTTCCTCGAAACTCACCAAATAAGGATTCGAACACAAGCCAAACTGTTTTGACTTAAAATGATGTCCATATTGAGCCATGAATCCCAGAGGATATAATACCTTGCCATAGGTAGAATAATGGAACGGTGCACCATTCAATTTTGTGCTAGAGCAAAAGATGGCACCTACTCTAGTTTCACGCTTGACTCACAATGGCCTTTTACAACTTGGTAGAGTTTGAACCGGAGCTAACTAAAATTTCTTCAAGGCTTCAAAGACTCTTGTTGCTCCTCGGAGCCATTCATCCTCATCTCTTCTTATTAGTTCGTTGATAGGGGCAACAAGGGTACAAGAATTCTGTATGACAAGATAAGGAAAAGAAGCCGAACCAAAGTAGTTATTTACCGCATTGGCTCCTGCATACTCGGGCCATCGCTGGCTAGATTCTACCGCGGTTGGATTATCACACATGCCCTCAGATGATGCGATATAACCCATGGATAGTGGTAGCATCTTGTTCATGGAACTCATGGTAGAGCTTGTAGCATTGCACAATCTAAATGGCATGATAGAGTTTTTGTCCCGTGGTGTTTTTGGTAAGCCAAGGATGAAATCCAAGTGCACCTCTTCCCATGGTTGCTTCGGAACCGGCTAAGGAATATGCGATTCTTGGTTGAAGAATCTTTTAGCCCTTTGAAATATGGAAAACTTCCTTACCACTTCATTTACATCTTCAAACTTGGGATCTCGTTCATAGAACTCCTTTAATACTTGAAATCCCATCGGTCTTTGCCTACGCATGGTCAACATTAGGGGCCTTTGAAGAAGTGTATCTGCCACTATAAGGGATTTATCATCTTCATGTCTTGTGACGAATGTGGAAGCGTGTAAGTATGATACCCATTTAGCAAGTCTCAGATTCAACTTCCTTTGTACCACACAAAATTCCTCGTCGCAAGTATAATAAGAAAGTCGTGTATCAACTAATCACCCACTAAAAGAAGCTATGGATTCTTGGTCCTGAAGTATGACTACTCCAACATCATGTTCAATCTCACGGTTCGGAATAAGGGCAGTAAGGAAACCATAGTCTCAAATAGCATGAGGATAAGAAGAAGCTGAGCCATGTAAGCTTCTTACCGCCCTTGCATTTGTACAGTTGGGCCAATTTCGGCTGGTTCTTACTTTGGGTGGATTGATGTGACGATTCAAGGTTAAGATCTTGTGTTCTCGTACCAACCACTCCTTGTGAATGAGACTTATAGAATAGATTAGGATGTCACAAACTTAGAATGACACCAGGAATCGTTGGTACACACCATGCTGGGTTTTGAAGATCACCTCCCCTTCAATTCCCTCTCGGGTTTTCATCAGTTGGGAACCGTCTTTGAACTCCATTTTGGAAAGCAACCTATCGCCACTCAACTTACCCCAATAGTCATCTATCATTGGCATAAAAGACTCATTATAGATTGCTCGACCATCAACACATATGTTCCAAGCTCCACTCTCTTTTGGCGTCAATAAGGCAGAACTAAGGCCCTTTCGGTCATAGCCTTTGCTTAACAATTCTTGTTCTTGGCCTTGCAATTCTTTAGTTTCTTCCGAATGGCATCCATAGTCTTGGTGAGTAGGCAATGAACTTCTTGAAAATAAATCAAGAGCAAGTTCACTATCTTTCACCGGTAGTGTTTCGGATGCAATGTCATTTAAAAGTTCCTCCACATTGGCATTTTCCACCGTGATTTCCTTGCGCACCAATGTAACTAGAGGGCTCCCCTTCTTAAATTCTTTGTCTATCCTTTGTGCATCAAGAAAGGGGGTCTCGGAGTCCTCTTGTTCTTCAAGTAGTACGAGTTCCATGATGGCCAAGGAAAACCCACACTCTCGATACTCTTCTCTAATCACAACCAGGGAATTAGGATATTCACTTACAAAGTGTCCTACTTCTTGACATTGGAAGCACTTCTTTCTCCTTTTATCTATCCATTTTGTAACTTCAATACTTTCGTGGTTATACAAAGGGTTAGTAAAGGAGGTACTACCCCTTTCTACCTTTCACTTTCGTGACGATACAAGGGATTAGTAAAAGAGATTTTGCCCTTTGCTTTAACATTCGTGGATTTAACATAGGGCCTTGGGGATACCTTTACTTGCATGTCTTGAGCTATTTTGTACAACCCTTGACTTGGAATTTTTACTCACGGCATTCCTCGCAAGTTCTTCTCTCAAGACTTGCGCATTTTTCGCAAACATGTCCCTTACGATCCTCCTTAGTTCTTCTTTGTTTATGTGAGCCATAGCGTTAATGCGTGGGATGGGAACGCCTTGCTCTGATACCAATCTGATATATTTAAGAAGGGGTGTAAGTGAGTAAGTGGGTCGGGGCTTAGTTGTAATCAGGTCAACCTAAAATTAGGATTCAAAAGTGGGGGTTCTCGGCTTATCGGCTACTGCCGGCAGTGTGGTGTTTGGTGGCTGTTTCGGGTGGTTTTAGGGAGAAGTGGGTTTAGGCGTTTTATGGGGTGGTAATGGGTGAGTTGAGGGTTGTTGTAGTGGTTGGGGTTCAGTAGTTTAATGGTGGCGAGATCTCAGAAACTGGATGAAACAGTGAGGTATCAGTAAGGGTTATTTCAGTGGACTATTTGTGGTTGTCGGGTTCAGACGAGAAGTTATGGGTGGTTCCGGTCAGTGACCTTTAGTGGGGATATTTATGGAGTCTTGTGGGATGTGGTGGTAGAAATAATGAAGTGGTTTAGTAAAGTAATGAACAAGAGATGCTAGGTGCAAACCCGAGTACAAACCAAGTGTTTGAGATGGTCGATATGAACAAGGATAATGACACAAGATTTTTAATGCTCGTGTCGACACCAAGATGAGTTTGGACAATTGGAAAAGGACTAGACTGGGGTTTCTAATTACAAGCCCGTAAACAAGCCAAGTGAGGGTGGTCGGTAACCTTAAGATAGACCCTAGGTTTGGGTTTGATTGGATCACACAAGTTCCAACGTCCACTTGCACTAAGGGGGGTTCCTTAAGCTTGGGTTGATTAGATCACACAAGCTCTAACCAAGACTTACGTCGAAGGGACCTTAGTTTGGGTTCAAATAAGGCACACAAGTCTTAGCTAAACTTACACCAAGGGTTTGGTTCACACAAGAACCGAAGGCCCATACAAGGACCAATCTAAGGTAGACAACACACAAGTTGAATACTTTAGAGTATGAATAAAACTCAAGTTTATATTTCAATTAATAACTATGATTTTTACGACATCCTAAGGTCCTATTTATAGTAGTACATGGACAATTCTAGAAGGATAAAAAAGGACACAAACTACTTGGCAATCTCGGCCAAGTGGGAACAAATGGGAAGATGTTCGAGTTAACTTGGGGAACAAGGAGTAAACCAACTCTTCAAGTTCTCTAGACCACTATTTTTATGTCTTCCATGTAAATCAGTGCATGAACTTATTAGTTCATGAATCATTTCCTTGGAGCACGTGTGGAAGTTTCTTGTCCTTGAAGTACATTGGCCGAAATGGGAAGGAGGGGATGAATCCCAATCTTCCATGCATTCTAGATCCTTCCTTGGTACCCATCACATATAAAATGTTATCTCATCAATTGTATTCTTGGGTAGTTTTGAGAACCATTCCCTCTTGGCATGAACCTTGGGCCGAATGACCATGTGAATTGCTCGGCCAACTCCTCAACTTCCGGGTTGCCTACTTGGTGTCTTCAAGTGCACGAGTGAGATAACCCCTTGGGTTTTCCAAGCCATTCTTTTGTGTCTTGCATGCATGAACTTAGGCTCCTTATGAATCATCTTCTTGGAATGTATTTGTAATCTTTCATTCTTTGCATAGGTGCCTTGGTGAGTTGTTTTCGGCCAACTCTTCATCTCCCCTAGGCCGATCTTGAGGTCTCCTATGTAGTCAAATACATGAACTAGTTAGTTCAGGAATTCTCCTCTTGGAAGCCTCATCTTCTAGATGATTCTTGGAAGATACTCTCGGATTAGTCACCTCCTCATTACACGGTTTAGTCACCTTATTACATGACACATTAATTGTATCCTAATGGGCGCTAAGAGTTATTTACACGTTACATCATATCCTAAGGAGAACTACAAGCTAAGCTAGGAATTAAAGATAAGCTAAAAGAAATAAAATGGTCTTCGAACAAGACCTACATACCTACATACAAAGCCGAAATAAACATGCTTCTCGGATCTTCACGTGACAATTCCAACTCCACTCCATTTTCCATTCCACATTAGGCATGTTAGTGTAGATTGACGGGCCATCGTTGGCACTCTTAGAAAAACACCTCCCAACTTACATTGCCAGTTTAGGTCCGCAGGCTTTCTTACATTAGATTCAAAGATAGTTAGTTTAAATAGAATAACCTATTTTACTTAACTTAATCCAACTAAAACTGATTTTTTGAACGTAAGTCAAAACAATCCCATTTTTGAACAAGTAGAATGGTTCTCGATGTCAAAAAAACAACTCACCAAGGCACCTATGCAAAGAATGGAAGTTTCCAAACATATTCCAAGAAGATGATTCAAAAGGAGCCTAAGTTCATGCATGCAAAACACAAAAGAATGGCTTGGAAAACCCAAGAGGTTATCTCATTCATGCACTTGAAGACACCAAGAAGGCAACTCAGAAGTTGAGAAGTTGGCCGAGCAATTCACATGGTCATTCTGCCCAAAGTTCATGCCAAGATGGAATAGTTCTCAAAACTACCCAAGAATACAATTAATGAGATAACTAGTTCATTTGTGAAGGGTACCAAGAAAGAATCTAGAATGCATAGAGGATTGGGATTCACCCCCCCCCCCCTTCCCATTTCGGCCAAGGTACTTCAAGGACAAGAAACTTCCACACGTGCTCCAAGAAAATGATTCATGAACTAACTAGTTCATTCATTGATTTACATGGAAGACATAAAAGAGTGGTATAGAGAAATTGAAGAGTTGGTCTACTCCTTGTTCCCCAAGTTAACCTGAACCCCTTCCCATTTGTTCCCACTTGGCCGAGATTTCCAAGTAGTTTGTGTCCTTTTTTTATACTTCTAGAATAGTCCATATACTACTATAAATAGGACCCTCAGGATGTTGTAAAAATTAGAGTTGTTGATTGAAATATAAACTTGAGTTTTACTCATACTCTAAAGTATTCAACTTGTGTGTTGTCTACCTTAAATTGGTCCTTGTGTGGGCCTTCAGTTCTTGTGTGAACCAAACCCTTGGTGTAAGTTTAGCTAAGACTTGTGTGACTTAGTTGAACCCAAACTAAGGTCCATTCGACATAAGTCTTGGTTAGAACTTGTATGATCCCAAGCTTAATGAACCCCTTGGTGCAAGTGGACGTTAGAACTTGTGTGATCTAACCAAACCTAAGCCTAGGGTCTATCTTAAGGTTACAGACCACCCTCACTTGGATTGTTCACGGGCTTGTACTTAGAAACCCCGATCTAGTCCTTTTCTAATTGGCCAAACTCATCTTGGTGTCGACACGAGCATTAAAATCCTTGTGTCATTATCCTTGTTCATATCGACCGTCCCAAACACTTGGTTTGTACTCAGGTTTGTACCTAGCATCCCGTGTTCATTCCTTGCCCAAACCACTTCATTCTTTCTACCACCACATCCCATAAGACTCCATAAACAATCCCACTAAAGGTAACTGACCGGAACCACCCATAACTTCCCGTCCAAACTCGACAACCACAAACAGTCTATTGAAACAACCCTTATCAATACCTCACTATTTCAGTAAGTTTTCGAGACCTTGCCACCATCAAACAACTGATCCCCGACCACTACAACCTCAACTCACTTGTTACCACCCCATAAAATGCCTAAACCCAATTCTCCCTAAAATCACCCGAAACAGCCACCAAATCCTACACTGCTTGCAGTAGCTGATAAGCCGAGAACCCCCACTTTTGAGTCCCAATTTTGGGTCAACCCAATTACAACCAATCCCCGACCCACTTACCTAATTACACCCCTCCTTACATACATCAGAATCGTTTGCCTATTCAAAATTTCAACTAGGTCCTAAAGGTTCCAATAATAACCAGGTGTTTTTACAAGTCTATACATATGAATTTATAATAGTAAAAATGAGAACAAAGAGTAAACCCATCAACATAAAATAATGTAATCTTCACTCATTACTATGCCTCGTACTTAGCAGTCGACTCAATCTATTTATGTATTGGGCCAAAGGTCCAACAAGAGAATGCAAAGGTTGGGAATAGAGTCCATTTGGACTCTCGGATAAGTGGGGCATGCAGGGGCAAAAAGAAAGAAAGTGGTTAGAATGTACCTCTACTTAGCAAATAATATATTAGGAAGTTAAAACATGTATAGTACTTAGAAACATTGGAACAGTCTTGTGTACCATCAGATATACCATATATAAAGTGTATACACATTTGTATTCAAGGTGTATACACCTCATATACTATAATATATTGGGTATGCAATGTTGTATATATTATAATATATTGGGTATGCAATGTTGTATATACTATAATATATTGGGTATACACCTCATATACTATAATATATTGGGTATGCAATGGTATACTGAGTGTATATAAAGATTTATACACCTCAATATGTTCATAAATATCTCAAAGCATATTAGGAGAGAGAGAGAGAAAATGAAGGAAAGAGCAGTATGGAAATCATTTAAACACATAATTCAGAGGCAACACAAATATTATCCAAATAAACAAACCTTAAAGTGATAGTGAAATGTCATACATATTCTCCGATACTTAAGCATTTTACAAGAAATAGTTAGATAATACAAGTCATTATGAATACAACAGTTAGTGATATAACTAGTGACTTAGTCATCCAGACAAGAGAGCAGGTGAAGAACACATCATTTCCAGTTCGAGCAGGAAATCAACACAAAGAGGAATAATACAAAGAAAACCCTCATTCAAATAAAGAAATGTGGGATGCTCAGTACTTCTTCAACATATATCATCTCATGACACACCCAAACACATCAAAACGTAGAGAAAAAACCTTATCCTAACTTGTTATTCAATCCTACATGACATAAATGGAAATCCTAGGACATGAAAGCAACTCAGGTATACATTTAGACTTTTGAGAGATAGCAGTAGTTTCAGTTGAGCAGAACAAGAGAAGTCAAACATTGCTCATACTAGGATTGCGACTAATTAGATCTCAGCAAAGGAAATGTTATCCAGTGAAAGGAGAAGTTGGAAAGTCAAGCAAGTAATAGGGTAGGATCACAGTCTAGCATGTATATAAGAGAACGATGTACACACACAAATATTCTTATTAGTTTTGTTCTCAACAGAGATAAAATGAAACCACATATGATACCAATTTTTTAATTAAAAATCATGTAATTAATCTCTTATGAGAAAAGAGACCCATTTAAGTCACGAGAGAAGTTTGATCCATAAAATCAGCAAAAAAACAGACTTATACTTAAGAGTTTTAAGTACATTTTGAGTTTAAAACATGGTCCAGCACTTGTGTGTCCTTAATATATGCTAAAGTTTAGAAAGAAAGAAAACCAAATTGGTGATATTTAATTAACACTTCAAGACAAGTTCCAACTCTATTATCACACCAAACATACTCAAAGGGCCCTCACAGACCGTAAAAGAGGCATTGGGGAACCCATAACAGGGCTGAGTGGAAGTTCTCAAAGCCCCATCTTGTGATCATCACCTCAAGACATCAACTCCAAAACCTCTCCTGGCCATGTGACTCCTCTCGAATCTATTATTCACTCAAAAGAGACACTTTGGGTTCAAGTTTACTTTTACAACATGCAATATCGTAGGACAGAAACAACACTTCAAAAGAAAAGGAAAATAAAGTGACTCATGCTTCAGTTTTGAAGTCCTACAATAGATATTTTGCACACGTAGATCTCTCTCCTATGTGATACCTAATTTCGTCTATAGGATGAAACACATTACTCTACATGTTCTATGCGTAGCGTTTGCAGAATAATAAAGAATAATAAAGTATGGATACAGTATTATAGAAATCCACAGACAACATTCTGGAACTTCCAAACCAAAGAAATGCAAGATGAGAAGGAGCTTCTTTTTTTTACGTGGAAACCACCCGACTCACAAGGGCAGTAAAAACCATGACCTACACCTCTGTAGGATTTATCCTCAACTCCAATATAAAGTGAGCCTCTACAAATTCAAGTTACAAACTCTGTAACCTAGAAACTATAAAATCTAATTTCTATCCCAACAATCTACCCCGAGCCCACTCCAAGTTGATCCCTAACTTGAAATTGAATTTGACTAACTGTTTATACCTATTACAATTGCTTCTATGAAAGCGGATAAAGGTACAACTTGATAAATAACCTAAAACAAGAATCTAGACCTAAGAACTGGAAACCATTATTTAATAAAACATCTCATTTAATCTTCTTCGTAGTATTAGGGTCACACATGCTTGGTTGATTTGCTCAAGTTTTTTATTTTCTCTCTTTGTGAGTGTAATGTTCTTCATGCTGAGACTTGATATATATAGAAATTGTCTTCATCGGTCGCGGCTGACCTAAACCTTGCTTGATATGGCCCATCAAGGTAGAATGTGATTTGAGTTGGTTTAGAATTCTTACACATTCTCGCATATTTAGTTTTCTTGTAGGACTCTGAAATATCTTGATAAGTATGGTGCCAAATTCTGATAAGTATAGTAAGGAATCCTGTCACCTTGTATGCCAAGTCTTTACCATAAAAAATACAAATCTTATTCGCTGCAAGACTCTGAGAAGGAACACGTTCCTAGAGATGCTCCTTACATGTGTTCCTATGAAATCTGTCTTGCTGTTGTGTTTGAGAAGGAACATGTTTTCCGACCTGGTTCAACAAACCTCTACGTTGAGTCTTATTCTCTTTGTACTAAATATGCTCTTTGAAAGAATAAGTCTATGGACCTGGTTCATTCACCTCGTGCACTTTCTTTATCAATCATCAAAACTAACACTTGTCATTCTCGCTAATGCCAACAAATTCCCCCATTTTATGATGAGAGACCAATTTTTCTGATGCCACTATGTAACACATTTCAAAGCCAAAAAGAAGAACACCACTATGATGAACCAAGTTAGCGTATATGGGTTATAAACAACACACGCTATTTCTTTCCCCTTTTGGCATCATTAAAAAATTAATGCCATTCAGTAAAAGACAACATATGAATATGACAATATTGAACTCATGGCCACTAGGGCTATCACAAATACATCCCACTAGAACACATATCTCAATCATATCTAAGAAAAGTAATTAAGGAACAACAGATGGCAAAAGATAAGAGATAAGCACTTTATTCATTCATACTTTGAAACCAAACCAATCTATGCATTACAAAATATGAAACATTCCACTTTAAAATTGAAATACGTGACTCAACAGGGTATGATAAAGTACTTAGATACACAAGGAGACTATAGGTGCTCGGAGAGGTGAGTCTGTATACTTTCCTAGGGACTATAAGGAAGGTTGAAACAATTGTTGGATCTTTTGCCCAAGACTCACCATATTTTTCACCTTCTTACCCCAAAAAGATCCATCATCCCATCCCAGAATGCTCTTTGTTCCTACATAACGTGGTTCCATGAGCACGGGCAGTCAACTGCCATCAGTAGCCTTCTTAGTTTATCTTTAAGGACTACTTTTATGCCCCGAACTATGACATGGGTGAAACACGACACACAATGCCTGACTGCATATGATCGAGTGAATCACATGGCTTGATAATCAACATGGGCATCAAAACATGCACTAGTAATGATTTAAAACATGTAGAACATAATACTAAAAATATTATCTGAAAATATATTACAGAAATATCTGAAATCATAATAAGTCTGAATGCTGAATCTGACATGAAATGTTAAACTAGTCTAGTCGATGAAACCTCTGAAACATAAGTCGGAGTGCAAAACTGTTTATCAGGATAAAGTCTTAGCATACATCTACTCTAAAACATAATCATAAAAGTAACCAACTGACACCCCAAAATAAATGGGGCCCACCAAATAGGTGATACAAGTAAAGTCCTAGCATGCAGATCCGTCGTCCTGAAATTCAGTACCTGCACCGTAAAGTGCAGGCCCCGGACAAAGAGACGTTAGTACATTTAAATTGCACTGTACGTAAAGAAACTGGAAGAATAAGTAGGCACATGAAATAATAGGAACTGAAACTGAACAATGAACATGAGCATAGTCTGACATAAATGTAAAGGTATGTATAAAATATGTATGTATGTATATCTGTATATCTGTGGGGGAGTATTAACAAAACTGATATGTAACCACCAGATGTAAGCATGTCATCTGATGTCTACCCGATTAGCTAAGCTATATCGTACCTTGCCGGGGTACGATATATGAACATCATATGATTGATCTAATAATTCCATAAAGGCGTAACATGAAGGTATCATCCTCTGGGCGGAGCGATCCTTATCCTACGATGGCAAATATAGTTTCAGGTTGTTTGAGCCTTCTCGGTGATCTATGCAACTCCCAAAATATGGACATGAATATAGTTGGCTTGTAAGCCCATGAATTTCATGAACATAACTTGTAAACATGATTTGTAAATGTACTTCAACATGAATATAAATACAAAATATAACTTGTGCAAAAACATGCATACTTCAATGGATTGAGTAATAATGATTCATAACTTATATTCGAAAACTCATGGAATTCAAATAATGGGTTCATGGATTACAAACAGGTTTATGACAATCACAACGACATATCATGAATACGATAAATGACATATGGTACATGTATAATTTAACATGTATATAGGGTTATCATAAACTTGAGCAAAACCCTAGGTCTAAGGAATTCATGTTTCATGGATTACATATGACGTGGGGAAGAACAATGATGTTTCCACACATGGATAGAAACTCTACATACCTTAATTGCTCCAATACTTGTAATAAAAATCTGAACTTTGAAGAAGAAACCAAAAGCTTGAACCTTAATCTCTTAGGTTGGGTTTTCTTGAAAACTCTAAGTTAAAGACAATGAATCTAACTTAGGAATTGAGTACACTTGATTAGAATCGCGTGGAAATACATGGAAAAGGCTTACCTTGAGTTGTGAGAATGATGGCAGGAGAGAGCTTCATTCTAGGGCTTGGAAAATAAGAAAATTAGAAACTAATTTTTAGAACTAAGTCTTCGTATTTATACTATTCCAGTTGTTGGAGGTTTTACGGCCGTATTTTACGGTGCGTAACTTTTTCTATGGTCTTGCTATGGACCATATAATTTTGTACGGTCTGTATAAATGGACCGTCACCCAAGTGTCAATTTCCAATGACTTCCATAAGCTGAGGGAAATATTACGGTCTAAAGGACGGTCCGTATATTTTTATACGGTATGTATAATCCCACCATACATCATCAAATTCGATGGTGATTTGTATGGTCTTATTCGATGGTCCGTAACAAATTCTACAGTCCATCTAATTCGGGCGTAAAACTGGAATTGCAGAATTGAAACTGGTTTTTTACCCCGTCTTGGTTTCCTAAACTCCTGAATCATAATCATGGCTTAGTTTGAAGGTATGAAGTGTTACAATATCTCCCCCCTTAGGATCATTCCTCCAATGATGGGTCATAGTTAAGAATAATACCACACATGTCATGAGTACATGGACGTGAAGAAATAGGACATGGACCATGGGAACTGAATGACATGATTATATAAAACACATCAACATGGGTACATGGGACATGAGTACTGAATACATGAACGTGAAACATGAGACATAGATACGTAAGGGACATGTCATGAATACTGAAGGTATTTACCTTGTACGTTTTTGTCTTGTTCGTCAAATAAGTGCGGAAATCCGGACTTCATGTCCTTTTCGGCTTCCCACGTAGCATCCTCAACTTTTCGACTTCTCCACAACACTTTCACTAAGGCAACTTCCTTAGTTCTCAACTTTCGAATCTGACGATCCAGAATAGCCACAAGGATCTCCTCATTGGTTAGGCCATCCTTAACTGTGATGGATTCGGTAAGGACAACTAATGGCGGGTCTCTAACAAATTTTCTCAACATAGATACATGAAACACTAGATGCACAACAATTAAGTCTTGTGGTAATTCAAGCTCATAAACCACTTGGTCAATTCTTCTCAAAATCATGTACGGTCCGATATATCTGGGACTGAGTTTCCCTTTCTTTCCAAACCTCATGACACCTTTCATAGTTGAAACTTTCAGAAACACCCAATCATTGAACTAAAACTCCAAGTCTCTACGCCTCATATCCAAAAATGACTTTTGGCGACTCTGAGTTGTCTTCAAACGCTCCTGAATCAATTTGACTTTTTTCATAGCCAGATGGACTATGTCTGGTCCTAACAATTCTGCCTCACCAACTTCAAACCAACCAATTGGTGATTTACACCTTCACCCATACATAGCTTCGAACAGTGTCATCTGGATACTAGCATGGTATCTATTATTATAATCAAACTCAATGAGAGGCAAATGATCATTCCAATTACCTTTAAAATCAAGAATGCATGCGCTCAACATATGTTCAAGAGTCTGAATAGTACGTTCTTCCTGCCCATCTGTATGAGGGTGAAAAGTTGTACTGAGATTTACCTTGGTACCCAATCCTTTCTAGAAAGACTTCCAAAGGTGCATTGTAAACTGAGCACCACGATTCAAAATAATGGACATTGGGGTCCCATGAAGCCTGACAATTTCTCAGATATACAACTTAGCATAATTCTCTACTGAATCTGTGGTTTTGACTTGCAAGAAGTGGGCTTATTTAGTAAGTCAGTCCATAATCATATAAATCGAATCATGCCTTCAGGACGAGCGAGGTAGACCTGTTATGAAGTTCATGTTTATCATCTCTCATTTCCAAATAGGAATACTAATATTCTGAGCCAACACATCAAGCCTCTAGTGTTTGGCTTTCACCTGCTGACAATTCGGACACTTGGCTACAAGATTTGTCACATTCATTTTCATATCATTCCACCAATAAATCTCTTCAAGATTGTGATACATCTTGGTAGAACCTGGATGAATAGAATACCTGGAATTGTGCATTTTTGCCATGAATCACTCTCTGAGTCCATCCACATCTGGAACACATAACCTGCCTCGGTACCTCAAAGTACTGTTATCTCCCTCTTGTTCAAAAGTCGTAGTCTTATACTTGTGGATACCCTCTTTCAGCTGTAACAAATAGGGATTGTTAAATTATTTCTCCTTCACCTCGGCTACTAAAGAGGATTCAAACTTGTTCTTGACAACAATAACACCATCCTCAGAGTCCATGAGTTGGACTCCTACACTGGCTAGTAAGTGAATTTCCTTCTCCATTGTCCTCTTTTCTTCTTTAACATGAGCTAAGCTTCACATGGATTACCGACTAAGAGCATCGACTACCACATTTGCTTTCCCTGGATTATAGAGAACATCTACATCATAATCCTTTATCAATTCAAGCCAACTCCTTTGTCTAAGATTCAAATCCCATTGCTTCAAAATATACTAAAGGCTCTTGTGATCTGTGAAAATGTCAATGTAAACTATATGCAAATAGTGGTGTCATATCTTGAGCGTGAAAATCACGACTGCCAATTCTAAATTATGAGTTAGATAGTTCTTATCATGATGCTTAAGCTGTCTGGATGCATAAGTTATAACCTTACCATGCTGCATTAAAACATATCTAAGACCAACACCTGATGTATCACAATACACTACAAACCCCTCGATCTCTTTTGGTAATGTTAACACTAGAGTAGAAGTCAGTCTCATTTTCAATTATTCGAAACTGCACTTACAGGCATCTAACCACTGAAATTTGACTTTCTTCTGAGTTAATTTTTACGAAATGTGAGCTGTCTAGATACAAATGGAGCTAAGATGAAAGATAAACCTTTTATGAAGCGTCTGTAATATCCTGCCAGACCTAAGAAACTTCTTATCTCAAAGACTAAGGTAGGTCTGGGCCAATTCTTCATAACATCTATTTTTTGAAAATCGACTTGGACGCCTTCGCCTGAAATCACATGGCCTAAGAATAGTACTGACTTTAGCCAAAATTCACACTTGGAAAAATTTGCATAGAGATCAACACTATTCTGAGATATTCTGCATGGTCAGTCTCACTACAGGAATAGACTAGAATATCATCAATGAAGACAATAACGAAAAGGTCAAGATAAGGCTTGAAGACCTTTTTCATAATATCCATGAAAGCAATTGGTGCATCCATCAATCCGAACGACATGACACAAAATTTGAAATGACCAAAACGAGTTCTGAAGGTGGTTTCAGAATATCGACTTCCTTAACCTTACGCTGGTGGTACCCTGATCTGAGCTCAATCTTGGAATAACACTAGACACCCTGAAGTTGATAAAATAAATCATCGATTCTGGAAAGAGGATATTTGTTCTTAATGGTGACCTTATTCAACTGGTGATAGTCTATGCATATACGCAAAGACACATCCTTCTTCCTAACAGACAAGACTGGTGCACTCCAAAGCAAAAATAGTTGGCCTAATGAATCATTTGTCAAGGAGATCTTTCAACTAGGCTTTTAATTCTTGTAACTCTGCTGGAGCCATTCTGTATGGCGGAATATATAATGCTTAGTGTGGAGAAGTAAATCAATTCCAAAGTCAATCTCCTTGTCGGGAGGAATCCAGGGATGATCTTCATGAAAGACTTCTGGAAGCTGATTGACAATTGAGATGATTGAAGAGTTGGGGTATGGGGATCTACATCCCTAAACTAAACTATATGGTAAATGTACCCCTTGGATATCATCTTTCTGGCTTTGAGATAGGTAATAAACCTACCTATGGGTGCTACTGTATCACTCTTCCATTCTATGACTGGTTCATCGGGAAATTCAAAACTGACAATTTTGGTTCTACAGCCTACCGTAGCATAACATGAAGAAAACCAATCCATGTACATTATTACATCGAAGTCTACCATTTCCAACTCTACCAAATCAGCTACTATAACGCGGTGATAGACTTTAACTAGATAACCCCTATATACTCGTCTAGCTATAACTGACTCACCAACTAGAGTGAACACTTCAAAGGATTTATGCAACTTTTTTGGTTTTATCCCAAATTTCTTAGCAATGAATAGAGTTATATATGATAGACTGGATCCAAAATCCATAAAGGCATAAACGTCAAAAGTAAAAATGGTTAGTATACCTGTGACCACATCTGCACTAGCCTTTGTATCATGACGACCTGATAGTGCATACAAGCAATTTGGAACTCTGCCTGTGTTACCCGATATAGCTGGACCACGCCCTGATTGGGCCTGAGAATTACGAGGAACTGCTGAATTTGTGGACAAAGACAAATTACTTCTTGTACCTGCCTCACTGATGGACATTCTCTCTGAAAGTGACCTCGCTGACCACACCCATAACATATGTCCATACCTAGGCGACACTCCTCCAGGTGTATCTTACCACACTTACCACAAACTGAATTACTAAAGGTCCGCTGACCTACACTGGCTTATGACTGGGAACCTGATGCTCTGAAGTTCTGTCTCTTCTGATCATTCCTGAACTTTGGGGCTGGGGCACTGGTTGAAGATGGAGCGGGTCTTAATGACCTGTATTTAAAAAATTATCTGCCTCCACCTCCCCCATGACTAAAGTGACTTAAAGGCTTAACTCTCTTATTGAACTCTCTATCTTTCTCTTTCTGTAATGCTTCTTCTTTCTTTATTCTACTCTCATTACCTTGTACAAATGCTATCATCCCGGTAATAATCATTTTCTTGTTCTGAGTAGAAATATTAGGAGCATCGAACAACTGGGATCTAGACCATACAAAAAATGCCTAACTCTGGCCCTCATGTCTGGAACCATACGTGGAGCATACTTATCCAAAGAAACAAAGTGAAGACAGTACTCCTACACACTCCTGTCGTTCTACTGGAGCTTCTAAAATTCAATGGCTTTCGCCTCCCTGACCTCAATTGGCAGGAAGTGTTCAATGAATGCATCTGCAAACTCATCCCAAGTTGCAGGAGATGCATCTTCCTCTCGGGACTGTTCCCACAACTCATACCACATATTAGCAATATCCTACAATTGATAAGCTTATAACTCTGATGTCTCTAACTAAGTACCATGCATAACACAAAAGATCTTCTAAAGCCCATCAATGAAATTCTACAGATCTTCTATCTTACTAGACCCCGTGAACACTAGAGGGTTCATACGCAGAAATTCCCAAGTCTTGAAACTGGATGACTCTCCACTAGCCCCTGTACTTGGAGTCATTCCTCGACGTTGGCCTTGTGCAGCCACAATGTAGGTGAGCAGCTGAATAGCTCCCATAACATCTGGGTCAGTGGAACTAGGCAGCTGAACTAAAGTACGAACCTCTGCAGGCCCCCTAATGTCAGGTGGGGGTATTATTCCTGCGTTAGCTCCCTGAGCCTAAGTATTCTTCTCCTGAGCCGCATTGGCAGTAGCCCTCCTGCTTGTAGTTGACTTCCTTTTAGTAGACATTTTCTGAAATCATAATACATACGAGTTAGAAAAATATCCTGAATGTATAGCTCTAACTGCACAATCTAGAGTATGAAAGAAGTAAGACACTCTTAGATGCCTTGGTGGTCAACTGTTTACATGTGTGGGTGCCTCACACATATAATAGAGACCCTACTGGACATGGTTTCATAGACTCCCTAAGACACTTGAACCTAGTATCTGATACCAAATTCTATAATACCCTGAACCATGGCCTAGGTGAAACACGACACTCGGTGTCTGGCTGCATGTGACTGAGAGAACCACATGTCTTGCTAATCAACATGGGCATAAAAACATACAGTAGTAATGATTTAAAAAATATAGAATGTAATACTAAAAATATATTATGGGAATATCTAAAATCATGATAAGTCTAAATGCTAAATTTGACATGAAATGCTAAACTATTATCGTGTATGAAACCTTAGAAACATGAGTCGGACTGCAAAACTATTTACCAAGACAATACTCTGACATATATCTACTCTAAAACATATAGCTGATACAGGTGAAGTCCTAGTATGTAGATTCGTCGTCCTGAAACTTAGTACCTGCACCATGAAGTGCACGCCCTGGATAAATGAACGTCAATACATTTGAATTGTACTGTATGTAAAGCAACTGGAAGAATAAACAGGCACATGAAGTGATATGAACTGAAACTGAACAATTACCATGAGTATGGTCTGACATAAATGTTAAAGCGTGTATAAAATTTATATGTCTATATATTTGTATATATGTGGGAGAGCATTAATAAAACTGACATGTAACCACCACGTGTCAGCGTGGTGTCTAATCTACGCCCGATCAGCTAAGCCATGTCATACCTTGCCGGTGTACGAGACTTGAACATGACATGATGGATCCAATAATCCCACAAATGGGTAATATGAAGGTATCGTCCTCTGGCGGATCGATCCTTATCCTACACTGCAAATGTAGTTTTAGGCTGTTTGAGCCTACTCGGTGATCTATGCAACTCCTAAAACTTGAACATGAATATAGTTGGCTTGTAAGCCCATGGATTTCATGAATATAACTTGTAAGCATGATTTTGTAAATGTACTTGAACATGAATATAAATACAAAATATAACTTGTATGAAGACATGTATACTTTCATGGATTAAGTATAATAATTCATGACTTGTATTCGCAAACACATGGAATTCAAAGCATAGGTTCATAGATTACAGACAAGTTCATGACAATTACAAAAACATATCATGAATACGATAAATGGCACATGGTACATATATAATTTAACATGTATACAAGGTTATCACGAACTTGAGCAAAATCCTAGGTCTGAGAAATTCATGTTTCATGGATTACATGTGGAGTGGGAAAGACCAATGATGTTCCCACATGTGGATAAAAACTCTACATACCTTAATTGCTCCAATATTTGTAATAAAAATCTGAACTTTGAAGAAGAAACCCAAAGCTTGAACCTTAATCTCTTGGGTTGGGTTTTCTTGAAAAAACCCAAAGTTAAATGCAATGAATTTCACTTAGGAATTAAGTACACTTGATTAGAATCGCGTGGAAATATATGGAAAAGGCTTACCTTGAATTATGAGAATGATGGGAGGAGAGAGCTTTGTTCTAGGGCTTGGAAAATAAGAAAACTGATTTTTAAAACTAAGTCTACATATTTATACTATTCCAGTTGTCAGAGGTTTTACGACCGTATTGTACGGCCCATAACTTTTCTATGGTTTGGCTATGGATCGTATAATTTTGTACGGTACGTGTAAATAGATCATCACCCAAGTGTCAATTTCTAGTGACTTTCATAAGCTGAGGGAAACGTTACGGTCAGTATATTATTATATGGTCCGTGTAATCCCACCGTACATCATCAAGTTCAACAACGATTTGTATGATCTTAATCGATGGTCCGTCTAATTCAGGCATAAAACTGGAATTGTAGAACTAAAACTGGGTTTTCAACTTTAACTCCCCATATTGGTTTCCTAAACTCCCGAATCATGATCATGGCTTAGTTTGAAGGTATGAAGTGTTACAACCACAATTTAGGTTACCCTTATTTGTCAAGGATTACGGGACTCTTGATTTAGTATTGGCATCCATAATAAGCGGTTTGAGATGAAATGGTGTTGTACTTATGTTACACGGAGTCAATAGTTCCCCTTCACAAGGTGTCGTCACGGCGGCGATCAAGGATTTCATTATTAGATGCACAATTTCCATCAAGAGACAAGTGTGAGTCATCAGAGATATGATGGTGTGGTTGATGGTTGAACTGGTGAGCGGGTGTCAGGGTTTATTTGCAGTAGTGAAGTGTGAAAGATCCCTATTTGAGAGAGAATTGAACATAATGAGCGAGGGAAATGAAGGCGAGAAAGGTTTCTGATGTGATAGATAGGAAGGGTAAGTTGATTTAAGTAGAGAAGGAACATGTGTGTGAATAGGTTAGAGATAGGATTATCTTGGGAGGAGGGTGATTCGATAATTTAGTTTCTCAAGAGACCCTACTACTTTTTTAAGGGAAATTTGCAAAACTAGGTTATTGCCCGCCCATATTTATTTATGTGGCCTAGAGTTATTTTCTAGCACAAATGTGAACCTGGGTATAGATGAACATATTGGATAAGTTGTTTCAAGGCCTGAACGCGTATCTAATACAAGGATAGGAACCATACTTGAGTAGTGATTGATTTCACGCAGTCAGTACTAGCCAGGTGTTGTAACAGAAATACTCATTAGTCATTATGAGGTTATGACATTTATGAGAGTACATGACATACAATTGAATGCACAAGGCTGAGTAAAATATTTTATTCAATTTAAGAGCTTGGATGGACTAGAGAAACCTTTCTACCCAATCATGAAGGATACTTATGTGATCTTAATCATTCCCAATTCTAACCTATTTTTCTCAAAGTGATCTCTTCCTAAGGCCCTTGTAAAAGTATTTGCAATTTGCTCTTCATAGCACATAACTTAATTAAAATAAGACCTTTGTCAATATTGTCTCTCAAGAAATAATGCCTTATGTCAATGTGTTTGGTTTCTATTATGTAGCATAGGATTATTTGCAATATTAATAGCACTAGTGTTATCACAAAATATGTGAATGCAAAAAAAATTCATACCAAAGTCCTTTAACTGTTGTTTGATCCATAGTAGTTGAGCACAGTAGGAGGAAACTGCTACATATTCTGCCTCAGCAGTTGATAAGTCTACTAAGTTTTGCTTTTTAGAAGCCTAGGAGACCAAACATGAACCAAGAAATTGTGTCATACCTGAGGTGCTCTTCCTATCAACCAGATATCTGGTATAGTCATCATCTGCATAACCTACTAAGTCGAAATTGCTCCCTCTTGGATACCATAGGCCTATGTGACATGTTCCCTTCAAGTATCGCAGAATTCTCTTTATATCCTTTCGATGAGATTCCTTTGGATTTGATTGAAACCTTGTACATAGTTTCATACTAAACATTATGCTAGGTCTACTGGTCATACGATACAGTAGTGACCCAATCATGCATTTGTAGAGTTTCTGCTCAATATGTGAACCAGGTTCATCAAAATCCAGCTTTTTAGCATTGACAATTGGTGTGTTAGTAGGCTCAGCATCTTCCATCTTGAACCTTTTAAGGAGCTCCTTGATATATTTTTACAGGTGAATCATAGTGTCAATTGAAGTTGCTTGATTTGCAGACCTAGAAAGAAGTTGAGTTCTCCTATCATGCTCATCCAAATTTGCTTCCCATTAGACTAGAAAACTCATTGGATAAAGATTCACTTGTGGCTCTGAAGATGATGTCATCTACATAGACCTGCACAACTAGCAAATTATTCCCTTTGACCTTCAGAAATAGAATATTATCAATATTACCTCTTGTGCGCCTATGTCCTAAGAGAAACTTTGACATCCTCTCATACCAGGCTCTTGATGCTTGCTTAAGCCCAAATAGAGCTTTTTCCAGCTTGTAAGCATGATCAAGATATTCAACATCTTCAAACCCTGGAGGTTGTTTTATAAACACGTGTTCTTTCAAATATCCATTTAAGAAGGCACTCTGCACATCCATTTAATATAATATAAATTCTATATGAGCAATAAATTCTATGAGAATCCTTATGGCCTCTAATCACGCTACAGGGGCAAAGATTGTATCCTTGAACCACTAACCTTATTATGTTACTCGTGACTGTTCTATGCTCATCAAGCTTATGTTTTAACACCCACTTGGTGCCAATTATCGTTCTATTATTTGGTCTTATTTTGAGGTGCTATACTTTATTTATCTCAAACTGATTGGGTTCCTCTTGCATGGATATTATCCAATCTACATCCTACAAGGCCTCAGTAACCTTTTTTGGCTTAATAACAGACAAAAAAGCAATGAAGGCACATATGTTCTTCAATCTAGATCTGGTTGTTATTCCAGTATTTAGATCTATAAGAACATTTTTAATTGGATGAGATCCATGATATATGTCTTTTTGGAATTATTCTATTAGAATTATTTGTGTTTCTGTATTCAGCATCGTTAGGTGAACCGGGTTCATTCCTATCAGTATGGCATGTCCTTCACTGTTTGATGAACCAGATTCATCAAGGGTATTACTTTTTTCGTTCTCACTTGCTAGCTGAATATCCCTATGAGTAGAGTCATTGAAGGATCCTTCATCATCCAAATATGCTTGCTTCTCAGATACAACACTCGACTCATCAAACACAACGTGCACATTTTTTTCAATACACATAGTTGTTTTATTCAAGACCCTATAGGCTTTACTACTTGGTGAATAGCCTACAAAGATCCCCTCATCGCTCCTAGCATCAAACTTTCCCAGAGAATCCTTTCCATTGTTGTGAATAACACATCTGCATCCAAAAGCCCTAAGATGAGAGATGTTGGGCATCCTTACTTTGAGCGACTAATATAGGGTTTTCTTCAACAGTGATTTGTTCATACACCTGTTAAGCATGTAACATGCAGTATTTATGGCTTCATCTCAGAAGTTCCTTGCAATGTTCCTAGCCAACATCATAGTTCTGGCCATTTCTTCAAGAGTATTATTCTTCATTTCTACCACGCCATTTTGTTGTGGTGTCCTAGGTGATGAGCAGTTGTGAACAACGTCGTTTACTAAATAAAATTCTTCAAATTTTGCATTCTTAAGTTCAGTTCCTTGATCAAATCTAACGACACCCAATTTATTTCTCAATTTCCTTTCCAGTCTTTTTGCTAAGCTTATGAATTCTTCACAAGCTTCGTCTTTAGTTGTAAGGAACAATGTCCAAATAAATTTGGTAAAGTCGTCGACAATCACAAACATCTATCTTTTTCCTCTATGATTCATAACGCTCATTGGCCCACATAGATTAATATGGACCAGTTTCAGCGACTTGGTTGTTCTTATCACCTTCTTAGATTTGAAGAAATATCTCACTTGTTTTCCCCTTGCATAAGCACTACACACTTCGTCATCCTTGAACTTGATGTTTGGCAGCCTAATCACCATGTTTGGAGTGACTAGTTTATTTAGTTGTCCCAAACTAGCATGCCCCATTCTTTTATGCCACAACAAGGGATCACAGTCCATCACACTCAAGCATGTGAGATCAATGCTTGGTATCCCCATTGTATCTACCTTGTACACATTCTTGTACCTTATGGTAGTTAGAACAGTGTTACCTATTTTGAGATCAGTGACATTACAACCAGCAGAGATAAACACCACCATATTTCATTTGTCACTCAAATGTGAGATGATTAGTAGATTATATTACAAACCATCTACATGGTATACGTCATCAATTGGTTGTTCTTCAAATCTGCCTATTTCTTTAACCTTTCCTTTCTTGTCTCCTCCAAAAGCTACATTTCCATATTTCATGGCGGAGAGTGAGCATATTTTTCTTTGTCTCCTATCATGTGCCTGGAGCATGCATTGTCCAAGTATCAAATCTGATTGCTCCCTTTCATCCTCACCTGCATCAAATAATCAGAGGTTAGCTTTAGAAACCCATACTAGCCCGGGTCCTTTTCCTTGAACCAAGGGATGAATCAAATTTCGTTTTGTCTATTTGGGCAGTACAAAAGGAGACTTGTTACATCTGTATGATTTTACATACTTAAAGTTCATGTTTACACTTTTCAGAAATCTTTTGTCATGATTCACTCCTAATGGACAATTTGTTATGTAGTGGCCTGTTCTACCACATAATGTGCACAATCCCTTTCTTATAAATTCATCCATTTTTTGAATTTCTTCTTAAAACCTAATCTAGTAATGACACTGTAGGTTTTTTTGTGAAATTTGTTTGGATTCTAGGCGATTTTGTCAATTTGCAGACTTTCTCTAGATTAGTTTTCACCTTATTTAATTCAGTAATTAACTTTCTAGATGTTTCTTTCTCAAGGCTCAATTTAGTCCTAGTCCTAGTTAGGTCATATTCAATTTTGAGAAGTTGACTATCTATAACAGATTTCCCATTTGTAGTATGCTTAAGAACTTCAGACCTTAAACCTACATTAGATGACCCAAGTTGATTTACTTGTTCCTTCAGAAGGCAAACCTCCTATTCATATATTTTCTTACTAGTCTCTACACCAATAAATTCATATTTCAAACTAGTGAGGGCATGTAACAACTGATTTCTTTTTTATCTTATTTCAAGGTATTCGTCAATTAAGGACTTCATTGAGGAGATCAACATTTTCTTAGGAAGTAGATCAAGCTTATCTTTTAGTTTAAGGATGTTTACCTTTGTATCTTCCTCTATCTCTAAGTCTGAGCCTCCAATGGCCATCACGGAATAATGATTTGTTTCATTTTCTGAATCATCACAGGAGTCCCAAGTAGACATTAGCACATTAGGAGTTCCTTTGTTTCTTCTACCTTGAACCTGTTCTTTCAGCTTGTTCTTTTCAGCTCTTTCTTTCTTTTATTCGATCTCCCATAGGGGACAGTGTTTAATCAAGTGATCATTGTTTTCACACTTAAAGCAACCGGCAGTTTGAGGTTTGTCACTTCTTCCCTTTCCATAGGCTTTTCTTCCGCCATATTGTTTCTCTTTGGTAAGAAACTTTCTGAAGTTTCTTGTGATTAGCGTTATTTCTTCCTTGTTTGATTTAGAACTGTCACTTTCAGTAGCTTTTAATGCCAATGATCTTTCAAACCTTGATTTAATACTCTTGGAGTTTTTCATATCCATCTCATAGGTTTTCAAGTTACCTATCAACTCATCCAAGGACATATCTCCTATTCCTTTGGCTTCTCTTATAGCGGTGACTTTCATATGAAAAGTCTTTGGTAGTGTTCTTAAAATTTTGTCAACTGAGTCTTCTATGGTAATGATTTTTCCAAGAGATGTCAGTTCATTAACCAATGAAGTATACCTTGTGAACATTTCAAAAACAGTTTCTCCTTGCTTCATTCTGAAATTTTCAAATTTTGTGGCAAGCATGGCTTTTTTAAATTTCCTAACCTGGTTGTTCACTAATGCGCCCCAGGTTTTCTTTGTAGTGGTACAACTAGAAATTTTGTTGTACTCATCCAGACCAAGTCCACAGATCAAAACATCATTTGCCTGAGCATTTTTCTCGAGGATTCTGTAGTCAGCTTCCTCATATTCACTCTTCTCCTTTGCGATAGTTTTTCCATCTGTACCCTTCTTGATGGGATATTTTGGACCATAAGTAATCCTTTCCCACAGTTCATAATCTTCAGCTTGCAAGTGGTCCTCCATCCGAGCTTTCTACCAAGCGTAATATTTTCCATTGAACAGTGATGCTCGATGAGTGGATTGACCTTCACTTTGTCTAATGGGTGGTGTAACATTCTTCATAGTTTGTTATTAAGGTGTTAGCCTTGTTGAAGAGAACCTGCTCCAACACCAATTGATATTCTGCACATGTGGATCTCTATCTTGTGCAATACCTAATTTTCTCATATATGATGAAACAAGGTACCCTACATGTTCTATGTGTAGTGTTTGTGGAATAACAAAGTAGTAAAGTTAGGACACAGTAATTTTACGTGAAAACCACCTGGCTCACAAATGCAATAAAAACCACGACTGCTTTATTTTCTATATACCAGTCTCTACTGTATTCAATTTTTTTCTTACTAGTCTCTACATCAATAAATTCACATTTCAGACTAGTGAAGACATGTAACAACTAATTTCTTTTTGACATTATTTTAAGGTATTCGTCAACTAAGGCCTTCATTGAGGAGGTCTGTCTTTTCTTAGACTCGTAGACCTTTCATTTGGTGGGTGTATCACCACGCAACTTCGAGTAGAATGAGAGAAAAGCTTTGCGACATCTGACCCAAATTTTAGTACATTTATGAACGTAACTTGCGATGACTTTTGCCGACTTTTGTTTTATAACTTGCTTATCCTCGAAACTTTACATACGACTATTATACTATTCAATTACCTCATAACAATACCTTTTTATACCACTCTTGGTCCCACCCCAAAAGTACGGGCTATTATAATCCAATTTCCTTCGATGAACTTTGTCGAAAAGGGTTTTCTTTGATTTGTTTAGCCCCAAACACCCACGACACTTACTTAACATTTGTTTTAAACCATAGTTATCCTTTTTAATATCATCAACCTTTCAAGTTCACCTTAACTTACGACGGATACTAACGCGAAAATACGGGGTGTTAGAGATATGATATGATATGGCCCCATACAACGGCTTGATATGTATATATATATATATATATATAATAAGTATAAGCATGCATGTTATACGCCCTCAGTGACATTTAGAGTTTCAGGTTGATTCTTCTTTGTCCCTATTTACATTAATATTTTTATATATGTTCTCATGTCTTACATACTCGATACATTTATCCGTACTGATATCCCTTTGTTGGGGATGCTGCATGTCATGCTGCAAGTCTAGATAGATAGATTGATGGGCCTCTTTAGTAGGTTGTCTCTGCTCAGCGGTTGATTGACGAGCTCCACTCCTTTTGGACTTGCCTTGTCGAGTTGGTATGCTATTGTAAATATGATTTTGGTATATCGGGGCCATGTCCCTACCTTGTGATATTTATGTATACTTTTAGAGGCTCGTAGACACGTGTCCTGTGTATACTTATGTTGTATGGCCTCGTCGGCCTATGTTTTGATGTATACACCTCCACAGTGGCCTTGTCAGTCTGTATTTTGATGTACAACTTTCCATGACGGCCTCACCGGACTTATATATATATATATATATATATATATATATATATATATATATATATATATATGCATTATCTTTTGGGCTATTGAGTGTCGCAAAGTCTTTTTTTCATCCAGTGATTTTATGATGGCCTCGTCAGCTTATAGCGGGGTTGTATGATGATCATAAGTAAGGGTATGATGACACTCGACAAATAAGGTTCGGGTGCCAGTCTTGCCCCTCCGGATTTGGAGTGTGACAAACTTGGTATCAGAGCAGGTCTATCCTAGGAATGTCTATGAGTCGTGTCTTGTAGAGTCTTGATTATGGGTATGTTGTGCACCTTACTTATAATCAGGAGGCTGAAAAGCATTTAGGATTATTACCTTTCCTTATTTTTCTAGATTGTACGATAGAGCTGAGTCGTAAGAATTCATTTTCTAATCCTTATCTTGTTTATAATTTTAGCAATGCTTACGACCAGGAAGCAAACGACTAGTAGAAGGCTAGATATGGCTACATGAGAGGGTACCAGTCAGGTGCCACCTGCTAGTATAGGCCAGAATGAGACACCATCTCAGACTTCTCTGACTCTACTTGCTCCATAGAAGCTTGGAGGGCCCTAATACCCCTAGTTCCTCCACCTGGCATTTCTAACGAGGATATGCGAAGCGCAATGCAACTATTGACTAGATTAGTGGCTGCTTAGGCCCAACGTCAGGGTACAAGTGTCGGATTTTATGACAGACCAACTAGTGCAAGGGTTCGGGACTTCATTAACATGGATCCTTCAGTATTTACAGGATTTGACCCTGATGAGGACCCACATAATTTTATAGATCAGATTCGCATGACATTGTGGGTTATGCATGCTAGTGAGATTGAGGTAGTACATCTAGCATCTTACAAACTGAGAGATATAGCTATGTTATGGTATGAGTAATGGGAGCGATCCAAAGGCTCCAATTCTCCCCCAACAGTATGGAGGGAATTTTCAAAGGCATTCCTAAATCATTATCTACCAGTAGATATATGATGTGCTAGAGTTGATAAGTTCTTGAATCTCCATCAGTGGATTATGAGTGTGCAAGAGTACAGTTTCTGGTTTTATTCCTTAGCCAGGTATGCTCCTTCTATAATAGTAGAAATGAGTGGTCGAGTACATCAATCCATGAATGGTATGGGTCCGCATCTGATTAATGAGTGTACCACGACCTCCATGCATTCCCGTATTCAGACATATGCCCATAATTTGTAGGAATGCAAGCAACAACAATAGGCAAATCAAGATTATGATAGGGGACAACATAAGAAGGCTAGATCTGTAAGTGATTACGGTAATTTTTATGTGGTTTTAGGCCATAATTTTCTAGGCGCTCAACTCATTTTGCGACGAGTTCACCTCCACAATTCTGAGGCTGCAATATGATCAATTTACTTATTCTAGATCATGCTAGAGTTCATGAGCATTAGGCTCGCAGTATCATGTGGATTCTAGTTAGATGAGACCACTCATTCCACATTGTGATTAGTGTGGTAAGGCGCACTTTGGGCAGTATCTTCATGGCTCAGATGTATGCTATTCTTGTGGGCAGCTCGACCACATTATACGGATTTTCTGTTGAGAAATGGGGGCGGCATAGCACAACTGACCAAATCTATAGCTGCTTCTTCATCATAAGTACGTCCTTTAGGATAGGGTTCTCAAGCTACTGATGAGGCAGGGGTAGAGGTGGAACGTCGAGCTCAGGCGATAATCAGAATCGCATTTATGCTTTGGCTGGTCGGTAGGATCTAAAGTTATCACCTAATGTCATCATAGGTATATTATCCATATCTCTACATAATGTATATGCATTGATAGATCCAGACTCTACTTTATCGTATGTTACTCCCTTTGTTGCTAGTAAGTTTGGAATTGAACCTGAGTTGATAAGTAATCCATTTACGGTATCTACATTGGTTGGTGATTCATTGATTACTAGAACGGTCTATCAAGGTTGTACGGTGATAATTTGTAGATGTCATACTTATGGGGACCTAGTTGAGTTAGAAATTGTTAACTTTGATTTTATTATGGGAATGGACTGTTAGCGTCTTGCTATGCTAATATTGATTGTCGAACAAAAATAGTCAAATTTTAGTTTCCATGGTTTTAGAATGGAGAGGCAACACTGCAACGCCGAAAAATAGGTTTATTTCCTATCTTAAGGTGAGAAAGATGATCTCCAAAAGCTATATATACCATCTTGTTCGAGTTATAGATGCGGATACAAAGCCACCCATTCTTCATTCTGTTCCAGTAGTCAATGAATTCTCCTATGTATTTCCAGATAAACTTCCAAGTCTTCATCCAAAAAATGAGATTGGGTTCAGTATCGATGTGCTACCTGACACTCAGCCGATCTCTATTCCTCCCTATAGAATGACACTTGTTGAGTTGAGGGAATTGAAGCACAAATGAAATATTTGCTGGAGAATGGCTTCATCAGGCCCAATACTTCACCTTGGGGGTGCGCCGATGCTATTTGTGCGAAAAAATGATGTGTCATTAAGAATTTGTATCGATTACCGTCAACTTAATAAAGTCACCATCAAGAACAAATATCCCTTCTTAGAATTGATGATTTATTTGACCATTTCTAGGGTGCCAAGTGTTTTTCGAAGATTGACTTGCGTTCTGGGTATCATCATTGTTACACCTCGTACTTTCGAATTTAGATTTGAACCACCCAACATATGTGACTAGACCCGAATCTGCAAGAATAAGGTGGTATACAAGTATACAGATCAAGAGCTTAATATATAAAAAAATGAAGTCCATAAATGATTTAGGAGTTAAACGTGTGATGACAGTGATTGAAAATAATATGTCATGTGTGTCAAAAAAGGCTATGGACTAGTGCTATATCACATGATCATGATAATGAGCACATGAGGTGTGTTTAAAATGATTATTATTTAAGTGAATTAAGATCAAGAAATTAGTTATGTGCGTAATTGATCTAATGGAGAATCGAAGTGGAAGCCAAGAAATTAATTAAGATTATGGATAAATATTATGTGGACAACAAATTTTTTTCCTTATGTAATGAGCATAATATTGGACTTACAAGCTACCAAGTGGCAATCATTTGATCAATTGTATTAAGTAAGTGACTTGATGACTCAAAAGCACACAATGTGCGATAATGACACGTGGAAAGTGGGATCACACTAATCTTGGATCTTACCATTTAATCTTGCTACATCACATTAGAAGGGTCCGCAAAATATATGGAATAAGACCACTTTTAATGAACTCATATTCATGGAAATTGTTCACAAATAATTTATACATGCAACAACTATATTTTACGGGAATAAGAAGCGCGGTAACGTGATCCATTTCTTAGTAACAACAAGGTGTAAATTTTATCAAGAACAACATGCAAGTTTTGCGCATCGTTTTAATTTCGTTATTTCATTTTCGTCGAGTTGTTGAATCCAGGCTTTGTTCGAAGTGAAGTAAGGTGGAAGAAGAGTAGTTCTTGGCATATAAGGTAAGAATTTCGTTTTTCCTAGATATATTTAAGTTCATCCAGGTCATAGCTAAATTATGAGATGAGAAATACATAATTAATAGTGGGGAATCATATTTTGATGTTGTTATTGTCGTCTGGGCTATTTGATAGTTATTCTAAGTTGTTTGATGGCTGAAATTGGTGGATTCAAGATGGTTGTTGTTGTTCTTGTACTTGAAGAAGGTGAAAGAAGTAGGGGAGATGTTATTCGATTCATTATAGAATGAGCTTGCCGCTCGATATACGTGATACACTAGCATTTCCTTAGCATAAAGAAAGTGTGATTGTCATTATTGTAGATTTAGGTACTATACATGTTGCGTTGGATGAGTTGTCAAGCAAATCAGCTCAGGTATGTTAAGGATACTCTTTCCTTCTTTTGGCATGACCCAAATGTAGGCAGACGTAACGAACGTCCCTTAAAAAATAACTCTACTCTTGTTAGCTAGAGATGTTTATGTTTTCTATTTCATCTACGACATGAATCCTGTTGTCCATTGTCGAGAGTATTTTTCGTATCTTGCAGGTATTTTGTCACGAACCTTTTTAAGAGCCGTGGTGGCACCTACACATTCCCAACGGTAGGTGAACCACTCCCAATCATTCAAATGATATATAAGGAAAAACGGAAAGATAAGAAATTATATAATAATTGTCTCACGATATAAATGTGGAATAATGTCTGAGAAATAACATAACCTCCAAAATCTGGTTAATCATACAAGAGCACTAACAATGTGATACAAGTTTGAATAAGGAACGTAGGCCAAAACTGAATACATAAATGTCTGAAAGTGTCTACTGATCACAAGTAAAAGATAAGATAAGGATAGGGCATCCAAGGCATGCTGGAGGTAGCATCTCACCTTGAATACTAAAATATGTCAGTACATTCTTTCGTACTGATGCCCCTTTGCTGGGGGCACTGTGTTTCATGCCCACAAATCCAGGTAGATAGATTGACGTGCCTCATTAGTATGATATCCATCTTAGCGGTGGTGTGACACACTCCTTTCTTCCTAGAGTTGTTGTAGTATGTCGATATGATATGAGACTTATGTGTATATGGATTTTAGGTATGGCAGGACCCCGACCCGACCTTTTTGTCAGATACATTACTCTTAGAGTCTTGTAGACTTGAGTAGCACATGTAGTAGTTATGCATGGACTTGCCGACCTTTCTATTAGTCAGTTGCAGTATTGTGGCCTTATCGGCCCTATGTATGTATCTATATTTTGGGTTGTCTATATTTCCAGGTTGTATGTTCAGATAACTTTGCGATGGTCATTCTGTGGTCTTATCGGCCCTATGTGAGTTACTAACGTTCTGTTTACAGATTGGTTATGTCACGGCCTGGTCGGCCCAGACTTTCAGTACGTTCAAAGTATGACTTCAGATGTGGTTTGCTCGGGCTGTAAGGCACTCTGTGCCGGCCAGACCTCCTAAGATTGGGGTGTGACAATCAGGTAAGGGTCAATGAGAAAGATATTTCAAAGATGGCCTTTAGGACGAGATACGTGCACTTCGAGTTCTTAGTGATGTCATTCGGGCTAACCAATGACCCAACAACCTTTACGGAGAAACACATTACTGCATGTGGGAGCATATCAATAAACATACTGAAATATCATATCATGCATACATTGATTCTACTCATGAAGGTAAGGAAGAAGACTTTTAAATATGCTCCACGCATATGACTAGACATGATCAAGACACTACAATCATACACCACTAAATTGAAAGTAACAAGGGTATGTTGGAACACCCCCAAGAGATAGGCCGGATAAAATGCAACAATGATAGAGCCTCTAGAGACGATCCAAGCAGAAGTTCATGGAGTTTTTGCATAAAAATGATAAATGTGATTTGGTATATACTTAAGCTCAAGAAATGTAGGATGAAACATTCTCTAACACATGCAGATATAGAAGCTATAGTGCAGATAATGAAGTATATAGAGAGAATGCATATCTCACATGTGATAGTTGAAATTGACATACTATCAATAAAGAATGTCCCGGAGAGGAGATGGCAAAGTCCTTGACAAATCATCACTACAATGGAGGAAATATGGAGAATAACGGTGGACAAAATAATATGATTACTCATGTACAAAGAGAATGCAATAAAATGGCAAATTATCTGGCTAACTTGTAACTGCATAAAGGAGACTATTCAGTAAACACTTTCAGGAAAATAGAGATGATAACAAAAATAATGAGTAACACATCATATATGCGAAGAAGAAATTGCAAGAGCTTGAAATAAAGGAGGGCCCCTTGTGCGCAGCGTGGTACTGGTCTAACCTTTGAAATCAATTGAGTCACTATGATTTACCTCCTTCACAGACCTGTCGGACCGGAGTGTGGGGGCTCCTGGGGTGGGAGATTCCACCTTTTTGGAATAAGAAATTGCAAGAGCTGATAAATGCAATAAATAAAGAAAGTAAGTAGGAGGAGAGGACATATGGGAAGAGAAAATGGAGTCTGAAGTAAATAGGAGATCAACATTCTCAAATTTCTTGGAAAGAGAGAATGAAGATTCGATTTTTCACTAACATAGTTTTCTGTTTTGCATGTGTCACAACCATGTTGATTTTAGTGTTACTGTTCAATGTGTGATGTTAGTATTCTTGGATTCTCAATCTATTGGACAAATATCATTCTAGATATACTGAAAATAGACAATAAGACAAATAGAAGAACAATAATGTGGAGAATACATAATAATTCTAAAGAATTCTAAGTTGCAAATAACCAGAAGATGATACCATAAGAAGAACAAAACAAGAAGGACCATAGGATTAGAAATAAAACAATACAACAAGAGTGGCAACATATAGGTACTTCAGTAGTTCATCATGCAATGAATGAGGAAAAAGAAATCAGTGCAACAAAGTTACTAAAAAGAAATCAAAAAAATTGTTTAAAAAAAAATACACAAGAGAAGAGAATAAGATCAGAAGTTTAGCTAGTCACGAGAATACATCTTTTCAGAAGAGATATCACAATTCACAACATGCACAAGAACAACAACATCACAATACAAACAAGACCATTTTGATAATTTTAAGCATGAACTCAGTTATGCAATTTTTAATAGATTCTAGTTCATATTTTTCACATTCTTGTTCTTCTATAAGATTTCTAATTATTTATTTTATTTATTGGTAATTAACAAAATAACCCTAGGTAGCCTGCCTAATGGCCTTTACTCCAAAAAAGGTCCTAATGTTATTAGCAAAATATGTAGAGATTTGAAGAAGAAGAAGAAATAAATAAAAAGAGAAATTAAAAAATAATATAATAGTACTTTATGAATGTTCTTTTTGACTTATTTTGTAGCTCTCACATACTACAATGAGAGTGGGCTAATTTCCATGTCACTTGACACAAGATAAAATTTTAGATAAAAAATGTATAGTTCAAAGGGATAAAACATAGATAATTTAGGAGAATTTTAAAGTATTAACTGTTAAAAATACCAAATAAATGAAAAAGTCATTTTGTGGATTTAATGACAAGAATTAAAAGAAAAAAGCCCGCAATTAAGTAAGCGCTTGCCAGCTAATAATCATCATAAAACTACGGTCTATTGCTCTGTTGCACATCTCACCATTTCTCTCCCTCACTCGGACACAAATTACAATTTTTTTCTTTCATTGTATGTATCGATAGCATCGATGTCGCAGATCTACAGTCCATGTCGGAGCCCAGCTAGTTCCAGGCTGCCTTTAGGACGAGGTGTTGTCAGATTGAGATCCTCTTCGCTTAAGAAGCCACCTGAGCCACTTCGTAGAGCTGTGGCTGATTGTCTCTCTTCTTCTGCTCCTGCTCACCATGGAACCCCTTCCGCTACTCCCTCCGAAGCTTCCCGAACTCTCAGGGTATCTCTATTTAATCTAATGTTGCTTTCTCATTAAATACCTACATTTTTATTTACATTTGCTCATGTACATTGCCCTGAGTTGGGTAGCTAATAGGGTAGGGTTTTTGGATTTGTGATGTTGTTAAGTGTAATATGACTGGCAAGGGTGGCTCAGTTGGTTGAGCGTTCGAAATCCCCGGTCTACGACAGCGGAGGGGATTTGACTTCTAGGTTGAGCTCGTCGCACGTGGCTTGCCTAGTGTGGGTTATCTCTTTCTGTGTGGTTTGCGAAGTGAGTTTTACCCTGTGTGCACCAGAAGGGTAGCGGATGCGGGTTCCCATGTCATTAAAAAAGTGTAATATAGTAGTAATTTAGCATGTTTATGGGATTCAGCTAGTCAAACAGTAGAAAGATGCAAAGATCCCAGGAGAAAGTGTGGGGTTTCGACGCTTGCTTGATTTAGAAAAGATTTAACTACCTTGGCTAATTTGACTAATAATAATCTTGTAAGCAAAGAAACAATACCCAACTTATTGTATTATCATGACATACAATCTGTCTTCAGACTGATATAGAAACTCTTGCTTAAAAGGGCAAGTATCTAAATGGTCGGCTTCTTGAATTTTGAAATGCATCTGTTTTGTTTCATCCTCACTTGAAGACTTTGCAATTTCCCTAAAACTTACACACTGTCATGTTTGGATATTCCTATGAGCCTATCTGGTGAAAGGTTTTTTCTTTCTAAATTTTGAGGATAATCCCTCCTTATATATGTGTCGCATCCAAGTTCTGACATGCTATATATGTTTCTGTAGTGGTGCTGCTTTTAATTAATAACTGAATGAATGGGACTCAAACTAGTTAAAAGGAAGTGCTACATTTTTATAAGTGAACCTTATCAAAAGAAAAGTGCTACATTTTTATAACTGAACCTTAACATTATGAATTTTAGTGGCAGAATGAATAATAGATGAATGATCGATCACATATGCTGTTACTCTTGCCAGAAGCCTTAAACAAAGACGACACTTGTTTGGCATATGTGCTTCTACATTATGATAATCATATAGTATGGATTCATTAAAATCCTCTGAACCATTGCGTAATGTTTCTAAAATTACAAAATGAGATGAGAAATTGCGCTCATGTTATGAGCTTATATTCTTACAGGAATATCTGGCAGGATATCCAACAACTGACTTGGCTTATGGTGTTATTTTGGATCATACACTAGCAGAGCGCGAGCGCAGGTATACCATACTTTGTTGATAGAGGCAATGGTATACCAACATGCTTATATAGTTCAAAGCAGTATACTTATGTGTCTGTCTCATACTGCCATAACTACACTGAATGTCATTCTGTGCTGAATTTCAAGTTTTAGTTAAAAACCACTCTTTTGATTTTAAAGTTTTAAACTCTTGTGGTCCGGCCCTTCCCTAGACCCCGCGCATAGCGGGAATTTAGTGCATCGGGCTGCCTTTTTTTAAAAAAAGGATTATCTAATTCTTGGCATATAGTTCTGGAACTGATTACAAGGGGTTTCTGATAAGTTTTTTTCTTCCTATCTTCTAGTCGGGTAGGATGTTTATGAGCGCGAGTTGAAATGAAGTTAAATCAGTATAAATCATTTCTCATGAGAAAGATGCAAGGGATGCTGCATGTATCATGTAACTTTATTGGCACTACAGAACAATGATGTCGAATCTTGGTAAGGGCAAAGTAGGACATTCAACAAGTTAAGTTAATTCAATATTTTAGGCAAATTTCACATAGAAATTGCACATAAGTTGATGGTGCATCTAGTTGCTGATGCTGTTGTGGTATCATTGTTCTTTATTATATCAAGTTAGCTGGAAACAAACAGCCTGATGTCCTCTCTTACAGGAAGGAAAAGAGAAATAAAACCCTCTCATGGCATGCCTAAAAGCATGTTATATTAAGAACTTGAAAGCATCTCCGATAATTAAGAAATAATACCCTCTCATGGCTTTTTTGAGAGTTGGGAGTTACGGTTCTCAATTGTTGACTCGTTTGTGAATTTTGGCTTCCTTCGATTTTAGCAAGAAATCAATAATCAAATCTTCTACCCCTTTTGTCCTTACTCCTAGGATTTTACTCACCTTAATTGCATTTCACCGAATCCATAGTGAAAGATCTGTATTAGTCGAGGTTGGAGTAATGGTGTGCAAACTGGAATAATCCCTATTTGAATACCAAGGAAGACAATGGATTAACAACAACAACAACACATCCAATGTAATTCCACAAGTGAGGTCTAGGGAGGGTAGAATGTACGCAGACCTTATCCCTATCTTAGGAGGTAGAGAGATTGTATCTGATAAACCCTCGGCTTGCAATAACAAAGCAGGTCAAATAGGAAAAAGAAAACAATAACTACAAAAAAACAGTATGCTACGTGAAGAACAAGACAGTAAATAATAACAGAAATCGGAGGACAAGAAAGTACATGAGAAATACTATAACTACCAGTAAGGAAGGATAAGCGAGACAACGTGCTACTAACTACTAACCTTCTACCCTAATCCATGTCCTCCACAACTTTCTATATAAGGTCATGTTTGTCCCATCAAGGCCACTCCCACTTTGTCCCGAATATCTTTATTTTTAATCCTATATATCTTAGTATGCCCCCACACCACAACAACATTCTCATTTCTTCAACTTTCATCTTTTGAGCGTGCGAGTTTTTGTCTGGCCAACACTCCGCTCCATACAATATAGTTGGTCTAACCACCACTCCGCAGAACTTACCTTTGAGTTTTGGTGACACCTTTTTATCACACAACACTTTGGATGCAAGCCTCCATTTCATCCCCCGCACCAATACGATGTGTGACATCATCGTCAATCTCTTCATTACCTTGGATAATAGATCCAAGATACTTGAAACTTTCTTTCTTTTGGATGACATGTGCATCAAGCCTTACTTCCACGTCAGCCTTCTGTGTTACGCCACTGAACTTACACTCCAAGTATTCTATTTTGGTCCTGCTCAACTTGAACCTTTTAGACTCTAGGGTCTATCTCCAAATTTCCAGCTTAGTGTTAACTCCCCTGTTGGTTTCGTCAATTAGCACTATGTCATCCGCAAATAACATACACCATGGTACCTCATTGGATATTCCGCGGTAAAACATCCATTACCAAGGCAAATAAAATTGAGTTAAGTGCTGATCCCCGGTGCAATACCATCACGACTAGGAAGTGCTTCAAATCTCCTAAAATATACCTATCTACTGAATGAATCTTTTGGACCAATGAAGAGGGATACCATTGAGTCTTATCCAAGTGTTTGTTTGTGTATCAGCCCTTGGTGAAAGCCAAACTCAGGGGTCCATCATTTGAACAAAACCTTGGAACCCTTTCAGAACTAGTCTAATTGCAGAATTGAGAAAATCACAACATTCAAAGAGAAAATGCGTGTTGTTGAGTTCTTTGATAGTGATGGGAATTTTTCGATTCTTAAAAGCCTAGTTCTGAAGTTCAGTTAAAGACCCCCGGAGTTAGACCCACCAAACAACATTGAGGATAGTTAAATCTAGAAGTGACTGAATCGTCATTAATGGAGATTCTAGACCCACTCTGTTTAGGAAAAAGTGCTAATGGGGCCAATTGGCCATTTGGGTATAGTAGTAGTAGTCTTAGAGTAACTACTTGATCTAATTTCTTTTGTCACAGTGGTGTCTTGTTCCAAGAAATGCCACAACTTTTCAACTATGTCGGACTATCCCACGTTCAGAGAGTGTTCCGAGATGAGAATCTGTCTTCTTCTTGAGTTAGATTGTCGCAATGCGCAGACCCAAACAGGTTGAAGTTTTGGTTGTCTCTAAGATGGACTATCTTTTTTTTGTTGAGTAGCTGTTGGCTCAATAATAGATGATGAGTTTATAATGATGTTTTGATGATTTGACAAACAATATACCCAATGACAATCAAGGAAGATATAAGAAGGCATTTGAAGAACCAGATACCATATAAATCTCGAAATACCATATAAATCTCGAAAGGATTCAATGAAGCAGTCATAGCAACAAAGGAACTAAGGAACTGCTCAAAGGAACTGGTCCTTATCAATGCAACGCAGGAGACTGCAATAGCTATTTCATCCCAACTAGGAGGAAACAAAATGTTGACTCATTCCTATTTGATGAAAGGTTGATTTCAAGTTATGGAAATATTACCATAAGTTGTTCAACATGGAATTAAAGTTGAAGTAGGAAAGAACTAGCAGACACACATGAAAGGATGAGGATCCGAGTCAAACAAGGATTGGTTACCGGGTACAACTATGAAACCAATACTTGGTTGGATTCAACAATACAAGGGCGATAATTACTTTTATATAAACATAACACGAATAAATTTTGGAGCTTAACCACAACCACAACATTCCAACGAGAGGCAGAGTGAGTGGAGTAAACTCTTAGTCTCAAGAAGAGCCAACTACATATCGACAAAGAATCAGAGTTTATCACTAAGTTCTTTAGTTGTAATAGTTAGGTTCTGTTGTGGGTTCCATCTATTTTACTTTTCCTAGAATTGTGTAATAGGTGTTCGTTGGTAATTGAGTTGTAAGGGATCTCTTGACTAGGTAGAGTTTTGAGATAAAGTATTAAGAGGATAGAGGCAGGATTGTGAAGGAACAGGTCCTTAGGTATTGTAAGTCCTTAAACTGCTCGAGTTTACTGAAGTTGAGAAAGTCCTATAAGAGATAGGCCGTGGTTTTTGCCTCCCTTGAGCAAGAAGTTTTTAATGCAAAAATTCTTGTGTTGCTTTATTATTTCGCAATTTACCTTCTTCCATAGTTGCTCAAAGAATCAAGTTCTTTGAGTGCATAGGTAGTAGTCCGATCCTAACATTTCTTGTGACCCATCTGCCAGCAACACAACATATGCATTCCGGCAAGCAGTAGAATTTGACAAATCCAACAAAGAGATGCCTGGTTAATATAGATGCGACTCACGACCCCTGGTTTTCTCTCAATCCATTCGTACTATATGTTTGATCTAGACGACCTTGCTCTCACCTCGAAGGATTTGTCACCAACAACAAAATAAGAATTCCTATCCATGTTGAGTTTTACGGAGATCACTCTAGGGTAATGATTGTCGTAAAATTGTCGAAGGAGGGAGGGGGAGGAAGCTTGGTGTGATAGGGAGGCTATCAGAGAGATGGGTATCTGAGGGGGTTACAGTGGTGTTAGAAAAAGGGTATCTGGTGGGTATGAGAGCAAGAGAGCAGGGAGATCATTGTCTCTCTTAGTTCCTGTGTTTGCTTCAAAGCTTGTCAATATGAAATTCTTTTTCGTTAGTTTTCTCTTGTTTTTAAAGTTAATTCTATATTGGTATAGTTTTATATAATACGCCCTTCATGAAATATAGTGTAGAGTTTACATCTGTTATGATTTCTATACACATAGTAATTTTCGTACTTGTCAAGAAACAAGTCTTTCCTCATAACACGGCAACACACACTGTGATGTGTAAAGGTGTGTTCTATGAGGTTGTAGTTGAAAATTAGTAACCCTCTTGATGGGAAGCATCTCATATTCCAAACTTTGATGCAAACCCGGAAGGCCCAATAGTTCAGTTTGGTACTTACAAGGTAACTTTGTTGGATATTGGATAATTGTATGTGTGCATTTATGTTATTCCTTATTTTTATGTGAAATCTAACCTTCTTGATATATCTGTGATATGAAAGTAATTCACAATCAAGGAGTCATTGTGTATTTTATTGCTTAATCACATACTAAAAGAATCAGTAGATGAGAAACATCTCTGATCTTAAAGTTATTCACTTGGAAGTTGCTAGATGTTTTTGTTAGTTGTAATGAAAGATGCAAAATTGATAAAAGCTCTACATAAGCAAATGAGGGAAACATTTCTCTGCAAAAAAAGAAAATACTGTCATAAACTTAAAATCTATGTGAAGAGTTTATAACATACCCATTACTATAGGAGATTTATGGTGGACAATTAGGAAGGAGAGAGACTCAAGATATTCCAACTCAAGATATTTTGAAGATTGAATTAATTCCATACAAAAGAAGTGAAAATGAATTGTCTAAAGTGAAAATGAATTGTCTTAGTCTCTTCTATTTTTGGTGTAAACAGGATATATTGGTGGAAGTAGGAAATTTGGTAGACTCTTTAGGCAATGTGTAAATTGTAACTAGCAATAGCAACCCCCTGCCCACCTTTTTGGATTTCTGTTTGTTAAGTGCTCCATCAGCATTGTTAGATGCTGATGTTTTTGGAATGAATACAAAGTTACCTTATTTAAAAAAAAAACTATAGGAGATTTATATATACAGGAAGAAGATGAAAAATAAGCAATCAGTAGGAAATGTATTATTCATGTTATTGGGGTCTGTATATGCATGGGGATCATTAGTTTTTGTTGTTAGTGCAAAAATATGCTGGATCCTAGTTCACCTTACTTGAATAACATGACATTTTGCTGATGCTCTCCTTAGCTCTTTTAATGTGGGGAAATATTGTTACAGCTGAAGCTAGGAAGGAAAAGGTTATAATTGTTTATAGTAGCTGGAATTTTATTTTTCTGCAAATTTGAACTGTTCTGTAAGGCATTGTGCTTCTTGAACTACTTTTCTCCCCTCTTGAGATTTTTTTTGCTTTATTGCTTCTTGGATGTTCACATTTCCTATAACCATTACTTTGTATTCTGTCCAACTGATGTCCTTTTTTCCCTCTTTAATATTGAATCAGTCCAGCAGTTGTGGCAAAATGTGTGGCGCTTTTGAAACGGTATCTTCTAAGGTAGTTTCTCCTATAAATTATGTTATCTTCTTTCCTTCCCATTGAAAATCCAAGGTTTCATATCTCACTAGAGCACTGACCTTTATCTTATTTGGATTGTTATCATTATACAATTTGTGACAGCTTTTTTTTTTTATCAGTATTTTGTGACAGATTTCTGTTACTAACTTTAAATTCATCAAACTCAAATTTACATGAACCTGATATAACTTGCCCCCTTTACCATGGTTTTATGTTACAAGAGAACTCTTCAAAAAATAACAACTCAATTCTTGTAGTGAAGGACGTACTACTAACCTACCCTGCATTTACTTATCAGCATGAAGCATCAATTTGTTGGGAAAAATTTGACAGTGAAATTTTGGAATAAACAAGTTGATCCATCTACTTGCATGTTTTTGTAAAGTGCTATGTCAGTTTCATTCTATATGATAGTAATTGCTAGGGAACACAGAGTTTAAGACGTTAATCTGACAAAATATTAAAGTAATAGTTCAATAGTTAGTTTGATTCGGAAAAAATCTCATCAATGTTTATTAAAAGCTAAATAGTTTAATGAATTTCAATTCGTGAAAGTCGTGAAAGTAGTATAAAATTTGACTAGTGTATCCCAGAAAGGATAGAGAACTCAAATCAAACTGAAAATCAAACCTAAAAAAGCCATTTCTTAAAATTTGATTTGTTTAGATCTATATTTTTTAAAAAAACTGATAAAACTGGTTAGGTTTGGTTGTAAGCAAAAAATAACTGAAAAATGTCCAAAAGGACTATAAATACCTAATCAAAAATTGCACACGCACATACATGTGTGCATGTATATTCTAATATATATTTTTTGGAGTACTGCTTTTGGCAATAACTTTGACTTGACTGGTTTCTCCATCCGAAATCTAGCTCTCTTTTGTTGGTACTGATCAAATCTTTTTGTTCCAAACAAATAATTTGTCATCTACAGGTTATATATGTATGCACGCATGTGTATAGAAGTACTTTGACATATGGACTAAGTGTCGATATGCACTTTGTAAGGTGCTATTACTATCTACCTGCATTTAGGGCCGTTCAAAACCGAACCGTAACCGATAACCCCACCGCAAAATTGGCTTATTGGCTCGTTGATATTGGGTTACCGGATTAACGATTGGGTAACAGATTAACATTTTATAGTTAACGGTTTATCGGTGCGGGGGCGGATTACTCAATATTCTTATCGGGTAAACCATTAACCCGTTAAAAATGATCAAATTTACATTTATACCTCTAGGTATATAAAGTATCTAATGTAAACCCTGAAGCTAAAGCCTCTTCTTAGTTTGTCTGGATTATTCAAGTACTACCTATTTGTTTCGTGACACTGAAAAGTTACAGAAGTTCAAGTTAGGCTGGGGACTGAATAAACTTTAAAAGTTCTAGTAGCGCATGCTAATGATTGGCAGGCTAATAATAAACTATTGGTATGGAATCATGAATGTGTTCAGTACAGTATATGTTTCTGCAAATCTACTGCATTTCCAATACTTCTTGCAAGTTTCAACTGCCTAGCATCAGAGCATACAATTGATCAACATTGCTGTGTTCCTCTTTGTTTTCTTTTACATACAAAGGTGGTTCTTGTGATTTTAATTTTTATTGTCTGATAAATTCTGTCGATACACCGCCCGATAACCGTCCGGTAATCGCTAATCCGATAGCGAACCAACTGATATCTTATCGGTTGGCTAACAGATTAGTAATTTAAAAGCCGATGGCCGATAAGCCGAACTGTTAAGCGTAATGATCCGCCCAAATCCGCCCGATAAGCAGCCCTACATGCATTAGTGTATTTTGTGTCACATTGTTTTGTAATTACATGTATAGATGATGTCTTTGACAATGTCTTTTTTCTCGACAATCGTGGTGTCCAGGCCAGCTTAAGCGTACCTCGACTAATTCCATGTGGTAAATGCTACCTCCCACCAGCACAAGTACCGGTAATTCTGTTCACCAAAGCTTGGACATATAGGAAGAAATCAACTAGTGTTTTTGCCTACGCTGGGATTTGAACTTGAGATCTCATGGTTTTCAACTTACTTCATTGACCACTAGGCCACACCCTAGGTTGCAATATAGTTGATGTCCTTGATAGTGTCATGTCACATTTAAAAAAACCGACAAAAAACCAAAGAAACTGACAAAAACTGAACAGGTGAAGTTTCTACTAAATTTGGTTTTGATTTGTTTTGGCTAGTCGAGCGTGGTCTAGTTTCTCTTGTCACTACTATTATTGGTACTCTCCTACCATCTTGGGGAAGCCCGGTGCACAAAGCATCCCGTGTTAGCAGGGTCACCCTGGATTTTACTATTACCGATTGTGCTCTTTTCTTCGGTTATTGTACTATTTGTTGCTACTATTCTATTCTCCATTATTTTCTATATGTTTCTTCACTACTGTATTTCCTTTTCTTACTGATTTTGATATGCTTCAATTGAGCCGAGGGTCTATCGGAAATAGTCTTTCTACCTTCACAAGGAAGGCTGCGTACACACCACCCTCCCTAGATCTCACTTGTGGGATTACAGTGGGTATGTTGTTATTGTTTTTTTTAAGGTAAAAACCTACCCTAACCGAACCGCCAACACCCCTAGAGGGAGTAATAACTAAGGAGTGAAGGTGGAAAGATTTTTTGGTTTACATAAATGCAAAATTATAAAAAAATCATTTTTATGATCATTCATCAATATTTGGGAATTTGACAAACTGGAAGATAGCATGAAGATGTGATTGTTAATTATAAGAATCAAGTATCTGAAAAAATGAATTCTTTAGGAAAGTTATGTTCTAGGTTCAATCCTTGGAGTGAAAAACTTACTATAACCTACGCTAGATTTATCATGGGTGTGAAGCGCAAATTTTGTCGCACTAAGTTTGGGATTGGAAATATGAGAGACAATGTAATTACATCATCAGTGGGCTGTAATGCTCTTCCTTGGATCTCATTCTGCCAATTTTATATTTTGTAATCACTTTCATTGAACTTGTCAAGATGATCAATGAGCAACCTATGGAACTGAATCCATTCCTACTTTTCTCTTGTCACAAAGTGTTAGTGGGGCCAACTTAAGTAACCTTTCAAAGCACTTATTTTTTACTGTGTGCTTATAATATCCTAACTTCAGTTGAATGCTATGGTCGTTTACATCTCTTACCGTGAAGAACCTTAAATCTCTCATTACAACTCCGCTTTATGTTTGTTGCAGATATAAACCCAGTGAGGAGACATTGATACAGATTGACCGATTTTGTGTAAGCATCATTGCTGAATGTGATATGAGTCCCAACCGAAAATTGGCTCCATGGTCACGTTCTTTAAGCCAACAAAGTGGTTCGTCTACCACATCAAATACTGTATCGCCTTTGCCTGTTTCTAGTTATGCATCAGGAGCACTCGTGAAGTCCTTAAATTACGTTCGTTCTCTAATCGCGCAATATATCCCAAAGCGATCATTTCAACCAGCGGCTTTTGCTGGAGCACCTAGTGCATCAAGACAAGCACTTCCTACACTGTCATCTTTATTGAGCAAATCCTTCAATTCCCAACTTAGCCCTGCAAATGGAAAAGAATTATTGGAGAATAAAGATGTGTCTACTGTTTCAACTTCAGGCTCACCTATAGCTGAAGAAATTAATAGAATGGAAGATCATGAATTCACTGCTTTTGATGTTTTCAAGTGGCGTTGGTGCAGAGATCAACAATCGTCACCATCTCTATCCAAAAGGTAGTTAAATTGTTTGCTAGTGGTCCTGTAATTTCTATTTGCTCTGTGTGGCATTTACTGATTATGGAAATCTCAAATTTCAGTGACCATCTTTTGTATCCCAAAGATGTGAGTGCACATGATTTCCTCGAAGTAGGTGCAGCAGCTCTTCTTGTTGGTGACATGGAAGCTAAAATGAAGGGTGAGCCTTGGAAAATCTTTGGGAGTACGGAGATGCCTTATCTAGATCAACTTTTGCAGCCTTCACTGCTCACGACTGTGACTAATTCTGCATCTGCTCGTGCCCACTTAAGAGCAATAACAGCTCTAAAACGTTCTAAACCAGGGCCGCATCAAATATGGTAAATTCAATTGGCACTGTTTTTCTATATCTTTTTAGAATTTTTGCATTTTAAAATGCTGCTTGAGTTTTGTTTCTACTATGACAGAAAACAATCTCAAATTCTTAAAGGAATTTATAGGAGATTCATTTTGTCCAGTGAATTCATTTTCACTTTTTTTTATCTTCGAATTGTTTCTTCCACACACTGAATGTGCTTCCTGCAAGCTGATGCACAAGTCAATCTTTTATTTGTTTCAGCATTGGTGCTTATTTTACAGGCTACTATATCTTGAATAGTATAAATTTTCAAAGGCATGTAGAGGTTTTACTTGAGTTATAGGTATCTATAGAAAGAATCAAATCAATGAAGGAAAGGTGATAGATATAGACACGTGTCAGAAGTGTTGAAAATCCTTCTTTATCTCAATGTTTTACATCTATGAAGACCAATAATACAATTTCAAGTCATGCAAAGCAATGAACCTGAACCAGTGAAGCTTTATTTTTGTAATGATAATTCTTCTTTTCTTATATATGTGTAAATCAGGGTGGATTCTCCAGTGAGCACTTTCCGTCCCCGTGCAAAGCCGCTTTTTCAGTATCGTCACTACAGGTATGCATGAGGCCTTACTTACTATATAAAAAGATATTTTCTTTTTAGATAATTCAAGTGTTTAGTTATCTCTGGAAACAACTTTTTTCAATGTGAGATCTAGAAACTCTACGCTTTTCCGCCCTAGGGCTTAATTCAAGTGGAAAAGGTTGAGGGACTTGCGACTTAGGTTACATATTCGAGCCCTGCACCATGCAAATTAACCCGGTATGTAAGTGGAGAAGGGTAGAGGGGCGGACCCATTATCCCCTAGTTTGAAGCTACGGTTGGTCTTGAGTTGGCAAGGGTGGAGGGTTGGGCCCATTATTTCCTAGTTTCGAAGGTTGCGGTTGGTCCCGAAGGTTGCGCTTGGTCCCGAAGGTTGCGCTTGGTCCTGGGTTGGCCTAGGTGGATTTCTCGATCATAAAAAAAGAATTTCTTTGCTTTCAAATTATAGATGTGCTTGAGTTCTTATGTCCAACCTTTGATTCTTCAAATTATATCATATTTCGGTTATACAGCTGGATTATTAGAATATTATACATCCCCCCTCGCCCCCTTGAGATGTTGGTCTGTGTCCCCCTCTCCATGAATTTAAAGTACTTCTATCTAGTATCTTGTCTATGTACTTCCTCTGCAAATACTGTAGACTAATTGTGAGCATCCGAGAAGAATATTATTGATTTGAGTGTCTACATTATTACATTGAGCCCTATATAGACACTACATCCCAATACTTTTCCATGCAGGATACTTATACAAATCCTATTCCTATTTTAACACTCCCCTCAAGCTGGTGCATACAAGTCATATGTACCGAGCTTGTTACAGATGTAACTAATACGAGGACCAGTAAGAGATTTAGTGAAAATATTTGCAAGCTGATTACTCGACTTCACAAATTTTGTAACAATATCTCCCGAGAGTATCTTGTCTCTGACATAGTGACAATCAATCTCAATGTGAGTAGTCCTCTCATGAAATACTGGATTTGATGCGATATGAAGAGCCGCTTTGTTATCTCACACAAGTTCCATCTGCCTGATTTCTTCAAATTTTAGTTCTATGAGCAACTGTTTGATCCAAATTAGCTCACAAATTGCTACAACCATTGCTCGATATTCTAATTCTGCACTAGATAGAACAACCACACCATTTTTTACTTTTCCAGGACACCAAATTACCTCATAAAATACAATATCCGGGTGTAGAACGTCTATCAGAAGGTGATCCTGCCCAATCATCATCTGTATATCCAACAATCTGCTCATAGCCTCGATCTTCAAAAAGTAGTCCCTTACATGGGGCTGATTTTATATATCGCAGAATGCGGATAACTGCATCTCAGTGACTATCACAAGGAGAATCCATAAACTGACATACAACGCTCACAGGAAAAGAAATGTCAGGTCTAGTTACCGGGAGATAATTTAACTTACTAACCGACCGCTTATATCTTCCAGGATCACTAAGTGACTCCCCCTGTCATGGCAAGAGTTTAGCATTCAGATCCATAGGAGTGTCAATGGGTCTACATCCCATCATTACCGTCTCCTCAAGAATGTCTAAGACATACTTGTGTTGCGAAATAACAATACCTGATCCAGACTAAGCAACCTCACTACCTAGAAAATACTTCAGTTTGTCGAGGTCTTTAGTCTGAAAATGCTGGAAGAGATGTTGCTTTTAATTAGTGAATACTATCCTGATCATTGCCTGTAATAACAATATCGTCAACATAAAACACCAAATAAATACATAGATTTAGAGCAGAATGTCGATAAAACACAGAGTGGAGATGTCTGCTTACTTGCTCGATAATGAAAGTCCTCATTATATTCCTCTTTGGATAAATAAACTCGTTGATTACATGTAGTGGCACTTTGAGCAACATGAACATTCCATGCAGAGAATAGCATACTTCACGAATGTGTCAAGTCTATTATAATAACTACACCTAGGTCGAAATCTCCCAAAACGGCCTCTTCATCGATTCTTCGTAGACTGGGATGTTCGAATTTTTGGTCTCCTCAAGGGTTTTCAAGTTCTGATTCATGTGTTTTTGGAGCTAAAAATATCAGATTCGAAAGACATCTTGTGAAATTGGAAATTTGTAGCCTAAAATCTGGAAAAATAAATTGGCATCAAGAAAGTCGCAGCCGGATCTAGAAAAAAATATCCCGTTGCCGGAAGAAGTAGATTTGATCACCGGAGAGTGCTCGGAATCAGGAAAAAATTATGCGGATAGGGTCAGGATGATGGCGCGACCCTATTGGAAAACAAATTATTGCCGGAAAAGTTGCCGGAACTTGAAGCAAGTGGTATGGGTCAGCTCGGAATCTCTGCGCGACGCTGACAGTACAAATAAATTCTCAAAAGAATGGCCGGAAACAACCTGGAATCGCCAGAACCCTAATTCTGACGATCGGAACTGGTAAAGAAACTGTTCATGCCGATAAAAAATTTTTGTTCCTGTGATAATATTCTATTATGGCTTTGATACCATGTGAGAAATTACGGGAGAAGAATATTATTAAATTGTGTATCTACATTATGATATTGAATTGAGCCCTATGTATAGACACTATATCCCAATCCTTGATACTATATACAAATCCCATTCCTCTTTCTGTTCTAACAATCCTTTTTGAGTTGTTGATGATCAATTAATAAAGATAGATGACCTATCCTATCTTATCTCGTCATATCAATTAATTGTGCTGAATTTCACCTTACTTCTTCCTTTTCTTACAAATGCACAACTATAGCTGTGTTATGTTGATCCTTTGTCTATCTCGAGACCGATGTCGAACGAGTCTAACATGGACATGAGTATTCGTCCTAGTTCTTCAAAATACATTACGAATTAGAAAAAAACTAAACAGAGGATACTTGTATACTAGTTACTTTTTGGTACTTTCCGCTCTTTTTATCACCCGGAAAAGTTTATATAATGGGATAATTGCTGATGTCGAAATCCTCCCAAGGGCAGAAGATTTTTAAACTATGGGATTTGGTCATTGAGATTCTTAATGCACATGAGGTAAATAGTGTCTACAGGTAAAAGATTATTTTCAGAGGTGTTAGATATGATACTGAATGTTGTTTCTACTAGATGAAGTATTCTCTCTTCAATGACATGTTTTATCAGTTTGTTGTAGGTTTTCTTTGATGTGGTCATTTTCTTTAATATGTGTGGTCATTGGTTTCTCTCTTTAATAGTGTCTCTGTTGGTACGATCCTGCATGGGGGCAACTGTTAAGATACTTATTACTTTACCTTAACAAAAAAATATGTTATTGTTGCTTTCCTTCTAGGTATGCATTTATCATCTCCCACTACCTAAATTCCTCCCTGGTTGTCTCTCTTGATTTATAATACTTCGATGTTATCAGTGAACAGCAGCCTCTGCGCTTGAATCCCATGGAGGTGTACGAGGTTATTGCTGCAGCCTGCTCTGAGACTTCTGCTCCAAATAATTATCTGATGACTGTTTCATCTAAACTAAGTAACAACAGTGGAAAGCCGTCAATGGACGTGGCTGTCAGCGTACTTGTGAAACTTATAATTGACATGTATGTGCTCCTTTCTCTACATCTAAAACTTTTACATTAAAAAGTTACAGCCATACCTTGAATCTTGTTTATTTTTATATATTATCCCCTAAGAGGAACTTGATAGACCTTTAGTAGTGGAATTCGGCTGCATAGTAGAAATAGATCTGTCAAAAAGTCACTTCCTTCTCAAACATTAAAGTAATGGCATATGCATAATTTCTTCTGCATGCTCAGTATCATAAATGCTTATGTGTTATGAGTATCGACATTGGATGCGCTGCAGTTTCTTGATTTTGAAATCTCATCCTTGAATGAGTAGCCAAGAGCTCTCAATGATTCAATACCTTGCCATTAAATGTTCGTGGGCTGTGGACCAGGAAAAATTTACAGTCCTGCTTGTCTTGTAACAATAGCGTAATTTCAATATTAACTTTTTGATAATGCCAGTGCTGTAGATGTCTGCCCTTTTTTTTCTTATTTTAAACTGGCAAGTAAAATATCTTTGACCTAATATGGATTTTTTTTTATGAATAACTAACATGGATCTTAATTGGCCTGATACGGACCTTATGGGACATGCAGGTGATACCTGAGTTACGTATAAGGAAGTACCATTTAATGTTTACTGATGCATTAACATCACATTTCCATGATAAGTGGGGTTTTTAGTATCATTTTGGTAATTGTTCCCAAGGGTAATCTTTGCTAATTGTGGTTTGTAGGTATGTTTTGGATTCTGAGACTGCTGCTCCTCTCGCTGTGTCCATGCTTGAGGTGCTGCCTTATTCTAGATGGTCGCTCTTTTGTGTTAATGTTCAGGATACTTACTTTTGTGAAAACTAATTGTAGGAAATGATGAATTCTACACGTTTGGAATCCAAAACTCGGGCCTTTGATTTGGTTTTGAATCTTGGAGTTCATGCTCATTTATTGGAGCCTCCAACAACAGATGATGCTTCGACAATTGAAGAAGAGTATTGTAAAGAAACTTTTTTGGACAATGAAACTCACCTTTCTTTGGAAGGAAATAAAATGTCGGATTATCTTAAGAAAGCTGGGAATTCCTCAGCCATTGATAAGTTTGAGTGTTGGATTTTAGGCATCCTCTACGAGATCCTTCTTCATCTTGTCCAGGTAAATGTGGCTAACAGTCTAAAGCACTTTCTCTCTCTCTCTCTCTCTCTCTCTAGACATGTGTTATTTCTTGGTTATCATCTTTTAATGTTTACTTTTACCGAACTTTGATTTTGTCCCTTTCTTTTGTTATTTTTTTTGGTTGGCTTTGTAGTTCTGTAGGATTCAATTTTCCAGAATCTTATTTTTTGGTTTTTCTGTTTTATCATAATTCATTTTAAAATTTTGAAAATTAAGAGTTGCATGCATTGTTACATAACTTGAGTGGTCACAACTCTGTATTGCCTCTACTCCACAGGTTAAAGTATAGGGCTAGAAGTTCTTTGATTAAGCTGGAGTAAGACTTTACTGTTGAAATAACTAGTCAGTTATTGGAGTAGGCCATTAGACTTCAGTTGGAAAGTTCTCGATACTGAGTTGGGGGAGTAGGCCATTAGACTTCAGTTGGGAAGTTCTCGATACTGAGTTGGGGCACTAATTAACTGGCTCAGTCCTACACCTGATTTTAGAGTTAGTTTGGGTTTTGTGAATTGCTTAATTGGTTGCCAAATTATTCCTGAAGGTACAATTTTTTCCTTGACGTTGACCTTGTTGCCAGTTGATAAGAATCACCTCAGGGACCCAAGAACATAATAATAAAAATCAAGATTTTAAAGAAACGTGCATAAGCTTAAAAGAAAACAAAAGGAACGAAAAAGATTTGGAATTAAGGATAACTTGAATTCAAGGAAGTATTTCAACAGACCAAGAAGTTCAAAAAATAATCAAGAACTTCAAGATAAGTCCAATTTTTAAAATGGACTCCTAACAACAACAATTAATCTAAACTAATCGCATTTAGTAGAGATTTAACACAAGAAATACATTATGGACCCCGATTCCCTTAGAATAACGAACAAGAACAATAAGCCTAATTATATCGCCTTTCTTGATATCGAAAAGTAACCTAAGATCTTGAAGAATTTAAACTTACCCCCTAAAAGTGTAGACTTGAAGGTTAAAGAATAAATCCAAGGTAGTCATACTCACCAGGGCAAAAGAGAAAATTAGCCAATGTTATTCATCATGAAATATCTGTCTAATACAAAAGAAAGCACCCCGATTTATAAGCCTAAGAAAAACTAACCAAAATTAGTTAGGACAACTAAGCAATAACGAAATCAAAACAAAGCACCCCTATTTATAAGCCTAAGCAAAACTAACCAAAATTAGCTAGAACAACTAAGGAATAATGAAATAGGAAATAACTAGCTAATTAACTAGGAAAGGAATCCTAACATTCTTGAAAAGAAATTCCAACAACCTTGCTAAAATTCTAAAAACCTAGGAAAGCATTAAAGATAGTCCTAACAAATTAGGAAACAATTCCATAACAAACTAGGAAATGAATGAGGAAAGTTTTAACTTTTCTCCCTAAGTTTGGGCGCCATGTAGGAGGCTTTCCTTAGCTGATTTAGGAGCCCATCTTCATGCTTCTTCGGCAGCGAGTAGGCCCATCTTAGGGGCTAAAAACATGGCTTCATCTGAAGTTTCTTGAGCTGCAAGTTTGACACATTTTAGGTGCCTAATTTGATCCAAACTTGGACTGATTTGGCTCATATTTTGATTCCTTCATAGGCTGATTGTTGGCCCAGTCTACCTCATCGTGGACCTCAATTTGGGACATAAACTTCTTATAACATTTAGTCAACTCATCTATTTTAGCTTTGGGTTCTTCCTCCAAAATTAACAGCTTCTTTATTTGCACTTGAAGCCCAATGAACTTGTTTTGCAATTCTGTAGCCTTGAATATTGTTGAGCTTCCTAGAGTGCTTTGACCATCCTGAATTCATAACAGTCCGTGTTTGCTGGGTCCTTCTGGCAGCTGGTGGATAAATTGAAGCTGGTGTTCACGTAATGGCATGTGATGCCTTAATAAGGGTAGTTTTGAAAGTTTATTGTTTATAAATCAAATCTGAAGAAAAATAGAAAAGAAGGAAGAACAAGTGTAAAAAAGGAAAAACAACTCAAAAGAAACTCACAGAAATTTACCTCTTCGTCTCTGTTCAAAAGAATTGCAGCCATTTCCTCTCTGGGAGGTTGTGTATTTGCAGATTGATGGAAGAAGTCAAGAGAGAGGAGGGATCAGGAATGTCTAAGAAAGACTCTATGTGATTGAACAATGAAGAATAGACTCTCTGTTCTTTTCATTTTCTGCTTTTTTCTTTTTCTTTTTCTTTTTCTTTTTCTTTTCGCATTAACTTTTTTGGGCAGAATGTTTATTCGATGTTTAGCTTTGTCAAGCATCAGGTGTTGCTCATATGTCCAGGTTGTTGTGTCATTACATTACTGGAAGTTTTTTTTGAGGTAAAGGAACTCATTACATTACTGGGAGTGATTAATAGAAACGGGAGTGATGTCAACTAACTAAACTACAAATAGATGTGATCTATGATGCATAGTCATTCAAGATTCACACATGTAGAAGATAATAGTTATAGAATTAATAACAGAATCCAAAATGGATGAAACAATATATCTATGGCCGACAATGGCTGGAAAGACAAGGCAAATCTTAGAAGTTCTTTTCTTTAAATAAGTTGAGGACGCAATATAAATGAAATGATAGGCGACGACAAATGTTTGCTTCAAGAATAAGTTCGAGACGTATTTGGCAGTTTACTCTGTTTTCCCATACCAGTTAAACCTTGAAGTTTACATAGAAACGAGAAGATATGGTTGATTTTACCGTTCTGTCATATAGACCCATCTGTCAAACACTGGAATACAATATGATCTTGTCTATGATGGCCACCCTACAATCCAGTCTGAGGGGATTGTGATGCTAGCTTATCCTATCTGGTGTACCGAACAACTCTCCGGTTATCCTAATTATCTGCAAATATCCTCTGCCATCAGGATTGCTTGTTTGAGTCACCAAATAATGCACTAACAAAAAGTAAGCTTCCGAGTTGTGTAAGTTAAAGTTTCAACCCCTCAAAGGACATACTTCCCATTCTTTCATAACACGCCACTGAGGCAACAACATACCCAGTGTGTTCCCACAAGTGGGGTATGGGGAGGGTAGGATGGACACAGACCTTACCTCTACCTTTGTGGGGTAGAGAGATTGTTTCCGATAGACCCTGGGAAACACGCCACTGAGGCAAACTGGATAAAGATGTTTCTCATGTAGGAGTACTTTTCTTTTCGTTTATGTATTTCCTTTAGGGTAATATGTTGCAAATGTCTTTCAAATTTGTCTGATATAATGAACATGCAATCATGGGCTCATAAACACCTGAACCACTCAAGTAAACAAAATGTTCTTTTTGTGCTCAGATTTCAGATGCTGGTTCTTAGACTAATTTGTTGCTCAGATTCTATAACAAAGTTTATTAGTTTCGTCTTTGCAGACCCTTTAATGGTTGAAAGCAATGGTCCCTTTGTTCAGTATTCTCTCCTGCTTCTCACTTATTCTCTTTGAACTCGCATATCTTTACTTAATTACGTTGTACGGTGATGATTACTTAAGTGCTACTCTCGTTCTGAAGTCTATTCACAATGTGATGAACAGACAGAAGAAAAGGAAGAATCCATCTGGGCTTCTGCTCTCAGTTGTTTGCTATACTTTGTCTGTGATAGAGGCAGAATAAGGAGGAGCAGACTTAAAGGTCTTGACATAAGGGTGAGTCTATACCTTGGCTTGTTATTGTTGACATTTCTTGTTCATTTTCTTTTTAATGGAGAATATTTCGCCTACTTGGTTAGTTTTAAGTATAGTAAAGGGAAGGATGTGATTGGCCTTCCATAAAATTCCCGCAAGTGGAGAAAGGTGTTTGTAGTGGGGGACTTAACTTCTTGATTTGACAGGACCAACTAAACTTAGAAAAAGGAAATAGGTATTTGATATGACTGATAAATGAAGCTTATCAATTTCATCTATTATTTATCAACAAACGTCACGAGTTCCTAACTGGTGAATCAATTATTGTAGTTAAGGAGAGATGTTTGAGGGACAAACACATTATCCACCTAGTTTCAAATCTGGTAACAAATGGATGTCTCGGTTATCTAAAAGAAAAAGGAAAAGAATATTGATAAATGAAGTAGATTTGTTAAAAAAGAAATAAAGTAAGTAATTACTCCCTGTGTTTCAATTTAACTGGCATAGTGTGACTGGGAGTGGAGTTCAAGAAATAAGGAGAGGCTTTTGAATTTGTGGTCTTAAATATGCCATAAGATTTCTGCACGCTATAAAAGCATGTGACTAAGGGTTAAATTAGAATTTCAAAATTAAATTGTTCTAAATACAAAGAGGGGGAATTTTGTTTGCAACGAACTAAAAAGGAAATAGTGCCTCATAAAATGGAACAGAGGGAGTATTATATAACTAAAAGTATGAGTTTTGGAATCTATACAAATAAAGATATTATTCTGTGGTATTGGTAAACTGAAGCACTTATAAGTACATGAAAATTCAGGATAAGTTGGATGTGTTTTATTTTATTGTATTTTGTCCTCAATGACCTCAGGTGCTGCCTTATTTGTTTCAATTTGTCGCTTAATCTTCCCCTTCACAAAATGGTAAATATCAGTGTCAACACCCACTGTTATAGTTTTTGATCCCTAAATGAATATCCATGTGACCAATGTAATGACGTTTGTGCATTTAATATTAGTCTTTCTCACATGTATATAGCCACTTCTGTTTCCATGTTAAGTATCTTAAGTCTCAAAAGTGATTGATGTTTGTTCCAACTTTTCTCTTAATATTTTTGCAGGTTGTTCAGGTACTTATATGTGTTAGCAGGATGAACTCTTGGGCTGAAATAGTTCACAGCAAGCTTATTGGCATGTTAACAAATATGTTTTATGAAATTCCGGAGATATCTAATAAAGGTCTTTCAGCTACACCTGAATTTCTTATTCAGCAGGTTGATCTGATTGGAGGAATCGAATTCATATTTGTAGAGGTACTGTCCTATCCATAGTTATGATTCATGTAAAGTTGTCTGAGAGTCCATCATGTAAGAGTAGCTTTTGCTTGGCATTTTGTACCTATTGTATGTAGTTAAAATTGTACTGGGAGTCCATCAAATGGGAATAACTTTTGCTTCGCATTTTGTGCCTTCTGTATATTTAAAGTGTATATTGCTTCTGGTACAAGACAAACTTATGGGTCAAACTATCTGTAGAAGTTTTTTTTCTGTATCTGAGCAGGAAGGTTAACAATGCTTTCCGTTTATGTAGTATAAGTTGTAAAATGTGCAGAATCTCTGAACAAATTTCATGTCATTAGCTGGAATAGTCTAATGTTGGGGGTGGGGGAGGGGGGAGCTTATTTTTTTAGTTAAAGTTGGAACAGGAAAATGATTTTTACCCCGTGTAGTCTGTGAAATGATTCCATTATTTCATGAGCTGTTAGCAGAAAATATTCTGGTCTACTTGCAATCTCACTTGTTGCTTGTATGTAGCACAAAGAGAGGTTTAGCTTAAAGACAAGTTCTTTCTATCAATGCAGTTAGTGCTGTCAAACTCGAGGGAAGAAAGAAGGAATCTGTACCTGGTGCTTTTTGATTATGCTTTGCATCAAATAAATGAGTCATGCATAGCTAGTGGAACTTCAGACTACAGCGATGATGAGGTCCAACCTGTCGCTATGCTGCTTATGCTTGCAGATGCACCTGAAGCTTTGCATATATCAGTAAAGCTTGGATTGGATCGCATCTTGGAGCTTCTGCAACGGCCAATATCTAGTGCATTGTCCAAATATCCAAATTCTGACCGACTTTCTATGGTAATGCTTACTTCCTTTCTAGCTTATTTTCATTGGCTGTCAAACATGACACAGTCATTTTTTCGGTGAAAAATCTGAGAGCTTATCCAATCGTGCTTCTTTCTGATACCTTGTAAATAGATTGATGCTTCTCATTATATGCTGTATTAGTGAGAAGTAATTTGAATGTACTTCTTGGTGACTAATCAACATAGTTAATAGCCTATATATAGATGCAAGGGAGGTTGCATCTCAGCGAAAGTAATTCTCTATATGGTCCAGGGAGGTTTTCTCCTTGGGTTGCCTATTATTTTGTTTTTGGAGGATATTGGGGGGGTGGGGGTGTTAAGTCTTTTGAGGGGTGTATGATGAAGAGTTACCTGTCTTCATTTCCTGCAGTCAAAGTGGTCTCTAATGTACTTGTTCTGTTACCTGTTTTAATTCTCTGTGTACCCTCCAATCTTTATTTCCACGCATCCAATACACCCATGCCAGGGAGATTACATGTTACAGATAAAGATTCCATTTGCATTGAGCTTCTATTCTCTTGACTTTGTTGTCAGCATTACTTGTTCAAATTTTCTTGCCATTTGCATGTGAGTTTCATGAGCTTAGTTAATCTAAGACTCTAGGTTAATGATGTGGCCTATATCATTCATGTAGTAATTCCAAATTTTCTATTTTCGCCTGTTTCTGTATCCCTTTAGGTTTTCCTCCACCTGGTGTTGTTTCATAAACACAAACATGGGGACATGTTAATTTGCATGAGTTTGGTGTGAGTTGGGTGTTTACCATAAAGTCACCTCAGTGATACAATCTGCAGAAGTAGTGATGCTTCAAAGTTTGGACACTTGCATCTTTTTATTATTATTTTTTTGGAAGTTTAGCTGAAATGTCGTCGTTTGAATTTGTTTACTAAAAATGTTATGGCGCAACAAGCCATTTATCATTAGAATGGGTGTCAAGTGGAAGTGTAGTGTATGCAGCTATATTGTGTAGGTAATAAAGACATTATATACAAGTCATAGAGTTTACTATTTGGTTTCAGATATACTTTATGGGGAAGGGTCGGGTGTTAGAATCTATACGTACCGTTGTAACGCCTTCAAGTCAATTAAAGAGAGACAATATCTAATACAATATATGCACAACTCATCCCTCTATCTAATACAATATATGCAAATTATTCTCTGGACCATACCATGCAAATTTCTTTATGATGTGATTTAGGAGATGTTCTTGGAGATTTTCTTATTTTATTTTGTGTCTTTTCCTCAAGATTGGTCAATGTTGCCCTCTAGATGAACCTAAATGTTATGTCACACAGAGGGAGTGACTAGTTTACATACAACGTGGAGTCAAAGAAGACATGGAAAGTTCGAAAATTATAGCATAACTTAAAAATCCCATTGAATTACTTAAATGTCTCATTTTGTCATGAAGTATTTCTTTTTTGATGAAGTAAGTTGTTTCATTGAAAGAAAAACATCAAGTAGATGCATAATTACAGGGGCATAATTACAAATATACAAAAACAAAAGAGAATTTTAAGCCCCTATACATTGGCTCCCTCTAAAACTAGGGTGCTAATGAAATCCAAAAACTGATCATTACTGGGAACAACATTGTCCAGCAATAAAGGTTTACTAGGCACTTGGCTTTAAGTGCATGAATGGGAGTGGGAGTTGAGGAACCATCAAAACATCTTCTATTCTTCTCAGTCCAAATACACCAAAAAATTGCAAATAGTAGTTTGGCCATGAATTCATAGGTTTAAGCCAAATATTATTTAAACGTCAAATGAATATTTATTTAGCGGTTTGAAGGTGAAATTAAGTAAAATAATTCAAAGCTTCAACAACCACTTACAAATTTTGAATTTCACAAATATTTTTTCAAATGGAAGTCCATGTTCGTACACTACTTAAATTTCCACAAACATATTTCAAGTTCAATTTCAAATACTCTTTTGTCAATTTCAACTAAAAATATTATCTGAATGTATACATTGATACTAACATAAAAAAACATATTTCCTAAAGGATTGACTCTAGACGAATTTCTTGGTCATAAAAAAAATTGATTCAAACTAAAAGTACCAACCTTACACAACATTAGAAAAGTCTTCGTCTTGCTCAGATTTGTACATCTGTCAACATACTCCTTTACATATCTGTTACTATTGGCAGGGGATGACTCCCTTTTTTTAAAAAAAAACAAAGTCAAACTTTTCATCTTGGGGTTTAGTAGAATGATGTTCTAATTCTTAAATTAGATTTAGAGTTGTAATGCTGTCTTAATTCATATGGCTCTCTTCATTTTGGAACATCCTTAATGTTTAGTACTATTCTACTAGTAACATTACTATTCATAATTTCAACAACTTTTCAAATCAAAATTTACTCGATTAGTCATCTTCATTGTTTGATGTCTTCTCCATTAATCTAACTTTTTTAAAAGTCAATTCCCAATTAAACTAAATCGTTGTTGCTTTAATATCAATAAATAGAAGGGTACATCAGTAAAATATTCACTTGCTTGTTTCAAGACAAAGAATCAGGTGGAGGTCCATATGGAGTAGGTGGGAAGAGGGAGGGAGGATGCGTTGCGGACCTAATATAAATAAATTAAGTGTCATGTCTCTCACAATTTAAGCTTTTAGATGAGTCAGTTCCCACAATTTATTACTTTTGACCATTATATTTCAAAATTTTAATTATTTTTTCCTCTACTTATAAACTGTACAAGTCAAAGTAGAATCTTAAACTCTATGTCTAGTCACAGACTCGTGTAAAGTGGGACGAGGGAGAATGAAACGGCACATTTCTATGGTAAATTATATATCCCCAAAATCACTGAATTGAAGACTACTAGGTACATTTTGGTGTCTCTGGACCAACTTTAAGGACTTTGGGTCCAAAATTTGAAGAGAATTGGCGAAACTGGTGTTTTTCGACTTTGTCCTAGGAGTTACGGACATGTCTTTGTAGATCTTGCCAGATATTTGAGTACTTTATAGCAACAATGCCATAACAGCATTCCAGATTGTTTTTGGACTTCTTAATGCTCATGCTAAACTGAACCAATAAACTAGACATAGTTTCAAGGCATAAATAAAAAGCTCTTTGGATTGTGAGGTATCTCTGAATCTGTCATTTTCTTTTTACTCGAGTGTATATACTTGCTTTCTCGACTTTGCAAAGAAATTAAAGGCTGTTATAACTATTGTCTTCTGTATGTGTTGTTATACACCTACATAGCGTTCCTTGCTTCCATTCACGATAATTGTACAGACTTTTCTTTAATGAATTATTTTTTCTTTCCTTTTTGTATAGACTGACCTTTGTCTCATTTGCAGCTCTTGGGAAAAATTGTCGAGAATTTTGAGATGCTTATAAAGTCATTTACTCATCTTGATAAGGAATTTGCTCATATGAAGCAGATAACTAAATTGTGCAAATCTCTGGAAAGTATTAATGGAGCTTATGGGAACAGTTTTGGGATGAAAGCGAAGCTCTCTTGGGCCACCTTGCATTCTCTTCTTCATTCTGAAAGAACTCTGTGTCGTCACAATGGTTATCTATGGTTGGGGGATTTGATCATCACAGAAATTGTCGAGGAAGGGGATGCCAGTATATGGTCAAGCATCAGAAGCTTGCAGAAGAACATTTCTCAAGCCAGTGTTATTGACTATTCACCTGATTTAGATGTCCCATTATCCATATGGCTCATGTGTGGGCTAATAAAATCAAAAAATAACCTCATTAGATGGGGCTTTTTATATGTGTTGGAGAGGCTTCTTATGCGCTGCAAGTTTTTGTTAGATGAAAGTGAAGTCCAACACACAATTAGTGGTGAAATGGTTGGAGATCTGCATGATAAAAGTCGTCTTGAGAAAGCGAATGCAGTCATTGACATCATGAGCAGTGCCTTGTCCCTGATGGCCCAGATAAATGAAACCGACCGCATGAATATACTAAAGGTGATTTATTCTGTCATTTTCTTGTAAAAATTTAAAAAATAAGAAAATGGAGGAAGAAAGAAAGAGGAAAGTAATTCAATCTTGAAACGCTTCAGACATGGTGCTCTTAAGAGGATATAAATTGTGGACATTGAGTTAGATGACACTTGCACCTTTATGCTTTATTATTTGACCTTTAGAGGTATATGAGTTTGAACTATATTTGCATCTCTGTAATGCTTTTCTCTATTGAAGAGAGCAGTAGTCATACTTTCTTAGGAAGGATGAATATTTTGTTCCCATCACTTAAGAAGAGAACTTTAAACCTTATTCACAACAATACTTTGGATAACTATGCTCTATGGACTTCCGTCTCATGATATTTACCATTGCAAGATCCAGCCTATTTTGTCTGTTGTTTAGGGGTTGCACTGCCCATAGTGTGATCATCTTTACAAATGATAATCTACTTATAAATCAGGATACAAGGGGTGGTTAGTGGGCACTACTGTTGACTTATTTTACCACAAGTGGTTATATCTTCCTGCTGCTTATTACCTGTGTCATTGATAGTCAGTTCCAGTGTCTCACTCCAATATTGCTATTAACCTTTATACAGATGTGTGAAATTCTTTTTTCTCAACTGTGCCTAAAAGTCCTCCCTTCAACTTTGACATCTATGGATGATCCTACGACCTGTATCAAAGATGCTAGCTGGAATGAGAAGCTTGGTCGAGGAGAAAGCTTCCCTCGACAAGAACACATTGAAGATACTAACCACAAACACAAAAGAAACAAGGATCCTCCAAAACCAGAAACTGCATCCATGGCGGCGCTGCTTCTCCATGGACAGGCCATTGTTCCTATGCAATTGGTTGCACGTGTTCCTGCTGCTTTATTTTATTGGCCGCTAATCCAACTTGCTGGTGCTGCAACTGATAATATCGCATTAGGTGTTTCTGTTGGCAGCAAAGGAAGAGGAAATGTTCCTGGTTCCACCTCTGACATTCGAGCTACTCTTCTCCTGCTTTTAATTGGTAAATGCACAGCAGATCCTGCGGCTTTTAAAGAAGTTGGTGGGGAGGAGTTTTTTAGGTGATTTCTAGATATGTTTTCTCTCCAATAAAATATATTTAGTTAATTTAGAAACTCATAAACAATTCTGCACATATGGGTATTTTGCAGGGAGTTATTGGATGATACAGACTCAAGAGTGGCATATTACTCTTCAATGTTTCTTCTGAAGGCAAGTTTCATGTTGTTTTCCTGATCTTTGGCAATGACAAGTCCCACTACAATATGAATTAATCTAAAATTGGCATTTTGCAGAGGATGATGACAGAGGAACCAGAAAATTACCAACGCATGCTGCATAACCTTGTTTCTAGAGCTCAGCAGGTGTGGTCCCCCCTTTTTTTTCGTTAACAACTTCGTTAGAAAATTTATGGGACTGGTGGACGATAAACAGTTACAATGTGTTATTTGTCCTTCCTGTTCTACCGCATAAGTTTGTCCGTTTAATGATAGATACCAGTGTCTTCTATGAGTTTGTTTCCAGAGCCTTATCATGGCATATTCTGGTTCTATCATTGGTTTTGATGATATACGTTCTGTAGTTGCATCCACTGGCAGCTCCAACAATTTTCTTGAATTGCTGGTTCTTGATGTCACTTGGACCGCGTTGTTTCTTGTAGCTGGTATATGTAGGTCTGATGTTTGATTGCTTTCCCACCAGACATTTTTTACAGTGAAGTATCCATGAAATGCTGAGATGCCTTGGTTAGAGACTTATGTCTGCTCTATGAAACATGACTTTGTCAGGAAAATTGCTGACTTAATATGTCATGATCCATAGGGCCATTTCATCTGAAGCAGCAATTTTCAGCTTAATCTGTTGAGCTGTCATATATTAGTATAACTAAATGCAAATGGTAGGTTGCATGTACAGCTAATCTGTTTTCTATTGAGATCAAGTTGTCAAAATTGGTATGTTATATTCATTTGCAAAACCTGTCCTCGTGATACTATCTGTCATTATCGAATCACCCCTGCACTTTGCTGGATCATGGAAATCTATAGGCTTTATCATGTTACTGATTACAGGGTTGGAATTGTAATAACTGATTCACATTTGGGTTTATGGTGTTCCTGCAGAGCAACAATGAAAAACTCCTGGAGAATCCTTACCTTCAAATGCGGGGGTTACTTCATCTTTCAAATGAATGACATACCACATGATCCTTTGCTCTGCTTTGTGAAATTGCTATTTGAAGAATCTTGATGTTCACTGCTTCTGATAATCATGGAGCGCAACTGCAGGGATAAGTGTTCCAAGTTGCGAGCCCAAAGAGGATGTCATCATGAAATGGTTGTAAGTGTGCATTTCTGTGGGTGTTTAACCAAAGAATAGAACTCTCCGAAACATGGATGCCAAGTTGCTGTACTGGGCTGGCTCTGTTGTTTATGCTTCAGCAGCTCCTCTCATGGAGTTCCTCTGAAGTGCAATCATGGAAGTTTGTTTCCATTAAATTTATTGGCATTCTTTTCATGGACGAGAGATCTTCCGATGATATTTGAAGCTGCTTGTTCATCAGATGAGTAAGGCAAGCAGAATATGTCCAGAATTAGCCAGCACATGGAAGAGGATATACTTCGACCTTATTGTTGGTGTGTCAGATTGGGTTACTGAACAATCTTCAGGTATTAAACCGATCTTCTTTACAACATTGACTTTTCAGTATGTGAATGTTTCACCACAGAAATATAAAGTGAGTGGACTCAACATAATCTCTTATCTTTTGTAAGTTCATTTTTCCAGGACTTTAGCTTCCTGTGGGTAAATGCATTCTTACCTTGTGAAGAGAAGATTATTTACTTAATTTTGTTCTTGCTCTATTTATTTACACCGTGCCTGACTATTGCTATTTTTGCTTATCACGTGAAAGAAGGTGCTGGTTCGAACGAAGTTCAACATCAGAAGAAATTTTGTACAGGAGAAAATATCCAATTGGCATCCATCTTTTTGCCTTATTTGGGAATGGTGCTTTATGGAGTTTATAGATTCATTTAGGTCTTCCATGCATCATGGATGACAAATTTTCGTGGATTATAGTCTGGTTCCTGCACGTAGGAGAATCACAAGCTTGGACAGTTTTCAGGTTTACAATGTTTAATGAAATCAAACATGACGGGGTAAATATTCTTATTCTTTTATTTTATTTATCATAGATTTGTACATGTGTGCAATTTTCTTTTTCCTTTCCGGGTCCCCAAAAGGTAATAATAGATCTTTGGCGGGAACCATCTTTTTGGTAGATGTAGAAGAGATTCTGACTGGATATCCATTTAACATGTAAAATTTTAGATAATGCAAGTCCTTTTATTTGATTTTTCCATCACTGTAACTTGAGGAAATTTTCAGCTAGTATGCAGATATGTTGTGACGATTCTCCAGTTTATGCTTCAACTTTGTATAAGCTGCAAATAGGTTGTTCCTTTATCCAATTTTTTGTTGTAAAAAAGTCATCAAGTTGGTACCATTTAGATGCGTATTCTGCATATGCTTGGTGATCAACTTTAAAAACATTTTCGTAGATTTATTAAAGTCGCAAAATAAGTGTCGTTTTAACAGAAGGAAATATTGTTCCAAAATAATTGTCACTCAATTAAGATAATAATTAGTAATTATTTTTAATTATACCCTATATTAAAGATCTACTTTGGAATAGTGCTCAATTCTCAAGAAACATTTAATAAATAGGGACAACTTAGTAAATGATACTTTGTATTTAGAGGTGTACTAGAAAACCAACAAACTGAACCAAATTGAAAAAAATCGATTAGTGGTTTGATATTGGAAAAAAACTGATCACGATAGGTTGTTTGGTTTTAACTAGAAAAAGTCAAGATTAAATTGATCTGTTTATATGTATATTTTTTAATTAATTTATACGTATATAATTTATAAATTTTTATAACTATATCAAAGTTCTAGTTTCATAACATTTTAATAGTTTGGACTTATATTTTTAGCCTATATTACCTATAGATATCTAACAAACTAGAAAAAGCTAAAACCAAACTTAAATTTACACCCCTAAAGAATAAAAGATTGTTTGGTTAGTAAGATGAGATAAAAAGGGATATCTCATGAGTTGAAATATCGTGGGATAGTTATTCCGCCTTTCATATGGAATAGCTAATCCATCATCTTAATACAAGTGATGGGATAAAATAATTTTGGGACTAATTAGTATCAGTAATTAAACACAGGATAAAATAATTCAATAAATTACCTTGAGATTATTATCCTTATCCCACCAACCAAATGACCCCTATTATTAATAACAGATGAACAAGATATCAATTCACTGCTATCTGCATATTATATGAACAAAATAAAAAAAATTGTTGTTACTCGAGACAGCTGCTATTGTAATAGTTTAGATGATTAGAATATTACTCCATAGATTCTAAGGTGGATTTTATTTTTTCTATATTTGTTCTTTAATACACAATAGTTACAGTTCAAATATGGCGTTTACATTTGGTGTTGTTAGAAGTGTATCTGCATGCTTAACTTAGAATTTATGTTTATTCATAACCAACAAAGCAAAAACTTGACAGAGAGAAAAAGGCCCAAAAAAGCTTATTATTGGTCAAGTAAATGCTATTGTAAGATGCTTCTTCACGTCGAATCATAATTTTTTTTTGAAAGAATTGACTAACTCGAAAAATTCGAGAAAAATCTAGATTGAGAAATTTGATTTTTATTGATTTCGTTTGTTTTATAGATTTAGAAATCCGTCATAAATGGTTTGGTTTGGTATTTGGAAAAATCAAAATCCAAACCAACTATGTCCATGTTGTTCCATCCTGTGTTTTTATACGGTAATTTTTGTCGTAAGTTAGCCGGCGTAAACTCGGAAATGAGATTACCTTTGAGGTTATGAGCGGTTAAACATGTTCATCCTAAGGCTATAAAGGTTCATGATCATGATTGATAAGTATTAGAAGGTTTACAGATTAAATGAATCGAAAAGTATAAGTTTCATCAATGTGATACTTGCACTTTCGGGCTATGGTTTGAATCGCTCAACACATGTAAGTTGATCCGAAACCCCGGAGAATTTTTGTCATATTCAAGTATGCAAATAAAGAGTTTGGTACATAAATAGAGTTCCGAAATAATTTAGGACTTAACAAGTGTGAGATGGTGATTAGAAATAATATTTTGTAGGTGCCAAAGGAGGCTACAGAGTAGTGTTATATCATATGACCATGATAATAAATATATGAGGTGTGCTAAAGATAATCATTATTTAAGTGAATTGAGATCAAAAAATTAATTATTTGGATGTTTGATTAAATATTGGGATAAAGTGGGAGAATAAAAAATTAATTATTATATTAACTAGTATTATGTGAAAAATTGTTATTTTGGTGGGTGCCACATGGGACCGTGGGAATAAGTAAGTGGACAATTATTAAAGTTAGTCACTAAGCTTTTGCTAGGTGATTAGGTGGCATTGTTAGGAAAATTCATTTGGCAAGATCTTTTATGGTGGACCCATGGTCCACTAAAAGAAGATGAACTTTATATATCTAATTAAAGATAGATAGAGCTTGTAAACTAATCATGGGCAGCAGCAAAATTATGGAGAATTCAAATCTTGTATTTTTATCTTGGAGAAAATTTACATGGCTTTCTATTTTGGGCAGCAATGGGACATTGTTTTAAAGAAGCTAGGTGTTTCCGTCTCAAGGACTATATACGGGGTTTACTTACTATTTTGATCTCGTTGTTTCATTTTTTTCGTGTTGTTGAATTCGCGCTTTCTTCGAAGTGAAGTAAGGTGGAACAAGAGTAGTTCATGGAATATAATATTGAGGCGTAGAGGAGATTGATTACAACAACAAGTAGGAAGTTGACGTTAAAGGTATGAAATGTCTATCATTTTCCTTCTTTTGGCATGAAATCAACGAAAATAAAACGTGTTACATCTTGTCATAACGATTAAATAGACGTGGTACGCTCGGGCCAGTAAAGCAGCGGTTGCTGGCCACACCCCGCAAGGTTGGGGTTTGAAAAATTTGGTATCAGAGCAGGTCGTGTCTTAGGGAGTCTACAAGCCCCGTGTCTAGTAGAGTCTTGCTTATTGGTGTGTTGTGCACCATACTTATAATCAGGAGGCTATATGGCATTTAGGATTGATTGCCCTTCTTTCTGATTCTAGATCATGCAAAAGAACTGAGTCATAGGAACTCGATTCCATTCCGTATCTGTGACAAGTAAAGAGAGATCTCTACCAGAATATGTATGCACTACATGTGCGAGTATCATGCTAAAAGCTTCAAAGTGTGAGCATTTGTCTTAATGCTTACATCCTCCGGATGACGTTGTTCCATGATAAAGTCATCTCTAGCGTGGCGCTGTGCTGCAGTAAAAGTCCGTCGCTTTACATCCTTCGGGTTCTTCTCCCGAGTCACATCCTCTGATAACCTGCCACGAGCAGCCTACCATCCATCTCCTCCTCATCCAACCCTTCCCGTCGAAGGTAATGAGGGTACTGCTAAAGAAAAACCGAAGAGTTACGTCCCGCTCTAGCTTCCCTGATATCCTTCTTCATAATGACTCTCATGTTAATCTGTTGCCCTATCATCAATGCATAAGCGAGGCATATTCTATCTCTGCTCACATCCGAGTAGTGACGACACGACATAATCTGAGCACATACAATACAACAACAACAACAACAACAATAATAACATACCCAGTGAAATCCCACAATGTGAGGTTTGGGGAGGGTAGAGTGTACGCAGACCTTACCCCCAAGATAGAGAGACTGTTTCTAGAAGACCCTCGGCTCAAGAGAAAACACAAAAAAGTCAGAGAAGGATAAGCAATTCAAAGCAACATGAAAATAAAAATAATGACAGTGAATAAGCATTTTGGAAAAGAAAGGAGCGGTAGCTACCACCGAGAAACAAGATAATCAAAGTACAAGAAACAATAAAATAATAGCAGAGGTCAAAGGACAAGAAACTATAGTGCAATACTGCAACTACTAGTACAATATGAAGCCATATCCTCGCCTTCTGAGTCATGTGGGCAATGGGGAACGACTTATGAGTCTTGTGTTTCTTCCTTACCCACCTTGCATTAGAATGTGGCCCACACAAAGTAGGTCAAAGCTTACCCTACTGGGGCGGAGGGAAGACACAACTCCTCAAAATGTCCCTCGGCACATCAACATGAGCCCTTGAAAATCTGCAAATTGCCTCGTCAGTGAACGAGACCACATCACCTCGAACACAAATCTCCTCTGGATCGTTCACATCCCAATTTGTGTAAGCCTCACGAACCAAGTGAATGTTGCATTCTCCCGGATCCTGAAAGACAATGTACATACCCATATCATAGATCCGCTCCCATATGTCATGATGTTGAGCTTTAACGCGAGCCTCATGGGTTTGAACGTTTTGTACCATTCTAATCCATATTACTTCACCCATTTTATCCCATACTTGCGCTTCATTTTCATTTTTGGTTGGGTTTGTGTTTGATCCGGTGGAGGAGCTTGGTTACTAGAGGTCTGGCCCGTACGAAACCTTTTTCGGCTTGGAGTCTCAATAACTTTTTCTCTTCCTTTACCCCCCCCCCTCTCTTCTTTTGCATTGGTCGCACCATATTTGTACCTATTTGCAACAAACCAATACTTAGTCATAATGAAAAAAATGGCGGCTAACAAACCAAGATAATTGGGTAGTGAAATAACCCCACACTTAGTTCACTAGCGTGGGTGTCGACTATTCAATGGTAAGGGTACTCAGACTTCCCACTTTTCAATTTACAACGTGACTAGAAGAACCCATTTTGAAAGCTTTCATAGCTTGAAAATCCAACAAACCACCCCCATTTAAATTTTGGCATATTTGCGAGGCAAATCATACATTTTAGCATCCTACGACTAATGTTCCTTAAGATGGTCATCATCTATCCGTCGTTGGGACCATTATGCCCATGACTATACTTTGGGGCATTTCATTGAACAATTGGAGTACATATGTTGTGCAAAAGCTTTCAGTGGGTTACGGGTGCCTAAACATCCCTATTTTGGCATGTATTTCAAGCATCAAACAACACCCAACAAATAATTCAACAACTACGGGGGTTTCAGGGTGATGGGTTTCATAATCCGACATTCACCAATAGCAATACTTCAAGAGTTTCAACTTTCACCATTAACTTAACTCAAAGTCTTCAACTTTCATAAATTTCTACAATGCATTGTGTTTAGAAGCAATTTCATCATTCAAGTTAATGGGGGAATATGAATGGGACTATCTCATACCATTGGCAAAGAAGAGGGAAGAGAGCAAGAAAAAACTTACTAGAACTTCAACGGAAATGAGAGAACCAGCGGTGGCACAATGGTGGTGTGAGCAGTTGCGCTAGAGTGTAGATAGAAAAATGTTTGTGTGTAAGCAATAGAGAAAATGAGGGAATAGGAAGGGCTCAGGGCTTTTAATCATAGGAATCGGGTGGGGTGGGTCTGGTTGACCCATCTCACCAAGTGAATTTTTTCCAAACTACATCTCTATCTCACTGAGCGAGACGAGACCTCGCTATAAGCTTCGCATAGCGAGGTCCTTCAATCAGTTTCTACTTAGAAAAAAAAATTAACTTATTATTTTTTACCCTTCTAGCTCACTTAGCTAGTCGCATGACGAGGTTATGTTGCACCACAGACCTCGCTCAACGAGGCTTACCGTTTCTTTTTGCCTTAGATGATTTTTTCATCCATTTACTTCTCTTCGTCCATTACTTCATTTTTAGCCTTGGTACCTGCAAATACACCTTCCACACAACCCGCTAGCATGAACATAAGAAAAAATAAACTACAAAAGCAACTTAAAAGTTGGGTTGTCTCCTAACGAGCGTCGTATTTTAGGTCGTGGCACGACATCTTTTGTCTTTTCATATTTTTCATTTTTTATATTACAAACTCTGAGTGCTTGATTTAATATCGCGGCACGATGCAGCTTGGGTTACCTCTCAAGAAGTGCCTTAGTTTACGTCGTGGCTCGACGTCAATTCCAATTAGTCGTTTGGACAACTCAAGTGAGGTCTTGTGTCTTTCCATGTCCTCAGCCCAATAATGTTTTACCTGGTGTCTATTCACCAAGAATATTTTATCAAAATCAAGATTTTGTAGGTCCACCACTCCATTCTGTGTCATTCTCACCACATCAAAGGGACTTGACCATTTAGACTTAAGCTTTCTAGGAAATAACTTAAGCCTTGAGTTGAACAACAACACTTGTTGTCCCTACTTAAACGAACGCTGCTGGATGTGCTTATCATGCCATCTTTTGGTCTTCTCCTTGTATAACGTAGCATTTTCGTAGGCATGCAATTGACATTCATCAAGTTCATGTAGCTGCAACATCTGCTTATTCCCTGCCAACTCCATGTCTACGTTGAGCTTCTTGATGGCCCATTATGCCTTGTGTTCCATTTCGACAGGCAGATGGCACACCTTTCCATATACCATCTTTTAGGGAGAAGTCCAGATGGGTGTCTGGTATGTTGTTCGATAAGCCCATAGTGCATCATCAACTTTCGCAGAACAATCTTTCCTCTGTGCATTCACTGTCTTCTCAAGAATCTGTTTCACCTCTATGTTAAAGACTTCCACTTGCCCACTGGCCAAAATATTCGTTATCAAATTATTACAAAAATAAAAGCCTCTTTCACTAATAATGGCACGTGGGGTTCCGAACCTTGTAAAGATCATCTTTTGACAAAGCTTACCACACTACCTTGGCATCATTGGTAGGAAGGGGAATCACCTCCACCCATTTAGACACGTAATCCACCGCTAATAAAATATATTTGTTCACATACGATGGTGGAAATGGACCCATAAAATCAATGCCTACTTCTAGCAAATGCGTGCGCATCCTTGAATAGGGTGGGCCAATAGAAGCCTGATTGTAGGACCTTGGATGTTGTACGATCACCACTATGATGTCCCCTATATGGGGAAGAATGACAACTCTCTAATATTTGCTTCATTTCAGTCTGCAGAATGCATCTTCTTATCAGCTGGTCAGGACCTTGTTTGAACAAATATGGCTCGTCCCATATATAGAATCGCGAGTCATGATAAATCTTTCTTCTCTGCTGCATAGTAGTTTCAGATGGGTAAATTCCGCTCACCAATAAGTTCACTATATCTTCATACCATGGTACCTCTGCCTCAGGAATTGCAAACAGTTGCTCATCAGGGAAAGCCTCTCGAATTTGACCATCTTCCACTACATGCTTATGACTCAAAGGAGAAAATGACAATCATTATTTTATTGTTAAGAATATATCTGAAACTAAAAATGTTTTAGCTAATTTTCTTAGCAGATATAACAATGTCGATCAACAGTGATAACCTTGAAGAATATATTACCAACGCCATAGATTCCATTATACAAACCAATGAAATCCTAATATCCAGATTACAAGAAAACACCAATCTTATAAACCAACTCAAAGAAGCCATACAAGACTTGATAACCCTGAAAACTTTACAAAATGAAACTCAATCCAAATTACCTATCACTATACATGAAAGACCAAAAAACCCTACTACTAAAACTTTGGCACCATTTGTATCAAAACGGGAAACTATACCATCTTCAATATCATCCTCTTCATCAACAGTATCAATGGCCGATAAACTAAAATATACACCTGAATATATCAGTGCTTATGAAAAGATCAATAAATTTAATGATTATAAGACTAACCCTCATATTTTACACAGTGCTAAATTGAGCAAGTATCCCAGATTCTTGTGCAGTGAACAGGCTAACCCGAAAATAGTATCAAAATTATTCACGTACGATTTTATTGATAAACTAATAGTGGATGAGAACATGTACAACATTGTCAGATTACTAAGTATTATTGTAGAGTATACAAAACTCATGATGGAATCATTCGGAAAAGGAGTATATGGAATACAAATATTTGACGCATCAACAAGACCTAACGGGAAAGCTCATTGTGATATGTCAAATATTCAAGACATGAAAAAATAGTACTATCAGCGGAGATGATGAAAATTTGAACATGAAAATACCGTGCACTTTGGAGAAATTTCAAGAGTGGCTCAGTGCAAAAAGAACAGTTGGATTATTAACCTTGGAAACCAGAATAGAGGACATGTTACGAGCAAAGAAAACATGTATTATTGGCGACTCGAAAGGAGGAGCAGTGGAAGCCATTATCACCTTGTATTACAGCAATGACATTATGACACAAGATACCACGAGACTAACAAAAATGCATGACAAAATTATAAACCTGAAATATAAACATGCAAAAGAAACGATTGACTAATACCAAAAGACAATTGGACAAAATAGAAGGCTTGTAATAAATACTAGACCTACTACTATTACTAATACAACAAAAAAGAAGGGAATTCTGATCCTTTTGCATAAGGATGTGACAAATTACTACTTTGATAGGGATCATGTAGCTTTGCTATTTAAAGCCCAATTTACTATTCTGATAGGGAGCATGTAGTTTTACTACTTGCAGCCCAATTTACTACTCAGATAGGGAGCCTGTAGTTTTACTACTTGCAGCCCAATTTACTACCATGTATTTCAAATCGTATTATTCAAAAACAAAAAAACAATTATCAAGAGAATGACAAGGAAGACAATAACAAGAGAATCTGATGGAGATATCAATTCATGTTAAGAAGATATTATCAAGGACACCTGGAAAGCAACCAAAGAAAAATGACAAAAGAAGAAAGAGACAACCTCGAAAAAAGACTACAACAAAGACAAAAACTTTGAAAAATATCAGGCAATCATAGCAGACAAACTGTAGCACTTTAGACTTTTGGAAAAGTGATTACTATTTACTTTATGACTTTTAAAAGCAATTTTGTCATCTTATCAGCCGATGTTATCTATAGAAAGAGCCTCTTGTAACCGTATCATTGATTCAAAAACTTTATATACAAATCTTTATTTGAAAACTCTCTATGTCTAGCTAAACCCCCTCCTTAGTCTATAATCCAGATCAATTATAATATCATAATACCAGAGATAAAACACTTTGAAAGATTATAATTAGAACCATATTAATCTTTAAACCTGCACCTTGATAAGAATTTTAGAAGATAGTCTGTTGAGAACTCCCAGGCACCTAGGCTAATTATCTTGCAATTTCGGTGGAAGAAGGGAAGCAGGGCCAAGGGTGGGTTGAGATCTCCGGTGATCTGAAATTTTGATTAAGAGGTATGATTTTTAGACTATGTGTTTTTAATTATAATTTTGATAAGTGTTAAACTCTGTAATTATGATATTCATATTGGTTAAAGGTTATAGACTTTTATTTAAAAATGAATTTTGAGTTGATACTACCCATTTCCTTACTACATGCTTATTATTTGATAAACTTAGATAAAACTTTATTAATATATTATCTATATTCATATCCTCTTCATTGTTACTAGATGATGAAAAGATCCGCACAGAAATTAGTATCAGAGCTTATGAAAAGATCAATAGATTTTATGATTATAAAACTAACCCTCATATTTTACGCAGTGCTAAACTGAGCAAGTATCCCAGATTCTTGTGCAGTGAACAGGCTAACCCGGAAATAGTATCAAAATTATTCACTTACGATTTTATTGATAAACTAATAGTGGATGAGAACATGTACAATATTGCCAGATTACCAAGGATTATTGTAGAGTCTACAAAACTCATGATGGAATCATTCGGAAAAGGAGTATATGGAATACAAATATTTGACGCATCAACAGACCTAACGGGAAAGCCCATTGTGATATGTCAAATATTCAAGACAGGAAAAAATAGTACTATCAGAGGAGATTCACAGAAAGAAGATTAGTATTTGGATGTGATGATAAAAGAAAAGAAAGGAAATATAAGAAAAGTAATAAAAGATATCAAACAAAGAAATATAAGAGAAATAATAATTATAAAATTATAATAACAAACCTTATTACAAACAGTATAGGAAAAAGAGATTTAAAAGATATAAAAATACCCCTGAAACCAAGAAGAAATTTAGATACAAGAGAAAATTTAGAAAAAGAAAATATGTGAAACCCGTAGAAGCAGAAAAGTTTAAAGAATGTAAATGGTGGAATTGTAATGAAAAATGACATTATGCTAATAAATGGCCAAAACTAAAGAAAAAGGGAGTAAAATATATAAATACGACACAATTTATAATGAGTTTACAACAGATCAAAGAAGATAATGATAAATTGTATGAATACGAAGACTTTCATGTCAGTCAAACTGATGAAGAAAATGAATCAGAATTAGAAAATATTAACTTTATTAACCAACACTCAGTTAGTGAAAGTAGTTCTGAGTAAAATGAACGTACAAGAAAAAGAAAAAAGAAAATTATTAGAAGAAAGAAATTATTGGATACAATGTGAACAACATGTTCGCTATAAGCTTGTTACAACTACAACTACAAGTGAAACAAGAAATAAATATTATAATTGATCTGGATTATAGACTAAGGAGGGGGTTTAGCTAGACATAAAGAGTTTTCAAACAAAGATTTGTATAGAAAGTTTTCGAATCAATGATACTTAATAGACCCACGAACTTATAATTATCCTGAAAATGAAAGAGAAATAATAATTACTAAAAGTATTAATCTAAGATTCAAAATCCAAGATTTAGAATATAAAATTATTAGAAAAAAGAAATTATTGGATACAATGGAACAACAAAATAAGTTAGAAGAACTTAGAATGATAGCAGATAAACCCCTTACATTTAATAGAGATATAAACCAACATATAATAAGTTGATGAATAAGTATAGATCTAATAAAAGAAAAAGATCAACGTTTACAAGAAAATTCTAAACAAATATATGAACAGGAAGAAACTATTAAAGAATTAAGAAATAGAATAGCATTAAAAGACGAAAAGTTGAAACTGATGGAAGAAAAATTAAGAGAAATAATCAGAAAAGCTAATGAATTAAAAGATCTAAATGATATTATAGAAGAACAATATAAGTACATCAACCTATTAAAATATGGATAAAAGAAAAGAAATAGTAGAAGACTCTAAATAAACATATTATCAGATGAATACATATGAAGGAGGATCAACACAAACATTAAGCTTTAAGCAAGGGACATATCAGAAGATTCAAGATGAAAAAGAGGAATTATCTATTAAGAAAATATTTAAAACAAAATGGTTTGAAAGAAATAAAGAAATAAGATATACATCACACAAGCATGAAAATATAATAGACACAATGAGTATAAATGGAAGAACAAAAATAAACTTGATAACATATGAAGTAATAAAAAGAGAGTTAGCAAAACTATCTACTAGAGAAGCTTGAAAATATAGAAACATATACTTTGGAGGAGTAGAATTTACTATAAAAGCATACTTTCAGAAAAACATAGATACACCTATAAAAATATACATATTAGATGATAGGATATTAGGAAATTTACAAGATGCTTTAATATTAGTAATAAAAAGAAATTTAATATATCAAAAACTAAAATTTACCGTACAACCAGACTTTAATATATCATTAAAAGATGAACACAAAGACTTAGCCTTAACACTATATTACAAACTAGATGGAATAACAATGCCACCAGGAAGTAAAGTCATAAGTATTGAAACAAAAATGATATATGCCCTAACTAGAAAGCACCATGTAAAGAAACAACATGAAATGAATATATTAGTACCAAGAATGTACCAAGAAATATTAGAACATATAAAACATAAAGAAAAATCCAGAATAACTATACTAGAAGAAATATGTATGGATTTTAATACCACAATCCTTACACCATCAAAAAGATTAATACCAAAACTAGAAGGATCTAGATTGAGTATTACAAGAGAACCGATAATGTCACGACAGACTAGCGTTACACAACCTAGAATATTAGATTTAATAAATTAAAACATACATAGAAGATGTTGTAGCAACATATAGAAGGATAATCAAGATAAATACAAGAATAAATGAACAAACCATTATTATATTAGATTTAGAAGCAGATATACGAATGGAAATAGAACACTATGGATGAAAAAAGACTAATGGTTTTCTTAAGAGTGGTAAATTCTTTATATGGTCTGAAGCATAATTTATTATTCCTAAGAACTGTTGTACTTCTTTTTTACTTTCTAGATTTTCTTTGAAATTCTTTATCTTTGTTACTATGTGTTCTTGCAGTTGTAATCCTTCATTATCTATAATATATCCTAAATATTCAATATTATTTTTAAAGATTTCAGATTTCTTTTCAGATAATAGTATTCCGTGTTGTTTTATAGTTACTATAAATTCTTCTAGATTTTTTATATGATCGTCTAGATTATCGCTAAATATTAATATGTCGTCAACATATACTATACAAAATTATGTTAATTTTCTAAACACTTGGCCCATTCTTTTTTGAAATATTTGTGGTGCATTTTTTAATCCAAAGGGTAGTACATTCCATTCATAGTGTCCTTGAGGAGCACTAAATGCTGTTAAAGATTTTGATTCATTGGTTAGTTTTATTTGTCAAAATCCACTTTTACAATCAAACTTACTAAACCATTTTTTATTTCCTAATTTGTTAATAAGGTTTCTTTTATATGGTAAAAAATATCCATCAAATATTATTTTTTTATTTAGTTCTCTATAATCAATTACCATTCTAGCTTTTCCTCTTTTTTGTTCACTATGTTACCTTACTAAAAAGGATGTGCTACTATGTGGACTTTTACTTTCTTGTATCATTTTTAATTCTAGTAATTCTTTTAATTGGGTTTCAAATTCTTTTTGATCTGTTGGACCATATCTTATAGGTTTGGATCTAATTATATCATTTTCATTTATTAGCTTAATTTCTGCATATATTTTTTCTTTTTCCCATAGTTGAATTGGATTTTCTCCAAAGTTCATTTTTAGTATATTAAGATATTTTTGTTTTAATAGCTGTAGGTTATTATTCTTATCAGTTTTTATAGTACACAATCTTAGTGTTTGTATTGGTAATATTCTTTTTAATACTATCCATTTATTACAAGGTGTTTGTAAGCTAAAAGTATTGCTATCTATAACCTGTGTCTTAAAGTAATCTAGGAAGTTGTTTTCTAATAATACATGTTGTTTCATATTATCTAATTGATATATTATTGGTAATTTAAATATTGTTTTCCTAATACATTTCTCATGTTTTCTGCTACCGCATCTAATTCTTTTGATTGTTCATTAAATCCTGATACTCTTGCTTTATGTGATCTGGTTCTCTTCCACCTGTGTGATTCTAATACATCTTTTCTAGCTAAGCATAAATCTGCTCCGCTATCAATAAATATTTTTTGTTTTATTATTTTATTAGGCTTATATTCTGCATGTGCTTCTATATAGATTGCTACCATTCTATTAGGTATTAGGATTTTGTCTGACACTCATTTCCCTTAATCTTTGTTGAAGATTTTCATCTTGTTCTAATTCTCTTACCTCTTGGCGAACGTTTTCATCTTCCATTATTTCTTCTATACTCCTTCTTATTATAATAAGTTGTCAGTTTATCTCACTTAATCTTTCTGTGAAATAAATATTATAATGATAGATATAACAAGGTTACTAAAAAACTTAGTAGAAGTTAAAAACAGAGAATACAAAATTGAGATCACATAATAACGAAGAATGGTATGATAAGTATAAAAAATATAAACACAAATTTAAAGATACGAAGAAAATATTAAAGCTTGTAAAAGGAATATATTTATAAATAATGAAAATACATCCATCGTGTATTAATGTTAATTTGTTAAATAAAATGTTATGGGAATGTTATGAGATGAAACGTCTTTTAATAAACTTTAGGAAAGAAAATGAGATTATAATGGGTTTTCAAGATGAGACGTTAGCAACAAAACGAAGAAAGGACATAACATATGAAAAAGAAATAGAAAAATATTCTGAAAATGAGATAGAAGAAATTAAAACACACATAGAAGATGTTGTAGCAACATATAGAAGGATAATAGAGATAAATACAAGAACAAATGAATAAAACATTATTATTTTAGATTTAGAAGCAGATATACAAATGGAAATAGAACACTATGGATGAAAAAAGAGGAATTATCTATTAAGAAAATATTTAAAACAAAATGTTTTGAAAGAAATAAGATATATAGCACACAAGCATGAAAATATAATAGACACAATGAGTATAAATGGAAGAACAAAAATAAACTTGATAACAGATGAAGTAATAAAAAGAGAGTTAGCAAAACTATCTACTAGAGAAGCTAGAAAATATAGAAACATATACTTTGGAGGAGTAGAATTTACTATAAAAGCATACTTTCAGAAAAACATAGATACACCTATAAAAATATACATATTAGATGATAGGATATTAGGAAATTTACAAGATGCTTTAATATTAGTAATAAAAAGAAATTTAATATATCAAAAACTAAAATTTACCGTACAACCAGACTTTAATATATCATTAAAAGATGAACACAAAGACTTAGCCTTAACACTATATTACAAACTAGATGGAATAACAATGCCACCAGGAAGTAAAGTCATAAGTATTGAAACAAAAATGATATATGCCCTAACCAGAAAACACCATGTAAAGAAACAACATGAAATGAATATATTAATACCAAGAATGTACCAAGAAATATTAGAACAAATAGAACATAAAGAAAACTCCAAAATAACTATACTAGAAGAAATATATATGGATTTTAATACCAGAACCCTTACACCATCAAAAAGATTAATACCAAAACTAGAAGGATCTAGATTGAGTATTACAAGAGAACCGATAATGTCACGACATACTAGAATATTAGATTTAATAAATATAAACACAAATAGATTAAAGATTAAGGTAATAATATTTAAAGGCATGATAACAACAAATTGTATAGCTGAAATAAATACCGAAACTATTAAAAGTTTTATACATATAAGTAAGATTAATGAAATTGACTATGACTTAATAGACCCACAAACTTATAATTATCCTGAAAATGAAAGAGAAATAATAATTACTAAAAGTATTAATCTAAGATTCAAAATCTAAGATTTAGAATATAAAATAAATATAGGAGTAATAGAATATGACAGTTTCAATGAACTACTTTTAGGAAGTGACTTTTTAGTCATGATAAATTATAAGATAAATAATAACGGAATTGAAATAAATGATCAAAGAAAAACAAGATTCGTAAATAAGGTATGAATATACAAATGAAAATAATAGCGAAAAAATAGAAATTAAAAGTAATAAGGACAGCTTTATCAGAAGAGATATTTTCCTTTTAATAACTGTTTTTTCGCTATTATTATTATTTTTTTTTCCAAACAAAACTCTCATCTTTTTCTTTCTATATTTCTTGTCTACTTCAATTACTTTTAGCTTCATTTTATAACATGCCTTTTAAATTTTAAGAGATATTTTTTCTACAAAGTAATATACTTCCTCCGTCTCAAAATACTTGTTATTTTTACTAAATACTTGTCGTCTTATTTAATTAAGTAGCTTTTTTTTTTTTCATTTTATCAATTAGCAACATTTAACACTCTCATTCGTAATTGAGTAAATATTTATTGAGGAAAGATAATATGATAAAATATGTTAAGTAAATAAAATAGTCAAAATGATATCCTTATAAATGCTTTCTAAATGAGACTGTTAAAAATGTTTTTGCTTTTGAATTAAAAATGAGTTGAAGAAAATAAGAAAAAGAATATTAGTATCGTGTAGCTTATGTTGGCAGGCAGTCAAAACTGGGAAGACACATTTACGATGTCCTCGAAATCCTCGCACACCTTTGATCAGAACTACTAGTACTGTCTTTGTCTTAATCAAATTGCATGATTATATTAACCAATCTTTGTGTCTTTTGTCTCTGCTCATCAAAACCCAACCCAATTTACTAAGACCAAAAAAACCCTATTCACTCCTTCAACAGACCCTTGTTGTGGGTAAATTCAGGCAAGTAGATCTGAGACAGATTACAACATTTTCATTTGTAATTTTTTGACTCTTCCTTGGATGCATGCTGTTTCTTTTGGTCAATTAACTGAAGGAAATGGACAATTTACACACCTTTGTATTTTTTAGTAAAATGTAGCAAGGTTATTATCAAATTTGACATGTATGGAAGCTAGCACTTCTTTCTCTTGATCCTGAGGGTCTTTCGGAAATAACCTCTCTACCTCTAGGTCTGCATATACTCTATCCTCCCAGACCCACTTGTGTGTATGTTTTATTTCGATTGACCTTCAACTTGCATGTATAATTGCTGTCGAGAACTGTATGGGTAGCTGCTATTGGGGAGAACCTTCAAAGTAAAACTAGTTCTTTTCATTGTGCAAGTGTTTTGTATTTGTAAGGTAAAACAAATGTATTTGAGATTACTTGCATTTTTAGAACATAGGACAGTAATTATGTTTCTGAAGAAGAGGAAGGATTATCGGATGAGTTTTACATTTTCTTCTTCCTCCAAGCAATTGTTGCTTATTGACTGTCATGAGTTCTTCTTATAGTCTTTTGATTGATTCATCTTCCATGAATTGCTGTAAATTAAACCAAGTATATCAAAATTTAAGAAACATTCATTTTCTTTGAATGAGAAGATCAAAAACTTTTGATAGCAAATGCTTCATGTGGGAAATTTCCATATAGAGTTTTACTTAATTTGTCAACTATTATTCATGGCTCTAGTCTCTTTGTCTCCCCTTTGACAGGGGCCGGGTTTGGAGGGTTGAATAAGCTGAACTAACATGTGGTTCAAATACCCATGAGCTGGTGTACTTTAAATGACGCTGGCTTTCATTGACAGTTGATGAGGTTATCTAATTTTTTATCATCCAGGTGTCATTCTTGTAAGCTCAAGTCTTGCAAGAAGGGGAGTTCTATGGATCATAGCTCCGGGGAAGACACTGATATAAGTGAATCAGAGATTGAAGAATATGAAGAAATATCTTATGAAGAGTTGAAGAGAGGAAAACGCACTCTTAAAATATCAGATGTGGCGTACACTTGCCCCTATTGTCCAAAGAAAAGAAAGCGTGACTTTTTGTACAAGGAACTCGTGCAGCATGCAAGTTCGGTGGGAAGCTGTAGCTCTAATAAGAGAACTGCGAGAGACAAGGCGAATCATCTTGGATTGGCAAAGTACTTGGAAAATGATGATGGAGTTACTGATGATTCATCTAAACCTGATGCCGAGCCGGATCCTCCAGCTGACCCTCTTGCAGATCATGACCGTGATGAGTTGTTTGTTTGGCCTTGGATTGGGGTTGTTGTGAATATTCCCACTGAATTGAAGGATGGACGCTATGTGGGAGAAAGTGGTTCTAAGCTGAGGGATCAGTTGACAAGGAGAGGTTTCAACCCTACACGGGTACGTCCTCTGTGGAATTACCAAGGCCATTCTGGAACTGCTCTTGTTGAATTCAACAAAGACTGGTCCGGATTTGGTAATGCAATGTCATATGAGAAGGCTTATGAGGCTGACCATCGTGGCAAGAGGGACTGGAAAGCCAACCTTGGCAAAAATTCTGATCTGTATGCTTGGATTGCTCGTGCCGATGACTATAAAGCTCTTAACATCGTGGGTGAAAATCTCCGCAAGGTTGGAGACCTTAGAACCATATCTGATATCATGGAAGAAGAAGCTCGGAAGACGAATAAGCTCGTTTCTAATTTGACAAGTGTTATTGAAGTCAAGAAGCTACACCTAAAGGAGATGGAGGACAAATTTAAGGAGACTGCACAGTCTTTGAACAAGTTGGTTGAAGAAAAAGATAAACTGCATCAAGTGTACAATGAAGGTTAGGGGTCTGTATATGCTATAAGGAACTCAAGTTATTGATAATGCTTTGTGTCCTTATATTTTGTTTTATGAGCAGAGATAAGAAAAATCCAGTCAAGTGCACATGATCATTTCCAGAAGATATTTAATGATCATGAAAAGTTGAAATTGCAATTGGAATCTCAAAAGGAAGAGCTTGAGCTCCGAGGTAGAGAACTAGAGAAACGTGAGGCCAAAAATGAAATTGATAGGAAGAAGCTCTCTGAGGAGCTTGAACAGGTATAACTTTTCATCCTTGGCTGTTAATTGTCTGATTCTGAAATTGTACCATCTCTTTTTCTATTTATTACCTGCAAAATTGAGGGTCTGCTAGCAGCAGGACGCTTCTCCTTCCACAAGGGTTAAGTTTTCTGTAATGGCTCACAGCATTTGTTGATGTTCTGATGAATTCGTCTAGTGTGTGATCAAAGCATGGTATGAGAACTCAACTGCATATAGTTATGACTGCTGTTTGGACATTCCAGTTTTGTGTTTCCAGCCACTTCTTTTATCAATTTTTCTATGATGAGCCTATGTGTTTAGTCAAATACAAACTTGATCATCTTATTTCCTCTCTTTTCTTCTTTATTATCTTCTTCACCTATTTCTTTTCACTTTCTAGTGCTTTGAAACACTAGGCGGGTAGTGTTGCTCCAAAATGCACACACAAGTATACGTGAAGTGTGAGAACAGTATGCACACACAAGTATATGTGGTCAGTCAAGTTATAAAGTGTGAGTAGAGTATCGTTTCTATCAGGACTTGAAATTTATTAACTAAATTTAAGTCTAATAATTTTGTAACTACCAAGTGAAAATAAAAACTCAATATAATTATGGTGATACTAAAATCGGGAACTAAATTAACAAATGGCAAGGAAAGCGAACTGGCACACTTCTAAAGAATTCACAAGATAAAGAAGTCTAGGCTTTTTTTTATAACTGTACCGGGCAACTTTGTGTATTCACAAGATGAAGAAGTCTAGCCTCTCACCAGCATAGGTAACCTTGATAGGAATCAAATAGGAAAAACAAGACAATAAAAAAGCAAGTAAAATTTTGAAAAGAATCAACTCATTAGCAATAATTAGAACACTTAAATTTGGACATCAAATACTCTAATTATGCAAAAAGAAGTACCAATTGAACAGGAAACCCTCAAGTTGAATGATTCAACTTGAAAACCTCCTTTACAAGTTTCAAAGTTACCATGGATACCATCCATCATCAGAAAATATCATCCAAATTCAAAATAAGCTAACCCTACCATTCTTGGAAAGTTACTCTTTATACTAGGTCTACTAATTACGTAGAAAAGACTTAATAACCCCTAATTAGGCGACTAGAGGAATTGGGCTGAATGTATCGGTCTTAGAGAATTATCCACCTTCGCTTCTCTTCAGGGTTGACCTCCAGGTTGAGCATCTACGCGATTGCATCACTTGAATCCGCTATCGTGGAAGTTGCTGTCTGGCCTCCTTCACGATTGCGGTCCCGGATAACTGTATTCTGCACAGTTTATGAGCGTTCAAGCTCAGGTTTTGGTCGTTTTGTGGTTCCATCCTCTGGTAGTTGAGCTCCCTCATTTCCTATAAACTGTTAGACGTATATCTTCATAGGCTTCTACCAAGGCTTCCAATAAGGCTCCTCCACGGCGCCCATCTTCAGTGCATAAGCTTGTAAGTCTCTTAGCTCCTTAGCTTGTGATCTTGGGAAGGGTCTTGAGGCTTGTGCACTAGGGTCGCCATCACAACCTTGGGTTCGCAGATAGTATCTGGGAGTTGATCAGGCTATCAGAGTAATTAAGCACAAAATTGAATAAATAACTCAAGAACACAAATTAATTCAAAGAAAAAATTTATTCCATAACAATCATGAAAAGTTTCACCATGACTCTAGAATAGAAAGAAATCAGATACTCAAGGCTATTACAGATGACTCGGAGATAACTTTCGAAAACATAAAAAGAAATAGAAGAAAAGAGAAATCAGAAACTCCCCCAATTCTCCAAGGTTTTGCTCTCAAAGAAGTCTTCAGAAGTGCTGGAATCCCCATGAAAAACAAGCTTAGGGCCTATTTATAATACACGGATATATTAGAAAAGACGGAATCGCCCTTCGCAAATTTTGGGCCTACCTGCTGCCTTCTCTGGTTTTTCCTCTACACTGCCAGTATTTAATAAAAATATCATAACCACTTGAAGCTTGACTCAGAGCTTAACAAATTTCCTTTAGAAAGTACGATCATATCCTTATATATTGAGAGTTACTCTCTGTTGAAGTTGAGTCATGTGTTTCTTGATAGAAATTGTTGCTCCAATCTCTAATTGGCGTCATCTCTTGCTTGAATATTCATTATATATCACCTTTTGACTTCAAAAAATCACCTTCATCAATCAAGCACTCTCCTTTGATATTGTATGTTTTTGGGCTTTTCATCATTTTCTTCTAAAGTTAAGCTCACAACTTGCAATGCACATCATAAAACACAAGAGTGAGTCTTCTAATAATAATAACACTAGAATTACTCATTAATGTTTTAATAATGATACAAATGTAACCGAATTAAACCGTTTGATCACTTGATGTGCACTCATCAGACAGTGGTTGATCCATTATATACCGTTTGATGACTCCACTTTCAGGTTTACGTTCATTTGATACTTGTGTCGTGTGCATCAAAGTATTTTTTCTAAAAGTAGTTTTGTTGGGTGGATGTTGGAATCCTTTCATGAAACAAGGAATAACACTTGCTACTTATATCCATTTCGAAGATGGTTAACATGAATTCCCATCACTGTTATTCCAGAATGCTGTTCTGAATACCTCACTTAGTGCCGCGACTGAAGAGCAAAGAAAGGTCGACGAAAAAGTACTGAAATTAGCTGAAGAGCAGAAGGTGCGTGTATTTCTTGTATTGCTCTTAGAATTGTACCTCTGCTCGTCTCTTATGTCAAGTTCATATAACAAATAACTAATCACTTAGATGTCATCTTACTGATTCAGAGGCAAAAGGAAGGTCTCCATAAGAGAATAATTCAGCTGGAAAAACAACTTGATGCTAAACAAGCGGTAGAGCTGGAAATTGAGCAGCTGAGAGGGTCATTGAACGTGATGAAACATATTGAGGATGAAGGTGATCAAGAAGTTCTACATAAGGTGGACACACTCCTGAAAAGTTTAAGAGAAAAGGAAGAAGAATACGAAGGTTTGGAAGCATTAAATCAAACTCTGATAGTGAAGGAAAGAAACAGTAACGATGAGCTGCAAGATGCTCGAAAAGAGTTGGTTAATGTAAGTCGAGTAATTTAATTTTGTGCTTAGTTTTTCCATAGCCATTTGTAGTAATCGTACGATAACTTCCTGCTTGAGGCTAGGGGAGGTGACTGTTTAATATATTGTTTTTAGCGCTTAGTCTCTACTAAACAATTTGGTTTGGTTTTATACTGTGGCTTGATGGTTGAGTACATTTACAGTTCATGTCTTTCTGATTGACGGGATGAGCATGGTTTCTCAATCATTTTTAGCATCGAAATGGTTTATTAAGGATGTCACTATTTAGATTTCTACGAGAAGATAATACTACTTTGTTTATCTTTTCTTCTTTTTTCGTTAAATTCATGTCCCTGTCTCTTTTGTGGGGCGTTTTATGTGGCTTTGGATAATGGAGTAACTGAATTTCTCTATAGGGCTTGAAGGAACTACCAAGAGTTGGTCCAATTGGTGTTAAGAGGATGGGGGAGCTCGACAACAGACCATTCCATGAATCAATGAAGAGGAAGTATAATGAGTCAGAAGCAGATGAAAGAGCTACAGAGTTATGCTCGTTGTGGGAGGAGTACCTTAGAGATCCTGGATGGCATCCCATTAAAGTCGTTATGGTTAACGGGAAACCTGAGGTATGATTTTCATTCACAATGGAATCTATAATTTTTTTCTTTTTTTATAAGGATAATGGATTCTATAATTTTCAAGCTCGATTTAAAAACAAGGTGGAAAAAGCATTACTTTGACTTTCATTTTTTTTTAGTTTCTACTACAAAGATGTTATGTAGGTTGGTAGGGTTTTTATTATGTTTGTATTAGTTGGATTTACTGTTGTCGTGGGACATTTTTTCGGTATATTTTCAGGTTTAGAAACTTTTACCGGCAGGGACAAAGCTTAATTAATAATAGTATACCATCACATTGCTCATGCGAGGAGAATTCGCAAGTCTCTTTCTCACACAACACGTGAATTTCAGTCATTTTTTGTTCTATAATACATTCTTATTTTTTTACTACAAAAATGGAAAAAAGTTTCTAGTATATCCCATGCTCCAAAATACATTTAATTCTTGGTCTACAACCTATTGAAAAGAAAAGTATGCTATAATAATCCTGGAGAATCAGTGAAATTTCGTAGCAACGAGACAATTGTTTACAGGAAAATAGAGCTAAAAAATGTCAAGAAGTTCACTTTTAAGTGAAACTGCTGAAAGCCTTTAAGAATGCGATTTGAGGGCTAATTGCTAACATGCATTTTTAGAAGAAAAAGAGAAATAATTTGAAGTGTTTAGGAAAAGGTTATAATTAGAAAAAAATGGAAATAAGAAAGGGCCTGCTAGTTTGACGTAGAAGTAGTTTTATTGTACATTATCTTTTTACCAAGACAGAAACATACAACTAAAGAACAAAAGATTTTTTAGAAAATATTACTATCTACCACAAAATCCTGAGGAAACTAGTGAGGGCAAAGTTGGTAGGACACGAACAACATAGCAAAATCAGGGGTTTAAGTACTAATTTTAAACAAAGTTACTGGGTGCATCCTGAGATAGCTGGATTTGCCTATGTTTGTATATATTATAATGCTGGAGCTTACTGCTTTTACTTTGCTACAATTGACACGCGAATGGCTGTACTTCTAGATGAGTTTAGTAGCATTCTAATGTTAGGGTAAATTGTAACGATGGTCTATGAGGCCAACTTGAAGGTGTCAAGTAGGAAACTGAAGCACATAATTTACTACTCATTGAAAAAAAGAAGTTTGCTTGCCACACGCTATGAGTATTAATAAAGACGAAGTGATATGTTTGTAAAAAAGTTGAGTTTATCCCAAAAGTGTAATGTAAACATTTGAAGATACACAAAAATATCATGGGTGCATTGTTTTCCACCAAATAAAAAAATAAAAATAAAAATGACTGCATTGTTTTTCATCAATTTGAAGTAAATTTATGATTTATATATAGACAAAATTTAAAATATTAGAGCATTCTTGAAAAAGTATCGAAGGGGAGCCTTGGAGTAACTGGTAAAGTTGCCTCCATGTGACCGGGAGGTCACGGGTTCAAGCCGTGGAAACAGCCTCTTGCAGAAATGCAAGATAAGGCTGCGTACAATAGACCCTTGTGGTCCGGCCCTTCCCTGGACCCTGCGCATAGCGGGAGTTTAGTGCATCGGGCTGCCCCTTCTTCTTGAAAAAGTATCAAGTGCTTGTATAATTGAAATTTAAATTCTTGGTGTAATTAGTAAAGTTGTTGCCATGTGATCAGGAGGTCACGGTTCAAGCCGTGGAAACAACCTCTTGCAGAAATGCAGGGTAAGGCTGCGTACAATAGACCCTTCCCCGGACCCCGCGCATAGTGGGAGCTTAGTGCACCGGGCTGCCTTTTAAACAACGTAAGATATCTTACCCCAAAAAAGAAGTTTAAATGAAGTGAAATAACTTCACTTTAGTTACATTTGAGAAATGAAAAATTGAAGCTGAGTAGGAGATTCCTCCTGTAAATGCAATTAACAATTAGCTTTAGTGAGTGTCTTCTTTTACTCCCTTTTTTTGTTTTTCTTTTTCCCGTGCGCAATGATGGTAGTAGGGAATTCCAGGTTTCTTTTTGATTTACTTTACCATGAGTGGTGGATTCTGCCTTTTTGGTCTAAGTTGGATGTGTTGAAAAAACTGGTTATTGACATAAACTATATGTATATATGCTGGATTTCAGCTGAGTAATTCTAGGTTGTTTTGCTTTGGTTTACTTGTATTTGCATAGAGAAAGCATCGATTATGTTGACAACAAGGAGACAGAATTTCTAGTTGTTTTTAATATTCTGAGTCCTCCCTGCATTTTGTGGATTTTGATTTATTGAAATGCTGGTATTACTCCTTTCAGAACATGATAGATGATGAAGATGAAAAGTTGAAAGACTTGAAGAAAAATTATGGTGTTGAAGTGTACAAAGCTGTCACAGCAGCTTTGACAGAGATAAACGATTACAACCCAAGTGGAAGATATATCATCTCAGAGCTCTGGAATTATGTAGTGAATAAGAAAGCTACTTTGGACGAGGGAGTTACTGTGTTACTAAACCTGTGGAAAAAGAAGAGAGGACCAGACTTGAGGGATTGATGCTTCCATGTGGTTTACCTTAGCACTTTAGCCAGTTCCGCTAGTGCAAGAATGGGATGGTTGTGATAACGTGTGACAACAACTCCAAACTCCTAAGAACAATTTGAACCATGTTGCATGGATTCTTGTGTGAATAAGAAGCACAATGTGTTCCAATTGATCTGTCATTTATTCTTTTTATTTGGGGGTTGAGCTCCAATGCTCTTCCTCCTGACTGAATCATCCTTTGCTGAATTTCTCCTGGTAGTGAGGATGCATAAGTATGCTTAAGCGTAGGCTAACTTTTTCAATTCGATCTAGTGACAACCTGAAAGGCTGATTTGAGGCAGTTAAAATGAATTGAGACAACAATGCTTCCTTTTCTAGGTTAAAATGCAGTCCAAGTTTCCTATTGCACAAAAAGTCGCTTTTAGGGAGTGTTTGGTACGGAGGAAAACATTTTTCCATGTTTGGTTGGTTAAAATGTTTTGGAAAACATTTTCTCTAGGAAAACAAGTTCCTTAAAAATGAGGAAAATGACTTTCCTAATGGAAGTAGAGAACAAGTTTCATAAGTGACATTTCAAGTTCATTGTCTCCTCCCCACTCATCCAACCCCCGCTCCTCACCGCCACTCCTATTATTTTTTGTTAGATTACATATAAATGCCATTTGAATAGTAATTTTTTGCTTGCTTAGCAAATACTAGAAAATAGGTAAGAAACCCGCTTGTTTTCCATGGAAAACATTCTCTTCGTACCAAACACCCTTATTCATATTTAATTTTAACGACACCTTTCATGGTATTTAACCAACGTTTCCTGGTGAATCACTGTTCGATGTTGCTATAGAAATTGTGTTAAAGCACCCAGTTAACATGCACTTCCTCAGATATGTAGTTTGAGATGCACGTATGTGACACTTAAAAAGCCACAAAGTCAGTGGAGTTCGAGTGAATTAACACTCGAAAAAGAAAAATCTTTATTCAAATGGGTAAGCTTTCTATGTACTCATCATCTAAAAGGACTTGAATATTCAATTCAAAGTAGCGAGTAGTTTAAATGAGGAGAAAACTCGATGGCGGAAAAGCATAAAGCTTGTTAATTTTGTAATAGAATATTTCCCAATATTAGGTTAATTATTACCAAATTTGTATCAAAGTAAATATTCTTGTAACTTTATATATATTGTAAATCATTCATCAATAAAATCAAGGAACATATTATTTTATGGTATCAGTAGCCTAAAACTACAAATCCAACCCTAGCCGCCGATACACCTTCTCGCCGCCACCTTTTTTCCACGTCGGCACCTAGCCAACATCGGAACCCTAGCCGCCGACCTCTCTCGACCCCCCCTCTTTTCCCCACAACGGAACCCTAGTTTTTTCGGCCATTCTCCCTCCCTCTTCCTCCTAAATTTCCACTTCCATGGCTGACAAAACCAAATTTCAACCGGCACTTGCTGTAAACAACATTACAAACTTCATCCCTGAGACTCTTGAGATGAAAAAGGGTCAATACTCCTTGTGGGCGAAGCTTTTTAATATCCATTGTCGTGTTTACGAAGTTATCGACCACATCATCCCTCCCACGCCGAAGTCCACAAACGTACCATCGGCTTCGACTTCTGATGATGCACTCTACGCAGCCGTCCTCCGGTGGATAAACTGCACGATATCTAATGATATGTTGCACACCATCATCGAGACCGATGCCACTGCCCGCCAAACGTGGGAATGTTTGGACAATATTTTAGACGACAACAAAACTCCACGAGCGTTATACCTTGAAAATCAGTTCAAGGACGTTCATCAGGATGATTTACAAATGTGTCTGCCTATTGTCAAGAACTCAAGATGCTTGCCGACCAACTCTCCAACGTCGGTGCACCAGTCACTAAACATAAATTGGTCATGCAGCTTATTACAAGTTTGAACGAATCTTATGACGGCGTTGCCACCATCCTTTAGCAATGCACACCGTTACCTCCATTTTATGAGGCCCGTTCGAAGCTCATCCTTGAGGAAATCCAGAAAATCAAGCGCAATACCACTCATGCCAACATTGCCGACGCTGCTCTCACCACCACCGTCGGGCCCTCCGCCGATGGCAGGGCCTCCCAGTCTGGCAACTAGAACCGTCAGCTAGAGGACCCGCAAAAGTTCGCCTCCTCCCATAACAACCGCCAGAGCAGGTAGTCCGCCATGGGCTGCCTACCCGTCGTGGGCCTCGTGGGCCCCACCGTCATGGGACTCCCCTCATTGCCCATATACGATATCCTCGTGGACTCTACCTTAGAAGCGAGAGGCCCAACCTGTCATACTTGGCCCACGTCCACAACATGCCTACACATCACAGGCCCCCCAGCCATCGACTGATGCACCGACTGACATTGAGGTAGCTATGAGCACAATGTCACTCAACACTTCAGACAAAAAATGGTATATGGAAATAAGCGCCACATCTCACATGACGACATCAAAAGGTACTCTCTCGTCTTATTTCAATTTGAGTAATTTAAATCGGAATATTATTGTTGGTAGTGGACAAGGCATTCCCATCCGTGGTTATGGCCATTCCTCCCTATCCCCACTACATCCACCACTAATTTTAAAAAATGTTATACATGCCCCTAAAGTCATTAAGAATCTAATCTCCATGCGATATTTCACAAATGACAATTGGGTTTCCCTTGACTTTGATCCTTTTGGTTTTACTGTAAAGGATTTTATGACAGGGAGATGAATAATGAGATGTGATAGCACCAGAGAACTCTACCCTATTTCAAACGCCGTCAACAATCCAACCTCAGTTCCCTCAACCTTTGCTGCTCTTTCGTCTTCCCTATGACATTCTAGATTAGGACATCTGGGAGACTCTGTTTTACGCTTCCTTAGAAAAAATAATTTTATTAATTACAACCGTATTTCTAGAACTCCTATATGTAAATCTTGCATTTTTGGAAAATATGTCAATATACCATTTTCTGCATCCACAAATTGTACTTTAATACCTTTCGATATCATATATAGTAATTTGTGGACATTCCCTATTTTGAGTACGGCTGACCATCGATATTATGTGTTGTTTTTGGACGATTATTTCAACTTTCTATGAACTTTTTCAATTGGAAATAAATCCCATGTCTACACATTTTATCTTCATTTAGTGCTTTCATAAAAACACAATTTGAAAACAACATTAAATATTTTTAATGTGACAATGGTAGGGAATTCGATAATAACCAATTCAAACAGTTTTGCTCCAAAAATGGTCTTACCTTTCATTTTTCCTGCCCTCATACATCCTCCCAAAATGGTAAAGCCGAAGGGAAAATCCGAATCATAAACAACCTCATTCGTGCCGTACTTGCTCACGCCTCAATTCCCCCTAAATTCTGGCATTACGCACTCTCCATTGCCACCTATCTCCTAAACATAATCCCAAACAAGTCTCTAGCTCAACGATCGCCTACCCAAGTTCTGTTTCGTAGGAACCCCTCCTACCAACACTTGCGTATTTTTGGATGTCGTTATTACCCTCTCTATCCGATCACTCATAAACTCTAACCCTGGTCTTCCCCGTGTGTGTTTTTGGGTTACCCTGCCAATCATCGTGGTTACTCATGCTATGTCTTGTCAAGCCATAAAATTATTATTTCACGTCATGTCCTATTTGATGAGTCTCAATTGCCCTTTTCCTCTCTACACTCACCACCTCGACATTCCTAGATGATGGCCTAAACCCTCTTCATATTCACCATTACATAGTCCGCCTTCCCAGACCCCGACACCCGCCACCGCCTCGGCCAGTCCGAGACTAGCTGCCTACCCGGTTCTGCCGATGGTGGCCCGAAACAACCTGCCTCAGGGTGATTCCGTAGCCACCTCTCGGCACCCGAGGTTCGGCCAGCCAGTACCGCCACCCCTACCCTTCATCCTTTTCCCGACAGTCCCGCGAAAACCCCCCTCAAGTCCCTCGTCCCGAGACACACTCTCGGACCATGGAAACCCGTGTCATGCACAAAATTCATAAACCTAAACGGTTGTTTAACCTTTCTATTTTATTTGTCCCTTCCCTTGTCCCTCGAAACCCGAAGAATGCCTTGTTCGACCCTAATTGGAAAGCTGCAATGATTGACGAATATAATGCTCTTATTGATAATAAGACGTGAGACCTAGTACCCTATCCACTTGATGCTAACATTATTCATTCTATGTGGATTTTTAGACATAAAAAGAAATCTGATGGTTCTTCTGAGAGGTACAAGGTTTGTCTTGTAGGCGATGTCATGTCTCAACAGGTGGGAGTGGACTGTGATGAAATATTCAGCTCGGTCGTAAAGCCCGCAACAATCCGGACCGTCCTTAGAATTGCCATATCCAAGTCTTGGCTCATTCATTATCTTGATGCCAAGAATTCTTTCTTACATGAGGATCTTCATGAAACGGTATATATGCATCAACCTATGGGTTTCAGGGATCCTATTCATCCGGATTATGTGTCTGTTGCGGAAATCGCTCTATGGACTAAAACATGCTCCTCAAGCATGGTACCAGCGGTTCACCAATTATGTTTCCTCTATCATTTTTTCACACAACAGAGCCGATCATTCTCTGTTCATCTACAACAAGGGTACACACATGACTTACCTATTATTATATGTTGATGATATCATCCTCACCACATCATCATCTGATGCTCTCCGTCGGTCCATTATGTCTCTCTTTTCCTCTTAGTTTGCTATGAAAGACCTAGGCCCCTGAGTTATTTCTTGGGAATCTCTATCACTCGAAATTTTGGCGGCTTAGTTCTATGTCAGAAGAAGTACGCCAAAGAGATCCTTGACCGTGCAGGCATGACATCTTGTAAACCATCCCACACACCTATAGACACCAATTCCAAGCTCAGCGCTCATTCCGACCCTTCATATTCAGACCCGACTCACTATCGTAGCCTGGTTAGTGCCCTGAAGTACCTCACGTTCATGAAACCAGACATATCCTATGCCGTGCAACAAATATGCTTGCACATGCACAGTCCAACGGAAGTTCACATGCATGCCCTCAAACGTATTTTACGATACGTCCAAGGTACACTTCACTTCGGATGTCCTGACATCCGACACTCCACGTCTGGTTATTGCATTTTCCTCGGAGATAACCTATTGTCTTGGTCTTCCAAAAGGCAACCTACACTATCCCGATCCAATGCAGAAGCAGAATACAGAGGTGTTGCCAACGTCGTCTCTGAGTCTTGTTGGATCTATAACCTTCTACTTGAGCTTCACTGGCCGATTCAAAAGGAAAAACTAGTCTACTGCGATAATATTAGTGCGATATATCTTTCCGGCAATCCCGTCCAATATCAACGCACTAAACACATTGAGATGAACATTCATTTCGTTCGCGAAAAAGTGGCTCGTGGTCAAGTTTGTGTCCTTCATGTTCCTTCCAGATATCAGATTGCCGACATCTTCACCAAAGGACTTTCGCGCATACTATTTGATGATTTTCAAGCCAGTCTCAGTGTTCGAGAACCTCCTGCTTTGACTGCGGGGCTGCGGGGGTGTAATAGAATATTTTCCAATATTAAGTTAATTAGTTACCTAGTTTGTATCAAAGTAAATATTCTTGTAACATTATATATATATATTATAAATCATTAATTAATAAAATTAATCAACATATTGTTTTAATTTGTACAAAGACTATGAGATAAATCACCTTCTTGTCGACTCTATAAATTGCTGCATGATGGATGATATGAATTATGAAGAGGTTGGAATGAGTATTATCTGACTAGTGAGGAGGAATGTAGTGGTTGGGATACCTACCCGAAGTTCTAATTTTCCACTGCCAGTGTACTAAATCATTTATACCATCAGATAATTTTAAAGGTAAATAAACTAACTTTTTAAAGTAATATTATTTACCAGAAGGAAATAATTTAGTTACCAGTAAAATAAGGAGATAATTTTGGTAGAGTACAAGTAGGATTCCCTTTAATGTTGTTTACTCTTCCGTAATTTATAGATTTTTTTTTTAAAAAGGTATACAATATTACTTTTAAAAAGATAGTGTATTTATCTTTAAAATTGCCTGATGGTGTAAATAAGAATTTAAGTTTGGTGCACTGTCTATGTATCAATTTTTTACACCAACTTTTTCATATTTTTTTTCCGACCTCTTCATATATTTTTTCCCCATTTGATGAAATTGGATTAGTCTTCTCAAAAGTTAAAATTTTAGATACAAATGTTTCTGTATATTGTTGGATCATTTTTATATGAACTTTAATTTCTAGTGAATCTGAGGATGGAGCTTCAAGTTTTAATCAGTGGCGGGAGCGCGAGGCGAGACATTTTATGCAGCACAGGGTGAAGCGTAAGCCTCGAGACACGGGGCGTAAGTCCCATGAATTCACGAGACGTATGTCTCATGTATCTTAAATTTTATAGTTATATTACTAAAAAATTAAGCAAAAGTGAAATTTTCATTAAAATTATGTAAATAAAGTCAAATAAATCATCAATAATATAAATAAATTATCATAACTATTATTTGAGAAAGGTAACAACACAAAATGATAATAGCTTAGATAATCTTTATAATAAAATCTTCATCCACTTCATCATTGATCTCCACTCCACCTTCAACTAATATTTGCATTGATATTTATTTATATATTTCAAAGAAGCAGAAGGATAAAAAGTGTAATAGTAATGACAAAAATAAAAAAAAGTTATTTTAGGAACATAGTGCTATGAAATCTCTATCCTACCAATTTCAGACATAATAATTTTTAAAAACTATTTTTGATAGTGTTATTTGTATATTTTAGGAAAACACTACAACATAAAAACATGATAACATAAAGTATAAATATCATTACACCAATAATAATAATAATCTATAGAAAACAAGAAAAATAAAATTTAACGCCAGAGACGTACACTTTTACGTCCTGGACTTACGCCCCAAATTCTAGGACGTACGTCCTATGGATCTACGGCTTTTATTTGCACCCCGAAGCATTTTTGGTACGCCTCGCCCCGGGACTCGCCCCGAAAATGCCTTGATTTTGATAACATTTCAATGGAACTCTATTTATCTGTTTTTGCCGTGTGTAGTTGTTGACTACTTGCGGTCATCACTGTTAATTCAAATCAGGGCTCCACTTGTTTGATAAAAAAAAATAGCATATGTTCTCAAAGAATAGTGGCAATCTTCATTTTTTGCATTGAGCAAGATAGCAACGGTGGGAGGTTTGTTAATGATAAAATATTAAGTGGAGAAGAAAGAGAAATAAAATTAAGAAGAAAAGAAGGAGGAGGAGGAGGAAATAAAAAGAATAATAAAAAACTATTTTTTGAGGATCTTCAGGTGCCTATTTGATGTGGAAGACACATAAGTTGTCAAGTCAGCGAAAGGTGTCTAAATGACACAGTAAGGGTCCACCTCAAATGTCTAAATGAAACAAGGTGTAGTTGAAGTCTAAGTGAAAGGTGGTGTCCACCCCAGAGGCTCCTAATGGGTTCTGCCAAGTATGATTATAATCAAAATCAAGTAATTCTTACGGACACATTTCAAATAAATGAGGACCATCTGCAAGAGGAGGTCCCAGATATGAATAATAGAAAAGAAAAAGAAGACCTTGTGGATAAAGATATAAAGTAATTTGAAAGTTTGGTGAACCAGCGGTGCTATTGGTGTAATCCTTCCCTGAGGATGCTTACATGAGAGTTTTAATGAATGTTCATAGTTGCTCGACAGTTTGGTGCTTTCCGTTCGAGGATGAACATTTGTTTAATTAGTGGATAATGTAACAACCCGCTTGGTCATTTTGAGCATTATCAATCCTTTTTCTTAAATGACCCGTACCGTAGCTTTAAAGTGGTGTTTGTGATTTGCGGGGACTCGTGGCACGGTCCCCGAGGCAATCTGATGAGTATTGGAGAAGAAAATCTTAAATTTGAAGTTCTTAAGTTGGAATAAGGAAATGGTTGAACAAAGTCAACATCCACTGATAATGAACTGAAATTCGAGTTTTGAAAGTTTCATTAGGTCTAGAATGTAATTTATGACTTAATTGGATGGTTTGGACGAATCCTGAGAGGCTCGTGAGTGATGCAGATACTTAGTTGAAATACTAGTTAAGATTAAAAACTTGAATTGACCGCAGTTAACATCGGGTCAAGACTACCCCGGATAAGTTTTTTGAGCAACCGAGCAGGTTCGCATAATAATTTGGGCTTGTTCACAAGTTTTAGTTAGATTTTGATGAGTTTCAGATAGATTTTAGTTGTGTCACACTCGTATTTGATGTATCGACATCGTTTTGGAGAATAAATGATAACACATTAATAAAATAAGCTCTAAATTGAGTTTTGATTGAATCAATTAGATCTGTATCCTTATTTCGAAATCATAGCAACAATAATCGTCAAATTCCGAGGTCGTATGAGATAGTTACAGTCATTTTAGCATGAAAACTATTGTTGGTTTTCTGGTGCGACATTTGTTCTTTCCGAACACAAAGGCTATACCGTGAACGCAAAGAAGGATTCGGGATTTGACTAGTCAACAAAATAATTTTCTCTTTGGGAACAAGAAGAAGTATTTTCACATGGACAATATTTTTAATGCACATATCAGAATTTTTGATATTTTGAGCATATTTGGAGTTTTAAAGCTTGAAATTGAGTGATTTTCATGGAGTTCTTTTTTATTTGGTGAGGGAATAAGTATGTAATCCCTATTTTAACATTTGTCCATAATTACTTTAGTTAGTTATCATTTTTATCCGTGAATTAGTGATAAAAGAGAGGTTTAGACCTAGAATTTATGAGAATGAAAATTGTGGATCTGACTATCGACTCATGGATGGAATTGGATGATTTTGAGATTTAGGACCTATGAGATATGGGTAGCCCATTTTGAAAGAAAATTTCAGTTTTGATCTCGGGGGTTGGGGGTTGACTTTTTGGTAGAATTTTTAGTTCAAATTATTTTATATAGAAATATGGACATCGTTAGGTTCATTTAACCTCTTAGAGTATTATTTTGACTATATTTAACTCATTTGATGAATTCGGACATGGTAGATCAATCGAAAGACTTAATCTTTGCTCGGATCAAGATTTGGTTCGTTTGGAGTCATTGGGGAAGGGCATGTCCATTCCTGAGCTTTGGGACTTCGAATATAAGGCAAGTTGAGACTTACTTGAGTATAATTGGGATGTATGTTTGGTAATTGACTAACAATAAGGAAAATGGGTAAAACGAGAGGTGACGAGCACTAGTACGGCTACCAATGCCATGCCTTGGGTTGTTGTTGAAACACGTGATTGAGAGTGGTAATCCAAGAATGCCAAAGCATATGAGGATTAGATGGTAGATGATTTTCTTGATTGACTGCTTATGTGCATACATCACTCCATAATCCTCGTTTAATGATGAAAATAAGCTATTTTGAGCATTCCTCTTATACAACTTCATTGTTTATGGTGTGCATGTTACCTTCATACTTTCATATGGTATATCATTTCATAATACACTTGATACATATGGTGATGCCCAATTAGAAATAGTTTCGGATAGAGTAATGAGATTGATTGTCGAATTGGCTTAGTAATGAAATAGATAGCTGAATTGACTGAGTACCCGATGAAAAATGATTTCGGGTAGGTATATGGACCTTATGAGTCCCCCATGGGTCACAATACCTTACTAAATAAGCATGCATATACTGATTGTATTTGTCCATTGCATTGCATAGCATATCATATCATCTTCATTGACTCGTTGCTTATTTTCTTATTTTGAAAGACTGGATTTGTCTTGATTATCTGTCTTGACTGTTGATTTGGATATCTAGTTGAGTTGCAAACATTTATTATTCCTTTAGTTGTCGGTTTATATATTTATATCCTTTTGAGCTAGCAATCATTTAAGTATGAAAATAAGCATTGAGAAGATCAACCCTCACCACCGCTTCAATTAGGGTTAATCGACGATGTCGCTGAATATACAATATTTCTCCGTACTCACTTTCACTTGTTTCATATTTTTGTGTGCATAGTGCGATTCATGTGCTAGAGGGGTGCGGGAGCTGCTTATCATTGTGAAGAATAGTTAGAGTTCTCAGGGTGAGCTGCTTGGTTGATCCGCACCACCAGACTCCACTTTTTTTTTTTTTATCTTATTATGTTCTTTATTTTTGAGACAGTTGTATTGAGATTCTTTCAACTTGTATCTATATTTTAGGAGCTCTTGTACTAATGACATCAGTTTTTTGGGGTGTACTATATAGTTTCGCATGTTTATGATTATGAGAATTTGTTGTTGATCTTGTTATTTTCTCCACTTTACTTTTTTCGTGCATTAATTGGTTAAATGTAAAGGAATATGTTTCCTTGATTTTATTGATGAATGATTTACAATATATATAAGGTTACAAGAATATTTACTTTGATACATACTAGGTAACTAATTAACTAAATTACAAAAGGATTATAATTCTACATAAAATAGGAGATATACAATTAATGAAAGAATATTGGAAAATGTTCTATTACACCTCCGCAGGCGAAGCGGGAGGTTCTCGAACACTGAAACTGACTCAAAAATTATCAAATAGTATGCGCGGAATCCTTTGATGAAGATGTCAGCAATCTGATATCTGGAAGAAACAGGAACGACACGAACTTGACCACGAGCCATTTTTTCGCGAACGAAATGAATGTCCATCTCAATGTGTTTAGTGCGCTGATGTTGGAAGGGATTGCCGGAAAGATATATCACACTAATATTATCACAGTAGACCAGTGTTGCCTTTTTAATCGGGCAGTGAAGCTCAAATAGAAGGTTACAGATCCAACAAGACTCAGAGACAACGTTGGCAACACCTCTATATTCTGCTTCTACACTGGATCAGGATAGTGTAGGTTGTCTTTTGAACGACCAAGACAATAGGTTATCTCTAAGGAAAATGCAATAACCAGACGTGGAGCGTCGGGTGTCAGCATCAGAATAAGCAGTGAGACCAGTGAGCGAAGACATGTATAGATGTAATCCGAAGTGAAGTGTGCCTTAGACGTGTAGTAAAATACGTTTGAGGGCATGAATGTGTGCTTCCATCGGATTGTGCATGTGCAAACAGATTTGTTGCACGGTACACTTCAACAAATCGTGTTTTTACGAAATAACTCAGGAAGCCACATCTCACATGATGGCATCACAAGATATTCTCTCATCTTATTCCAATTTGAGTAATTTAAATCAGAATATTATTGTTGGTAGTGGACAAGGCATTCCCATCCGTGGTTATGGTCATTCCTCCCTATCCCCACCACATCCACCACTAATCTTAAAAAATGTCATTCATGCCCCTAAACTCATTAAGAATCCAATCTCCATACGACATTTCACAACTGACAATTGGGTTTCCCTTGACTTTGGTTCTTTTGGTTTTAATGTAAAGGATTTTATGACAGGGAGACGAATAATGAGACGTGACAGCACCGAAGATCTCTACCCTATTTCTAACACCGTCAACAATCCAGCCTCAGTTCCCTCAACCTTTGCATTACAAAAGGATTATAATTTTACCTAAAATAGGAGATATACAATTAATACAATAAATGAAAGAATATTGAGAAATATTCTATTAAAATGAACTAAAATTGGCTTAAGGTTTGCCTACCAGTTTGAGAGTAGGTAGCTTCACGGCTAGTCTGAATTTTGGGTCGTGACACATAATCCCATAAATATAGCCGTATTTTCTCCTCATTTCTCCATAATATATCTAGACCTAATTGTGCTTTTCTCCTTTTTTTCCTTTCATTTCTCAGATATACGCACACAATTTTTTCTCATTTTATTTTTTCATTCGATTTGTATAATTCACCTTCTAAATTTATGGAACAATCACCTTTGAATCCTTCTAAGAACTATAAACAGGTGAGCAAGATTTTGAATCTTGTCATATATTATTTTATTGCATGTCAGGTTTTTAACAAAAGTTACTAATACATAAGTACTAACATTGATTTGATGTTGTTTTTCATTATATATAGGTATATCTGACATATAACTAAGTTCTAACATTAACTTTTCTTTTGTTTTTCCTTTATGTAGGTTTATGTTGGAATTGATTGTTACATGAAGTACTTGATCTTGATCTAATTTAAGATTGTAAATAAATTATAAATCTTTGTTGCATCTAGAAGCAATATTTATTCTTCTTTTAATTATTTGTCAAAGTTTATGATTCGAAGATTATTTGAATTCTCTCTTCAATATTTTTTGAGATATCTCGTTACGTGAATTGTTTTTTTCCTTTAATTAAATTTTATACCCCAACGTACATAATACTTGAAAATGAAAAGACATTAACACCTCAAGCGTTTCATACGATACAAATATATAAATTAAGATTAACTTCCATAGACCTATCTTTTGAGACATAGATCTGTTAAGATTTCAGAGATAAAGTTAACTTAGGGTGTGTAAGTTTGGCTTTCTACCACTTTTTAAATTTAATCACTTGCAAGATCAACCCTTTCAAAGCGAACCTAAAGAAATTAGGGCGATTTTGTTTATTTTATTTCATATATTTTTATTTATTTTCTTATGTAATAATTTAAAATTGTTTATCCATATCAATCTTATTTGGACATATTTTACTCTAGCTAGCTAAATACACATTCATTGAAATCATTAATGATAGAATATTTTTACGTGTGACATAGAGTTGAGGCATTATTGTGGAAAAAACAAAGTCTTGTGACGTTAATAATTTTTTTTTCTATTTTGTGACGCTCAATTTAGTATCCAATTCTTTTTTAAATTAAAATGTCAAGTGGAGAAGTTGTTTTGGAAGAAAGCACCACGAATAGTCAAGAAATGTTGAGTCATTCTTTTGCTGAAATTGAGTCATCAAGTGCTACTATGTCTGCTGTGCAGCAACAAGACCAACATCGACTTCTCTTTGGTTTCTTATTGGTTGCCCATGGTCAAACTGCTACAATAATTTCATGGTTGGATATCTAGTTGAGTTGCAAAAGTTTATTCATTCTTTAGTTGACGGTTTATATATTTATATTCTTTTGAGCTAACAATTATTCAAGTATGGGAATAAGCATTGAGAAGATCAATCTTTGCCACTCCTTCAATTAGGATCGATCGACGATGTCGCTTAGTATATAATGTTTTTCCATACTCACTTTCACTTGTTTCATCTTTTTGTGTGCATAGTTCGATTCAGGTGTTAGAGGGGCGCGTGGAACTGCTGATCGTTGAGACGAATAGTTAAAGTTTTCAGGGTGAGCTGTTTGACTGATCCGCACCACTAGACTCTACTTTCTTTTTATCTTATTCTGTTGATAGTTGTGTTGAGATTCTTTCAACTTGTATCTGTATTTTAGGAGCTCTTATACTAATGGCACCAGGTTGTTGGGGTGTACTATATAGTTCCGAATGTTTATGATTATGAGACTTTGTTGTTGATCTTGTTATTTTCTTCACTTTATTTTTTCGTGCATTAATTGATTAAATGAACTAAAATTGCCTTAAGGTCCGCCTACCAGTTTGGGAGTAGGTACCTTCACGGTAGTCTGAATTTTGGGTCGTGACACATAATTCTATAATCATAGCCATATTTACTCCTCATTTTTCCACAATATCTCTAGACTTGACGGTGCTTTCCTCCCATTGTCCTTTCAATTCTCAGTATACTCACACAATTGTTTCTCATTTTATTTTTTCACTGTATTTGTATAATTTACCTTCTAATTTTATGGAACAATCACTTTTGAATCCTTCTAGGAACTATAAGAAGGTGAGAAAGATAGGTTTTTAACAAAAGTTATTAATACATAAGTACTAACTTTGATTTGATTTTGTTTTTAATTATATATACGAATATCTGACATATAACTATGTTCTAACGTTAATTTTTCTTTTGTTTTTCCTTTATGTAGGTTTATGTTGAAATTGATTGTAACATGAAGTATTTGATCTTGCTCTAATTTAAGATTGCACATAAACTATAAATCTTTATTTCATCTAGAGGCAATATTTATTCTTCTTTTAATTATTATGATTCGAAGGTTACTTTAATTGTCTCTTTCTTTAATCAAATTTTGTCGCCGAACGTACATAATATTTCAAAATGAAAAAGACATTAACACCTCAAACGTTTCATACATGATACAAATTTATAAATCAAGATTAACTTCCTTAGATCTATTTCTTGAGACATAAATCTGTTACAATTTCAGAGATAAAGTTAATTTAAAGTGTGTAAGTTTGATTTTCTAACACTTTTTAAATTTAATCACTTGCAAGACCAACCTTGTCAAAGCGAACCTAAAGAAATTAGGGCGATTATATTTATTTTATTTCATATATTTTATTTATTTTCATATGTAAAAATTGTTTATCCATATCAATCTTACCTGGACATATTTTACTCTAGCTAGCTGAATACACATGCCCTGAAATAATTAATGATAGCATATTTCTACTTGTGACATAGAGTTGAGGTGTGTTATTTTGGAAAAAATAAAGCTTTGTGAAATTAATAATTTTTTTTCTATTTTGTGATGCTCAATTTAGTATACAATTTTTTAAAAAAAAATTAAAATGTCAAGTGGAGAAGCTTTTTCGGAAGAAAGCACCACGAATAGCCAAGGAATGTTGAGTAATTTTTTTACTGAAATTGAGTCATCAAGTGCTACTGTGTCTGCTGATCCTCCTGTGCAGCAACAAGACCAACATCAACTTCTCTTTGATTTCTTATTGGTAGCCCATGATCAAACGGCTACAATAATTACTTTCTCATTTAATTTTACCATTAATGAACGTAAATTATTATTTTTAAAATACTAAAGTGAGTTATGAATATTTTGTTGAATTGATATATGTGATTACAAGCTAATATCTATATATTTTTTCGATTAGGTTTAAAAGAACCAAAACACTACGACAAAAGACCTTGTTTAGAGAGCAAAATAAACATGGAGAGTTTACATGCAGGCTTGTGGCATACTTCCCGTATTTATTTTTCTATCTAAACAATGTCTTTTGTCGCAGTATTTTAGTTCTTTTGAGTCTAATCAAAAGAATATATAAATATTAGCTTGTAATTGTAGAGTTTTGTTGGGTTCAAAACATATAAGTAGGCACAACGGAAGTTTAAAATTTTGTTCTACTTACCCCAACAATTTCTTCTGGTATGGTTACATGACAATCAAAACCTGTAACATAAAACTAGAACACTTACATATTGTATTATCTGGAATCTTTACTTAGGGAGTACACACGACTATCCCTTCGACTGCAAGCACTATGTTACGGTGTATTCCTCTGACAAGAAAGCCAGGAAATCTTGGCAGAGGTTTGAGAGAGTTTCGTCCAAGAATCTAAGTCTAGAATTAGTTTATAGAATTGGTGTGTTTAACTTATGGAGTTTAGTGCTGTTTATATAGGGAGGATTAGGTCAACATCATATTAGGGTTGGGCTCTAAGCCTGGCCCAAAAGCGAGTGCAGTGGGCAGTCTGGAGCCCATTCGCCGGTCGATCTTGGCTGGTCGTCGGCCTGGTAGGCGCCGCGGCTCCTTACCCATATATATTCAGCACGTTTTAATTTTAAATCCAAAATCCAATTTTGATTTAATTAAATAATTTTCATCAAATAGAAATTATCCCATAGTTATTATCATTTTAAATATCTCGATTCCAAATCGAATATTTAATATTCTCTCAATACACCCTTAGATCGAATAGACAATCAACATAGTGTGATCCTATAGGCCTTCATATAACGACACTAATCCAATTAAGGTCCATACGAAACTCCTATACTGCGTCGTACGACGAACTCAATATATGAAGTGCGTTTACATGAATCCAACAAACATAACCTTTACGTGAGATGATAAATTTCTTTCATTCGCGACACACTCGATCAAGCTTAGGATTTTCCATGTGTCTATCCAAATGGCTTGATAACTTTATCTCATATATATTAGTCGACAACTAGATCATATTCTAAATATGTCTCTTGCATTGGCCAATGACTTGGTCGACCTAATGTCACTGAGAAGTTGAGTGCTCTCTCGAATATCCAATCGAGGAATGAATCCTATTCTTGGCTCAACTACCACCTTAATTTACATCATAATGCACCCAACACAAGCCGTATCTTATCATATAAGGAGTTTAAGCATAGGACATGGTCAAAGTACATTACTCTGTAAACAAGGTGCGTATTGACCTCAAGTCAAAAGACCTTTATCTCCCACACGCTGATAACACTTTAGACATGTATAACATATAATTTATCAGTAGGGTATATCAATACTTTCAAAAGGTATCCATGTGTCCATCACTAGTAACCATTACTAGTAGCAGGTGAGACATACTACATTCTCTAAGAATGTGATGCAAACCACATGTTGACTTATAATATATCATCGATATCCCATTATCGATGATCATTAGTCGAGGCCGCTTTAGAGTTACACTCTATCATTAATATCTCACTCTATTAATGACAACGTAAGCTCAAGGGATGCACATAAATGAATAATTACAAACAATCAAATAATAATTCAATAATTGCAAATGCCATAAATATTAATCTTATTAATAATACGAATGTGTTCAAGTACATTTGTCCCTAATAATGATTGTCTCTAGGACATACATACTTTCAATCTCCCACTTGGCCTAGAGCCAATCTTCGATGTATCTAATACCCATGTTTTCAAAATGACCATTATGCTTAACTAAGCTTAATGATTTAGTAAACGGGTCAGCTAGATTATCATCTATGAGAACATAGTCTAATCTTATTTCTTCAGTTTCCACCATCTCCATGAGTATGTGGTATTTCCTCGGTACATGTTTGTTTCTGTTTGTTGATCTTGATTCCTTAGCTTGCGCAATCGCACCAGTGTTGTCACAATAAATCGTTATTGGACAAGTGACACTTGGAACAACCCCTAGTTCCTTCATGAACTCAGATATCGCGACAACTTCTTTATCGACTTCCGATCCAGCAATGTAGTCGGCTTTTGTTGTCGAATCAGCAGTTGTAGCTTGCTTGGAACTTTTCCAACTCACTATTCCGCCATTAAAAATGAAGGCATATCCAGATTGAGATTTGAAGTCATCAAGATTTGTCTGGAAGCTAGCATCAGTGTACCCAGGACACACTAGCTTCTCTTGTCCACCATAGACTAAGAAATATTATTTAGTTCATCTAAGATACTTAAGAATACCTTTGACTGCTTTCCAGTGTTCTTCCCCAGGATTCTGCTGGAATTTGCAAGTCATACTAAGTGCATAGGCCACATCTGGCCTCGTACAAGTCATGTCATACATGATAGATCCTATAGCTGAAGCATATGGGATTATTTTCATGCGTTCAAGTTCTGCAACAGTAGAAAGACTATCCTTTTTTGATAACTTGATGCCTTGACCCATAGAAAGACTTTCTTTCTTGGAGTTTTCCATAGAGAATCGTCTTAGCACTTTGTCTATGTATATGGACTGTGACAACCCCAATAATCTATTAGGTCTATCTCTATAGATCCTAATTCCAAGAATGTAGCAGGCTTCACCCAAGTCTTTCATCATGAAGGTGCTGGATAACCATTCCTTGACTGATTGCATGAGAGTCTTATTATAAGTCTGTACCTTGCCGTTGATTATAACCTTTAGCCACCAATCTTGGCTTATAAGTCTGTACCTTGCCATATGCATCAATCTTCTTCTTGAAGACCCATTTTCATCCTATGGGTCTAACCCCTGTTGGCAAATCAACCAAGTTCCAAACTTGATTGATGTACATCGAGTCCATCTCAGCTTTCATGGCTTCTTGCCATCTCTGCGAATCAATGTCTAATATAGCTTCGATGTAGGTTGTAGGTTCATCGTCATCAGGAATATCTATCTCATTGTGTGTTTCAACAAGGAGATTAAGTATTTCAAGCGGACGATGTGTCCTAGTGGTCTTACAGAGTTGATTATTCTGCGTTTAAGTGTTTGTTGCATTCTGATTGTGAGAGGGTCGTGGTGTGCTGAACAATCCATCACCTTGAGAGCTTTCAGGAATGTCATTTTCATGTATTTCCTGAATGGAATGATGTACAACCATTGTATCATCTTCCATTGGTTGTGTATGAGAGCCTTGCATTTCTGCACTATCTCTCACAACACTTCCACTGGCTGAAGGGCGTACTCTAAGTACTCAATCTTCACCAAATACTACTACTGAATCCTTGTCTATGTCTTTTGACAAGGGTTCAACTTCTGTGTTATCTTGTGGTTTTTGAATTTCTTTAAGTTCTATCTTATTGCAGCTCCGTTCCTTGTAGACATAGTCTTCTTCAAGGAAAGTTGCATTTCTGGAAACAATGACCTTATATTCTCCAGGAAGATAGAAATAGTATCCCTTAGTTTCCTTTGGATACCCCACAAAATAATATTTCTCACTTTTAGATTCCAACTTGTCAGTAAGCATCTTCTTTACATATGTAGGGCACCCCCAGGGTCGCATGTGTTTAAGTGATGGCTTCTTGCCATTCCATATCTCATATGGAGTTTTCTCTACTGACTTTGAAGGAACCCTATTCAGAATATAAATTGAGCTTTGCAATGCATAGCCCCAAAGGTATGTTGGTAGAGCTGAGAAACTCATTATGGATCTAACCATATCTATCAGGGTTCAATTTCTCCTTTCAGCAACACCATTCATTTTTGGTGTTCCATGAGGTGTCCATTGTGATTGGACTCCATGAAGCTTCAAGTAATCCATAAATTCTTTACTTAAGTATTCGCCTCCTTAATCTGATCGAATGGTCTTGATACTTGTTTCAAGTTGCTTCTTTACTTCTGATTTGTACTCCTTGAATTTCTCAAAGGCTTCGGACTTGTGTTTCATAAGATACACATGCCTAAACCTTGTGAAATCGTCTGTAAAAGTGATGAAGTAAGGGAACCCTCCCTTAGCTTGAGTTGAAAATGGCCCACATACATCAGTATGGACCAACTCAAGTACCTCTTTGGCTCGCACCCCTTTCCAAGAAAGTGGCTTGTTGGTCATCTTTCCTCTCAAGCAAGATTCACAGTTACCATAGGACTCCAAGTCAAATGGTTCCAGGTAGTCTAACTTTCTTAATCTTGCTATCCTTGATTCATTGATGTGACCAAGTCTACATTGACATAAGTATGTGGGGTTTCTTGGATTACTTATCTTAGCTCATTTGTTTTGCACATTGAAAATTTTACGACTGTAATTTAGAACATACAAACCATCCACAAGTAGAGCATTTCCACAAACAAAACCATTAAAAGACAGTACATAACTGCCATTGACAATAAATGAGGAAAACCCTTCAATGTCTAACTGGGACAGAAATAATATTCCTCGTCAATGAGGGAACAAAATAACAATTATTTAGTTCTAAACAAAAGCCTGAAGGTAAATCTAGTCTATAAGTTCCCACGCGTTCATCATCCACTCGTGCTCCATTTCCAACGCGCACGTTTACCTCCCAAGGTCCAACCTTTGCTGTCAAAAGACCCTACACATTATTACAAATGTGTGAGCCACATGTGGTATCCAATACCCAGCAGTGAGAGTTATTTATAGACATATTTATCTCAATGACAAACATACCTTGTCCAGTAGAGCCAGGAGCACCTAGTGCTTTGCCTCCTTTTGGAGCTGTACAGTCCTTCTTCCAGTGCCCTTCTTCTTGCAGTTGAGGCACACATCCGAAGCTACCTTTGCCTTCTTTTCAACACCTCATCTAGGTTTCATAACTGTAGGTGCAACAACTGTCTTACCCTTCTTCTTCTGCATGTTCTTACCCTTGGGTTTGAACTTGCTAGAAGAGCCCATCATGAGCACGAATTTACCTTTAGAGGTAGATGATTCAAAGGTCTTTAACATATTGTGAAGCTCTGGAAGACTTGCCTTGGTCCCATTCATATTGAAGTTCACAATAAAATTCTCAAATGAACCAGGAAGTGAATTCAGGATCAAGTTGACAGAAACATTTATAGGCAGCTTCGTTCCAATCGAAGCCAACCTTTCTATCAGCCCAATCATCTTCAGAACATGTGCTGACACTTGACCTCCATCATTCAACTTACACTTGAAAAGGTCCCTCAACAGTTCATACTCCATTGTCTGAGTCTGTGAGTTATAGAGACCCTTCAAGTGTTCTAGCATCTCGTTGGGGCTCATGTTTTCATGTTGCCTCTGTAACTCCAAGGTCATGGAGGACAACATTACACATTGTGCCGAGGTAGCATCGTCTAGATGTTTCTGATAATCCACCTTGTCAAACAGGGCATACTCAACATAATCTTCAGCAGGGACTGTGGGGAACACTGTGTCTAACACATACTCAATTCTTTCTATCCTTAACACTAATCGCAGATTTCTTAACCAGTCAGGGTAATTTGATACAGTCAACTTGTTTGCCTCGACCAACATTTTCAGTGATAGATTCGACATTTATACGACTGAAGAAACAAATAGACTTAAAATTAAACGCTAATGTAATTTCTATTGAACACATTCGTTAACTAATTAACATGGCCTTTAGTTTAATTAGCTCCCACTATTTTAACATACTCTTCGATCCCATGGAAGAATATGGACTCATATCAAATATGGTCATAATGGGCCATGATCCAGCTTCATGCTATCTCTACGTTTGTTGTGGCTGATAACTTCAACAACACAACCTGGTAGGTCTCTAAATCAATTTCAAACAATTTGTAACTCATGTTTGACCGAATGTTCTAAACAATCAATCTGCGTCCCTCGACTTGTCCGACACTGTGGCGCCAAGACAGCCTAGCAAGTCAACCCCGTTATGCGACTACAATTATGTATCTAAGTGAGTTTTGCCTTATAGAGCAAACAATGTGGTGTAAATACTCATAAAGGTTTATCACCCACTTCTACATTTAACATGCATCTATGAAAGAGTCTGAGTCCTCGTAGACTTAGAGCAAATGCTGTGGCATAAATACTCATCTCGCCGAAAAGGATTTTGCACTACAATCAATTATAACAGACGACGCGTTCATTTCAAATGAGACTTGTATTAAAATTTTAGGGAACATTTTAATTCAGGGTTTTAACCAAGATCAACTCTAGTATGCTATATCAAATATAACATCTTAATTATCATGCAAAGTCTATTAATCACTTATTGGGTACCTCCTGCCCAAACATGATATTAAGCGGTTTAAACACATACTGGGTGTCGTCTACCCAGACAGTTATTTGCGAACGTTATTCTAGTAATTTAAATGACAAATAATTTGACATATAACACATAACCAATATAATTATCAAATAATATACTTTATAATAATAATCGTGGGTTAAACATTCTGAACAATTTTTTTTTTGGACCGATGGGGCCGCGACGCTAGTGAGGCAGAAACCGAAATTCTGCTTCTGAAATGCATTAGCGCGGCGGCGCTGGCAAGGCAGAAACCTTCGGCTTGCATTAGGGCCGCGACGCTCCACCATGGAGCCGCGACGCCTAATGTCCAGAAAGTCCAGAATTAAAAATGAAGCATTAGGGCTGGGGCACTCCACCATCGAGCCGTGTCGCCGCCTTAAAACCTTAGCACGCGCCGCGATGCCGTACCATAGGGCTTCGGCACCGACATCCTGACAAAATGTTTCTGTCTTGATTTTCTAAAATTGTTCGAGCCCTAAATCCAATTTAGGGATCAAATCACAGATCATTTATCTTCACCCACCATTATCAATAATGCACATTTCGACCATCATCCAGTCATACTCGTTCTTCTCCGTGCACCATGTTCGCAATGAACTAATTATCTGCACTTGGCTTAGTCCGAGTTAGAACGGAATGACTTCCTCGATTTAGCGTAGGTGATAATTTAGGGTGATATCAAAAGGTTAACATTCGGTCAAGATATGTAGGATTTCAAGAAGCCTTGTTTTAATCCAATTTTATGTTTAACCCATATTATTATATTATTCAATTGTTATATAACCATTGAACCATCCTTGGCTCTGATACCACTGTAGAGTTTTGTTGGGTTCAAAACATATAAGTAGGCACAGCGGAAATTTAAAATTTTATTCTACTTACCCCAACAATTTCTTCTGGTATGGTTATATGACAATCAAAATATGTAACATAAAACTAGAACACTTACAAATTGTATTATCTGGAGTCTTTACTTAGGGAGTACACTCGATTATCCTTTCGACTGCAAGCACTATACTACGATGTATTACTCTGACAAGAAAGCCAGGAAATCTTAGGAGAGGTTTGAGAGAGTTTCGTCTAGAATTAGTTTATAGAATTGATGTGTTTAACTTATGGGGTTTAGTGTTGTTTATATAGGGAGGATTAGGTCAACATCAGATTAGGGTTGGGTTCTAAGCCTGACCTAAAAACCGAGGTGCAATGGGCTAGTCTGACTGGGCCCACTGCCGAGTCGGCGTCGCAGCACAGCTTAATAGGTATCGCGGCGCGGGTCGGCCTGGTAGGCGTCGCGACTCCTTACCCGTATATATTCAGCACGTTTTAATTTTAAATCCAAAATCCAAATTTGATTTAATTAAATAATTTCCATCAAATAGAAATTATCTCATAGTTATTATCATTTTAAATATCTCGATTCCAAATAGAATATTTAATATTCTCTCAATACACCCTTAGATCGAAGAGACAATCGACATGGTGTGACCCTATAGACCTTCATATATCGACACTAATCCAATTAAGGTCCATACGGAACTCCTAGACTGCGAAGTATGACGAACTCAATATATGAAGTACGTTTACATGAATCCAGCAAACATAACCTTTATGTGAGATGATAAATTCCTTTAATTCGCGACACACTCGATCAAACATAGGATTTTCCATGTGTCTATCCAAATGGCTTGATCACTTTATCTCATCTATATTAGTCGACAACTAGATCATATTCTAAATATGTGTCTTGCATTGGCCAATGACTTGGTCGATCTAATATCACTGAGAAGTTGAGTGCTCTATCGAATATCCAATCGAGGAATGAATCCTATTCTTGGCTCAACTACCACATTAATTTACATCATAATGCACCCAACACAAGCCGTATCTTATCCTATAAGGAGTTTAAGCTTAGGACAGGGTCAAAGTACATTACTCTGTAAACAAGGTGTGTATTGACCTCAAGTCAAAGGACCTTCATCATGACAATGTAAGCTCAAGTGATGCACATAAATGAATAATTACAAACAATCAAATAATAATTCAATAATTCAATAATTGCAAATGTCATAAATATTAATCTTATTAATAATACGAATGTGTTCAAGTACATTTTTCCCTATTAATGGTTGTCTCTAGGACATACATACTTTCAGTAATTACATATATCAATCAACAAAATATCACAACTCACTTTAATATTTAAACATTAATATTTTATATTTATTAATGATAAAATTAAAGGAGAAAGAAATTACCATAGCAGTTTGATCATGGGTAGGGATGACAACAGATCAGATCTGGACCGGATCCTACTAGATCCAGATCCAGATTCGTTTTTCATACCTGAATCCAGATCCGGATTCAGATCTAAATCTGGATCCATCGGATCCACGGATCGGATCTGGATCCCCATGTAAATTTTTTTGCCTTGAATAATATTCCCACATGTTAAAACTTTTTTGACAAAATGAAACCCAATCTGATTTTAAAAAATGATTGAGTTCATTATACAACTTAATCATGTAACATAAATAAAATAAGCAAATAAATTTGACAAATCGACAACAAAATATAACACATTGTAAAATAAAATATAATAAATGTCGATGTTTGATAACGAATCTGGTCCGCAAATTCTATTCAAATCAGACATACAAAAAAAGTTATAACATAAAATAAACTAAAAGACTACATCTTTACCTTAAGAGAACTAATAAATGCAGTTCACATTAGAAACTGGATTCGGATCGAATATGGACCGGATACGGATCTCAAATATAAGATCCAGATCCAGATTTGATCCGTCAAAAATGGATTCGGGTCCGATCTGGATCCGTCGAATCCAAATTTTGAAAATCTATATCCTATAAAACAGATCTGGATCCATTAGATCCGGATCGCGTCCAGGATCCACTGACATGTCTAATCATGAGTACCAATAAGAAATCAAAGAGAAATTGGTGTTGGTCTTGTTGCTGCACAGGAGGATCAATAGACACAGTAACACTTTATGGCTCAATTTCAGCAAAAAAATGACTCAACATCGCTTGTCTATTCGTGGTGCTTTCTTCCGAAAAAAACTTCTCCACTTGACATTTTAATTTAAAATTTTCTTGTATAATAAATTGAGCTTCAGAAAATAGAAAAAAGTTATTATTGTCTCAAGGTTTTTTTCACAACAACGCGCCTAACTGTATTTCACAAGTAGAAATATTGTATATTATTGATTTCAAAGGAATGTATTTTTAAGTATTAGCTAAAAGTAAAATATGTCAGAGTAAGATTTGTTGGGATACAATTGTTGTAGAAAACGGAAAGTAAGTAACTATTACAATAGTAAAAAAGGATAAACTAAATATTACAATAAATTGGAAATCAAGAACTTAGCCGATTGCTTGTGTGATTTGTTGAGTCGAGTGATGACACTATGTCTTTAAGATAAGATTGCCCCGTATATCTCCTTTTATGTTATCGGACAATAGTCTCCCAAGATACAACAACAATTTAACAATTGAACAAAGAAAACTCAAGTGTTACTCTTGAAGAACTTTGAGTAGAGTAACTTTGCTAGAGAGGAAGAAGATGAATTCAGAAAAATCTGGAGTATTTTCTAAGTGTTGTGTGTAAGTATTTTCTAAGTGTTGTGTGTAGTTCTTCAATTGAGCCAAAAGCCTCAATTTATAGTGTAAGGAGAAGACCTCTCAACTAGCCAACTAATGGCCTCAATAGCCATGTAATGACACTTAATTGAGAGGTTACATTCAACCAAATAATGGTTGAATTCATGTGCCAAGTAATGGAGAATCAATGCTCCAAAACCAGCCCAAAGGTCAGAACTTTCCAATTTTCCGTCGCAGCATTCTGTCTCCGAAGCGCCGCGGCTCTGTGAATTAGTGCCGCGGCGCCACGGCTCTAGTGAATGGCCACCCAATTAGTGTCGCGGCGCTCCGGTGCTTCGGCTCCGACAGGGCTGCGCCGCGGCCCTTCGCGGCGATTTCCGACACGTTTCATCTTATACTTCATACACTTCTTCCTTCGTTTACCAACGTGGAATACTTTGTCATTTGGCCAATAACCGTCCATCATTCTATGTCTCAAACGTATTACATACGTACCAATATCTCTTTCACTAATGAAATTTGCGATAGTTGGCACTACGTGTGCACGTGTGTGGAAACGACGTTTCCGACGTGCGGGGCCCCAATTATTCGAGTCATAAATAATGGGATATACTTAATTCCACATTAGTAAATTTCCAACAAGATTTATATGGATACACGATGTTAAAATACTATGTAAAAAAACAAACATAAATATATGAAATAAAATAGAGAATCGCCCTAATTTCTTTAGGTTCAGTTTGAAAGAATTGGTATTGCAAGTGATTGAGTTTAAAACATTTTAGAAAGAAAAATTTTAACACTTTAAGTTGACCTGATATCCGAAATTTTAACAGATATATATTTAAAGAGATAGATCAAAGAAAGTTAATCTAAATTTATAAATTTGTATCATGTATGGAACATTTGGGATGTTAATGCCTTTCCCTTTTCAAATATTATATACGTAGGGATACAAAATTTGACTAAAGGAGAAAAAACAATATACATAACGAGATATCTTGAAAAGAAAAATTGAAGAGAGAATTAAAGTAATTGTTGAACCATAAACTTCGATAAAAAACTAAAAGGAAAATAAAAAGTGCCTCTTCATGCAACAAAGATTTATAATTTATGTACAACCTTAAATTAGAGCAACGTCAAGTACTTCACATAACAATCAATTCCTAAATTGAGTTATATGTCAAGATATGTCAAGATATACCTATATATAAAAACAAAATCAAATCAAAGTTAGGACATATGTATTAGTAATTTTTATAAATAACCTGACATGTAAAAAAATTGTATATCTACAAGACTCAAAATCTTTCTCACTTGTTTAAGTTCTTAGAAGGATTCAAAGGTGATTGTTCTTTAAAATTAGAGAGTGAATTATATAAACAGAATAAAAAAATAAAAAAGAGAAAAAAAATTCCAAAGAGTATATAAGAAATAAAATAACAAAGAGAAGGAGCACCATTAAGTCTTGAGATATGGTGGAGAAATAAGAAGCAAATATGACACATTTATAGGACTATGAAATCATTAAATTTCAAAAACCGTACCACAAAGTAGCACTCCTATAATTAATTTCTTACTAGTTACATTATGACAGGGGAAAAAGAATAAGTAGATATAATCTTAATTTAAAAGATTGACGTAATCTTGTTTATTCTTTCAACTTCTTAAATATAAATAGAACACCCATAAATATAAAGAAAAATCACCTTTCCTATTTTCTTTTGTTGGTGTTGTCTGATGAGTTCTATACTGCTTATGTCTTAAGTGGGGGCTTTTTGTTTCTTTGTTTATTTGAAAATAATGCGTTAGAGTTGGCTAATAAGGGAAAGCTTGAAATCTCTTAAGTTTAAAGGTTAAAGTATATTTTTGAAGTGAAACGGTGTTCGTGATAGAAGATTGTGTCGAAGCGTTACTGGTTGGATAACATGGTTGAGTACATCAAGTAATAATGGCGTGACAGTATTTGCGTGTGGTAAGGAATATGGATTGCGAAAATTGATAAGATTGGTTTGTTTATCTGCAATTGAACAAATTAATATCGATTGGATCCATTGATATGCATTTTTTCTTTCATCTACTTAAATGATTGCCGTGAGTAAACTTATAGGAATAATTGAATTTAACTTAGTTACAAGAAATAAATAATAATGAAGAAATTAAAATTATTCAATTTTTTCATTTTTATAGGGCTATACAGACTCGAACCGTAGACCTTCTCACAAAAAGATTCTTTTCGACGCTCCTACCGGGGATTATGCAGAGACAAGAGCCCGGGTAGGAGGATGGATAGGAAGCTGGTGAAAAGTATTGTCATGCCAATGATTTATGGAAAAACACTCATGAGCACAAGCTGCGATATACATAAAACCTTGTCGCAGCACATCAATTTTAAGGATAGTTACATACTAACCTCACTTTGCTTTAAGTTCTGGAAGGAGAAATACAAAAGTATGGACAACCTAACCAGCTTGATCACGAATATTGGGTGGTTCGCCGCCGCTAGGGGTGTACCTGTTTATTATGGTGTTCCCTACATTCGTACATCACAAGATTATATAAAGAGTGTCACATATACATGTCTTTCTTCCATAACGTAAACCAAGCATTCATCTTAGATTCAATCCTATTCGAGAATCAAGTGTCGAAACATCTAGAATGGTTGGCTTATAGTTAGTCAAGTACAAATACCTCCCTCTCCTAACTGACCCTTTCTAAAATACTAAAAAAATCCCTTTTTTTCTGCGAAAGTGAATCGAGGGGTCTGCATGCATGAGTGCTCAGGTACGCCGTCAGTCTAAATTCCTAGCAGTCTTTCTCACTTCTATTTGTTTTAACAAAAAAGAATAAAGAAATTCCCGAAGAGCGGAACGACCGTCCAACTCCCCCAAATACAATGGAGCGGGCACTGCTCTCAGCCTGTCGTAACAACGAAAGAAAACTCCACATACCGGAAAAGAAATTGACCAATACCGGGTATATAAGCAGTGATTTCAAATACAGAGGTTAATCGTACTCTGACAACTTTACGTAAGGCAGAGTTTGGTTTTTTGGGGGTGATAGTGGAAAAGTTGACAGATAAGTCACCCTTACTGCCACTCTACAGAACCGTACATGAGATTTTCACCTCATATAGCTCCTCATTCAATTCTTTCGAATTCATTGGATCCTTTTCCGCGTTCGAGAATCCCCCCTTCTTCCACTCCGCCCCGAAGAGTAACTAGGACCAATTTAGTCACGTTTTCATGTTCCAATTGAACACTGTCCATTTTTTATTATTCTCAAAAGATAAGATTATTCTCTTTACCAAACATATGCGGATTACTTTCGGATTTTCTTAAGCGTAAGAGTTTTACAATCAGAGATTCAATGGTTATGAAGGGGGAATATGAGGCTTCATGCCTTGCATCGAAGTATTCGGAGTATTGAACGAATTAGGTCAAAGTGCAAGAAGGAAGATTTGATGTATTTAGATTCCATGGAGTTCTGTCAGATTTTCATATTAGTTGTGATTTGGGAACAAGAAGATTTAAGTTGTAAGGTGTAGTTCCTCGGTACTAAGTTGATGACTTAGGTAGATTTCAGCTTTTGAAATCAGAGATGCCATCGTGGCATTGAACATTCATGAGCAAAGGATTGAGATCGGTCACCACAGACCAATGAGAGTTATATGATTGATTTTGTGAAGGAATTGAGCCAGTTTAGGTGACCATTGACGACATTCGAGGAGTTGTACACTTTGCACCGGGTCAGAATCATTCTTGTAATATCAAATGGCTTATGGATATATTGTCGTGATTTATGGTTAGTCTAGTAATTCATTTTGGAAGCTTGGATAGATTTACAGTTCAGAACAGAGGTAGGGCAGAGTTATTAGGCTTTATGTGGAGTTTGCGAGTTGATTTGATGATATTTTATTGATCGCTACTATTGGGATAGTTCTAATGGTCTATGCGGGTACTTGGTGATGGTTTGGGAAGGTACAAATGGTTATGGGAAATCTTGGGATGATTAGATATTTTCTACAGATTTAGCAAATCAAGATAGTAATTAGGATGATGCACATATTAAGATATTTGGAAGTTTAAGAGGATTTGGATGATGAGAGTTAGCTCAATAGCTTCAGCTCGATAAAACAAAATTAACGGATTTGGAATTAGCGCAATTGACCTTGGGTAAGGTTAACATTTGGATGGAAATGATAGAAATTGACTCAGAACAAGCATATTCTTCCTGGCAAGAGAGAGTCATGATTTTTGACTCTCGGTGTATGACAACATGTTTCTATGGATTCTTAGTACTAAAGACAACTTGGATGGTGTGGAAGAGAGATAAACGAAATTGGAATATTTGACTGGTAAAAGCTTGGTATTGGGTTATGGATACAACTAAAAGACTGGAGTGATGATAATAGAAATTATGGAATCAATTAATTGTGTTCAGAGGTGTGGTTAAGATCAGAACCAAAGAATTTGAGAGGAGTCAGTTCAAATATATAAAAACCAATTGTGGGAGAAGTTTTTAATATGGAAAAATGTATATTTGAGTTTTGATCTAATTCAAGGAACTTTTGAGTGGTAACGTGGGCAAGTAGTGCTATCAGCGTGATTCTTGCATCTGACGTCTTTTCATGAGGTTTATGATGAAGGTTCTCCGGATACTTGACAACTTTGGTACTTTTCTTTACCATTCAAGGACGAACGTGTGTTTAAGTGGTTGATGATGTAATGACCCATTTGGTCATTTTGAACTTTTGGACTTATTTTTTCAAAAATATCCTTCTCGTAGCTTTATTTGGGTGACATGATTCTCGAGGTGATTGGATAGGTGTCGGGTTCTTTTTGATAAGTTTGGAAAATTCTAAGTTAAGATAATAAATGAGTTTGATTCATAGTTGATTATTGGGTAAACACGCTCTTTTTATAGTTTCGTCAGTTCCATTAGCTCTGGAACAATGTTTATGACTTAGTCGAGCCTTTTGTTCGAGTCCCGAAGCAGCTGGGTATGTTTTGGAGGCTAGGTTGTGAAATTGTGGAATTAGAACTTAAGAGTTGGATTTAGAATGATATGAAATTATCCACTGGTACCACACAAGCCGCCTTTCCATCAATCTTATCACGTCAGTCATCTGAAATCTGAATCTCATGATCGTCAATCACGAATTTTTATGGCGCTTTGCCATAACACTTAGTCAACTCCCGTAGACTTCCTTCTTCCAACCTACTTAACAATTACACTCTATCTGAAATAATGCGAGATAATTATAATATGACTCATACTTGATTCAAGTAATCACGTTGCTTTGAATTCAAATCCTTTCCCTTCCTTAAGGTGTACCCTACACCTTCCAATTCAAGGTCCAGCATGCTTTTATCCTAACTCTTCAATTTCCATATTCTTTCTAAAATCACATTCACTGCTATCGATTGAAAATCACTCGAACCCACTCGAGAGTATACCGAAATACCAATAAATCTTGCAAAATAGCTGAGTTAACCCTGGAGATGGTGGTAAACCACAAACTCGAACAACCGAAGGTATTTCTTACCTCAATTGAATCTCAAAACTAAATACTTTTCTAAATCACGCGCCTTATATGAATAATCCTTCACAAAGCCTCCTACCATAAGTATTCCAAACCGTCACTGCAGGTGCATAACCTGTAAGGCAATCTCACTTACCATTCACAAAGTTCTACTAACACTCTCATATAGTTCCTTACCAGTATCCTTTCCTATGATCCCTCAAATGAAGAATCCTTCTTCTACCTTAGCTTACAAGCCCACCAACCAAATATCAATACACAAAGTATTATAGTGCATTCAGTTTTTCTTGGTTCTAATCGCTATCATTGATCCTTACTTCAATTTTCGAAATGTACTTCAAAACTCAAGTCAGTTAACATCTACCATTGATCTACCACTTTAAATATCCTTATCGACTGACACCTCACTCAAGGGTCCTTAAACATTGTTTGCCCAAGAAGAACCATCTCTTACCTTGTGTCGCCGAACTAGAACGCCTCTAACAAATCATGTAGTTATCCTCTTCATTATGTCAACTTCAAAAAATCACAACGCTATCAATTGCGGAAACCTCCCTAGCCCTAGGCATCATGTACAATGCCAGAATTCCTTATCCATAATAAAGTGCAACTACTAGTAACTCCTTAATTATTATGTCTTTACACTTGTCCATCGCTAGATCCATCCTCATTAGCCAATCCTTATACATATCGATAGTCTATATCATAGTCAAAATATATGTCGATCCATCTCCCATTAACAACTACTTTATACCGCGAGCAGTCTCTTCCGATGATAACTTAGCTAATTTATCCCACTTATCCTAAGGCCATTCGTCAATTACATAGAGTATTCACATACCACTCGTCTTTACTCCACCACCACAATGACATCCTGTCGCAACTCCTCTTAACCTTTCATACCCTTATAAATTAACATACTTAGCATACCTCGTTCCCCCATCAGATGAATACTTCACAATTCTAACACTTTGTCACCAAGCTCGAACCATTTGAATTCTTTTCAGTACAATTCAACCCCGTAGGATGGAAAGAAAACTTTTCATACGAACCTCATTGCATGTCTTATCACCTCTGACCTCATCACCTAGGATCACCTTTCGCATCCTTGTCTTTTATCAAATACTCTTCACATCCTTACCATGGTCTTTGTCATCTTATATGGCCAGTCGATCCTCCCAAGTATAAGTTTGTCTTCAATAAACCAACACATGTACACTTTCGTTACTGAATCATCCACTTATCATTGATATACCCGCGTCATAAGACTGTCGTAATAAATCTGAATGACATTGAAGTATTCCCACATCAATCACACCCTAAGTAAAACATCATTGATAAGTCAAACCTTCTCAAGTGCAGTCCTCAAAGACGTAACGCTTATTACTTAGTTACTTTGTTAACCATACGTATTCAAATCTCCAACTCCTTCCCCATCACATGTTATACCATAAATGCACATCTTCGACCTTGAGTAACTAACTATTGAAGATATGGAGATCATGCAGTCCTTCGTACCATCGCTCCCATTTCCCTAGGCATATTACTGAACCAAAGGTCTGAATCATAACCCCGCTCAATTGAGTCTTCAGATAGTAGCTCCAATATGAACTCAATTATGCGTCCTCATCATGGTGACACATCTCGTACTATATTGTGTGATGTCACATCCAGCCGCTCGTGCGCAAATTTGAGAACGTGTCCTCACCATTGGTGAGAGATTGAAATAAAGAACTTGAGACCTTAGACCGAATCACATTCGCACGATAAGGAATGAAAGACTGAAAATTTCCTAAATGTCCTATAGCCTCTAGAAGATAGGTACATAGCTCTTCGTACTGATCCGCAAGACTCTACTAGACAACACTCTTGTACTCATGAGACCAATGAACCTAGTGCTCTGATACAAATTTGTCACGATCCAAAATTCCTTTATATCGTGAGGGCACCTACCCTAACCCATAGGCGAACCTCTAACATTTAAACATCAAATATATAAGTAAATGTAGAAAAATTAAGGAAACAACAGAAGTATTATTAAGTCTTAGAACTTGATACATATACATTGAAAGAAAACCCCAAAATCTGGTTGTCATGAGTACAGAGCTACTAAATGGAATATAAGTCTGAAATGTTATACAAATCACTATCTGAAATATAAAGGATAGAAAGGTAAATAATAAGAGGGAGAGTTCCACTGTCGGGATAGTGTCTGCGGCTCTCCCTGGACTTCCAAGAATATCTCCAAGCGCCGTGTCTAAGCTCCTATGCTGGTATCCCAATCTGTACATGCACATAGAGTGCATCAAGTGTAGAGTGAGTATGGGAAACACGTGTACCTAGCAACATCATGGACCGACCCTAACTATATCAGTGGCGAAGGTTGGTACTCCCAATACTTCTCTTCTTGCCTGGTTAATCAAATTATACAATTTTAAAGTAATTCAACCATTTAAATAAAAATTATAAAACCACACCAAGTCATAAAGTTCATTGTTCTTCAAAGAACATCATAAGGTTTCTAGTTTCACCATAATTAGGATAGATGTAGCAATAAAACTCCAACCTTTGCCAAATTGGCATCTAAGTCCTTGACCAATTTTCATTAATTAAGTATGTTCTACTCGTAAGGTTCGGCCCTTTCATAAATTAAGGCACAATAACTATCAAGTTTCAATCTTTTATCCAAACAAACAAGTTTACCATTAAAGATTCAATCTTTTAATTATTATGCTAAGGAACACGTAGAGATCCCATCTCTATATCATTTCTAGCAATCCAAGTCACAACGATCCTATATTTATATCATCACCATACTGTCTCATATTTCCTTTTCACATCAAGTGTAAGTTATAAGGTGCCATGATTTCCTTCCTTAAAGGTCACTTGATCATAAAGTCTACTAGAATTCAACACCGAGTACATACAACATCAAATACATATTAGGAATATGAATGAATGAAATGCAGATGATATGTATGTATGTATGTATGCAATGTCCATATGTACCCGGTATACACATATTGCTGTAGTAGCTGTCACGTGACCCATGGAGGACTCACGAGGTCCATATACCCATCCAATCTCATCGAATACCAGCTTTGTTTCTGAAGTGTCATCATCAGTCATCACTCCCGTATCATGTACCATATCCAATACCAGCTTCCCAAGCCTCTTTCATCAGTATCTCAATAGTTCAAATGTCAATATGATGTATATGAATGATATGGATATTGAGTACACCATGCAATCATCATAAGCAATGCAATCAATACTAATAATTCATTTTCAAGTATTTAGAGGAGATGTAGAGTGATGAATGCATGGTAAGTCAAATAAGAATAAGATATCAAACATGGCTTTGAACCCAGATAATCAGCAATCATACAAACCTAAGTGCATTTATGAACCACACTCACGACCCGAAGGAATAAACACATAATCTCCGTCAAATATATCAAACTAGTTAATTAATTTCCCAAGTTAAGTTCATCGGTGCCCGTATTAGTGCTCATCACGTTACTAATACGGGACCCCCAATTCCCCATTACTCCCATTAATTCATTAACATCGTACCAACATATAAATGCAATACTAAAGTCTGGTAAGTCTCAACTTGCCTGATTCAAAGCCGAAGAAACACGCAACAACTTTCCCCTTCTGTTGAGCCTCCTCGAGAGCTCACTCTGGTCATTTATATTAACTACATGAGATTACGGGTCTATCGATGCCCATAATGCCAAACAATTCTAGAATCCTCATATTAAATTACAAAGGAACCCGGGCCCACATTAACAAAATACAAACTTTATCGCTCACATAGTCTCATAACATGCTAGATAGACATAATCTCAAGTTAATTTAATAACTTAGCCCAATTGGATCCTTAATTCAAGAATTGGAAAAAAGCCCCAATTCAAAAAGGGATTCTAACATGCAATTGATTGATTAAATATCATCCACTAGTCTAATACAATACTAGTTCACAATATCAACAATAATAATCCACCCCCAAATCCAATATTTCATCCTCTTATTCTCTACAAATGAGTTCTCTTATTTTTCCAAACTAAGAATCATACTTAGAATATATTTCTAACTAATACACATTAATTAATGGAGGAAAGTTGCCTTAGATGATGAATTTCCCTTGAATCTTCAAGATCACCCATGATTTTGGGGAATGAAAATAGATTCTAGGTAAAGAGAATGATTTTGGGGAATGAAAATAGATTCGAGGTCATAACTTCTTTTAATCTAAACAGTGATTCAGCTAGCGCGGACTCGCTATGGCGGAAAACCCATCCGCTGAGGCGAGGTCACTTAAATCCCAAGCTTCACTTGGGTGGAAGCAAACTTCACATAGGCGCACACTCCCTGGTGAGAAAACTCATCCGCAGAAGAGAACCTTCAACACTTAGCCTAGTCTCGCTTCTGTCAACCGGACCTCCATAGAGGAGGACCCGCGGAAGTGGACACAGGGTTGCTGATGCGAACACCAGCAATAGTCCAAGAATATAAAATCCCCCGTCAACCATCCGAAACTCTCTCGAGACCTCCCAGATACAAACCAAACATGCATTCCTTTCAGAAAACATATTTCAGACCTTCTCGCGTCTTGGAAATTGCCGAAAAAGGTCTCTAAGGCTCAGGTTTGACTAAAGTCAACTCTTAGTTCTAATTCCACAATTTCACAACCTAGCCCCCCTAAAACACATCCAGCTGCCTCGGGACACAAACCAAAGGCTTAACTAAGTTATAAACGTTGTTTCAGAGCTAATGGAACCGATGAGACTACAAAAATAGTGCATTTACCAAAAAGTCAACTATGAGTCACACTCATTTATTCTCTTAACTTAGAATTTTTCAAACTTATCAAAAAGAACCTGACACCTACCCGATCACATCAGAATCCGTGTCACCCATATTCGCAAGTCATAAAAACTGAGATAAAGATACGTGAAAGATATTTTGGGGAAAATAAATCCAAAAGTTCAAAACAACCAAACATGTCGTTATACATATGGAATCATTCCCATCGAACATCACATATGTATCCTCAAGTATAATATACATGAGATACCATATGAAAGCATGACCATGACATGTGCAATAGAGGCAACAAGGCTAATAATTAATAGATCCAATCTTTATCATTTTTTCCTCTTTTAGATGAGCATTACAGAGTGATGAGAACACACAATCACAAATAAAACATGTATATTATCATAGAAACATTAAAGTACGGGCTTCTTACCCCATTCACAATCCACACAACCAACTAACTATCATCTAGTGCCCAAAGCATGACATTCAGACTCTAATTGCATGATTCGAGTATAAAACACATTTGCAAAACATGATATCGGTACCCACTATAGGTTCTCGTTACTTCACACGTACTGGACCCCTATTAATTCCATATTACTCCATTTTTATTAGTTCATTAAACACAACCACATGCTTTAAATAGATTCAAGTAAGGTCTCAACTAGCTTGATTTGGAGTCTGACGCTCACAACGAAGCCTTGCCCTTTCGTAGAGCCTCCGATCGATCCCAATTTGTTCAAATATGGATTCCACATTAGAATACAAGTTCATAGATATCCAATTGCTATATTATTGTCCCGGACCCAAAAGGTCACCCAAAACAACAATCTTGAGCCCCGAAGGGCAAAACTATAAATTTAACCCAAAATTAGTTTACCCATAGCATGAGGAGTCTACAGACCAAATATGAACCAATTCCAACATTAATTCGACATTCATTTTGAAGAAAAATTTAATTTCAACCTAGGGACTTTTAATCCCAAATATACACCTAAGTCAGGATTTTAATGATAAAATTCCGTAATAAATGAAGTTACAATGATAAAAAAGAAAGTTAGAATCTTACCCTGTTGAAGAATCTTGAAAATTCCTTTCAAAATCTCTCAAAGTCGAGGTCCCAAGCTCCAAATATGAAAAATGGAATGTCTAGGTCATTTTTGGAAATTCAAGTCACTGGAACAGTACCCTCTTTGAGATCACGGGACCTTCCTTACGACTGCGAATACCAAGGTCTGACCTAGCCCACTAACACTTCGCAATCATGGCCAAGCCCACCGGATCGCGACCCTCAGCCCCATAATGCATCGCGATCGCAATCCATGGTCATGAAATCCTGTATAAAGAAACTAGAGTTGGACACTAGATTTTTTTGGTGTCTTGCAAACTTGGAATCGACACCGAAAACTCATCTGATACCCCCCCCCCCCCAGACACAAACTAAATATATATTTCAGTCATAAAATACGTTCTGGACTTGATCGCGATTTGAAACATCCAAAAAAGGCCATATTAACCCCATGTTGATCATCGTAAACTCCAAACCTCACTTAAACTATTTTCTCAACCAATGACCCAAAATTCATCAAGAATGATGATTAGGAACTTACCCATTTTTAACCTAGGATTTTGAAATTTCCAATTTCAAGTCTCAAATCATGATTCCTAATATTGAAATCCTTAATAATCAATTATATAATCGTAAAATAATGATTAGGAACATACCCACTTGAAGATCCGTGTAAAACTCCTCAATGAAGCTCTTCAAAATAAGACCCCTAGCTCTAAATATAAGAATGAAATGACCAATGTTTAAAATGGGAGAATTAAAGCAATCTGCCCTGCGACTTCTGTAGATGCAGACCATTTCCCACACTTACGGGGCCACGTCTGCGGCCGAAGACTCCTAGATGCGAGGTCCACTCAGCTGGCCTAAGACTGCATGTCCAGCCTAAGGCATGCAGATACGTCCTGCCCCGGTGGACAATTTTAAGCAGAAGCAGCTCCGCTCCTGCGACCCAACTCTCGCAAAAGTGGCCTAGGCCCTCTTAAGACATTCTCTTACCTACGACCCACCTTGCACATGTGCGGTCCCAAGCTCACAGAAGTGAGACACCAGAAACTAGCAAATCGAATCATGATCCAAACTCCGATTCAACCCCGAAAAATCATTTGTGACCTCCCATCTCGTGCACTCTAAATAATCATACGAGGTCATCTTCACTCATTGTTGACCATGGTCAACTCCAATTCTTTTTAAAGACTAGATTTCCAACTAAGATTCCAAAATACCCCCAAGTTCCTCCAGAACCAAACCAATGACTCGAATAAGTTATAAATGATATTCCAGACCTAATGGAATTGATGAATCTTCAAAAAGAATCGTTTACCCTCAATAACCCAAACGCTTCTGTTAACTTAAGAACTTCCTAAAATCCACTTTTTATTTGAAACTCACCTAAATCACTCGGCACTTGTCCCAACCATCCGTCTAAATCAAAAATCACATTCCAGATCGAACGAAACCATCGGAATTTGGTTCTGGGCGTGTTTACCTAAAAGTCAACTCTTAGTCAAACTTGTCCAACTTAGAACTTCCAAAATTCAAATCTTAGATTTTCTTCCGTTATTTCCACTCGATTGCCTTGAGAATTGCGCTACCCTTTATCGCAAGTCAAATATACCAAAACAAAGCTAGAGGAAAGGTCATTTAGAAGAGAATAAGTAAAATATCCAAAATAACCTAACACGTCGTTACACCCGGAATCATTTCCCTTGGGGCTGCGAGAACATCACTCTTACCTCTTTTCCGGTCTCATAGGACCATCTCGTATCTCAATCATTGACTCACTTTAACAAGTATGCATGTATGAATAAGTACATCATTCGTGGTACCATATGTCAATAATATTAAGAGAGTATGAAAAAAATAAGCGAGTTCTATGCCATTACATAATATCAAGTCAATTTTAAGAATGATTCCTCTTCCATGAATTAGATGAGATGTAGAATGGTGAAGATAAAACAGGTCCATAATCACAAAATTCAAACATAGCTATCATAGCCCACATAAGCAACAACCATATCAAGTTAGTGGATTTATCACCACCTCTAATGCCTGAAGGCTCAACATACTTTCCTCTTTCAGTATTTCTAAACAATATACGTCCTCCAATCGGAGTCTAAATAGTAAATCATAACCTACCTCGTAGCAGAGCAAACGCGCCACGAACCTCGAGATTTTGTCTTTCCTTTTCGTAAAGCTTCGAAACGCTTCTTATATATCAAATATGTGCTATTCCTAATAAAATGGGTCCGTAGAAACCCATATTGCTATGATAATAATTCAAATTAAAAAAGTCATCCAAAAAATCAATCCCAAACTCCAAAGATCAAAACTGTAATTTTATCGCAAAATCGGGTTCAATATAGTTAAAGTAATATTCTATGAGGTTAAACGAGTCCAATGATACTCATATTTATATACTTTAATTTGAAACCCAAAAGGGTAAGCCTAAGCCCCAAGGGTAAACCTGAAATTTTATTTTAAAATTGTCTTACACATAGCTTGGTTAGTCTATATTTAGAAAACTCATTCAAAAAGCCATCATCTTGATCCTCAAATCCATGATTTATCACTTTTCAACTTTTGGGTTCAAGTCCACAATTTTCTCCTACCAAATTCAAGACTAAAATGCAAATAACCCTCAGGCTTCATGGGAAAATACAAAAACAAAGGTTAGAAACTCACCCCTTCTTCAAGACGAATTTATATACACTGAAATCACCCGAATCCGGGCTCTTTACCCATCCAAATTCTCAAAGTATCTAATTTTGGTTTATGTCAAAACCCAAAAAATTAGGATCCAAAATCCAAGATTTAATGGATAAAATCACTTCAAATTCGAATATAATAATCATAAGATGGTAGAGAATCCTTAACTTGAAGCCCATGAAGACGTTTCAAAGAGTTCAATTCTGCCAAAAATTGTCAAATAATGAAGAAATTCGGATTTTTTGTAAAGGAGTGAGTCCACACAACTTACGGTGCAATGCGAACTACCAGATCGCCACAGACACCAGCAACACACCACCTCACTATTTTGGCTCTAAAAACCTCATACGATCTCAGAATTTGACGATTCAAATTGCTATGACTCATAAATTTTATATGCATATATTCCAATAATCAAAATGTAGTTCCAACATCAAACGAATATAATGGTACATCAAAATATCTTAGGCGTTCAACTTACGCCAACGATTCAAACACCAAAACTTGACCCAAAAGTTCAAATTCAATTTATAATGTTCCTACAAGTCACAAATGATCATACGAAGCTAACAGAATCAAAAAATTTCCAATCCGAATCGTATTTCTTCACGTGGACATATTTTCATCATAAATAGACATATTAAGTACTAAAATCGACTTAATTATCAAAAATCAACCAAACAGACTCTGAATTAGTTCCGTCAATTTCTACATGTCATAAATAATATTAAAAATCCAACGAAATCTTCAAATATCCAATCAGAACACATTTTCCTAAAATGAGTAATTAATTCAAGTAATTAAATACAAAGATTTCCAAAATGAAATCTTCTCCCAAAGTGAACCAAATGATATCCGTTTGACTTCAAATTTTGCGAGTAAGTAAAAATAATTATTACGGAACTTCTGGAATAAACGACATATAAAATAGAGCATCGATTCTCAAAATAACCGACCATATTGCTCTAGTTATAGCCAAACTTGATTAATCTTCATGACATTATTTATTTGTGCATACACCACTCCAATCATCATCCAACTTGATATGGATGCTTGGGAAGACACTTTAATTTCTTATTTGGTTAACTATGGAACCTTGTAGATAACGTAGGTAGTTCATATCTTATTTGCTAATTTTCGTTGACTTATTGAATTGTGGCATCATTCCATCTCAAGGTGACTTAAATTAACTTTGTAATCTACTTGGATTGGTTACTAATAAAGTGTGGAGGTAAGAATTGGGAAGATTAATCATCACCATCACTTCAATTTAGGTTCGGTCAACGATGTTATTGAGTATACATATTTTTCGTACTCATTCTATACTGTTGGACCATTTGTGTGAAGGTTTAGTTCTGAGTATGAGTGGTGGCTAAGGTACTTCCGATGATTGAGGAATTGCTTTTGGAGTTATCATTCTGACTTTTCTCATATTCCTTATCGATTATGGACTATACTCAATTAAATTTAGGACTTATGCAAACTCCGTTGGAACTGTTGATTTCTATGCACTTTTTCAACTAGTCATGGCCTTACAAAATTATTTACACCCTAAAATTACTTCGAAAATACTTTGCATTACTAATGAATTACATTATCACTCCATTCGGGACTAACCATAAACATTTAATGAGTTTAAACCTAACCTAAATTTACTGAGTATTACCTTATCCCCTCTCAGGATCATTCGTCCTCGAATGAGAGGTATGGCTGAAGATTTTTCACTAACCCTCAAGTCTTCAAAATTGTTGCTAGAGTTCTTTTGTATTGAAAGCCATCCCATAACAAAACTCTACTAGCACCCTAAAAATAACCATATGGTCCTCACAGGACTCCCACAACTACATCAAATAAGCCCAAGCATGAAATTGGGGATTCACAGCTTTAGTCTACACTATCACATGATTTGATAACTAGAAGGTTCAACACATACATGGTATAGGGAATAAGTGAAAGTATTACGGATTGAGTGTCATCAACGGAAACTAGGTGGTAACTACACCTCTTTCGAGTTCATTTTGTGCGTCTTAAGATATGAAATAAGTCCACCTCATGGTTTAACAATATCACTATTCCACTCTATAACAGGTTCATCGGGAAATTTAAGCCTAACAATGTATGATTGACATTCTAGAGTTTTATAACACTTGGAAAGTCAATGTATTACAATAATCAAATTAAAGTTCATCATTTCTAATTCAAACACATCAACAATAACCTCACAACCCTTAACTACCACTACTCAGTCTCTATAGACTCTAGAAGCAATAACAGGGATGCTAACATGAGTATTCATAGAAAAAGGGTTATAGTAATTGTAAGGGTTTCCCACTAGAAAAATTAAAGGCAAAGTAAGGAGTTACATAAGAAGAATTCGAACCCAGATCAATCAACGAGTATGCATCAAGAGAACAAATAGTTAGAATACCTGCAACTACAGCGTCTGACGCTTCAGTTGCCTCCCTACGAGCCAAATTATAAATTCGAGCTTTTCCTCAACTAGCGGTCTTAGCAATATCTATACCATCCCCATTACTACTAGCATTAGGAGCGTTGTTAACATATGTTTAAGCCATTTCCATGAGGAACGAGTATCAAATACGTCTGAATGATCTTAAAGAGAATTTCAAGCTCTACAACACAATCTAGAATCAAGAGAGTAAGAAACACCTACGATGTCATGGTAGTCATAGATCCATACAGGAAGCTAGTCTGCATGAAGAAGACACCACTAGACACAACTCCATAGATAATCCTAGGACACTTCTAAACTTAAGCTCTTATACCAAGCTTGACACGCCCCAAAATCCACCCTGGATGCAACAGGCATCCGATGCTATGAACAATACCAGAAGCACCTTATAAAATCAATAAACGTCAAACCTCTTTTGATAATCCTTAGACATTTATTTAAATAGTTATTTATGGCTAACCAAAAGCATACTCATACTTTTAAAAAAGTCAATAAAATTTTAATAGAAATAAGTTGTCATAAAATGTGACAAACACCTAAATAAGTCATACGAAACTTTCAACATCTTAGAAAATTAAATATAAACATTCCTTCGTTATTTTTTCACCTTAAATAACTAATATCGTAACTTGCAGAAAAATAAAAAAAATTTACATGCATTATAAAGTTTTCCAAAGTTGAACATTTTCGAAAGTAAAGTTCAAAACCTTACTGAAAGAGAATAACCTCTTGATTATTTTCATTAATGTAAAGGGTTTATATACATGATATACAATAGTAAACATAGCCTATAATTACGAAAATCAAATATACATTTTCCTAATACAAGACTACACCCATAATTACACATGTACAAGATCTCTAATAATATCATAAGAATATACTGTGTATATTCTATCACAGCCCCGCAATCATAGCGGGCGGTTGTCGTACGCTGAGACTGTCTCTAAAATCTTCAATCAGAATTACGGGAAGACCATTAGTAAAGATGTCAGCAATTTGGTACCGTGAAGGGACATGCAAGACACGTACTTGTCCATGAGCTACCTTTTTGTGAACAAAGTGAATATTCATCTCGATATGTGTTAGTGGGCTGATGTTGGACAGGATTTCCAGAGAGAGATATCGCACTAACATTACCGCAGTAGACCAATGTAGCTTTCTGAATAGTAAAGTGAAACTCTAAGAGGAGGTTACGCAACCAACAAGACTTAGACACCACATGGCTACACCTCGATATTCGGCCTCTGCGATGGAACGCTGGCGTTTAGCCAACTAAGAGACCAAGTTATCACCAAGAAACATACAATAACCAGATGTCGAGCGTCGGGTATCTGGACATCCACCCCAATTAGCATCTGTATAAGACATGAGAGTAGATACCGATGATGGATATAAGTGTAAACCATAATCAAGAGTGTCTTGAATGTAACGCACATTGCATTTGAGAGTGTGCATATGTTCTTCCCTCGGATCATGCATAAATAAACACACCTGATGCACTGCATAAGTAATATCGGGCCTCGTAAACGTGACATACTGAATAGCCCCCGCAAGACTACGATAGTGGGGGGGATCCTCATATGGTGTGCTAGAATTAGCACTCAGCTTCGGTTTAGTGTCAATCGGAGTAGGAGATGACTTACAGGATGACATGCCAGCCCGTTCAATAATCTCTACTGCATACTTCCTCTATGACAAAAATAGACCACATGCATGATGAGTTACAGTGACACCCAAAAATAACTCAAAGGCCCCAAGTCTTTCATAGCAAATTTGGAGCTGAGAAGAGATATGATAGACTTGCGCAGTTTATCAGAAGAAGTAGTCAATATAATATCATCCACATATAACAGGATGTATGCCAGAGAAGAACCGCGATAGTAGATATACAGAGAATGATCAGACATGCTATGAGAAAATCCAAGAGTAGACACATAATATGCAAACCTTTTATACCAGGCCCGAAGAGCCTATTTGATCCCATATAAGGACTTTCTAAGTAAGCACACATGGTTTGGATGATCGGGGTCCCTGAAACACAAGGGTTGATGCATGTATATAGTTTCTTTGAGTTTGCCGTGTAAGAACGTATTTTTCATGTCTAGCTGATGGATGGGCCATTCTTTTGAGAGTGTCAAACTGAGAATAGTGCGAATAGTTTTCGGTTTGACCACCGAACTAAATGTCTCTCCACAATCCACGCCAACCTGTTGAGTTTTGCCATCACCTACAAGGCGGGCCTTATGCCTCTTAAAAAAACCACCAGATTTTTCCTTATGAGTAAAAATCCACATAGAATGAATCACATTAACACCAGGCGGACGGGGCACCAACTCCCACATCTTATTGTCAATAAGAGCATTATATTCATCATCCATGGCCATTTTCCAATTCGGGTAACGAAGGGCAGACACGTTACGTGGTAGGGGTGATTTAGTGACATTAGAGTTGAGATTAAAATATTGTTTTGGTTTAAAGATACCCCGTTGGCTATGAGTAACAGGCCCTTAACTCGGAATAGAAATGGGATGGACCTGGGTCGGTGTAGTGACGTCGGAACTAACTGGACCGAGAGGGAGGTCACGGGTTGGGCTAGCAGGCAGTGGGCATGCTTACCGAGGGACTGGACCAAGGGAGGGGTTGGATGGGCTGAGGGACTAGACCGAGGCAGTGGGGTTGTTGGATCAAGGAAGGGGCTAGATGGGCCAGCAGGCAGTGGGCCTGCTAGTAGAGTGAGAGGATGAGTATTTGGACCGGCAGGTAGTGGGCCTGTCGGTGGCTGCTGGTTCAAAAGTCGAGACGTAGGCTGGGCCAAATGGTGGACCACATATGGGGAGAGCCCATCATCCAAAAAATTATAATGATTGGAGACGGGATTATGCAACTTGGAAAACGGAAATTGGATTTCATCAAAAATGATATGGCGACTAATGATGATTTTATTAGAGGATAAATCATAATATTTGTAACCACGATGAGTAGATGGGTAACCCAAAAACACACACGCTGTAGAGCAGACTATAAGTTTGTTGATGGTAGATGAGAGGAAAAGAGGATAACATAAACACTCAAACACCCTAAGATGAGAATACGAAGGGTCTTTTTGATAAAGAATTTTGAGTGGTGATTGGTATGCTAATCCTTTGATAGGGAGTATGTTAAGAAGATAAGTAGTCATTTGTAATGCATGATGCAAAAATGAAGGTGGTAATGACGCATGGGCTAGTAAAGTCCGAATAATATTATTAATGAAGCGAATTTTTATTTCGGCTTTTCCATTTTTTGAGGACGTATGTGGACAAGAAAATCAAAAAGAAATACAATTAAACTTACAAAATTCCCGAAACGGCCCATTATCAAATTTTCTTCCATTATCACATTGAATGTTCTTAATTTCCCGTTCAAATTGGGTATGTATGAATGCTCTAAATGATAGGAATGTGAAATAAACTTGAGACTTTTAGAGAATGAAAAGGTCCACAAGAAATTAGAATAATCATCCAAAAATAACACATAATAACGGTGACGTAGAGAGATCAAAACGGGAGATGTCGACAAATCACTATGAATAATATCAAATGGCAACAAAGTACTAGAATTTGAGGCAACAAACGGTAATTTAACATTTTTCTCAAGTGGAAAAGAAGGACAAACATTAGTACTACGCGTACTATTACACTCAATAAAATTATTGCTTTTATGGGAGGAAAGAACAGACGCTTCCAGATGACCCAAACGTGCATGCCATAAGGAAGGTGCTAAAGCGGCAAATGTTGATGGTGTGGCTTGTTTAGTGGTGGTGGTGGTAGTGTTGGGATAAATCTCACCCTGACTATCACATCTCATTAGATGTATCCCCGTGAAATCCTTCACAAAAAATCCAAAAGGGGCAAAGTCAACAGAAACCCAGTTATCAGTTGTAAATATTTGAATAGACACCAAATTTTTAATCAATTGAGAAACATGAAGGACATTTTTCAAGGCTAAAGTTGGGTTCGAGGGAGATAAATTGATGTGACCATAACCACGAATTGGAATTAAATTACCATTACCAATAATTATGCCACGATTTTTGTTCAAATTAAAATAAAATGAGAGATTACCTAGTGCAGACGTCATCTGAGAAGTGGCACCGGTGTTTATGTACCAATTTTCATCCGGAGGATTTAATCCAAGTGTGTCCATCACTGCCTCGATATTCGTGGAAGTCGGGGTTGTTGCTGGGCCCGCAGCAGTGAAGGCCTGCTGTGGTCGAGGCCCAAACAGGCCAGGCTACTGCCAGGCCCCATTCTGTCGAGCCCAAGTATGCTGAAGGCCATTGGGCCTAGCCCAATAGTTCGCTGGAAAGGACTGATAAGGTGGAGTGGGCCACTACCTATTGGCCCAAGGCCGCGGCCAGTGGTGATACGGCCCAGGCCCCTACTGGCCACTGCTGCCGCGGTGTTTGCCACTATTTTTCTGATTTTGGCCATTTTTGCCGCCACCATTGTTACGGTTTTGGATAGAATTTTCCGAAAATGAGTAAGGGTCATTTGTGTCGCGTGACGTGGCCACCATCATGGCGGAATTGGTTGTGGTTGCCGCCTTTTCAACCAACCCTGCTTCTTCTAATGTGAGCATAGAACGTGTTTGGTAGAACGGCGGAAGAGGATTGCTTTGAGGAAGAAGAGTGCCAACTCCATTATACGCCTCAAAGAGGCCAGCAACCATCTGAAGAACGAGACGATCGGTTGTGACGGGCGCACCGACGTTCTTGAGTTGATCCGACAACTCCTTGAGCCTTTGACAATAGGCTGAGGCATTCAGAAAATCCTCCATATTTATGTGAGAGAATTCTTGCTCAAGGGTTATGACACAAGAATTTTTATTATCTTGGAATATATCACGCAACCTATTCTAAGCTTCCATTGTCATGGTGTCGGGTTCGATAATTATCTGTAAGAGCTCTGTAGAGATGGTGGAATAGATCCATCGGAGGACCGTAGCATCAAAAGTTGCCCACAACTCGATTTCATCATCTGTGGAAGGCACCTTCTCCTTTCTTTTTTCCGGAAGGACTCTGTTAGAGCGTGCGTGAATTTTAAATAATTATGCCCGTGTCGCATATTGGACGTTTTCCATCTCAACAACGATAGGGATGTTATTCTTGATATTGGAGACTGCAAGGGCAGGATGAAAGATATTCTTTGTGGTAGACCTGATGGAAGAACAAGAGTAGAGTTCAAAGTTTGCTACTTCGGGAGTAAATTTATGAGTTTACTACTTAGGGAGTAAACCATAGAATATTTAGAATGTTTCATCTCAATTATTGTGCCTCAGATGGAGGTGTGTCGTGATATCTGCACAACCAAGAGCACCTTCATATTTATAAAATTTTACTAAATATTATCACATTCACTTTAGAGAATGAATATGTAGGGGTGGGCGTATATCGGTTCATATTGGTTTTGTATTCGCAAAATATGAACCGAATAAAAATTATTTTTAAAAAAAAAAATGAATCCAACTTAAAAAAAATGATATGTTCGGTTTATATCGCCGAACGTATCGGATTATATCAGTTTTTTCTAGTGGGCCGGGGCGGGGCGGGTCAGGGAATTTATTGTTTTTTAAAAATAGAATTTCCAACACTGAAATTGGCATTCACACCTACATTACCACGAAATTTCGACATTGGAATGTATTGTATATCATGAGATGTTTACTAAAGAAAAAGGAAAATTAGAAACCGATTTGGGGGAAAACACAAATTGATTGAAAAAATGGACGTTTTCGTAAAAATTGGCGGCGCCAAACTACCTTGCGGCGTTTGGTCGGCCCCATCTCGAAAAATACGCAAAATAAAAAAAATCGGGTAAAATGGACATCCGAGCGCGGAGTTATGACCATTTAAAGTTTTACCAATTTACAACTACTTTTTCTCCCTACATTTTATGTCAATGCTTCCGTGATATGTTAATCAAGTTCATGCCGCATGCGACTTCCATAAAAGCTTCATAGATTGGCTTCAATGGCTATGATTCAAGAGATAGTAGTAGCCTAAAATAAAAAATAAAAAAATTATATATTTAATTCAGTTTTTCGATTCGGTTCGTATCCAAAATTTAAAAACCGAACCGAATCACTAAATCCTGATTCGATTCGGTTTTTCAAAAAAATAGTTTTTTTAAAAAAAAATCGAGAAAAAACCGAATCGATTTTTCAGTTCTCCGGGTTTTTTGCCTACCCCTATGAATATGTAGTTATAATATTCATTAAAAGTTCTCATTCTTCAAGAATGAAACGTGCATTAACGATATCAAATTATGATAGTTTAAAATCTCTTTTAAGATATTGCTACTTCAAGAGCGAATCGAGGCATGTATATAATGTAGAGAGCTTTCTTTAACATATCTTCAATTATAATAATAAATTTATAAAAATATTACCACTTCGGTTGATTAACAAACTTAATTACAACTAGACATGTGAAATATAACCTCTTCTGATGGTCTTATTTTTCTTTCAAACTCTGCTGGAGTTGCAACCAAATATATATGTTATATTTGCTCGTATTTAGTATTACGTCGTCGAATTTGAAGAACTCAAAAGATATAAATAAAGTAAAAATCTTACCTGATACATATGCACGTCGTCTTTCATCTTGAAGTGCATAATTTCTAGCTTTGAACACTCGTACAAACAGTATAACAAAGTACATACGAAATTCAATTTATTCTATTTGTTAGGATAATAATTATCTCATACAAAGCTATCATATTATAAATGTCGAATATACGAATAATTGGCTAGAACTTCGTGTTGATAATAAATTATAAAATAATAAAATTAGAACAAGAAATTGTAGAAAAAGAGAGAAGACATGAGAGTTTTTTTTTGAACGATGTAAATACAATGAAGAGGACCTCTCTATTTATAATAGAAAACTAACTTGGTCCAAACTCACTAACCCTAACTTTTATCAAAAGATAGACATCAACAACAACAACAACACACCTAGTAAAATCCCACAACGTGGGGTCTGGGGAGGGTAGAGTGTACGCAGACCGTACCTCTACCTTAGTAGGTAGACAGGTTGTTTCCGAAAGACCCTCGGCTCAAGAAAAGGCATAAGCTCAAGCAAAAGCAAAAGAAATGGTCAGATCCAGACAAGAAATTTAAAGCAGTATGAAAATGGGAGTAATAAAAGCGAATACGCCATAATCAACATTTTGAAAAAGAAAGTTGTGACTATCACAGGAAAATAAGATAATCGAAGTACACGAAAGAACATATATCAGCAGAAATCAAAGGACATGAAACTATAAGACAATACTACGCCCACTAGTATGATAGGCTAAGCAGGGCTACAATAATAATACTACAACTACTAGTATGTAAGCATAAGTAGGACTACACTCAACTACCTACTATCCTTCTACTCTAATTCATGTCCTCCACAACCCCCTATCTAAGGTCATGTCCTCAGTAAGTTGTACCTGCATCATATCCCGTCTAATAACCTCTCCCCAATACTTATTCGGCATACATCTACCCCTCCTGAATCCATCCATATCCAACCTCTCACACCTCCGCACTTGGGCATTTGTGCCTCTCATCTGCACATGCCCGAACCATCTCAACCTCGCTTCCCGCAACTTATCATCCACCGAGGCCACTCCCACTCTGTCCCGGATATCATCATTTCTAATCATATCCCTCCTTGTATGCCCACACATCCATCTCAGCATCCTCATCTCTGCAACTTTCATCTTTTGAATATGCGAAGTCTTGACTGGCCAACACTCCACCCCATACAATATAGTTGGTCTAACCACCACTCTATAGAACTTGACTTTAAGTTTTGGTGGCACCTTTTTATCGCATAAGACTCCAGATGCGAGCCTCCATTTTATCCATCCTGCGCCAATATGATGTGTGACATCGTCATCAATCTCTCCATTCCTTTGGATAATGATCTGAGATACTTGAAACTTCCTTTCTTTTGAATGACATGAGTACCAAGTCTCACCTCCACGTCTGTCTCCTGGTCGCTCACGTTGCTGAACTTGCACTCCAAGTATTCTGTCTTGGTCCTACTCAGCCTGAACCCTTTAGTCTCCGGAGTCTGTCTCCAAACTTCCAGCTTAGCGTTCACTCCGCTGCGAGTCTCATCAATCAGGACTATGTCATATGCGAATAACATACACCATGATACCTCACCTTGAATTTGTCACGTCAGTCCATCCATCATCAGGGAAAATAAGAATGGGCTAAGAGTTGATCCCTGGTGCAACCCCATCATCATTGGGAAGTGCTCCGAGTCTCCTCTTAATGTTCGTACCCTGGTCTTGGCTCCATCATACATATCCTTGATCGCCCTGGTTTACGCCACAGGTACACCTCTAACCTCCAAACATCTCCATAGAACCTCCCTAGGGACTTTGTCGTATGCGTTCTCGGAGTAGATGAATACCATATGTAAGTCTTTCTTCCTCTCCCTATACTACTCCACCAACCTCCTAATAAGATGAATGACTTCTGTAGTCGAAAGCCCCGGCATGAAGCCGAAAGATAGACATCCACAATAATAAATAAATAATATTTTAATAGTTATTTATTAATTAGGATAATAATGCTATCAAAATGACCCACATTTTCAAATCTTATAAAAAATGACCCCCCGTCTACCCTATTCTGCCGGAGAAAATTGCTTCTACCACTGGATTCAAACAGACCCGGATCGCCGATGAACCTATTCAAACAGTAAAATAGTCCAAATCTAAATCGATTTCCATGAAACTCCATCTCAAAAAAAATTCATAAATAAATACTAAAGCATATTCATCACTCATCAGATCCAATTTCAGGTAAACCCTCAAAAATTCGGAATCAAAAACAAAATTTTACCTGAGGAAACAACCATATATGCATTGCAACAGATATATGTAGGAAATAAATTTAAGATAAAATGAAGAAAAATGATAACCTTTTTCTGTTCTTACACAGCAAAAGAGAGTATTAAATGTAATACCCCATATTTAATAATAGGTATATAAATAATTAGCAATAATAATAATAATAATAATAATAAAATGAGCTAGAGCCCACAAGAGTTACACGCTGACAAGGACCTAAACCAAGGGAGCAGTGCCGCAATAAAGCTTCGACAAACCGAAACTATGATAATATTTTTCAACAAAACCAAGAAAAGAAAGGAGGAAAAAAAAAGAGAAACTGGAAGCTAAAAGCTTTATCAAACCATGGAAAAGTCAAGAGAAAGAAATGTATAAGAGAGAAGCAATTGGGAGGCTACTAATCCCACCAGAAATTGGTAGTCACCTTGATGAAAAAAAGACGGTGAACTTAAAGTTCCAACGTGAGCCGCAAGGTGATATGCTCGGAGTGTCAAAGATTGTCGATCGTCCTATGATAATATGCTTATTGTGGCATGGAGTATGGAGTGGAATTGAAGAAAGGACTTGAAGATTCAAGAAGACAACATTTTCGGTCTTTATGTAGGTCTTGGCCGAGACCACTTTCTTTTAGCTTGTTTTAAATTTTTAGCTTAATTACTAGGCCTTATAATAGGCTTAGATGACTAAGCAATCCGTGTAATAGGATAAGGTGACTAGGACAAAGAACAATCTAGAAAGGGATGCTTCCATCGGCTGAAGTGCTTGTATTGTGTCTATCTAGTTGCCTTCTAGAAAGGTCTAAGCACTAGTATAAATAGGACATGTAGTTGATGTAAATAGACATTGAATTTATATGAGATATATTTGAGTTTTACTCAAACTTTGCTAAGTTATTCAACTTTTGTGTTTCTTATCTTAGTTGGTCCTTTTATGGGCCATCGGTCCTTTTGTGGTCCGAACCTCGATCCTTTTGTAGGTCACCCCTTGGTCCTTTTGTGGTCTAAACCCTCGGTGTAAGTCTAGTTATAACTTTTGTGATCTAACTATACCCAATCCAAGGTTCTATCCGGTTAGTTGGTTACGAATACATTGAAGGTCTTCTCGGCTTTCATTGTCTTATCCGCCCATTATTTGTCCATCAATTTCGTGTTCAAACTGCCTCATTCTTTTCACCACAACACATCACAACGCTTCACCAACCTCCACCCAAAAGGCCATTAACCGAAACCTCCAAAAACCATCCGAACACCCCAACCAACTACTCCACCGTCCTTACCGAGTTCCACCATCATTACCGAGTTCCACCGTCATAGCTTACTGTCCCGGCCAGATTCTGCCACCTTACCACTATCCAACTACCAAGTACCAACCATCAACATATCCCACAATGTATCTAGAACACACCCTATAAATGCCTTAACCCGACACCACCCTATACTACCCGCACCCCCCTCTCCCCTCCCCCCCACAAACCCACACCGCCTCAGAACTGCTCGAACCCACCAACCCCCACTTGACTCCCATTTTCGTGTACATCCGGTTCCAATCAAACTTCAACCAATGTACCCACATATTTCCCTCATTATATACATCAGATTGGTATCAGAGCAAGGTTTTTCCGTCCCATGCCTTGACGCTATGGCTAACCTAAATGAAGAACATTGGAGGACCATAAGTGAACTTATGGCGGAACAAATGCAACTCTTGAGAAGAGAGTTTCCGGAGCGTGTCAAAATTAATGATGCCGAGTCCAGAGAAGATGTTGCACAAAACAATCCGAGGCATGAAAGGGAAGCTGACCGAAGCCTACAGTTGGAACTTCCAACCTTTGAAGGAAACATGGACCCGGAAGAGTTTCTTGAATGGTTAAGGGCCATTGAGAGGCTTTTTGAATACAAACACTATGATGACCACAAGTGTTTTAAGTTTGCTACAGTGAAGTTGAAGGAATTCGCTTCTGTGTGGTATGAAAACCTCAAAATAAGCCAGAGGAGGAATGGAAAAACTAAGATTGAATCTTCAAACAAATTAAAGAAACATTTGAAGCATAAGTTCTTGCCAAGGGAATATGAACAAGACCTATACCTCAAGCTCAACAAACTTCGTCAAGGAATTCTTAAAGTTGAGGAATACATTTGAGAGTTCGAGAAAGTCACCATGCTTTGTGACTTAGAAGAAAATGAGACTAAAGATTGCCCGATTCATTGGGGGCTTGAACATGTCGATTCAAGAGAAGGTTGAAGTTGCAACATATAACACCTTTGAAGACGTATGTCATTTAGCACTCAAGTTTGAAAAACAACAACAGAAGAGTACCCCAAAATCCTACGTAAATCCCACTAGTGTTAAAGAAAATGGCAGTACCTCTTTTTCTAACCCATTGTATAGCCAAGAAAGTGTAGAGAAAGATAAAGGGAAGAAAGTAGAGGTTACAAAGGGGTAGATAGAAGTATGAAGAGGTGTTTTAAATGCCAATGATTAGGACACTTTGCAAATAAATGTCCTAACCCTTGGGTAATGACTATTCAAGAGTATCAAGAGTGGGGGGACTCCTTTGCTATTGAGGAACTCGAAGTCAAGGAGGACCTAGAGGAAGATATTGATCATGCGGAAGTGGGTGAAAGTTTAATGCTTCGACATGTGTTGAATGCTCAAATTGAAGAGCAAGAGAAGACACAAAGAGAGCAACTATTTTACACTTGATGTAAGGTGAATGATAAAGTGTGTAACGTGATCATTGATGGAGGAAGTTGTACCAATGCGGCTTCCGTGAATATGGTGGACAAATTGAACTTCCCTACCCGCAACCATCCTAAACTATATGATCTCCAATGGCTAAACAAAGACAAATGGCTAAAGGTAATGAAATAAACTTTTGTTAGTTTTCGGATTGGAAGTTATGAAGATGAGATATGGTATGACGTCCTACCTATGGATGTTTGTCATATCTTGTTAGGGTGATCATGGCAATTTGATACGAAAGCACAATATGATGGAGAAAATAATGTCTATTCTTTTTAAAAGGATGATAAGAAGACCTGGTTGATACCGTTGTCACCTAGTAAGGTGAAGGAAATGAAGATCCAAAATGTTAAGAAACGCAAGGGAATATTCGAGGCCTTCTTGCTTAATGCACCGGAGATAGAAGAAGATTCGAAAAATGGGAGTTCTATAGATGCATTGGTGTGCAAGGAGAAGGAGAGTCCTATGGGAGATGCGATCGAAAGTGCCAACTTGAAGGAACTCGTAATAGATGTATTTTCGGATGATCTTACACCTGGATTACCATCAATAAGAGCCCATAGCTACAATTTGGAAGAGGCTAAGGAGTCGCAAGAACAAGTGCAAAAATTGCTAGACAAGGGCTTTGTCCAAGAGAGCCTTAGTCCATGTGCGGTACCTGCCTTGTTGGTGGCAAAGAAATATGAAACTTGGTGCATATGTATGGATAGTCGAGCGGCCAATAACATCGCCGTGGAGTGCAAGTTTCCTATGCCGAGATTGAAAGACCTTTTGGCTGAATTGAGTGGGGCCAAGTTATTCTCCAAGATATATATAAAGAGCGGCTACCATCAAATGAGGATCCGAGAGGGAGATGAATGGAATATGGCTTTTGAAACCAAGTATGGTTTGTACGAATGGCTTGTGATGCCATTTGGATTGTGTAATGCTCCGAGCCCTTTCATAAGGCCTATACATGAGGCACCACAACCATCCATGGGATACATAGTATCATCCGAGGGAATTCACGTGGATCCATCCAAGGTGGAAACTATCCGAAGTTGGCTCGAGCCTACAAATGTAAGTGTGGTAAGAAGTTTTCTTGGTTTGGCTTCTTTTTCTCATCGTTTCATTCAAGATTGTTGTACCCTTACTGCCCCTATCACTAAAATAATGAGAAATGATGGATTTAAATGGTCCCAAGGAGCACCAAGAGCTTTGGAAGTCGTAAAGGGAAGGATATGTGAAGCATCGCCTCTAGCTATTCCAAACCGTGAGAAGCTATTGGAAATTGAATGTGATACTGGTGGAATTGGTGTTAGAACCTTCTTAATTCAAAACAAAAGGTCCATTGCATTGTCTAGTGAAACATTGGGTGGTGAACGGCTCAATGACAAATAATTTTATGTTGTAAGATCTTTGGTCCAATGGAGGCAATATTTGAAGTCAAAACTTTTTGTCTTGTATTCGGATCCTTTCTACAATGTGGAACCTCCGGATGAATACAGAAGTATTAGTTTAACGTTTGATGTTGGAGACTTATCACCCTACATAGATGACGAGAATTTGAGGGTAAATTCTGTTACAGAAGGGGAAATTTATGGGAAAAACTGTGAACTTAAAGTTCCAATGTGAGCCGCAAGGTGATATGCTCGAAGTGCCAAAGATTGTCGACCGTCCTATGATAATATGCTTATAGTGGCATGGAGTATGGAGTGGAATTGAATAAAGGACTTGAATATTCAAGAAGACAACATTTTCGGCCTTTATGTAGGTCTTGGCCGAGACCACTTTATTTTAGCTTGTTTTAAATTCCTAGCTTAATTTTCTTCTAGCTTAATTACTATGCCTTGTAATATAATAAGATGCCTAAGCAATCCGTGTAATAGGATAAGGTGACTAGGCCGAAGAACAATCTAGAAAGGGAAGCTTCCATAGTGCCCCAAGGAGATAATTCATGAACTAACTAGTTCATGCACTTATATACATGGATGACACAAAAGGGTGGCCTAGAGAACATGAAGAGTTGGTCTTCTCCCTTCCCCCAAAAGGGTTGAACCCCTTCTCCATTTCTCATTCAGCCGAAGTGCTTGTATTGTGTCTATCTAGTTGTCTTCTAGAAAGGTCTAAGCACTAGTATAAATAGGACATGTAGTTAATGTAAATATACATTGAAGTTATATGAGATATATTTGAGTTTTACTCAAACATTGCTAAGTTATTCAACTTTTGTGTTGCTTATCTTAGTTCGTCCTTTTATGGGTCATCGGTCCTTTTGTGGTCCGAACCTCGATCTTTTTGTGGGTCACCCCTTGGTCCTTTTATGGTCCAAACCCTCGGTGTAAGTATAGTTACAACTTTTGTGATCTAACTACACCCAAGCCAAGGTTCTATCCGGTTACTTGGTTACAAATATATTGAAGATCTTCTCGGCTTTCATTGTCTTATCCGCCCACGATTTTGTCCATCAATTTCGTGTTCAATGCTTGTTCAAACTACCTCATTATTTTCACCACAACACTTCACCAACCTCCACCCAAAAGGCCATTAATTGAAACCTCCCAAAACCACCCGAACACCCCAACCAATTACTTCACCGTCCTTATCGAGTTCCACCGTCATACCTTATAATCCCGGCCAAATTCCGCCACCTTACTATCATCCAACCACCAAGTACCGACCACCAACATATCCCACAACGTGTCTAGAACACCACATCCAAATGTCTTAACCCGACACTACCCTAAACTACTCACATACCCGCCCACAAACCAACACTGCCCAGTAAACTATCTGAACCCGACAACCCCCACTTGACTCCCATTTTCATGTCCATCCGGTTCCAATCCAACTTCGACCAACCTACTCACATATTCCCATCCTTATATACATCACACGTGAATTAAGAATTTGAGAGGCAAACTCAACGATGTAAAAGAGAATTCAGGTGGAGATTCTTGGCACTTAGCAGCGACTAATATTGACAACATTGTAAAGATTGATACACCTGAAGTATCCTTCAGAATAAAAATAATTAATCGAAGGAAGTCGTATGGATTGCTCTAGGTGACACATTTGATATTTTGACAAGTGTATTATGAGTAGTGATCGTACCACAATTTTTATTTTCATAATCTTCATGGTTTATACATGATTTTGAAAATAAGATGTGTTACTGATGCTTTGAAATTGCATGTGGGACAAGTCCTCTACTTGATATGGTACCGAACAATTTACTTGAGATGTTTACCAATTATTCTAAGTATTTTTACCGTTACTAGATATTTTTATCATTACTTGAGATGTTTATCGTTACTTAAAATATTCTTAATATTTTCACTGTAACTAGATATATTTTACCGCTACTTGAGATGTTTATCGTTATTTAAAATATTCTCACTGTTACTAGACATGTTTTACAGTTATTTGAGATATGATTACCGTTACCGAAATAAAATTATATGATTTGAAAAGAATTAAAATGCCCTGTACTATTTTGAAAATGCTTTCATATGAGTATTTACTATTTACAAGAAAAGTAATAATGGGAGGAGACTTTGAAGAATCTCGTAGCTAAAGGCGAGTTCGTTAGACTTGGTGCCCTCTACATTTATCAGCCCTTGCTAGTAGGAATGTAGAATCAGCATACGTGTACCATTTTTCCTCGAGTAGGGACCTACAATTATATTGACTCCTTTTACTAGGGGTCCAGTGATACAGGTTACATGATCCTTTCTTGGAAACCTCCCAAACATAAGATTTGATATGAAAGTGCTTACCGAGTTTATTACCAAATTGTTATTTGATTTCTGCTTACATGAACAGACAAGACAAATTATTGTTACCGTTTCTGAAAAGGACATTTATTTCATGATATTTTTTTACTATTATATAAGCATGTTTTCTAACTTGTCCCCATTAAAAACGGTTGTGGTTAAGTATTATTACTCACTGAGCTAGCGTCTCACTCCTAGTTTTTTTTTTTACAGAGACCACAGGTGATGTCGGTGAGGATTTCGTTAACTAGCATGGGCGAGTTGATAGTTTTGGTAAGCCCCGCATTGCTTCGCGTGGGCAAGACGTTATTTATCTTCTATTGTCCTTTCTTTTAATAACTCTTAGAGTCGCTCCATTGGTCATTTTATTAGTCCCATGAGTATTCTAATATTATTAAATACTTATGCTAGTATTAGACCCTCTTCCCGTATTTTGAAGATAGAATTAGTATTATTATGTGGAAACGGTTGATTGAGAAGGATTGCGGTTTGTTTGGTTGATATTAATTATTTCTGTTGTTGATTTTGAGACAAGGAAAATTTTTTGCATATACTTTAAAATAGGGAAAACTCTGTCCAAATTTCTGTAAATCTCTGTTAAGGCTTGCTATGGGATCCTACCCCTTAGCGCCGGTCATGACCCTAAATTGGGTCGTGATAAAATTGATATCAGAGCTTAGGTTATTTCTATGGCTGATGGAGCACACGTTAGTAGTGGAGTCTCAATTATGGTTATGTTGTCAACCATTCCCATAATCGTGATTCTGCGTGTGCATGATAGGATGTGACTTGTCCTTCTTTCTTATTCCTCCTTACGCGTGTGATGCATAGGGTCAAACTAGATGAGTCTAATATTGTTTGTCTTTCTAGCATATGACTCGAACTCGATCTTTTAATAATTTGAACATGGCAGTGATTCAAGGGCATAAATGTGTCTCTAGCAAGAAGTCATATCTCCTAGATAATGGAAAGAGGCAGAGGTAGCTGACAGGGCCACAGAAGGAGTCCTCGTGCCACCACAAGATGTTGTCGTACTGCCACAAGATGTGTAACAAGATTTGTAAGGGAGATTTCTTGTGAAAGGAGTAGTAGTCTACCTCCACAATTATAGTAGAGTATTATTGTTGTGACACTTACCTTCCCTATTACGACCCCTTTTAGGAATCATGGTGGCACCTACACTTCCCAACCGGTAGGTGAACCACTCCCAAATCATTTAACATAATATAAGAATGAAAAGAAGAATTATAACAAAATACATAAATAACTGTCAATTTTAATATAAAATGCGAAACATAAGTCTGAAATAACAAATGCACCCGCAAAGATCTAGCCAATAATACAATAGCGCTAATATATATACAAGTCTGAAGTAAAGGGCAACATAAGTCCAAACTGAATATTATAGTGTAGAGGTCTGAAATATGTCTCTAGAACATAAATAAAGACAATAAAAGAGATAGAGCATCCAAGGCGTGCCGGAAGTAGCATCCCCATCCTGAATACTGGAATTCAACCCGCTTGGACTCAAGTTCGAGGTCCCGAACTTGTAGAAGGAGTTGTATCTGCATCCAAATAGAATGCAACAAGTATAGTATGAGTACACAAATGTACCCCCGTAGGTATCAAAGTCCGACAACGAAAGAAGATACGCAAAAAGAGATAAATATCGAGTTGACACCAAGTAAATCATATACTAGACAGTTCAATAATCCAGATAAGTCACATAGTTTATGTACAAGTCCACTGAAATCAACAAGCCACTTATTTCACATATGACCTCATATTCATAAGAGTTATCCAATTCCAAAAAGGTTAAATAGCAGTGATCAAGTACTTAATGATCAGTTTTAAATCCTCATTTATCCAGAAGTCAATCAAGTCATCAATTACCAATCCAGCACTTCTAAGTCGTATACATGTTGTCACCACCTACTAAGTTATCACATAATCAATGAAGATAGGTTGACCCTAGTACACATATCAAATCACAATCCTTCTCAAAGGTGTCACGATTAGCCTAATCATAACAACAATAGTTTTTATTCTCTCTGACCTCTAGGCTTGATTACAATTTTACACAAGTAAGGGCGGAACATGAATTTGTTCATTTAACATCCTCATTATACTCTAAGTAGAAATTTATGTCATTTATCCTTGATTATGGAGGGGACCTACACATACATAACATACAAGTCATTTAACTACCACCCCATATTCCATCTAGTTCTTTTCTAGATTATCTATCAAATAATGTTATCAACTATCAAACAAAAGAGGACATACCCAGTTCTATATGATTAACATGATAGTTGTGTCAATAAAATCCATTGACCACTACATAGTTCAACAACGAGTACTCAGATTCATAAAGGTGTAACCATACAATCCATTGAACATAAAACAAGTCAATCATATCTATCAATCCGGTCCAATATAGTCAATCCAATCATCCAATCCATTTAATCAGGGTATCACCCAAGTCCCAATAGCCAATCCATATCACATTATCAAACATCAAGTAATCACAATATGATGAATATATAAATTATATGAATGCAATGCATATGTTAGATACCTTCTCCATCTCCTGTATACATGCATTCAAATTCTATGAATAACACACACATGGGGGACCCACGAAGTCCATATATGCCTCCAAAATTTCTCATCGGAGCCCAGCTCGTGGATGAATAATAATAACCTTTGTAGGCATGCAACTCGTTCCCCCGCGTATCATCACCATCCAGAATTTTCCATCGGATCCCAGCTCTGTGGCTATAGTATTATCATCAATCAATATTGCCAATCTCATAAGTGTTCTTACCTTCCCGATCTCATGGACCCATATCATTTTCATACCACTCTCATATCAATATCATCAGAACCATGATTGTATGAATGTAAATAGCAATTCAAGACAAGAAATTATGATGTAATGAGATGCAACCAAGTATAGAGATAAATGTCACATGCTTTCAAGAATTCAATAATATATAATCAATAATCCACGTATAATCATGATATCATATTGAAAGCATGTGTGATGAATAAACACAACAATAGTCGGAATCAGCCTAAGACTAATTCCCCAAATCACTCATCATCATAGTTCAACACTGGTACCCATCCAAACGTTCATCACAACTGTTTGGGTGGGACCCCCAAATATGCCCAATACTCATCAATATTTATAAATAATTACGTACTTCTATCAAAGCCTAATAAGAACAAATTGTAGCCTACCTCAAGGTCGAGAAGGAGCCACGAACGATCAACCTTTCACGCAAGCCTTGACCTTCCGGAGCGCCTTGTGGTAATCAAAGTCTAACACACATATTTTATACATTAAAATAAAGCTATCAGATAATACGAGGACGTGGTCCTTAAATATACCAAGACTTCCAAAAACGAACCCTGGACCCACAGTATCAAAATCTAAACTTTATTACCCAAAAAACATAAATGCATACTAGATAATTATATCCTTGAGTTAATTGGAAATCTAAGCTCATTAGGACCTTCAATTTCACAATCTAGGAAAACCCACAATATATAAACCCTAGAATTTCCCCCATATTGAGAATGGCTTCTATACACAAATTGAATGCTACAACATGATCTTCTATCATATTTCAATGCTAATTTACAATATAAAGACAAATTAAGCCATAATACACCCTTAAATCAAAGATTCAACCTCTCTTAATCTGATATGAATACTAGAATTCATCTTCCCAATTTACATACATTCTATTCCACTATTAGAGGCTTAAAATATGAAATATAATCACAAGGATGAAGAATCTTACCTCAAATGAAGAATTTAATCTCAATCTTCAAAAATCCCCCTTTGACAGCTCTAGAACTGAGGAAATGTTATTTTGGAAAAGTGATTTTACCTAGAGAATTTATGAGGTTTTCAGATACAATGATTCCGCTTCGTAGGCGCGGTCTCGCTCCAGCGGACAAAGGGCTCACTGAGGTGCAGTCACTTGATAGCTCACCTCAGCACAGAAGTGGACATGACCCCGCAGAGGCATATACGCCTCCGCGTGAAAACTCTCGCTAGGGCGGAACTCCTACAAGATCTCAGAACCCCCTTCTGTGAGCCAACCTCCACAGAGGCGGACATATAGGAGCGGTCAATAGTACTGTTGGGGCGGACACCAGATACCAACAAAATGTATTTCAACCTAAACTTCCACCATCCACCTGAAATACACCCGAAACACTCCCGAGACATCCCTCCCCGGACACAAACCTGACATGCTCTTCCAAGGTAAACGGTGCTACATACTCTCGCGCGCCCTCGGATTTCCTATTTAACCGAGCTAAGATATATTTTTTCTAAAGAATCGTTCAACATAACCAAATATTCAAATTTCACAAATGCCGTGAAGTACATCTGATTGTCTCGGGAAGCGAACAAATGACACGACTAAGTCATAAATGACCCTCCGGAACTACCGAAAGTGATGGAACCCGAAAACGAATCCATCTACTGAAAAGTCAACCTTGAGTCAAACTATCCAACTCTAAGGTTCTTATTTTGGGTTTTTCATCCAAAACTCACATAAATGGACCTCGAAATTTGTTCCACTCATTCCCGCGCATCAAAAACCCCACATAGAATCTACGAAAAGGGTTAAATCATCAAATAAGGGTCTTTGGCCTAAAACGACCGAACGGATCGTTACGTTCCTGCAAATGGCAATTAGGAGCTTGTAAACAAAATGAATAAATAGCCTTTTAGCTGGGTAAAAATAATACGACTTAGAAAAAAAAAACTCAGATACCTACATCCACTCAGATTGTAGGGAATAGAGATGTACCCTTGACAGTATTACTGGAATTGAAACCATCAAGTTAAGAAATTTTTATAGTTTAAATGATTCTCAGACGTTCTTGACGAAATACTTAAAGCATTACGAGATTTCTGATATTTTGGTGTGAGCTTCGAGGAGCTAGAGACTTATGGACCGATGACATGACCAATACATAATATGATACCGTATTATTCAGAACGCTGACGGGAACAACACCATCAACTTGAGTCGATTCACTAAGTTATATATGTATGACAATTGAAAGTATGTAACTTGCTATGGAGTTTAAGAAATTGGCTCAGATGCTAGATTGTACTGATCTATGACATCAGATATTCTCAACACGCTAGATATGCTCCCTGCTTATCGTCTAACGAATATTTCAGATTTAATGGTCCGTTGAAGGGATGGTTAGCCCCTTAAAAAGAAATATCGCATATGCAGACTTTACCTATTTTTAGGTAGTTGATATTGTTAAAAATATTGAAAATATGTAAAGTTATAAGTGAGCAACCAAGGATTCATGCAAAGCTGAGACTAGGAAAATCTTGATACGGGTCAAAGAGTTAGAGATCAAGAACAACATGAGATATTGACTGGTTTTCTCTGGCTGCCGTTCCGGTTGGAGAATCTTTATTAGTTGCACATATATATAAAGCTTATCAGATTCGAGTTGAGAGAATGGATACCATAACTAATTAAATTGTATTTATATGATTAATTATGACATGTCGTTAGATATAGATCAGTTATCTTCTTCCCAAAATACTTTTGATTGTTACGAGAAGATAGTTATTTGAAATAATTAATGAACCCATTTTATTTAAAAAGAAAAAGAACAAGAGAAAGGGAGTTACAGAGACAGAATGTTATATCTTTTATTATAACGGGCGATTCGCGAAGTTCTTTTATTATACAGAGACAGAATGTTATAAGTTCCTTGTGATATCTTTTGGACTGATTGATGCTGTAGTTGCAGTTATAAACTTAATGAATAAGATGTTGTAACACCTCGTAACTTTAAGCTATGGTTTGAACCGTACGATAGAAAAATGATGGAACCGAGATATTGTAGGAAGTGTTTTGAAAACTAATCAAGGCATAAGAAGAGTCTTAGGAAAAATTAGATTCTGAAGCTACTCTATGGAGAATGTTTTAAAGTTAGTTTCCAGCAGGCCTCACTTATATCAAGTTTACGGATAAATATATACGAAATTTGGGAAAGCTTCCTTACTGAAGGTTTTAACTCTTTGAAAGACCTTTCCATCCATATAAGTCTCATATCAAATAGAGTTTTGTACAAGAAGTTATGACGGATTTACTGAGGACATATAAAATGAAAATCCCGATTTTTGTAGGATTAGGTTTTAAAACCCAAGCCTTTATGATAACCTATAAATATAACCCTAAAACATTTTATGTAAGTATTTTCGACCAGAGCTGCTACTAAACACCTAAGGTGAGCACTTGTTCAAATTCGTATGTCAATTGTATTAAGTTAACACTAGATTAACACCGAATCATTATTTGGAATTGCTAGATTTTGGAAAATCCATTCAAGGTCGAATTTGTGAAGCTTTAGGATTTCTTAAAAAAGCTAAGTCTCTCAATCATTAATGGATTATGTGGAGTTATTATTATATTTTAGACATTTAATGGTTGGTATAATCATGAAATAAGATTGATTTAGATGCACTCCACCAAACGCAAAATCCTAGTAATTTTGTTGTAGATTTTCACTCCGACAAGCCAGCTTCGTTTGGCATTTTCCGATACTTTAATTGTTGGATCGAGCCCACATTTTAACTTAGTGGTCACAACATATAGGTCTTAAATGTGAACGGTGAATATTTGATTTAGTGGTCCGAAGTAGTGTAGTTTGCGCTATGAACAGTAGCTACGAAAATCGGTGAAAACTCTTCTCAAGGTTTTAAGTTCAAAGTTTTGGGTTTCTTCTTCAAAAGTTCAGACCTTTTCTTTAAGTTTTGGAGCGACTAAGGTATGTAGAGCTTCTATCCACGTGTGTGAATATCCATGTTCTTCCCCATACCATGTTTGTCCGTGAAATCATGAATTTCTATACTTAGGATTTTATTCCAAGTTCATGATAACCCTAAACTACATGTATCATGTTTTCCCATATTTGTATTACTAATTCATTGTTGTATTCTCAAAATTCCATTATGGTTATTGTAAATTCACCCGTAATCTATGAATACATATAACCTTGAATCCCATGGGTTTATAAACACAGGTCATGAAGTAATATTCTCAATTTTCATGAAATTACATATGTTTTCATATTTTACACAAGATAAATTATATATTTAATTACATATCAGATTACCAACATGAATCATGTTTTCAAGCTATGTTTATGAAATTCATGGGCTTATAACCCAAATATATTCAAGTACATATTTTGGGACTTGCACAGATTACTGAGAAGGCTCAGATAGCCTGAAACTACATTTGCCACCATAAGATAAGGATCGTTGTGCTCATAGGATGATACCTTCATGTTACCCCTTAGTGGTATTATTGGATCCATCATATTCATGTTCATGTCTCGTACTCTGACAAGGTATGAGATGACTTAGCTGATCGGACAGACATCAGATGCCACGTTCACACGTGGTGGTTACATGTCAGTTTTGTTAGTGCTCTCCCACAGATATACAGATATACAGACACATATATTTTATACATGTTTTTACAGTCTTGTCATATCATATACATGCTCAGGCTTAGGTTATAGTTTCAGTTTCATGTTCCCACTATTTCATGTGCCTGCTTCAGTTTCTTTACATATAGTATAATTCAAATGTACTAACGTCCCTTTTACCGGGGCCTGCACTTCGTGGTACAAGTACTGAGTTTCAGGACGATAGATCTGCACGTTAGGACTTTACATGTATCAACTATTTAGTGAGACCCATTTCATTCGGGATGTTAGTCGGTTATTTCCAATGATTATATGTTAGAGTAGAGGTATGCCAGAGTCTCGTCTTGGTAAACAGTTATGCAGTCAGACTCATGTTTCAGAGGTTTCATAGACTAGACTAGTCTAGCATGTCATGTCAGTTTTTTAAACTTGTTACGTTTCAAATTATTTCAGACTTATTATATTTTTAGACTATAATCACATTATTCAGTTTTGCATATTTTAAATTATTATTTCATGATTTTGATGTCCATGTTAATTCAGCAAGACATGTAGTTCACTCGGTCACATGCAGTCATGCACCGAGTGTTGTGTTACGCCCAGGTCCATGCTTCGGGGCGTGACAAAGCTTGGTATCAAAGCGTAGGTTCAAGTGTCTTAAGGAGTCTATGAAAGCGTATCCAGTGAAGTTTCCTTTATATGTGTGTGCTCTCCACACATATAAATGGTTAACTACCAAGACATTTAGGATTGCCTCACTTCTTTCATACTCTAGATCGTGCAATTAGACCTATCCTTTCAAGCACTTTTCTAATTCGTGCCATGAAGCTTAGGGTAGTAAGTAATATTCTCTTCCTATAAAATTCTAGATGTAACAAATGCATAAGAGGCGAGAAGTAAATTCAAGGTCCAAGTAAGTATGACTACCCATTAGGGTATAATGGGGAAGTGCATATTGGTAAAAGATGAGACTTGAGATAATATCAATAGTTGGATAAATGAGTTGTAATTACATACTAGAGCATAACCCTTATCAAAAAGTAAAAGTATAATGATTTATGGTTATTAGTTAGCCTCAGTTACCAATTACACAATGTTTCAGCTAGTAGGATTTTGGTTATTCAGTACACCAGTGTTCAGTTATGTAGTTATCACATTTCTAATTTTTAGTGTATCTAGATTCTTGTAACATGACTTGTGAGGATACAACAAGGTCTTTGGGTGCTAAAGTGACGATGACTATAGTGAAAGCTTCGTGTGTTTTAAGTTTGGGTTAAGACCCAAGACTCGCCAAATGGCGCATGATGTATTTATCAGGTGATAGTATCATTTAAATGATAAGTTTGTGCATGGTAGTAGATGTATGTTCTATACCTTACAAAATAAGCTTATTTTGATTTTTGGGTCATGGAGCCATAAGTATGAGGATGATAGACCAGATTTAAGATCCTACGGGATAACATATTATGAAGTTAGCCACAACGGGCATAAACTGCTCACGATAGTTTTAAACGGAAAAGAGCCTAAAAGTAAAATACCTAAGAGTCAGAAATGTTTGATATTACAAAGATGTGTTTTTCCTACGATTCATGCACACATGACTAAGAAAAGATTGTGTACGATATGAGAACCATGCGTAGACAAAATTGAATTCCTTGGAATAATTTTAAATAATTTAAGTTTAATCAGATCAGAATCAGAGAGTATGATGTTAGTAAGTTACTACAATAAGCAGATATTATTATGAGATAAGAAGATTTGATAGTTCCCCTTAAATTATGTGAGTAAGTGTTTACCCCGGATGTGTATAATATGATATGATTTTAGAGTGTATAGAAAGTTTTGGGTTAGGTACTCAAATTTTTTCATTTAAGACTAACGAAATTTCTCCTAAGTGTGATCCATGTCTATAATACTGAAAAGATAGTATATGACCGCAGAATATGGTCGGATGATAAGGGAAGTTAGAAATAATCTACGTTTCACTTTAATATTCAACACAGAACTAGGGAACATGATGCTACAAGAGGACGATACCTTCATGTTACCACTTAGTGGGATTATTGGATCCGTCATGTTGATGTTCATGTTCAATTCTCGTACTCCGACAAGGTACGAGATGACTTAGCTTATCAGACAGAGATCAGATGCCACGTTCACACGTAGTGGTTAAATGTCAGTTTTGTTAATGCTCTCCCAACGATATACAGATATACAAATATACAAACATAAATTTTATAAATGTTTTACATTCATGTCAGATCATATACATGCTCAAGCTCAAGTTACTGTTTCAGTTTCATGTTCCTATTATTTCATGTGCCTGCTTATTCTTCCAGTTGCTTTACATACAATATAATTCAAATGTACAAACGTCCCTTATCCCAGGGTCTGCACTTCATGGTGCAGGTAATGAGTTGCAGGACGAGGGATGTGTACGATAGGACTTCACTTGTATCATTTATTTGGTCAGCCCCATTTCATTCGAGGTGTCAATCAGTTATTTCCCATGATTATGTGTTAGAGTAGAGGTATGACATGGTTTTGTCCTGGTAAACAGTTTACAGTCAGACTCATGTTTCAGAGGTTTTATAGACTAGACTAGTCTAGCATGTCATGTCAGTTTTTCAAACTTGTTACGTTTTCAAATTACTCCAGGCTTATTATATTTTCAGACTATAATCACATTATTCAATTTTGCATATTTTAAATTATTATTTCATGATTTTGATGTCCATGTTGATTCAGCAAGCCATGTGATTTGATTGGTCACATGCAGTCAGGTACAGAGTGTCGTGTTGCGCCCAGACCATGATTCGAAGTGTTACAGATGTTCAAGATGTTTCTTAACATATTTATGTCAGTGTCTAATGAAGATGATTATATTCGGGTGAATTTATGTATCCAAGATGAACACAAGGATCACTTCTGAATTGTGTTCTACAAGAATGTTAACTTTAGGCCAAGTTGTTCAGGTGTTAATTTTTTTTGCTAGATTTAGTAGCACTTTTTGGTAATGTTATAACTAAGAATGAAATTATGCTAGATCCTAAATATACAGAAGTAGTTCATAAATAACCAAGTCGTATAGGAGTCGTGATTTCTCGCGCTTGACAATCTGCAACAAATGTTTTGTGGAGGATTTCTCAGAATAGTAGCGTAACCGACCAAAGTTTGACCACCACAATAGTGTTAACCTTATCATCAGGTTCTAGCGAATTCATGGTGCTCTGTGATGCTTTGAGGGTGGGATTAGTATGTTTTCTCATGTAGAATGATCATGTGATAGCTTTGAAAGTATATTTATGTCCTAAAGACAATCTGTATTAGGTCAAATGTACTTTATACACATTCGTATTATTATTAATGGAGATTAATATTTTGGCATTTGCAATTATTGAATTATTAGTTGATTGTGTTGGAAATTTACTAATGTAGAATTAAGTTTATCCCGTTATTTATGACTCTAACAACTGGGGCCCCGCACGTCGAAAATGTCATTTCCACACACGTGCAAGTGTAGTAGTTCATGTTCTTGTATTTCCGAATACAAGTTTCATATTTGAAGTTTCAATTCTAAGATCAAGATATTGACAACTTGTTGTTGTTCTCTTTGTTGTTTATCCTTTCGATCACTATAATAGTTATTTACTATTCCCGTATGTGATTTGCATATCCAATAATTTTAAGACAAAATTGTATTAGTGCTCGAAAGATGTGTGCCAGCAGATATGGTCCCAAATCTGGCTGTGGTTTACTTCTTGAAAACGGTTCTGTTGACAGTTTTGTTAACATTTCAAACATTGTCTTTGTCAACAACCATGCTTTCAAATCTGGTCCTAGTTTTGGTTCTCTCTTTGACGACAGTTACAAATCTGTTTTCATCAAAGGTGGGATCTCTGGATCTGATGATGAGCTTCAAGATACTGCTGATAGTCATGCTAGTACGGCTAAAGATCAAGGACGAGTTGGTATCACCACTCCCGAGGGTAGTGGAAACAAGCGCCCACGAGAGGCTGAGGATGTCAACTAGGACAAGAGGAAAAGGCTAAAGATGATGTTCTATCATGTAGCAAAAGGCATATATCTGTCCCGGACAAAGGATCCGAATTATGGTAAGGAGGATATAGACACTCAATCTAACTGAAGTGGGCCAGAATCCAAAAGGTCTAAGTTAATAATCCTTCCTTATCTATAACGTGTTTAGTTAATATCTGAATAAAAGTGTGTAAAGCAAGACTGGAATATGAAAGTGTTTTCATTAAAAACTTATATTCCCTACACTCTAAAATCAGATATTGAATCGCATTCCTTCCCGGTTAAAGATTGGACTATTGTAAACAAAACTTAAAAGATCAGTTCTTTTGGGTGTAATTATTAAAAGTGTGTAAAGTATGTCCGCACATACGAAGGAGAGAGATCCAGTGACTGTGCAAAAACTGTTACCACTCTTAAGTAAGCGCCAGGGATTTCCCTGAGCACCAATCACAAGGGAAGAACACTAAAATCTAAAGACGTTGAACCTGTCACACTATTTGACAGAAGATCCTTCATTTTATAGGATGATATTGGACACTTAGTCGTACAAAGCCTACGGGCGACTGGAGTGGGCCAGAATTCATTTGATAGGATGATATTGGACACTCAGTCGTACAAAGCCTATGGGTGACTAGAGTGGGGCCAGAATTTATTTGATAGGATGATATTGGACACTCGGTCGCACAAATCCTACGGGCGACTGGAGTGGGCCAGAATTTCCAGCTCTTAAATGATCTGAAGGACAAAAGAAAGGCAGAAAAGTAATGAACAACTAGTGAGGTGGGCCAAAGTTTCCAGGTCTTAAATGATCTGAAGGACAAAAGAAAGGCAAAAAAGAAATTGGACAATCAGTCTGCCAAAGCAACTGGAGTGGGCCAGAGTATCCAGATCACATATGATCCGGTTACGCCCTAACCACGAGCAAGAGGTTGTTCATGTAAAGCAACGCTACCTCTGAAGTAGAAGGGGTTGGAGAGGTTGTCCTCAATAGGACTTCAGGGAATGAGATCACTCTAAAATGTGGTGATACATGTCCCAAACTTGGTTTAAGGGACGCTATTGGTCAAGCTGGTTAGACTAGTCCAACAAGTCTGTAATAACTAAGAATGCTACAGTATGTCTGTAGCTAAATGAATGATAAATTTATAATTCGTGCATTTATGCCATTATAGATTAAGACACGTTAAACAGACAGTCATTCAAAAGCTAACGAAGTTGAGATTGTTGCCTTCTGTCGACATAAACCCTCAAAATGAATGTGAGAAAATCATCTTTCCATTCCATCAAAGTAATAGCAAAAGAAGCAGCGCTCCTCTAGAACTTAGTCACACCTACATGAGTGATTTGAAGTTTGTACAAAATAGAGGGGGGATACAAGTACTTTATGACCTTCATTGGTGATGGTACAACATATTGCATCCTTTGTTTGTTGAAAAGCAAAGATGAAGTTGTTGAAGCAGATAAGCACTACAAAGCAGAAGTTGAAAATCAACTTAGCCTACGGATTGAGGAATTCGTAGTGCTAGAGGGGGAGAATGTGAAGCATCGTTCATCAAACGACTGCTCATTACTCACCTCAGTCTAACGGTGCTAGCCAAGCGAAAAGTCGTACGCCTAAAATATATGGGGCAAGGCGATCCTTACCGCTAATGCGATTCTCAACAGAACTATGCCTAAGCATAAGGATAACCCTCCATGTGAAACATGGAAAGGATCCCACCTACAAATGTTGTGTTGTGGGGTGGCTTGGTAGAGGTTGGAATACCAAAACAGGTCAAGTTGGACCTAATACTGTAAATTGCATATCCACTGGATCTGCAAATAACAGTAGTGTTTATCGCCTCTTGGTGACAAAGAATGTGGAATTCTTTAAATATAACTTTTCTTGAGAAGGAAAAAGAAGTAATTGCTCGAGGTTAACAAGAACCCGCGAGGGCCTGACTGTCCGGAACTAGACGTTCCGTATCTACAGGACTCAGAAATTGCTGACTATCCAGAACTTAATATTTCAGATCTACAGAACTCAGGGATTCTAGATGCTGAACCGAGACGGAGTAAAGAGGGGACAAAGACTTGTTCCAGGTCTTCTAGCTTGAATGGTTGAGAATGAACCATGGACAATTAACAGATAATTGTCATCTACAGAAGCACTACTTTGGAAAGAAGCTACAGAGAGAGAAATAGATTCCATCATATAGAACCATACTTGTGTAATAGTTGACCTTACTCCGGGAAAAGAACCTTTGGGTTGTGAAAGTGGAAACTCAAAAGTAAGTATCAAGTAGATGGATCTACTGATGAGTATAAGGCATCGGCTACTTATACATGTTCTCCCCTGTGAATAGCTTAATATTCAGGGCCATTGCAGTCTTGCGTGGCATGGATGTTGAAACATCCTTCCTAACCGGAGAGTTGGAAGGAGAGGATCAGAGTTGGTTTCTTGGATTGTTGGGCTTCTTCCTGAACTTTTATTTTGGTCCGGGAAGTTTTAGATAAAATAGAGATAATGAATCTGACAACAGAAACATTGAATCTGAAGTTAGAAAGGCAATAGTTGGAAAAACCAACGGTCTGAAAGTGAAAGTTATATTGAAACAAACATCTCGATATGAAAGATATGGGTATCATAGATGACATCTTAGGACTTGAGATTTCTAAGACATCTAACGGACTGGTCTAACTCCAAACTCAGTTGTGAGATAGTTGACAATCTTGTTGAAGCCACCAATGGATATGAATCATAGAACTGATTGTAATCATGGTGCACCCATTTACAAGGAGCGATATGCGCAGGTCACATGTAGTTCAATATATTGTACACAATACAACCGGCCTGGTATCGGCTTACAAAGCAGATCAGTTGAACTAAGGTTCACTCGTGATTCTGGAAATGATCTATAGAAGGCGTTAAGTCAGATATGACGATATCTGAAATATTCGCTTATCTACGGGACTACTCGAAGATTAAGAGTTCTGCCTGTCTAGGGGAATGGGCTTAAAACCCAAACTATATGAACCTTTGCGGTGGTAACCCAATTATACTGACTGGAGATCCCAAGATTTTGGTTCAATGGAAAAACTAAGCTGCAAAAGGTTCAGTTGAGCGCTTCGGTGGAAGCAATAGCACTTCGGATGATGATTTCTGTAAAGATACGTAAATCCAAAGCCATTCTCGCGATAGACATTAAAGTGCTACCTGCATATTGGGTAAAGGTTAAGCTTACAAACCTTTAACGATCCTCAAACGATTGAGGTTAAGGTTGGGGAAACTTTTAATGATTCCTAACACTTGTGAAGTAGGGTATAGCAGGATACCTTGTAGGATATCACCTATTTAAGTGCGAGGATAGGCCGCCTCAAATGAACGCACTTAAGAATCCAAGTGTGTCCACGGCCACAACGAATAGAACAATAAGAAGAAATGAATAAAGGGGAGGTATTGGGTTGGTACCGTTGTCTTGGATTACATTAAACACTGACGGTTCAAGATATCACGTTCACCGCACAGTAAGTAAGTCCGATGGTATTCAAATAGGGAAGGTTCAAAGCGGAAGCTACCTCTTCTGATGCAATATCTTTTCATTGAACGATTGCTGAAAGTAGGCACCTTGTGTGTGCGCCAAAATCTCTTTCAAGAGGGGATTGTTGGAAATTTACTAATGTGGAATTAAATTTATCCCGTTATTTATGACTCGAACAACTGGGGCCCGCACATCAGAAACGTCATTTTCACACACGTGCAATCTTAGTGTCAAGTATTGTAAATTTTGTTAATGAAAGAGATATTGGTACGTAAGTGAAGTGCTTGAGACATAGAATGATAGACGATTATTGGCTAAATAACAAGTGTTACACGTTGGTAAACGAAGGAAGGATTGTGCGAGGTGTAAGATGGTACGGGTCGAACCGCAAAGCCGAGAAGGGTCACGGCGCCGGAGCATCGCGGTGCCCCCTAGCTGAGCCGCGGTGCTAATTCCATATTTTGCATACTGGAGCCGCGGCACCGCGGCGCTTCCCAAACAGTGTTTTCTTGACGAAATTCCAAAGGTTTGGTTGTTGAGATGGTTTCAATGGCATTGAATCCACATTATAATGGCCATTACTTGGACCATTATGTTGTTGCATTACTTGGTGGTTAAATGTCATCTATTACATGGCAATTGAATGTCATTATTGGGCATTTGAGAGGTCATCTTGCACACCTATAAATTTAGGCATTTGGCTCAATTCTATAGATGCCCAAAATATAAACATACAAGTATACAACACCATAAAGAGATCAGATTTTCCTGATAACAATCCTTCTTTTAGCAATCTTCATTGTTCATGTTCTTCGTTGAGATCATTTGTGTAGGCTTTGCACACTTGATAGTTTGTTGTTTTATCTTGGGAGACAATTGTCCACACTTCCGTAAAGCCTATATACGGGTGCAATCTTATTTTAAAGACAGAGAGCCATCTCTCGACTCAGTCGGTGGGGTGTTGTGTTTATCTAATTGGTTGCTAAGTGTTTCAGGTGTTAACTTAACAGACGAAGGACTCTAATCGTTCGTATTCTCAGCGGATCTACAAACCACAAATGTAGCAGTTCATGTTCTTGTATTTCTGACTACAAGTTCCATAGTTGAAGTTTTAATTCTACGAACAAGATATTGACAAGTTGTTGTTGTCCTCTTTGTTGTTTATCCTTTCGATCACTGTAATAGTTATTTACTATTCCCGTACATGCTTTACATATCCAACAGATTGTTTATAATAATATATAATATACATCTCTAGAGGTTATGTTGTTATTAATAATATGAGTTATTAATATTATAATGTAACTCTTAAAATAGCCTCGACTAATGATCATCAAGAATGGGATATCGATGATATGTGATAAGTCGACATGTAGTCTGCATCACTTTCTTAGAGGATGTAGTATGTCTCACCTGCTACGAGTAATGGCTACTCGTGATGCACACATGGATACTTTGGAAGTATTGGTATACCCTGCTGATTTACTATTTGTTATACATGTGTAAAGTATGATCAGCGTGTGGAAGATAGAAGTCCTCAAACTTGAGGTCAATACACACCTTGTCTACATAGTAATATACTTTGATCATGTCCTAAGCTCAAATGCCTTATCGATTGAGATACGACTTGTATTGGTACATTATGATGTGGATTAAAGGTGGTAGTTGAGCCAAGATTAGGATTCATTCCTCGAATGTTTATTCGAGAGAACACTCAGCTTCTCATTGATATTGGGTTGACTAAGTCATTGGCCAACACAATAGACATATCTAGAATATGGTCTTGTTGTCAACCAATATAGATGAGATATAATGATCAAGCCATTTGGATAGACACTTGGCAAATCCTAAGCTTGATCGAGTGTATCGTGAATAAAAAAATTTTATCTTACCACATAGAGGTTAAGTTTACTGGATTCATGTAAACGTACTTCACATATTGAGTTCATCTTGCGGCACCGTCTAGTAGTTCCGCGTAGACCTTAATTTGATTAGTGTCGATATGAGAAGGCTTGTAGGGTCACACTATGTCGATTGTCATTTTGATCTAAGGATGTATTGAGAAAGTATTAAATATTCGATTTAGAATAGAGATATTTAAATGAATGATGATTGTTTTAATTAAGTTAAAATTGGATTTTGGATTTAATTAAGAATGTGCTGAAATTTTTTGGGTCAGGCCCAAGGTCAAACTCTAATCCGGTTTGACCTAATTTTTCATCTATAAATATAGACCTACACTTCATTATTCATTACACTTGATTTTCATATCATTATTCTAAGTCTTAGAGACTCAGAATCAAAACACTCTCTCGAACCTCTGTCGGATTTTCTAGCTTTCCAAAGGAGGTATACATTGAATCTTGGAGCTTGCAATCGAAAGGGCATTCGCATGCGCACCCACAGATGACAAAGATTTAAGATATTGTAAACATGTAAGTACCATTCAAGTCTTATGTTTACGATTTTAAATTACCCTATAGTCAAACAGTTCTACGTTTGTTGGGTTTGAAAAAAGTTTTCAATATCCACTGCGTACAACAACCCAACAAAAACCCTACAAGCTTATGTCGAGACAAACGTTTAAGTATGAGCAAACTCATCCTCTCATAATTTGAAGATGGTTACAGTGGAATTTGCTCAAAAAATAAATAAATTTGGAGGCACTATTTATACAATGAAACCAACAAGATTTATACAGACCATAAGAGCCTGAAAATTATGATCTAGCAGAAAGATTTGATTCTTTAATTTAAACCGGTGGACGAAACTACAGAATGACTATGTAGAATTTTACTATTTGGTTTCATTTGGGAAGCGAAAGTATTGTGATGGATGCATTAAGAAGGAAATCCATGGGCTATTTGGCTCATATAACTCTTGTGAAGTGACTTTGGCCGAAGATGTGCACAACTCGAGTATATAGGTATTAGATTTAGTGTGAGAAACTCATAGACACTGTATGGTTAATTGTACATTGACTAATAAAATCAACACACTTCTTGCTAGAAAAGACCACATACGAAGGAGTGATATATACATGAATATTAATTGTTAAGAGTCCACATCGGTTATGGAATGGGAACATGGACTCCTTATATGGACTTAGACAATCCTCACCCTACAAGATAGCTTTTGGGGTTGAGTTAGACCCAAGATCCATTCTTTACATCGTATCAGAGCCAGACTCATTCAAATTCTTTGTTCATCGATGTTGGGCCCCCAAATTATATTATCCACGCTCCAGTTAACAAGGTCTGGGCGTACGGGGGAGTATTAAAAGTCTCACATCGGATATGGATTGAGAACATGGACTTCTTATATGGACTTGGACAATCCGCACCCTACAGCTAGCTTTTGGGGTTGAGTTAGACCCAAGATCCATTCTTTACAATTTGTTTGACTCTAGTGTCCATCATATCTCATAGAGGATCCCTATTTACTTTCACGCTTATGAAATCTTTTCAATAAGCCTTGAGTACATGAATAGATCTTAGTATCACATTTCATCCGCAAATAAACGGACAATTTGAGCGTACGGATACAAATTAACGAGGATAAGTTGTGAGCTTTTATTTATGATTATAGAGGCAGCTACTGTGCCTTAGCTATCTATAGTTGAAATTTGCCTACAATAACAACTTCAGTCAAGCAATAAGCTAGCAATGAATGAAACCTTGAGTTAGAAGTGGCATCGTTCTTGTAGTTGATAGTTTGAAGCCAATGAGGCTAAGATATTGGGACTAGACTTGGTACAAGAAGTTAATACTAAGGTTCATTTGATTAAACAGATTTGGTCACAACTCATAGCAGGAAAAAATCTTATTTGTATTAGAGGAAAAGAGACTTAGAGTTCATAACTAGAGTCGAGTGTTCTTGTGGTCTCAGGGAATGATGTGATTTGGAAAAGAAAATAAAGTTAATCCCAAGATTGTAAGGTCTTATGAGGATAGTGGATCAAGTAAGAGCCATGGCTTGTTGTTTGGCACTTCCACCTAAGTTATCTTTTATTCATTCAATATTTCAAGTGTATGTTAAATATACTCAATCTACATAAGATATACACGTGTATATCCTATGAATATTGGGTATAGGATGCTCTCGGTTAGGATGATCTCGGTTGTCCAAATGGTCTCGGTTTTGGTCTCCTTATTGTACATGGTTTTGTATAGTTGTTGTGTACCTTAATTAGTCTTGTACTCTTACCATAATTGTATATTTAGTCTCCAAATAGAATAATGATTTAGGAGTAGAATAGGAATATGATTCTCCTATTATGAAAATATGTAAATTGTATATATTGTCTTTCAATAAATGAAAATAATCAAGGGATTATTTATTTCATGGTATCAGAAGTCTAGGTCTTAAAATCCTGTCTCCAAATTCTCCACAATCCGTCGACCTTCTCTTCCAAATCCGAGCATCTATTCTCGATTTTGTATGTCCGACGGTGTCCTCTTCCTTTCAAAATTTTCTTCCAAATCCCTCAATTACGTATTGTTTTATCAATATGTCTACATCACGGAACACATTTCATCCTGCCCGTACAGTTTCTAGCATTAAGAATAACATCCCTCTTGTTCTTGAAATAGAAAATGTCCAACATGCGACGTGGGCCGAACTGTTCAAAATTCACGCACGCTCGCATCAAGTCATCCATCACATAATCCCCGCGACTCCTGAGGATACGGTGGTGCCACGATGCGGGGATGATCCTAAGTTGTGGACGACTCTTGATGCCACCATCCTTCAGTGGATATATTCCACAATTTCTACAGACCTTTTGCAAACGATTATTGAACCTGACGCTACGGTGCAGGCGACTTGGGATAGACTACGTGATATATTCCAAGATAATCAAAATTCTAGAGTTGTTACTCTTGAGCAGGATTTCTCCCATGTCAATATAGAAGATTTCCTAACGTTTCGGCTTATTGCAAAAGATTGAAGGAATTGGCAGACCAACTCCGCAACGTTGGCGCGCCGGTTTTGAATGATCGTTAGGTTCTCCAAATGGTTTCAAGCCTCGCTGAGGCCTATAGTAGTGTTGGCACGCTTCTTCATCAAAGAAATCCTCTTCCATAATTTTATCAGGCTTGTTCTATGCTTATACTCGAAGAAGCAGGCATGGCTAAAAAGGTGGCTACCGGTGCTAGTCCCGTGGTCATGATGACCGAGTCCACTATTCATCCTACTGATTCCAACAACTCGGGCCAAAACCGCAACAACGGTGGTGGCAAAAATGGAGAAAATAATAAAAAATAATGGCAAGAATCGCAGCGGCAACAATGGCGGCAGCTGGAACAGTGGTGGTGGCGGTGGTGCCTCTCGGAGAAGTCAGCAGCAGCAGTTTTGGGCCCCGAAGTAGGCCCATATGCAGTGGCAGTAAGCCCCATAGTTTGGGCCAAACAATGGCAGCCCAGTGATGCAGCCTCACTGGCAGTGGGCTGGCCAGCAGCAGCAGAGGCCCAACATGCACTGGCCCACTTACGGTAATCTCTCTGGGTCGAGGCAGCAAGCAGGGGTACTTGGGCCTCGGCACCCACAGGCCCATCACGCAGTGGCCCCCACGTCTACCGACATCAAAGCCGCAATGCACACGCTTGGATTAAATCCTCCGAACCCAAATTGGTATATGGACACTGGTGCCACTACCCACATGACATCCGATTCAGGTACTCTCTCATCTTATTCCAATTTGAGCAACCTTCGTGGCATAATTATTGGTAATGGTAATTCTGTTCCAATTCGTGGTTATGGTCATAAAACTTTATCTCCTCCCCATCCACCCCTTATCTTGAAAAATATCCTATATGCCCCCAAATTGATTAAAAACTTAGTATTTGTCCGTAAATTCACCACTGATAATTCCATTTCTATTGAATTTGATCCATTTGGTTTCTCTGTGAAGGATTTCAAGACGGGGAGTCCTCTCATGAGGTGTGATAGTAGGGGGGATCTTTATCATATCACGCCAAGTTCCGGTCTATCGAGTCAAGCCTTGCCGTCAGCGTTTGTAGCCCTTGCTCCTTCCTTGTGGCATACTCGTCTTGGTTATCCGGGGTCGTCTATTTTGTCTTCCTTAGATAAAAATAAATTTATTTCATGTAAGGGTACGTGTAGTACTCCGAATTTTCATTCATGTTCGTTAGGAAAAATTGTTAGGTTGCCGTTTGTAGACTCTAATTCTCATACTTTAATGCCATTTGATTTTATTCATAGCGACTTATGGACATCTCATGTTCTTAGATCTTTGGGTCATCGGTATTATGTTCTTTTTTTGGATGATTATTCTAAATTATTATTGATTTTTCCGATAGAGAAAAAATCTCAAGTTTTTTCCATCTTCTTAAAATTTAGAGCTTTCATTAGAACCTAATTCAAAAGAGAAATAAAAAATATTCAATGTGATAATGGCAAAGAATATGACAATGGGGTATTTCGGGAATTTTGTGCAACTAATGGGATCAATTTTCATTTTTCTTGCCCTCATACATCTTCACAAATGGGAAAGCCGAATGCAAAATTCATACCATTAATAATATTGTCTGAACGTTATTGATTCACGCTTTTGTACCCCCTTCGTTTTGGCATCATGCTCTACAAATGGCCACATATCTCCTTAACATTCTTCCTTCCAAAGGTTTGACATATTCTTTCCCTCTTTAAATTTTATATAATAAGACTCCTTCGTATTCCCATCTTCGGGTCTTTGGGTGCTTGTGTTATCCATTATTTTCGTCCACCACAATTAAGAAACTTCAGGCTCGGTCTACCCCTTGTGTATTTTTGGGTTATCCGTCTAATCATCGTGGTTACAAATGTTTTGATTTGTCATCTAATAAAATCATCATTAGTCGCCATGTATTTTTTGATGAAACTCAATTCCCGTTTGCTAAGGTTAGTAATCCCGTGCCTAGTTCGTATAATTTTTTGGATGATGGCATATCCCCGTATATTATTCACCATTGTTCGGACGTATCCCACACCCCAAATCCGCCAGCGGGCCCACTGCACATTGGTTCTCTAGTAACATCATGGTCCAACAACGTAGGTCCAACAATCAGCCGCCTCCCCGCTCGCCTGGCTTGTCGCTTGCCGCAATCCGGTCCCCAAGATCCGACATCGCCTGCTTATCGATCGAATTGGACCAGCAGGCCCACTGTCTGCTGGCCAGTCTGTCCCACCTCCAGAAAATTCCCAAAATTCGTCCCCTTCTTCCCCGAGTCATCGACCGGTCACTCGTAGTCAACGGGGTATTTTTAAATCGAAAAGACATTTTAACTTAAATTCTAATGTCCTTAAATCACCCTCACCCCATAATCCTGTGTCTGCATTGAATGACCCGAATTGGAAAATTGCTATGACCGATGAATATAATTCTCTTATTAATAATAAGACGTGGGAGTTGGTGCCCCGTCCTTCTGGTATTAATATTATTAGGTCTATGTGGATTTTTGCTCATAAAGACAATTCAGACGGTTCATTTGCACGGCATAAGGCTCGGCTTATGGGTGATGGTAAGACTCAGCAGGTTGGTGTGGATTGTGGGGAGATGTTTAGTCCGGTGGTCAATCCAGTTACCATTCGCAATGTACTCATCTTGGCTCTTTCGAAAGCATGATCCATCGATCAGTTAGATGTGAATAATGCTTTCTTACATGGTGATCTCAAGGAAATAGTGTTTATGCATCAGCCTTCAGGGTTTAGGGACCCCAAGTATCATCATCGTGTCTGTTTGTTGAAGAATTCCTTATATGTGCTTAAGCAGTCTCCACGGGTCTGGTATAAGAGGTTTGCCGACTATATTTCGACTATTGGGTTCACTCACATCAGGTCGGATAATTCCTTGGTCATATATCATCGTGGGTCATCCTTGGCTTATATACTTTTATATATGGATGATATTATATTGACTGCCTTTTCCGATACATTACGTCGGTCTATCATGACAATGCTCAGTTCTTAGTTTGCTATGAAAGACTTGGAGCCTTTGAGTTATTTTTGGGGATTGTTGTCACTCGTCATGCAGGTGGGTTATTCTTATCTCAATGGAAGTATGCAGTTGAGATCATTGAGAGGGATGGGATGTCATCATGTAAGTCAATTTCCACTCCAGTTGATACTAAGCCTAAGCTTAGTGTTGTGGCCGGCGCACCTTACGAGGATCCGACCCGATGTCACAGTCTTGCAGGGACCCTTCAGTATCTTATATTCATGAGACCAGATATTACGTATGATGTACAGCAGGTGTGTTTGTTTATGCATGATCTCAGAGTTGAGCATATGAATGCGCTCAAACGCATCATTCAGTATATTCAGGGTACACTTGACTATGGCTTACATTTATATCCTTCGTCGACGTCTACACTTGTCTCGTATACAGATGCTTATTGGGGTGGCTGTCCAGATACCAGACGGTCTACGTCTGGATATTGTATGTTTCCTGGCAACAACTTGGTCTCCTGGTCTGCGAAACGTCAGTCGACTTTGTCCCGCTCCAGTGCCCAGGCTGAGTATCGAGGGGTAGCTAATGTGGTTTCTGAATCATGTTGGTTACGTAATTTGATGTTAGAGCTTCATTGTCCTATTCAGAAAGCGACCTTGGTTTATTGTGATAATATTAGTGTCATCTATCTGTCAGGTAATCCGGTTCAGCACCAACGCATTAAACATATCGAGATGGACATTCATTTTGTTCCCGAAAAGGTTGCTCGTGGTCAAGTACGCGTCTTCCATGTCCCTTCCAGGTATCAAATTGCAAACATCTTTACAAAGGGTCTTCCCTCGGTCCTTTTTGAAGATTTTCGAGATAATCTCAGCGTCCGAAGACCGCCCGCTATGACTGCGGGGGTGTGTTAAATATACTCATATACATAAGATATACACGTTATACACGTGTATATCCTATGTATATTAGGTATAGGATGCTCTCGGTTAGGATGATCTCGGTTGTCCAAATGGTCTCGATTTTGGTCTCCTTATTGTACATGGTTTTGTATAGTTGTAGTGTACCTTAATTAGTCTTGCACTCTTACCATAATTGTATAGTTAGTCTCCAAATAGAATAAGGATTTAGGAATAGGATTCTCCTATTATAGAAATATGTAAATTGTATATATTGTCTTTCAATTAATGAAAATAATCAAGGAATTATTTCTTTCGGTATATGATACAAAAATACATGATGGATTCCTTCCATGTGGTTGAAACACCACTTCTCCTATGGGGAGGAGATGGTGACTAATTATTGATAAACGCGGAAGTAGCGATTAAAAGAGATTGTATCTGTGATAGTCTATTGAGAAACCATATAACTGAGGGAGCTATTTGAGTAGCAGAAGATGTAATACGAGCCAAGTGTCTTCATTTATTTCAGTCTACAGGTATGTATTTATTTTCAATTCGGGGACCGAATTTCTTAAGACGGAGATAATGTAATACTCCATATTTAATAATAGGTATATAAGTAATTAGCAAAAAATAATAATAATAATTAAAAAAATGGGCTAGAGCCCCATAAGAGTTGCACGCTGACGAGGACCTAAACCAAGGGAGCAGCGCCGCAATAAAGCTTCGATAAACAAAAGCTATGATAATATTTTTCAACAAAATCAAGAAAAAAAAAGAGGAAAAAAATAGAGAAACTGGAAGCTAAAAGCTTTATCAAACCATGGAAAAGTCAATTGAAAAAAAGTATAAGAGAGAAGCAATTGGGAGGCTATTAATCCCACCAGAAATTGGCAGTCACGTGAATTAAGAATTTGAGAGACGAACTCAATATTTACAAGAGAATTTAGGTGAAAATTCTTGGCACTTAGCAACGACTAATATTGACAGCATTGTAAAGATTGGTTAGTAAGCCTTACAAGATTACCAGAAGGAGAATCGAAGTCATAATTGACACCCGTGGAAGTATCCATCGGCTTAAAAACAATTGATCGAAGGAAGTCGTACGGTTTGCTCGAGGCGACACGTTTGGTATTTTGACAAGAGTACTGTGAGTAGTGATCTTACCACATTTTGTATTTTTATAGCCTGCATGATTTATACATGATTTTGAAAATAAAATGTGTTATCGATGCTTTGAAATTGCATGTGGGACAATTTATTTACTTCATACGGTACCGAATAGTGTTATTCTAAATATTTTCACCGTTACTAGATATGCTTTACCGTTACTTGAGATGTTTACCATTACTTAAAATGTTCTTAATGTTTTCACTGTTACTAGATATGTTTTACCATTACTTGAGATGTTAACAGTTATTTAAAATGTTCTCATTGTTACTAGACATGTTTTTACTGTTACTTGTCATATGATTATCATTATCAAAATGAAATTATATGATTTGATAAGAATTGAAATGCCCTGTACTATTTAAAAAATGCTTTCATATGAGTATTTACTGTTTACAAGAAAATTATTAATGAGAGGAGACTTTGAAGGATCTCGTGGCTAACGACTAGAGATGGCAGTGGATCCTGGATCTGATCCGGATCCGGTGGATCCAGATCCATTTTATAGGATATGGATCTTCAAAATTGGACTAGACAAATTCGGATCGGACCCGGATCCGTTTCTGATGGATCGGATCTGGATCTGGATCTTGTATTTGAGATCCGTATCCGGTCCAGATCCGATCCGTGGATCCGTTTTTTATTAAATATATTCATAACCTAGAATGTAATTTTATAAGTATTTTCTTAATATTTTTCATAATTTAAGTATTTTATCCCTTCAATTCACAAATTTCAATTTCTTGCTAGACCAATTTCGGATATGAAAATTTGACTACGAGCTGAATGATCATAATCATCAGATACCAAGAAGTTCGCCATCCTCGGAGACTATTAATTCCTCAAAAGGAAGTAACGACGAAGAGGTGAAATCATATTCCATCAAGAGAAAAGACGTAGAACACAGAAGAAAAACATGAAGAAAAGCATTATATAGGAGTCAGAAAGAGACCATGGAGAAAATATGCAGAGAAATAAGGGATTCAACAAGAAGTGGAGTTAGGGTATGGCTAGGAACATTCGATACTGCTGAAGAAGCTGCTTTAGCTTATGATCAAGCTGCATTTTCAATGCGTGGTCCTTTAGCACTTCTCAATTTTTCTATGGAAAAAGTCCAAGAATCACTAGAAAATATTAATTTTTTTAGCCAAGATGGATTGTCTCCAGCTGCTGCTTTAAAGAAAACACATAAAATGAGAATGAAAAATGTAAAGAGAATGAGAAATAGGAAAAAGAAAACAGTTCTGGTTTTTGAAAACTTAGGTGCTGACATGTTAGAAGAACTTTTAATAAATTCATTTGAAAATAATGCTTCTACTTATTAGTAGTAGTATGTTTGCTTTCTCTGTTTTATTTTCTTCCACTTTTTGTGGTGTAGAACAAGTGTTGTAAATTATATATAGTAACCATAAAATTCACAATAGCTTGCATGCCTTCTTTTGTAGATATTATATCTAAATTTGAATGAGTGGAGTAGTTTTTTTTCACTGTAGTTTATCTTTTGTGCCCATAATTGTCGATTATCTTTTGTGCCCATAATCAATTAAGGATGAGTCCTTTATTTTGTGCCCATAATTTCTGTATTTTCTTAGAATGTAATTTTTTTATAAGTATTTCCTTTATTTTGTGCCCATAATTCTCGATTATCTTATTAAATGAGATGAGTACTTTATTTTGTGCCCATAATTTTCAATCAGATTGGGTTTCATTTTGTCAAAAAAGTTTCAACAGATGGAAATATTGTTCAAGGCAAAAAAATTTACATGTGGATCCAGATCCGATGGATCCGGATTTGAATCTGATTTTTATGGACCCGATGGATCTGGATCCGAATCTGGATCCATGTATGAATAACGGATCTGAATCTGGATCTAGTAGGATCCGGTCTGTTGCTATCCCTACTAACGATGGGTTCGTTAGACCTAGTGCACCTTGTATTTACAGATTACAGTTACAACACTCACTAGTGGAAAGGTAGAACCAACATACATGTACCTTTGTCCCTCGAGTAGGGACCTACAGTTATATTGACTCCTTTTACGAAGGGGTCCACAATTATACGGGTTACATGATCCTTTCTCGAAAACGTCCCAAACATAAGATTTGATATGACAGTGCTTACCGAATTTATTATTGAAATGTTATTTGATTTCTGCTTACATGAATAGACAAGACGAATTATTTTTATTATTTCTGAAAATGACATTTATTTCATGATTTTATTGATTATTATATAAGCGTGTTTTTTGAAAAGTACATTTCATGATGTTATTGTTACTGTATAACATTGTATAAAAGTATTTTTAGGCTATATTTTTTATAGAATATATCTTTAATGTGATTCAGCGAAGTGTACTTTTCTGAAATGTGATAGCCAATGGTATAAATAGCATCGACAAATAAAACTTGCTTACTATTCTCTCATTTTATCAAAAAAGGACACACCGTTCTTCATTGTTCATGACGTGACCTTCAAATGATGTCAGTATATACACCTTTTTTTCTAAAACAAATTTGAGAAATTTTGAAAAAGAAATTACAAGCAAATCATGTTATTTTAATTTTAAAAAACATTATCTATGTAAATTAACAAATTTTACTTTAATGAATTTAATAATTACTTTTAGCAAAAGTATATTTAACCAATGTAAAATATTGGGGTCCCGAACTGAATCTTTCTTTTCTTTCTCGGGCCCAGAAAAAAGAGATAGGGGGTTCTAACTCTAAGAAATTTAACAATTCAAAGTTGTTACAAACAAAATACACTGAATAAAAAAGAGTCACTAACTAAACTAATCAATACAAACTATTAAAGAAAAGAGATCATGCAGCAAAATAATTTTTCCTGATAAAAAAAAGCAGTTCGGTACACTAAGCTTTCGCTATACGCGGGATCCAGAAAAAGATCGGACCATAAAATTTTCAGTATCTAACACAAATTAACAATTTTAACATTAACAAATTAAAATAATCTCAACAAAACACTCATGTTTTAGCAAAATTATGAAATAGAAAACAAAATCAATTTGTAGAAAGGCTTATAATCTTATTCGCCACGCTTCTAAAATCAACTTATTTTGAAAAGTATTTTTTTGAAAATAGTACTTTTGGTGAAAAATAATTTGTGTTTGTCCAATTAATTTAAAAAATAATTTTGAATAACAATTAGTGATAGGTCAAACATTTAAAAAGAGCAATGCGAATGATGTATTCCTGACAGCTGACAATGAGAGATATATTCTCATCGATTTATTCTGACTTTGGCAGAACAAAATGATATCTATTGAATGGAGCTTCGTGATATGATTGCTAGTGAATTTTGGAATGCTTAATACTTGTATTGTATGAATATTTTGTTGGAAATTTGTCTTTGGTGGGAGTTGCGTCCAACCATCTTTAATGACTTAAACACTAAGGTTCCGCATGTTGGAGACTTTGATTCTTCACATGTGCATAATCTACTAAATGAATAGATGACCGTAGGGCCAAGTATCGTCAAATTCGTTGAGAAATGAAGGAAATATTGGTCCACGAAGTGAGGTGTTTGAAGCATGAAAATGTGGTATAGACCAATTCTCCCTCATCGGTGGGGGAAGGAAGATTTGTTTAGTTTATAAGTCTCAAAATTGGCTAAGGGCTTGGGTCCCCAAGGGGTAACTCATGTGTTTGAAGGAGGGAGGACCTAGATGTGCTTTGGTTCGAGGCTAAGCCCACACGCGCGCCACCGCCCGTCCGTCCCGTCCCGTCCCATCGGATCGTGGGCTTTGGGTTTTGTCTTTTTGGGCTCAAATTATTTCATATTTACAGTTTGGTCCCTGAAGTTTCAAGTAAGATAAAATTGGACTTGTGCTTTTGCTGTTGGTTTTGGAACGTTAACCTCCATTAATATGCACATCAATCCAGCCATTACTTGGCTGAATAACTCTTACTAATGGTCTAATCCGTTGCATGTTAATTCAGTCATTCATTTGGCTGAATTATTACTCACTAATTGCCATTACATGGCCAGTAACAACAATTATGTGGGCAGTTGATGAGTCCCCTCCATGCACTATATAATGAAGCCTTTGGCTCACTTGTTGAGACTACACACAAACGAAAAAACAGAATTCTTCCTACTACATTCCAACATCATTTCATTACTCAAAGTTCTTCAAAGTAACACTTGAGTTTCCTTTGATCATTTGTTGAGTTGTTGTTTTATCTTGGGAGACTATTGTCCAGAACGTAGAAAGGATATATACGGGGCAATCTTGTCTTAAAGACAGAGTGCCATCACTCGACCCAGCAAATCAAAGTGTTTGTAATCTCAGTTTCTTATTTTCAGTTTATTGAATTTTCAGTTGTTGTAATTTCATTTTGTTGTAATACTTAGCAGTTACTCATTTACCGTTTCCTGCAACCATTGTAATCAACAATTTTAAGACAAAATTAGCTTGCTGTAACTGCTTTGAAACATGCATGGAAACACTTATGATTCTGCTGCTGATGCCACTCAAGGCAACCCTTCTGTCTTCCCTCCTGCTGCTGCTACTGTTCAAGGCAACTCCTCTGCCTTCCTCACTGCTGCCCAAGGCACGTCCAATGCCTTCTATGCTCCTCAAGGGAACATGACAGTTCCTCCACCCTCTGCATTCCACCATGAACGCTGGAAAAATTCATGGGCTCAAACTTTAAGAAATGGCAACAGAAGATATTTTTCTACTTGACTGTTATGGGGATGGCCCGGTTCCTAAAAGAAGATCCTTCAAAATCTGAAGATGAAATTGACCCTTCGCCTACTGAAACGGCTGAAGGGGGCCATGGTATCCATGTCATTAATGGCATAAAGATGGTTATTGATGCATGGAATCATAGTGATTTCATGTGTAAGAATTACATATTGAACTGCTTGTCAGACCCTCTCTACACGGTGTATTGCACCGTAGGCACTGCCAAAGAGTTGTGGGAAAAACTGCAAAAGAAGTACAACGCACAAGATGCAGGTACTAAGAAATTCATCGTTGGGAAATTTCTGAAATTTCAAATGGTGGATAGTAAAACAGTGATGTCCCAAGTCCATGAATTCCAAATGATTCTACATCACCTGGATTTGGAAGGTATGAAACCAAATGAGCATTTTTTGGTTGCATCACTGATTGAAAAGTTACCTCCTTCATGGAATGAGTTTATGAGTTACTTAAAACTCAAGACAAAGGAGATGACATTTGAAGAACTTATTATCAAACTCCAAATTCAGGAAGATAATAAGAAGGCCTTGCCTAGGGGTAAACAACCTTCTGAGGCAAAGGCAAATCTGGCTGAGGCCAAAGGGAACCCAAGCAAGAAGCGCAAGTTTCAGAAAGACGGCAAGACCCAAGCAGCGGAGAAGTTCAAAGAAAACTGTCACCACTGTGGAAAACCTGGTCATATGATCAAGGAATGCCGCAAGCTCAAGACTGAGCAACAAGAGAAAGCCAAGGCTAAAGGCAAGGCACATGCTAACGTCGTCAAAGACACACTTCTGGATGACATGATTGAGGAGTTCTCGATGATGGTGCTTGAAGCAAACCTGGTTGAGAATCCCATGCAGTGGTGAATGGACACAGGTGCTACCAGACACATCTGTTCCAACAGAGATGCCTTTTCCACGTATACACCGGTCACCGACAAGAAGCTATTCATGGGCAACAACGCTTCCTCTGGCGTGCTTGGGGTAGGAAAGGTGGTCTTGAAGATGACTTCTGGAAAGGAGCTCACTCTGAAGGAAGTGATGCATGTCCCTGAGATTAGGAGGAATTTAATTTCAGGACCTTTATTGGTTAATGCTGGTTTTAGGCTAGTATTTGAATCCAATAAATTTATAATCATTAAGAATGACACTTTTGTGAGGAGAGGCTTCGTCTGTGAAGGCCTCTTCAAAGTTAACGCCATGTCTATAATGTGTCAAAGTAATAAAGTTTAAGCTTCTTCTTATTTGCTCGAGTCTTCTAATTTATGACATTATAGATTAGGACATGTTAACTACAAGTCTATCCAAAGGTTGGTAAAGTTGGAGTTGTTGCCGTCTATCGACGTAAACCCTCAACATAAGTATGAGGTGTGCGTAGAGGCAAAACTCACAAAGCTTCATTTTCGATCCGTCGAAAGGAATATCGCTCCTCTAGAACTTATTCACACAGATATATGTGATTTGAAGTTTGCACAAACTAGAGGGGGGAACAAGTACTTTGTGACATTCATTGATGATAGCACAAGGTATTGTTACCTTTACTTGTTGAAAAGTAAAGATGAAGCCTTTGAAGCGTTCCGACGTTACAAAGCAGAAGTTGAGAACCAACTAAACATGCTGATTAAATCCATTCATAGCGATAGAGGGGGAGAATACGTAGCACCATTTGAGGAATATTGTGCTCAATCAGGCATTGTTCATCAAACGACGGCTCCATACTCACCTCAGTCGAACGGTATGGCAGAACACAAAAACCACACATTGAAGGAAATGATGAATGCCTTGCTTATCAATTCCGGTCTTCCCCAAAACATGTGGGGAGAAGCCGTCCTTACCGCTAATATGATTCTTAACAGAGTCCCACATAAGGGTAAGGACAAAACTTCATATGAATCATGGAATGGAAAGAAACCCACCTACAAATATTTAAAGGTGTGGAGTTGTTTGGCAAAGGCCGAAGTGCTTAAGCCAAAGCAGGTCAAGATTGGGCCTAAGACTGTAGATTGCATTTTTATTGGATATGCAAATAACAGTAGTGCTTATCGCTTCTTAGTGCATAAGTCAGATATCCACAAGGGTACAATTATGGAATCAAGGAATGCACAATTCTTTGAGGATACTTTTCTTAGAAAGGAAAAAGACATAACCTCTCGCAAACGAAATTATGAACAAAGCTCTCAGGAACTGGGAGTCGGTGACTGCCCGAATCTAGATGGTACCGATTTAGTAGACTCCGAAGTGGCTGAATATCCGGAATCTAGTGTTCCAGATTCTCAGAACTTGGAGACTCCAGAGATGGAACCAAGGCGAAGTAAAAGGGCTAGGAAGGATAAAACCTTCGGTCCTGACTTTGTAGCTTATATGGTTGATGATGAACCAAGGACAACTGCTGAAGCATTGTCAACTCCAGAGGCACCGCTCTGGAAAGAAGCTATTGAGAGTGAAATAGACTACATCCTGCATAACCATACTTGGGAGTTAGTTGATCTTCCTCTGGAAAATAAACCATTGGGTTGTAAATGGATACTCAAACGGAAGTATAAAGCAGATGGGTCTATTGATAAGTACAAGGCCAGGTTGGTAGTTAAGGGTTATCGACAAAAAGAAGGCCTTGACTATTTTGACACGTACTCCCCGGTGTCTAGAATGACGTCCATACGAGTATTCATTGCGATTGCAGGATTGCATGACCTTGAGATACATCAAATGGATGTTAAGATAGCCTTCCTAAATGGTGATTTGGAAGAAGAAATATATATGGAACAACCCGAGGGGTATGTGGCTCCAGGGAAAGAGAAGAAAGTCTGTCGGCTTGTCAAATCTCTGCACGGGCTGAAACAAGCCCCGAAGCAATGGCACGAAAAGTTTGATAGTACTCTACTATCAAAGGGTTTCTCCATTAACGAGTGTGACAAATGTATCTACACGAAAGGTAACTCTGACTCGTTCGTCATGATATGCATGTACGTAGATGACATGTTGATCACATGAAGCAGTCCTAGGGTAATCCTAGAGACTAAGAACATGTTGAAACAATGATTCGACATGAAGGATATTGGTATCGCAGATGTCATCTTAGGGATAAAAATCTCTAAGACGTCTGACGGACTAGTATTATCTCAGTCTCATTACATCGAGGATGTTTTAAGAAAGTTTGAGATGTTTGACAGTTTGCCGATAAAGTCACCAATGGATAGAAATCAAAAGCTTGATAAAAATTATGGTGCACCCGTATGCCATGAGCAATATGCACATGTGATTGGTAGTTTGATGTACATAACAAACTGCACCCGACCTGATATTACTTATGCAGTCAACAAGATGACTAGGTTTACCCGTAATCCGAGTGATGATCACTGGAAGGCATTGAATCGGGTATTACAATACCTGAAATACACTCTAACTTACGAGTTACATTATTCGAGATATTCAGCTGTACTAGAGGGGTACAGTGATGCAAACTGGATATCTGATATAGAGAACATCAAGTCCACCAGTGGGTATGTATTTACAATTAGTGGTGGGATTGTGTCTTGGAAATCCTCTAAGCAAACTTGCATCGCCCGATCCACAATGGAATCAGAGTTTATCGCTTTAGAAAAAGCAGGAGAAGAAGCTGAGTGGCTTCATGACTTCTTAGAGGATGTTCCGTGTTGGAACAAACCCGTACCTTCTGTAATGATCCACTACAACAGCCAGTCAGCTCTAGAAAGGGCACGAAATTCTATGTACAACGGCAAGTCTCGTCATATTCGACGGAGACATAAAACAGTTAGGCAGCTGATCAACACGGGTATAATATCCATTGATTACATAAAATCAAAGGATAACATAGCTGACCCACTGACAAAGGGCTTACCCAAGGATCAGATGTTCTGCCTGTCTAGGGGAATGAGCTTAAAACCCAAGCTTTAAGGACCAATACGGTGGTAACCCAACCTCACTGACTGGAGATCCCAGTAATTTAGTTCAATGGGAAAACTAAGCTGTAAAGATTCAGTTGAGCGCTTCGGTGGAAGCAAGAGCACTTCGGGTTATGATTTTTGTAAGGAACATAAATCCAAGGCCATTCCCGCGATAGACGTTAAGTGCTATCTGCAGTGTGGGTAAAGGTTATGTTTTCAAAACCTTTAATGATTCTCAACGGTTGAGGTTAGGTTTGGGGAAACTTTTAATGGTTTCTAACAATTGTGAAGTGGGGTATAGTAGGATACCTTGTAGGAGACCACCTATTTAAGTGCGAGGACAGACTGCCTCAAATAAAGCACTTAAGAATCCAAGAAGTATCCACGGCCACAACGGACAAAACATTACGAAGAAAAGAGTAAGGGAATTTGTTGTGTTGGTACTATTGACTTGTCTTACACTAAACACTGACGGTTCAAGACATCACGTTCACCGCGCAGTAAGTAAGTCCGATGGTATTTAACTATGGAAGGTTCAAAGGTGAAGCTACCTGTCCTTATGCAACATCGGTCCGCTGAAATATTGCTGGAAATAGGCACCATGTAAGTGCGCCAAAATCTCTTTCAAGAGGGGATTGTTGGAAATTTGCCTTTGGTGGGAGTTGCGTCCAACCAACTTTAATGACTTAAACACTAAGGTTCCGCATGTTGGAGACTTTGATTCTTCACACGTGCATAATCTACTAAGTGAGTAGATGATTGTAGGACTAAGGATCGTCAAATTTTATTGAGAAATGAAAGAGATATTGGTCCACGAAATGAGGTATTTGAAGCATAAAAATGTGGTATAGACCAATTCTCCCTCATCGGTGGGGGAAGGAAGATTTGTTTAGTTTATAAGTCTCAAAATTGGTTAAGGGCTTGGGACCCCAAGGGGTAACCCATGTGTTTGAAGGAGGGAGGACCTAGATGTGCTTTGGTTCGAGGCTAAGCCCACACACGCGCCGCCGCCGCCCGCCCGTCCCGTCGGGTCGTGGGCTTTGTCTTTTTGGACCCAAATTGCTTCATATTGATAGTTTGATCCCTGAAGTTTCAAGTAAGATAAAATTGGACTTGTGCTTTTGCTGTTACTTTTGGAACGTTAACCTCCATTAATATGCACATCAATTCAGCCATTACTTGGCTGTATAGCTCTCACTAGTGGTCTAATCTGTTGCACATTAATTCAATCATTCATTTGGCTGAATTACTACTCACTAATTGGCATTACATGGCCAGTAACAACAATTATGTGGGCAGTTGATGAGTCCCCTCCATTCACTATATAATGAAGCCTTTGGCTCACTTGTTGAGACTACACACAAACGAAAAAACAGAATTCTTCCTACTACATTCCAGCATCATTTCATTACTCAAAGTTCTTCAAAGTAACACTTGAGTTTCCTTTGCTCATTTGTTGAGTTGTTGTTTTATCTTGGGAGACTATTGTCCAGAACGTAGAAATGATATATACGGGGCAATCTTGTCTTAAAGACAAAGTGTCGTCACTCGACCTAGCAAATCAAAGTGCTTGTAATCTCAGTTTCTTGTTTTCAGTTTATTGAAATTTCAGTTGTTGTAATTTCATTTTGTTGTAATACTTAGCAGTTACTCATTTACCATTTTCGGCAACCATTGTAACATATTTTCACTTTTTGTATATAAATCGATTTAATTTTTTTTTTAGGAGGAGAGTATGAGGTATCACAATTGTTTTTGACTCTCTTTTGTAGTGGAATGCTTTTAGATTCTGTTTGAAATCCTCCATCTTTGAAATATTAATATATTGTATTCTCCCTTTTTTTTTTTACTTACAAATGATTTGTGGTAACAAAGAAGTATGTGAATGATAGATCGCCACTACGACTTATGAATGTAATTGGTAAGGTATCTCAATCGTACCCGTCCCTTTCCCCTGCTTGATTCAAATTATATATTTTAAAAATGAAGTAACTTATATTTATAAATTAAATAATTAGTTTATATCGAAACAAATTAAAATAAAAATTAATTTTAAATTGAATCAATTTATGAATTAAAAATCTTATAGTAATCAAGTTCTTTGTGTAACAAATTTAAGGTTATTTCTCATATTGACAAAAAAATGCTTAATTACATTTGTGTACCAAACACATCAATAACTTTTATTCAGCTTCAACACATTTATCCAAACACGTAACTTCTTATTTAAAAAATAAATTTTAGCACTTAAAAAGGGAGAAATTTATGAGAAGTACACTTCGCTGATTTACATTGCAAATATATAGCCCATAACTTACATTGCAAAAATATAGCCAAAAATATCTTCATACAATGTTATACACTTATATAGAAAGACATGTACATTATGTATATGTATGTATGAAATTGTATAATGTGTAGGTATATATACATGAAAATACACACTTATACACATTTACACATATTTACACACACAATTATACAATATTGTATAAGTGGGTATAAACATAGGTCTGGTTCAGAGAGGTGACGTCTTTGTTATTGCAAAGAAATATAATTATACATGAAAATACACACCTATACACATTTATACACAATTATACAAATATTGTCAAGCTCTGGCCACGTCACCCACTTCCAGTCACCACCAATACCCACTACCCCTGCACCTATCGGTTCTCCACCGCCGTCTCAACCACATCCGGCGACTTCCCCACAGTTGGTAACTTCATCTTCACCACATGCAACAAGTTCACCTCCTCCAGTTGTGTCATTTCCACCAACTTCTTTTCCACCACCTGCAATTACTCCTCCATCAATGAACGCTCCGCCATTGTCTACACCTCCACCAGTGAGTGCTCCATCACCGACTACTCGACCACTACCTCCTGCTATCCCACCTCCATCTCCACCTCCATCGGCTGCAACACTTGTACCGGTTGTAACGCCCGCCGCCAATTTCAGAGAGGATTGGCATAAAGAAGAACGGGACAGAGAGATAAGAGACGGAGGAAAAAGAAGATTGGGACAGAGAGAGGATGAGGAGGAAAGAGTGAGTCATTTTTTGTATGATTTAAAAAGGTGGGTCAATTTTTATAGTATTGTTATCCTAAATAATATACAACATAATTATTCTTTTAAAAAATATTGTAAGCACTTATGCTTAAAAGTCACCTTTTTCAGCTAATTCAACGGCTCTGTCTGGATTGACTTATTTTAAGGACTTTTAAGTCAAAATAGCTTATAAGCATTTTTATAGTGTTTGAATAAAATAATTTTTTTTTAAAAAATAATAAAAATAAGTCAAAAGTCATAAATTAAATTTTTTAATTTATAGTTTTGGGCGTAAGCCCATTCAAACGAGCACATAGTATGGATTTGCAAAAAGCAGTATTGAAATTGTCACCATTAAAGTTGAAAAGGAACAAAAATATGATCACTACATACTAGTCGTGCCAACAAAAGAGTCTACTACAAGGATGAGTGTGAAAGAGTTAACAAGAAGAAGATGATAAATGGTGAAAGATTGAAAGGTAGGTAGAAAAGTGAATGGTGAGAAGTTTAAAGTCGTCAATCAAATTTTAATCTGTGTACCTGTAATAAACAGACACGCTTTTCCCGCGTTCGACGAAAATATTGTAGAAGTAAGTAAAATATCACTCGGACACAAATGTTTGTGTTATCATATAGTATTACCATAAATACCTCGGCGAAAACTTCCAGCTGTTTTTTTTAAAAGTATTATCAGGGAAGAAGAAAACCTTGCCTATAAGCAAAGGCGGGCCCCTCATAGTCTATAGTCCCCACATCTTGTCTTGAAAAATATTAATTACGACCATCCTTTGCCTTTGCTTTAATCTCTATTGATATTACTTCTTTTCCCTTGAGTGGACTCATTTTTTCTTTGGTTTAAAGAAGAGAATTGTTGATTAGGGTCTCGGAGCTATTCCAGTGGTATCATTGATTGCTGTGATTTTATTTGCTTTTCTTTGAGCTGAGTGTATCGGAAACAACCTCTTCCTACCTTCATACCCTCCTCAGATTCCACCTTGTGGATTGTTTATGTTGTTGTTGTTACTGTGTGTAATTGGTTGCCCATAGCGTGAGGTCTTTTACTTGTTCATCCTTGATTATGTGTGAATTGCATATCACCTTTTTCTATGTTAAACTCATGCTTCTTTATTTCCTACCCTGCTAATTCTTCTCTTCTTAAATATCAATGCAAGTTTGTAGGATAAAAACATTTTAGGGCTTTCATAGACCAAACTGAAAGATTTGGATACAAAAAGCTAAAAGCTCAATTAATGCCTTACTAGCTTGTTGACTCAATTGCTCAGATATTAGCCATTCTTTGTATACCCATTTGGTTCAGGCTAGCATTTTGAATGAGTGGCTTACTTTTTCCCCGAGTAGGTGTACGATAGCTGTATAACTAGTAGTTTCTTGGTGATGTAACAATAAGGGGTTGTTTGGTAGCTGGTCAGAGTTATGCAATTAATGATACAGTGAATAGTTAGGTATTAGTGATACAAAGAATAGTTATTATTTTATGCAGTTATTAGTTATACAGGCTTTAGTTATTCATGTATTAGTTATTTCACCGTCTATCCTGCATAAAATAATACATAGATTCTCTCATATCTTATCATGTATTAAAACCTACTAATTCAGGTACTTGATTTGCTTATTTGAGTTGGTCTCCATTGTCATCGCATATGGTCTCTATGGAATTAGGAATCTCCTGATGCCAGTCAAGGTTGAATTTTTGTTATAGATCTTGAAGATGTACTTTATGAATAAAATATTGTCCCTCGCTCCTTCATGAGTTATTGGTTCAAATTTAAGTATGTCAAACAAACAAAAACATGTTCTTTGTCAGCAAGGAGACAATTGAATGGTCAAAATATCGGTTGCTTCTACTTGTGGCCTTCTTCAGCCGACACCTTAATATCAAGAACTCCTGTTCCACAAGCAGGTGGAGACTTGGAGGGTCGGGAACCCAAACAAGAAACATCTCACCTTGCTTGAACTTATTTACTATCAATTATCAAAAAAAGAAGAAAATATGGATTTTGAGTTTAAAAGCATCTGATAGGGCCTTAGTCTGCAGACACACTTATTTGATACCTGTGAAGCAGCAAAGTCTAGTATATTAATTCATCCTATTGCATATTTATGGACGTTGAAATAATTTGTCCAATTACTTGAATATGAACTTAAATTATCGTTTCATAGATTATAGGAGTTTATTTGTACAAGCATAAACTTCAGTTCTCCTACTGAGGGTTCTGCTATAAAAACTTCATTACTTATTGTCATTACCTTTTAAATCAGCTTTTTGCAATTATGTTACTTGTAAAGGATGTACCAAGAACGTGAATGCTTTTCTTAGTTGTGGTAGTGGGTTCTCTCATCAGATAAGTTCTTTAGTAAGACATTTAGAATTGGATTATGGTTGTTAGATAAACTCAATGAATGCTTTCTGTTTGAACTCAGTTATCGTAAGGTATTGAGTATGATCAAATGTTATCTAAGCCCATAAGCTCCTCTTAGGGTCAATTCTTAAGAATCTATATCTATTTTGTGTATAAAACTACATTTGGTGTATTTATTTATTTTGGTTAATTGCATTTTCTCTGCATCCGGTTTCACTTCTGTACATATTAAGCATAATAGAAAAGGTGGACTACATCAATGAACTCGAAACAAGGTCCAACTTCTTGTTTTTTTTTTTTATCTTTCTTAAGTGGATGGGTGGGTTTGGCTAGTCATGTGAGATGATATTAACTTGTTGGGGAAACGACATGATTTTAGGAGTATGAAGTTTGTGACTTGGATGACGGAATGCAGATTTGGTGTTTCATGCCATGTCGGAGAGCAAGATATGCGGAATATGGGGGCTTTGCCTCCTCGTTCCCTTTTTCCTATGCATGACGCTCATGAACAACTTATCTCTAATTGGATTTTCTTTTCTCTAACAGGGTGTTATATCCAAAGATGTGATGTTAGAGCTTGCTTACACTAAGTATACCATCAGTGGATTGTGATTTGGCTCTTGCGTTACTCTTCTTTCTTGTGGATAATACTCCCTCTTGCCCAATTTATCTGACACCATTTCCTTTTTGGTCTGTCCCAAAAAGAATGTCACCTTTCTATAATTAGAAACAATTTAACTTTATGAGATGATTTACAACCACATTTATATAAGACTTGTTTTGGACCACACATTTCAAAAGTCTTCCTTTCTTTCTTAAACTCCGTGCTAAGTCAAATGGTGCCACATAATTTGGGACGGAGGGAGTATATGTTTCTTAATGTCCTCTTTGGCAATCCAATGGATAGATATTAACATTTATTTACTTTTAGAACTCAATAACTTGGGGATTCTAGTATTTCTTTGATCATTTTATCCTTTGGTTGATGATGCAATATACATGTGGTGGCTGCTGGCAAGAGTTCCTTGTCGTCAATCTTTTTTGCTTTGATACGTTTAGATCCAATGAACATAGCAGTTAACATTTCAGTGAGTCTAACTATAATTTCCCCCCTTCAAGAATTTGAGTATCTGACTTGTCTTTATGTTTAAGCAGCTTCAATTTTATTATATGGCGCTAAAGATGATACAAATCTTTGTTTGAAAGGAATCTGAGCTTCTCTCCTGTTAGACTCACCTGTCACCATACTCGCTAAGGTTCAACTGTGTCATCTTTTCTTTAGTAGTTGCACTAAATGTTATAAACCTTGTTCTTATTTGCAGGTAGTTAATTATTTTCAAGGAGAGTTTAATATATCTTCTTCTGTAAGCTAGAATCATTGGTATCTGGTGCTCAAAATGAATGGCTACAGCTTATTGGAGCATACTCTTCGGAATATACTTTGCTTTATCTATCCCTTGGAGGAGGATTGGTCTATGCGATTTCAACTCCTTCACGAACTTCGAGCTGTGGTTGAAAGCATAGAAATCCTGAGAGGTAATTTAAAGTGGTGATGCTTCTTTGTGCTTCTCGATTCAGTGGAACTTTGGTGGTTCGGGTACTTGTTTGTCACTTTTAGATTGATTTTCCAATCAATTAAAATATGATGTACAATATTGTGGGTTGGCGTGTAGGGGTGTTTCTATGTACTGAAACTCAATGGACAGTGTTTTCCTTGTAATTTAATAGCTCACTTTGATTTTGGAATTAGAAATGGTTCTTCTCAGATCATTGCCAGTTAAAGATAATTTCAATAGGATGAACAACTTTATTTAGTCTTCTGAATTTCTGCTTACCTGTAAATTAGATGCCTAATTTGGTGAAACTCTTGAGTTCCTATCCTTCTTTGGGTCATCTTGGTATGCTAAAGGTGAAGACTTAGCTACTGTTTCGGTTAAAAAGTGGAAAGTTTACCATTCTCAGCTTCTACTCTTTGACCAGGAGCAACTGTAGAGCCATACGGATCTTTTGTATCAAATCTTTTTACAAGATGGGGAGATCTTGATATTTCCATAGAGTTGCCCAATGGATCATATATATCATCTCCTGGGAAGAAGCTTAAACTAAGTCTACTAGGGGCTGTACTAAAAGCTCTGAGAGCTAAAGGTATGATCTCATGATTTGATTTGCTTAAACAGATTATTTCTTTATTGCTAACATCTGATTACTCCCTCCGTCCCAATTTAAGTGTCTACTTTCTTTTAGTATGTCCCAAAAAGAGTCTCTCTTTCTATATTTATTAAGTTAACAATTCAAACATCCTACATGGCAAGTTTATAACCACAAGATTCAAGGACATTTTAGTACATTATACACACCTTTAATTTAGGAGATTCAAAAGTCTTTCTTTATTTCTTAAACTCCGTGCCCAGTCAAACTAAGACACTTAAATTGGGACGGAGGGAGTATGAAAATTCTCCATTAGTAACAAGGAGCAATGGTCAAACAGTTTGAAAATTTCTCGACGAAAATTAAATATGCTCATAGCATTTGGTGGTCTGAAAATATTTTTAAGGATTGCTGAAATAGAAGATAAATAATAGGAAGTTTTCTTTGGTTAACAGGAAGATAAATAATATGCACTCGTCAAAACAAAACAGCAGTAGCAACAACATAAAAATAAGGGATTGTGGAAAGGATGTTTGCTCAGACTAGAAACCCCAAACATGATTTGTTATATCCAATTATCCGAGCCAAACTTAGTTATTCTTGTCCTTTTTCTTAGTTCTAATTTCATTTTATGGATGGTATTGTTGGAGAAAAGCTGTAGAAATCTTCACTCTCGTTTGTTTCTTGATTTCAAGAGTGTGTTGGTCTCATTCATTGCTAGCACTACTTCACAGGTGGATGCCGGAACCTGCAATTTATTACCAACGCAAGAGTTCCGATCTTGAAGTTTCAGGGAAATTACAATATTTCTTGTGATATTTCAATCAATAATTTGAGCGGCCAAATGAAATCCAAGATATTATACTGGATCAACATGATTGATGGACGATTTCGTGATATGGTTTTACTGGTATGTGCTCATAACAGAGACAATTATGCTATTATTGAAGTGTGACCATCTCATCTAAAAGCTTAAGCTGTTAGAGAGATCACACTTTTAATATTTAATTATATGCTCAACGCGCCCCTTCACGTGTGGACCTGATTTATTTTCATGGACTAAGCACGTGAATTTTTTTTGATAATGGGTGGCGGTGAGATACGATCCCAGGACCTCTTCCTGCTTTGATACCATATTAAAGTGTGTGATCTTCTCATCTAAAAGCTTAAGCGGTTAGAGAGAGCACACTTTTAATACCTAATTATATTCTCAACACCATTGAATAATGCGACTCAGTTTGATGATTTCTCCTCTATGCGCAGGTGAAAGAATGGGCTAAGGCACATAATATCAATGATTCGAAGACTGGAACTTTGAACTCGTATTCTCTCAGCTTGTTAGTGGTCTTCCACTTTCAGGTAATTTTCTGTTGCATTAGTTTTAGTAAGGAAGCTTCTAGTCTCGCATGACCAAAGTATTGAATACTATGGATCCTATTGCTTATAGGGTAATGAAACTCTGGATTTCACAGTACAGATTTGCACTTCATCTAAAGCAAATACATGATATGTAGATCCTCTTTTACCAAGAGAATTAGAAGGAAAAAGGGGGAAAAGGAGACAAGCTTTTTATATAGTTTTATCATTATTAGATTTTACATGTTTATAATTAAAAAAAATTAAGGAAGCATTAGGAAGAAGAGTTATTATTAAAAGAAGTGAAAGTACTTGGAAGAAGAGAACAGAAAAGAAGTGGACTTTCAATAAGAAGTAGGGACTGAAGAATACCTGTTGGAGATGGGTGATTTCAGGGAAAGCTGTTCAGCAGAGTCACCCCCATCAAATGATCGGCTCATAAGTAAGTGAATGTTAAAATAGAAAAGATAGGCGTCGAAAAAAGAAAAGAAAAGAAAAGGTAGATAATGTTTTCTGGATCTCTAATTTTCAACCATGGTCAATACCAACTTAATAGGACTTTGATTCTTTACAATGTTGTTGGTCATGTTTCTTTTTTTATTTTAAGACTCTTGCAGTTCTATTAAAATTTCTCTCATCTCATTTGTAAATAACAGAACTTTTTTTCCCTCCGGTCTTAGCTGGCATACTGATTTTTGCAGACATGTGTACCTGCAATTTTACCACCTCTCAAAGAAATATATCCAGGAAATATGGTTGATGATCTTACAGGTACTTAAATGATTGTTTGAATATGCTGATCCATCTTTCTGTGTCAAATTTACTGTTCTGTTGTTGGGGCGTGAGCTCTTCACTTCTGATAATGATATAGTGGTTCTCTGTCCAAGGAAATCAGGTGGCATTTGTTTGTGGAATTTCCCTTTCTCCAAAAGTTGCAAGATTTGTTTCCACTAATGTCTTTGTTTAAGTTTTATCAACAAGTTTTTGCAATTTCTTTTCTTCCAAAGAAACTGTAGCGGTTGTAGGATGTTTTTTTTTAAAAAAAGGTTTGTTCCACTCACAAAAAAATTGTAACTAGCCAGACACATTTTCTTTTCTCCACAAATTTTTCCCAAAATTTGTTTAGATGTTTTCCTTAAATTCAAAGATACTGAGTGAAAATTTTCATTAATTAAGTATACAACTCTTCAGCTGAGATAGATTAAGAATGGCAATAATTAGTAGCTGGAAGGTGATGAAAGGAGGGAGGAGGGTAAAACAAACAAGTGAGTATTTAAAGAGTTTGAAGTACTCTATCAACTATGAATTACAAGGGATGTTTGTTGCAATGGTTCCTTAATAATTTAAAGAAACTAAGTGGAAATTTTCATCAATTTAGTACACAATTCTTCATCCGAGATATACCAAGAATGGAAATCATCAGTAGCTGGAAGGAGATGAGAGGAGGGGGGAGGTGTAAAACAAAAAAGTGATGGATTTAAAGAGTTTGAAGTACTTTATCAACTATGAATCACAAGGGAAACAGAGGGAAGGAGGATATAGGAGGTGGAGGGGGGAAGTGTAAGGAGCTTACCTGTTGGAGGTCAAGATTATTTTTTTATTTTCCAAATTTGGCGATATGACAAGCTTCTGTCATGGCCTAATTGGAAGCATTTGCAAGATTATTTCAAAATTGCTCACTGAGAGATTGAAGAAGGTTGCTGGAAAACTGCTGGATGGCCATCAGATGGCTTTCTTAAGAGGGAGGCAGATCATGATGCCTCTTTGATTGCTCATGTGTGTGTGGATACTAGACTCGACGGTACCATTCCTGGTATTCTTTGCAAATTGGATATAGAAAAAGCTTGTGATCGCGTCAACTGGGGTTTCTTGCTTAAAGTCTTGGAAGAAATGGGTTTTGGAAGAAAATGGATTAACTGGATTACTTTTTGCATCAAGACAGTCAAATTCTCTGTGTTGGTGAATGGTTCACCAGAAAGCTTCTTTTCTTGAGGAAGGGGACTAAGACAAGGTGGCCCTTTATCACCCTTTTTTTCCTATTTGATATGGAAGTTCTAAACCAGATGATGAATTGTGCTAAGGTGAATGGCTGGATAAGTAGTTTTAAAGCAGCAAATAGGGAGGACAATAATGTGGAAGTCTCTCATTTGCTATATGCTGATGATTTCTTAGTTTTCTGTGATGCTAAGGTGGAACAAGTCAGATATATCAGACTTATCCTGATTTTGTTTGAGGCAGTTTCTGGACTTCATGTGAATTGGAGGAAGCGTTCTATTTTTCCAGTGGGGGGGGGGGGAGGGTGACAATGTTCAGTCACTGACAGCAGTTCTGGGATGTGAGGTGGGAAACCTACCTACTTTGTATTTGGATCTCTCTTTGGGCTCCAAGTACAAGGTCATGGAAATATGGAATGGAGTGATTGAAAGATGTGAGAAGAGATTGGCTACCTGGACAAGCCAGTACTTATCTTTAGGTGGCAGAGTTGTTTTGGTTAATAGTGTGATGGATGCCTTACCAACTTATGTGATGTCCATGTTTTCCTTACCTGGCAAAGTAAGGGACATAATTGATGCTTTAAGGAGAAATTTCATTTGGCAAGGAAACAAGGACAAACAAGCTATGAACTTGGTCAGGTGGAAGCATTTAATCACCAACAAATCAAAAGGATGCCTGGGAATTAAGGACTTAAATGCCCAAAATACAAGTCTTCTGTTGAGATGGCTATGGAGGTATAATATGGAAGAAAACAGTTTATGGAGAAGGGTAATTTCTGACAAATATGGCCAGGATGGAATGTGGTGCACGGTTTCTGTTAATAACCCCTATGGAGTAGGGGTGTGGTGATCCACCAGACAACATTGAGACTTTTTGTTAGAATTCTAGTATACAAGTGGGTAATGGGAGAAAGACTATTCTGGTCAGATAATTGTCTTGGACATGGGTGTTTGAAAGACCTTTTCCCTATTTTGTTCAGTATCTCAACCAATCCAAATGCTTATTTATCCACAGTTAAGGGGATGCAAGGGTGGAATATTACCTTTTGGAGGGCTCTGTATGACTGAGAAATTGAAGGAATTGTGGAGTTTTTTTATCACTCTGGAGGAATTTCAAGGTTTAACAGATGCAGAGGACAAGTTACAGTGGATACATAACATAACAGAGATGGGAATTTCTCAGTCAAGTCTGCCTATCTAACAATCAGCAACCGTGCTCATCAGGTTGTTGACTGGCCATGGAAGCCTATTTGGAAAACAAATGCTCTTACTAAGGTTCTTTGTTTCACTTGGCTGGTGGCAAGACAGGCAGTTTTGACTCAAGAAAGGTTGAGAAGAAGGGGTTTCCAACTATGTTCCAGATGCCTATTTTGTGAGTCTAATACAGAAACAAATAGTCATTTGTTTCTCCATCGCTCTTTTGCCATCCAACTGTGGCAACTCTTTCTAAATATAGTGGGATCAAGTGGTGTGTGCCCGCGAACACTGTTGAACTTCTTAAGTGTTGGAACAGGTTGGGAGGATCAGTTAGACAGAAGAAATGGTGGAGATTAGTTCTTGCTTGCATATGGTGGACAGTTTGGAAAGAGAGGAACTTCAGAGTTTTTGATAATAGGGGTAATCATGTGCAGGACATTAAGATGAAGATGCTTTTGTTTCACTTTTGGTGTAAAGAGTGTTATGTAGGGGAGGAGGTTTCTTTAATAGACTTGATAGGGCAATTGTAATTTGTTTTTAGACTTTTGTTGGTTTGTAGGGATCCCTCCTCTGTAAATATGGCTTTTGCACTGCCCAAGTGCTTCCGCCATCAATGTTACCAGTTTAAAAAAAAGACATCAAAAGCATGTCACCAAACAAAGCGTGAGGCCTTGTGAGGGAGATGAATGGCCCATATAAAGGTCTATCAAGGTGGGTTGAGGGAGTGAAGATCAGCGCTAATTTGTCTGCGCTGAACTAAAAATGGAAGAATTTCCAGAGTTAATGATTAGAAGCTTGGGGAAGGAAGAGGGGTGAGAAATGATACGGTTCCGGTTAGGAGGAGAGTTGGAGGGATTGTGGTGTTATTTGAGAGGCATTTGGAACTCCGACACATGAGAAAGAGGGGAAGTTCTCCATTGCCTCGGAATTATTAAAATCTCGAAAATACAAATTAAATGGGTTTTTGTGGAATTTTATGAATGGGTCAAAAAACATGTTTTAGGAAGAGATCTCAAGATCGATGTTGTTATTGGATTGGGAGGTACCATAAATGTTAATAGGGGATTTCAATGTCGTAAGCTTATCGGAGGAAGATGTGGGAGGAATTCCCTGATTTTATTAACTTCTCCTGATTAAAGTAGTTAGTTATTTGGTCAGGCATGTGAAAGAGGAAAAAAGGAAAAAGTAAAATAGGTCAACAAGGAAGTGAATTAGGTTGTCTAGAAAATCCTGAATGTTGTTAGGTCTGTTAGTGGACCTTAATTTGAGGTCTCTCCACTTGGACAAGTCCTGTGACGTGTTAGGGTGTTGGGAAACTGCATGTCCTGTTGCATCCCTAAAGAAGATCCGGAGACCTATTCCTCTTAGCATAGCTTGGACTATATGGAAAGAAAGAATTTTGATGTGTTTTGAAGGCAAAAAGGAGCAGTTGCAATCCGTGAAATATAGTTGTTTGCACCACATGTAAGATGGAAATGTTATGAATTTAGATAACATGGTGGACATGCTAGACTACTTAGGTTTCTAATGTAATCTAGCTTGCTTTTTTTTTCTTCTTTGTACTTTCATAGTATCATCTTGATACTGTTCTTTAATAAAATCTTACCTTATCAAAAAAATATTGAGGTCTATGCAATTGAGCTAATCAAAGCTAAGCTAGAAGCAAGTGCAAAATGATTAACTTGTTAGAATATGAATAGAAATAGGATTTGTACATAGTATCCTATACGAAAAATGAATGAGATGTAGTGTCTATAAATAGGGCTCAAATGTAATAACGTAGAATACATAATTCAACAATATATTTTTCTCTCATAATTTCTCACATGGTATCAGAGCATTAGTGAGAAAATATCCGATGTGCAATATTCCAGCAGAAAATCATCATCGCGCATAATTTCGGTGGCTGCTAGCGTCAGAATTTCTATCCAGTCGTGTTGTGCAAAATCCGACACCACCACAACATAGGTCTGGTTCAGGCGAGAAAACCCCAACCAACCGCTCCGGAAAACAGTCCCCCACACGCCGTCACACACTGGTCAGAAGACTGTCACGACCCGACCCGACGGGCCGCGACTAACCGCCCTAATGACGTCATTACACTAACCTGTCACACATAATCCAACTAACACTTAATGAGTCTGAAATTCGGCAGCATAACGCTGCAATAACAACATATGCCAGGGTAGGCGAGCCGACAAGGTCGCTTTACCCCGAATGTACCGCCTCTGAGGAGTCACAACTAGCCAACACAATATACTGCAAGCCGACAAGGTCGCCAACAGATAATATAACATATACACGGAACACCCCAACATAGAGTACAATGATATGGTGACCAAAACAGAGTTATAACCCTTACATAAGTACAACCCACCACCGCTCTGGACCTCTATAAGAAGAACAACGACATATGACGGACAGGGCCCCGCTGCGGCTCCCTAAATACAAACATAAGTCTAAAAGAGGTTCGGTACCAAAATGACAAAGCTCTGGATCAAAGGAGCTTCCTAACTCGCCGAGTAGGGACCTAAACCGGAGGATCACCAAACCGAGCACTGTACTGCGGGCATGAACGCACCGAGGAAAGGGGGTCAAGACGAAATAATGTACCGAGTATGTAAACATGAAATCGCATATGAGATCATAAGTAGCCAATGTAAACAGGAGATCGATAAAAGTCGGGATCCAAGTCCAACTGCCATAAACAATAAAAGTCAGTTGCCTTATAAAAATGAGAGTCAAGTCAAGAAAACATGAGTGCATGTCCATATACATATATATATATATCTGTAACATAACCCGGCCCACTAGTGCGGGACTCGGGGGAATCATATCATAACCCTACCCGTCGGGACTCGGTAAAGTCATCTCTCATCTATGGATCCATCTCACGTAACCCTACCCTCTAGTGAGGGTCTCGGTGAACAATGCAAGGTCAGTGCACAGTCGTAACCCGGCCGGGACTTCGGTGAGGTGAAGTAGTAACACTTAGCACGCAGTAGATATCGTGAGTAACCATATGCAAGTAAAAATTATCATCTGACTCTCAATAAAATCATTGTAATAATGTCATAATAAACTCTTTGCTGAAAAATCATAGGCACTTCTCATAACAATCTTCTTTAAGAATTAAACTGTATAAGAATCAAGTACGTCCTCCGTACCCTCATTAAATAAAAATCATGCCAAAGAAAGAAGGAATAGTTCACATACCTCTTAGACGAACTAATCAACTCTATATTAGAGTACGTCTCGATTTAGAACTTCAACCTATAATAATGGTAATACGTTCGTCAATTCTATGATCGCTAGCATACTTTATATCGAATAACGACTTCTTATCTTATAAAAATTCGGGCAGCACTTCCCCTGTTTATACATGTTTCCACAACTTCCAAACGAGGCTAATAACATCAATAAACAAGAACCAACTAAGGGCACAACCAAGACAACAATAAAGAGAATTTACACACCCACTTCTCATGTAAATTTAGCCTCTTAATCCACCTTAAAAACAGCCCATGTTTCAACAACAACGAGGGTAGAATGTGAAGCTTTTCTATGCCTTTCCACACCCTTATTCCTTTAGGACTTACCTTAGAAATTACCACACTTAAACATGCATAATGGTGACTAAATTTTCAGAATTATAACACCACAAAACAGCCCCTAAAACAGTCCATATACATCACAACATGTCCAACAATTTCATGCAAGTTCTTGGCCACAACATGTCATAATTCCATAACTCTTATCGTAATTCCTATAATCCAATTTCGGATTTTAATACTTTCATATAACTAATTCCAACTAAATCTCCATGTTTCCTTTCAATTTCATCATGCAATTAGTGATAATAATAACAACAATCACCAACGAATCCAACAACGCCAAAATCTATCCCAAATTGGCAACTAGCCCAAAATGGTCACATGCAATGCTTAAATTCCAATTCTTCCTTAACACAAATTCATTACCTTAATTCTAACAACATGCATTCCAATTATATCATAGAAAGAAGAATTTTTATACCTCAAATTCGTCAAAACAGTCCGCAAATTTTCTGCCACTGTTTTGTCCGAAAATCCCCACTGTTTTGTAATTTTCTCCTCCTTTTTGTTCACTTCTTCAACCCCAATTGCCATGCAAGTGTTCTACAATGTTAAGCCATCATCCCTACACGTTTTTCTTCCAAAATTTCATCCCAAAAATTCGAAATTTCTGGGCAGATTTCGGCCCAAGCAGTGGCTGTTTTGCCACTGTTTTTGGTGTTGTTTTGCTTCTAATTTTTGGTGAAAAATGTAGTCTAGGAAGAGAAGATAACAACCTTAATTTTGGTTATGGGTGGAGGATGATTTTGGATTTGTTTGGAGGAGAGAATGAGAGGAGAGTTTGGTTTTTGTTTAAGTGTAGGAAGAAGATGAAGGGTAAGGTTATATGAAAAATCTGATTTTTTTCCCTTTACACTTTGGCCCCCAAGTTCTTCAATTAGTAAATCTCAAACCCACTTCTTTTAATTCCCGAGAATTTCATAAGCCTCGTATCCTCAATGTCATAATTATTATTTTTTTACAATACTAGTCCATAACTCCGTTGGAATAAATTCAACTACTAGGATTAATTCTCGTCGTCACGTGTATAGCACTAAAGAAAAATTATTCCGGGATAACATCCGTTTATACACTAATTTCCCGTATTAACATATGTAAGCGTTCCTTATATTCAATATCCGAATCTTGCTTTCTTAATGACGTTCCTAATTATCGTCTTAAATCTTACGAGGTGTAACATACTTTCCTCCTCAGAAACATTCGTCCTCGAATGTTCATAACAAGTCTAATGCTAGAAAAATTTCGGCAGAGTCTTCTTTATAACTATGCCTATCCGCCTATATTCAGCCAACCAACAGATGCCACACAGGGCCACAATATATCACACATATGCAATTCATCAATTACAATAATCAAATGGGGAGTTGAATTGAATTACCTGGAGGCACAAGGAACAAATGAGGATACTTCTTCTTCATCTCATCCTCTGCCTCCCAAGTCATTTCCTCCCTATTGTGGTTCCTCCACAATACCTTGACGGAAGCCACATCCTTCGTCCGTAATCTCCTGACCTGGCGATCAAGTATGGCTACGGGGCTTTCCTCGTAGGACAACTCTTCTGTCACCTGGATGTCATCTACTGGGAAGACTCTGGAAGGATCACCAATACACTTACGCAACATAGATACATGGAAGACTGGATGTACTGCTTCCAAATCAGGCAGTAGATCCAACTCATAGGCAACCCTGCCTATCCTACGAATGATCTGGTAAGGCCCAATGTACCTTGGGCTAAGCTTCCCTTTCCTGCCAAACCTCGTCACACCCTTCATGGGTGACACCTTTAGGAACACCCAATCATCAACTTGAAACTCTAAGTGTCGACGTCGATTATCAACATATGACTTCTGTCGACTCTGTGCTGCTAATAACCTCTCCTGAATGAGTTTCACCTTATCAACGACTTCTTTGAACCATGTCCTGGGCCGATCAACTTAGTCTCACCTACATCAAACCAACCAATAGGTGACCTGCACTTCCTCCCATATAAAGCCTCATACGGTGCCATCTGGATGCTAGAGTGGTAGCTGTTGTTATAAGCAAACTCAATGAGTGGTAAATGGTCATTCCAACTACCTCTGAAGTCAATAATACAGCCCTCAAAGATATCCTCTAATGTCCGGATCGTGACGCTTTGCATGCCCGTCCGTCGGAGGGTGAAATCTTTGTCTTTGAGACTCACTTGTGTCCCCAATCCCTTCGGAATGATCTCGGAAGTTAGTCAGAACCGAGCTCCTCGATGCGATATAATAGATGTGGGAACCCCGTGCGCCTCACTATCTCCTGATGTACAACCTAGCATAGTCCTCAGCTGAGTAAGTAGTCCTCACTGGAAGAAAATGGGCGGATTTCGTCAGCCTATCCACGATAACCCATATGGAATCACACTTCCGCTGAGTGCGAGGTAAGCCTGTAATAAAGTCCATATTGATCACTTCCCACTTCCAAGTCGGGATCTCAATCTCTGCAATAATCCACCAGGCTCGATGTTCAACCTTAACTTGCGACAATTAGACCCTGGGCAACAAATCGCTATGTCTCTCTTCATGCCATCCCACCCATACAAGCATCTAAGGTCATGGTACATCTTCGTCGATCCTGGATGAATGGAATAACGGGCATTGTGTGCCTCTCCCATAACTCGTCGTAGCCTCGCAACATCGTGTACACATAATCGCCCTCATACCTCAAAGACATCATCGGTGTAACCTCAAATAGAGTCCTTCCCTTTTGGAGAGCTGCGTCTATATCAGGGCGAGCAGGATCCTCATATCGACGTCTCTTTACCTCTTCCACGATAGAGGACTCCGCAACATCCCGAATAAGAATCCCGCTATCTCCCGAATCCGCCAACCGGACTCCAAGACTCGCTAGCCTATGTATCTCACGAACCATCTTCCTTCTATCTGGCTGCACATCCGTCAAGCTACCCATGGATCTACGGCTAAGAGCATCTGCCACAACGTTGGCTTTTCCCGGGTGGTACAAGATATCAACATCATAGTCCTTTAGCAACTCTAACCACCGCCTCTGCCGTAGGTTCAACTCCTTCTGCTTAAAGATATATTGGAGATTCTTGTGATCCGTATAAATATCAACATGAATCCCATACAAATAATGTCTCCAAATCTTCAAGGCATGAATCACCGCTGCTAGCTCCAAATCATGAGTGGGATAATTTTTTTCATGCTTTCTGAGCTGTCGGGAGGCATAAGCTATGACTTTGCCATGCTGCATCAACACACAACCTAGCCCAATGCCTGAAGCATCACAATAAATGACATAACCATCCGGTCCCTCAGGAAAAGTCAGAACTGGAGCCGTAGTCAATTTATCCTTCAATAACTGGAAACTGTGCTCACAAGCATCCGTCCACTGAAACTTAGCTGCCTTCTGGGTTAGCCTAGTCAAAGGCGCTGAGATCGAGGCAAACTTCTCCACAAACCTTCTGTAATACCCTGCTAGCCCCGTAAAGCTGCGTGCACTCGGTGAGGTGTCGAGGTGCAGGCCAAGTCTTAACCGCCTCAATCTTCTGTGTATCCACCCGAATACCATCAGCCCCGATAATATGCCCCAAGAATGCCACCGAAGTCAACCAGAATTCACACTTGGAAAACTTGGCATACAACTGCTGGTGCTGGAGGACCCTAAGTACCGTCCTCAAATGGCCTGCATGCTCCTGCTCTGAACGGGAATAAACCAGGATATCATCAATGAATACAATGACGAACATGTCTAAAAGCCCTCCTGAATACCCGGTTCATCAAATCCATAAACACTGCTGGAGCATTGATCAGTCCAAAAGACATCACCCTAAACTCATAATGTCCATATCGGGTTCTGAATGCTGTCTTTGGAATATCTGCCTCCCTTACCCGCACCTGATGATAGCCTGACCGCAAGTCTATCTTCGAGAAGCACTTAGCACCCTGCGACTGGTCAAATAAATTATCAATCCTGGGAAGGGGGTACATGTTCTTGATGGTTACCTTGTTCAGCTGCCTATAATCCATACACATCCGCAGTGATCCATCTTTCTTCCTCACAAATAACACTGGTGCTCCCCATGGAGATGTACTTGGCCTAATAAAGCCTTTCTCCAACAAGTCTCTCAGTTGCTCCTTCAACTCCTTCAGCTCTGCAGGTGCCATTCTATAAGGAGGAATGGATATAGGTTGGGTACCTGGCAATACATCTATACTGAAATCTATCTCCCGCTCTGGAGGGAGACCTGGAAGATCATTCGGGAATACATCCGGAAACTCACTAACTAATGAATCGATCAAGAGTTTGCAGACTCCGCTTCAGATCATGCACCGAACCAAATGATAGATACAACCTTTTCTCGACCATCTTCCTTGCCTTGAGGTATGAAATAAACTTACCCTTCGGCGATCTTTGCATTCCCTTTCCATTCTATAATCGGCTCGCCTGGAGGTGAAATCGAACCAACTTCTCTCTACAATCAACGCGTTGGCAAAACAAGAAGCCAACCAATCCATGCCCATAATGACATCAAAGTCGGCCATATCCAACGCTATCAAATTCGCTAAGGTATGACGGCTATATATCACCACCGAACAATTTTTATACACACGCTCGGCTATAACCGAATCCCTACCGGTGTAGCTACCTCGAATGGTTCTATCGGCTCGATTCTATCCCTATTCTATTAGCAACAAGAGGGGATATGTAGGACAAGGTGGAACCTGGATCTATCAAAGCATATACATTACGAGAAAAAGACCGATAGTATACCAGAATAACATCCGGTGACGCCTCACGATCACGCTTCATCGCCAAAGCATATATGCGGTTCAAGGACCGCCGAACTAGAAACTCGCCACGACCTCTACCACGGCTTTGGCGTCGACTACCCCCACTGGGCGATAGCTATAGATGACGATTTAACCAAAGACTGACCCAGAGGCCGAACCACCACCGAACCACCTATGTTGGGACACTCTTCATTATATGGCCCTCGACGGCCGCAAGAGAAGCAAGCACCGTGGTCGAACGACATTCCCAATATGAAACTTACCACACCGAGAGCACCGAGGATAAGGTGGTCTCAATCGACTAGTGGCCTGTTCCTCGAGAACCCGAAGCCTCGGAGCTCTGTCCGGCCTCGAATACCCGGCGGTCGAACCTCCCGCCGTAGATCGTAGAGGAGCACTCTGGCCGGGTGAGGTGAATATCGACTCTTCTTTGGGCCCATCGCCTCGACACTCGCCGGAATAAGGCCGACCTAGCCCTCTTATCTTTGGTCCCCGTCATGACCTCTGCCTGGTGTAGTCCTCTATGTCGGTCCTCAACCCCTGTGCATATGCCTGGACACGAGCAATATCCATACCCGGTCAAGAGCTACCGCCATACAACCATCGATCGGATAATGGTCCAAATTTCATCACAAAGCGATGCACCCTATCTGCCATATCTGCTACAATAGTGGGTGCATATCTGGCCATTGAATCAAACTCCAGGCTATACTCACGAATGGTCCTGCCACTCTGCCTCAACTGTAAGAATTTGTCCACTCTAGCTCTCCTCATCTCTGGAGGCAAGAAGTGACCAAGGAAGGCCTCTGTAAACTCATCCCATGTAGCTGGAGGAACATCCTCTCCTCTAGACAACTCCCAAGACTCGTACCAGTTTGTAGCTATATCCCGCATTCTATACGAAGCCAACTCCACAGACTCAGTCTCTGAAGCCCTGATTACCCTCAAGGTACGCTGCATCTGCCGGATAAACTCCTGCGGGTCCTCCTGGTGAGACCGAAAAACTACGGAGGGTTACAACTCAAGAAATCACGAACCCTCAAACCGCCGGACCTAGGGTCGGCTCCTGGTCCTCGTCTGCGGTTACGTCTCGCTACCAAGCTAGTCGGCGGTGAATCGCATCTCTCATGGCCTGTCCTCGCCCCGGTGAAGAATCGAGGCTCAGTCTTGGGGCCTCGAAGCGTGATGTTGCCCCTGAGCTGGAGCCTCTGGTGGTGGCGATGAAGCGAGCTCGCCGACCGGGCATAGTCTCCGGCATAGACCGGGTACGGGACCTAGTAACTCTCAATCTGGTGGTATCCCCTGTTGTAGACTTGCCCTTCGTCGGGCCGTCGCTTTCTTCTGAGGCATAGCCGTAAACATCGTAAGTCGTCGAGAAAAGAATTATCCTAATAACATAGATCTATTGCACGATCTAAGAGATGAAAAAATAGAAACCAATCCTAGATGCCTGCGACCTCCTGCGTATAAGTATGGTGCACAACATACCCATACGCAAGACTCTACTAGACACGGCCTCAGACATTCCGATGACTAATCGCTCACGATACCACTTTTGTCACGACCCGACCCGACGGACGCGACTAACCGCCTAATGACGTCATTACACTAACTCGTCACACATAATCCAACTAACACTTAATGAGTTCGAAATTCGGCAAAGATAACGCCGCAATAACAACATATGCCAGGGTAGGCGAGCCGACAAGGTCGCTTTACCCCGAATGTACCGCCTCCCGAGGAGTCACAACTAGCCAACACAATATACGTGCAAGCCGACAAGGCCGCCAACAGATAATATAACATATACAGGAACACCCCAACATAGAGTACAATGATATGGTGACCAAAACAGAGTTATCACCCTTGCATAAGTACCACCCACCACTGTCTCCAGACCTCTATAAGAAGCACAACGACATATGACGGGACAGGGGCCCGTCGTGCCACTAAATACAAACATAAGTCTAAAAGAGGTTCGGTACCAAAATGACAAAGCTCTGGATCAAAGGAGCTTCCTAACCTCACGAGTAGGGACCTAAACCGGAGGATCACCAAATCGAGCACTGTACTGCGGGCATGAACGCAGCCCTCGAGGAAAGGGTCGATGCGAAATAATGTACTGAGTATGTAAACATGAAATACTGCATATGAGATCATAAGTAGCCAACAGAAACAGGAGATCAGTATAAAAGTCAGGATCCAAGTCCAACTGTGCCATAAACAATAAAAGTCAGTTGCCTTATAAAAATGAGAGTCAAGTCAAGAAAACATGAGTGCATGTCCATATACATATATATATATATCTGTAACATAACCCGGCCCACTAGTGCGGGACTCGGTGGAATCATATCATAACCCGGCCCATGCTGGGACTCGGTAAAGTCATCTCTCATCTATGGATCCATCCTACGTAACCCGGCCCTCTAGTGAGGGTCTCGGTGAACAATGCAAGGCTGTGCACGAGTCGTAACCCGGCCCGGGACTCGGTGAGGTGAAGTAGTAACACTTAGCACGAGTAGATATCGTGAGTAACCATATGCAAGTAAAAATTATCATCTGACTCTCAATAAAATCATTGTAATAATGTCATAATAAACTCTTTGCTGAAAAATCATAGGCACTTCTCATAACAATCTTCTTTAAGAATTAAACTGTATAAGAATCAAGTACGTCCTCCGTACCCTCATTAAATAAAAATCATGCCAAAGAAAGAAGGAATAGTTCACATACCTCTTAGACGAACTAATCAACTCTATATTAGAGTACGTCTCGATTTAGAACTTCAACCTATAATAATGGTAATACGTTCGTCAATTCTATGATCGCTAGCATACTTTATATCGAATAACGACTTCTTATCTTATAAAAATTCGGGCAGCACTTCCCCTGTTTATACATGTTTCCACAACTTCCAAACGAGGCTAATAACATCAATAAACAAGAACCAACTAAGGGCACAACCAAGACAACAATAAAGGGAATTTACACACCCACTTCTCATGTAAATTTAGCCTCTTAATCCACCTTAAAAACAGCCCATGTTTCAACAACAACGAGGGTAGAATGTGAAGCTTTTCTATGCCTTTCCACACCCTTATTCCTTTAGGACTTACCTTAGAAATTACCACACTTAAACATGCATAATGGTGACTAAATTTTCAGAATTATAACACCACAAAACAGCCCCTAAAACAGTCCATATACATCACAACATGTCCAACAATTTCATGCAAGTTCTTGGCCACAACATGTCATAATTCCATAACTCTTATCGTAATTCCTATAATCCAATTTCGGATTTTAATACTTCCATATAACTAATTCCAACTAAATCTCCATGTTTCCTTTCAATTTCATCATGCAATTAGTGATAATAATAACAACAATCACCAACGAATCCAACAACGCCAAAATCTATCCCAAATTGGCAACTAGCCCAAAATGGTCACATGCAATGCTTAAATTCCAATTCTTCCTTAACACAAATTCATTACCTTAATTCTAACAACATGCATTCCAATTATATCATAGAAAGAAGAATTTTTATACCTCAAATTCGTCAAAACAGTCCGCAAATTTTCTGCCACTGTTTTGTCCGAAAATCCCCACTGTTTTGTAATTTTCTCCTCCTTTTTGTTCACTTCTTCAACCTCAATTGCCATGCAAGTGTTCTACAATGTTAAGCCATCATCCCTACACGTTTTTCTTCCAAAATTTCATCCCAAAAATTCGAAATTTCTGGGCAGATTTCGGCCCAAGCAGTGGCTGTTTTGCCACTGTTTTTGGTGTTGTTTTGCTTCTAATTTTTGGTGAAAAATGTAGTCTAGGAAGAGAAGATAACAACCTTAATTTTGGTTATGGGTGGAGGGTGATTTTCGGATTTGTTTGGAGGAGAGAATGAGAGGAGAGTTTGGTTTTTTGTTTAAGTGTAGGAAGAAGATGAAGGGGTAAGGTTATATGAAAAAATCTGATTTTTTTCCCTTTACACTTTGGCCCCCAAGTTCTTCAATTAGTAAATCTCAAACCCACTTCTTTTAATTCCCGAGAATTTCATAAGCCTCGTATCCTCAATGTCATAATTATTATTTTTTTACAATACTAGTCCATAACTCCGTTGGAATAAATTCAACTACTAGGATTAATTCTCGTCGTCACGTGTATAGCACTAAAGAAAAATTATTCCGGGATAACATCCGTTTATACACTAATTTCCCGTATTAACATATGTAAGCGTTCCTTATATTCAATATCCGAATCTTGCTTTCTTAATGACGTTCCTAATTATCGTCTTAAATCTTACGAGGTGTAACAAATACCTAGGCCGACATCGAGTTAGTCCGACGCGCCGGCATGTGCGAAAGTTTCCGGCCACTTTTTCAGGCAATTCTTCTTTCTATCAAAGTTGCCAGGTGATTTCGAGCACAACTATGTAATTTTCGAGCAGTTTCGATCACATTTCACTTCGCTGGTAGTATTCCGGCGATTGCTCCAACTTTCGGCTACTGTTCTGGCGTCTTCAACCCTTTTTTTTTGGGTCCTTGTGATGCGCCTGACTTTTTCGACCGTAACCTAACCATTTCGAGCAGTTCCGACATCTAAATTTTCAAATATGGTCTTATTTGTCACTTTCCGGCATCATAATTACTTTTCTTGATCTTCACTATTTGAGCAGGTATGTTTGTGATTCTTTAAAAGCCTATCAAACATCTGAAGAGTGTGAAACCCTTCCAAATTCATTTTGCAATTTTCAATCATAAAGATGTCTTTTGAATTTGATAATTGTAGCTCCAAAAACAGGAAAACTGGAAATTCAAGTCCTATGATTATTTCACCCTTAATAAGGAGATTAGGAAATCAACATCACAGTCTAAAAAATCGACGAAGAAGGTCTTTTTGGAAGATCTAGACTTAAGTATAGTTATTGTCATAGGCTTAGACACGAGTTCTCGACCTAAGTGTAGTTATTGTAATATGTTTGGACACACTCGTGAGGTATGCTATTCTCTGTATGGTCGACCACCCAAGAATGCTCATGTTGCTCAGACTGCCACTACAAGTAATCAACAGATTTATTTATCCGAAGAAGAATAAAATGAGTACCTTCAGTATCGAACACGTAAGCAGACATCTCCACAAGTAGCCTCAGTCGCACAATCTAATATCATTGGATCGTGGATTGTAGACTCGGGTGATTCAGATCATATTTCTGGTGATAAATCACTTGTCGGATATTTTAATTATTCATCTTCTCTTCCTTCTATTACTTTAGCCAATGGGATCCAAACAAAAGCAAAAAGAGTTGGACAAGCTAAACCCATATCTTCTGTCACTTTAAATTCTATTCTCTATGTCCTTGATTGTCCTTTTAATCTTGGGCGGTCAGTCGTTTGACTCGTGCCTTAAATTGTGTCATACTATTTCTTGGTGATTTTTTTATTATGCAGGACCGCAGTACGGGACAGATGATTGGGGTAGAATATGAATCATAAGACCTCTACTACCTCACCTCTATTCATAAATCCTCCATAGCAGGTCTAGTTATAGATCCTGCATACTTAATCCATAAATGATTGGAACATCCGAGTCCATTCAAGCTATAAAAGATGGTGCCTAGTTTGTCTAGTCTGTCCAAATTAGATTGTGAGTCATGTAAACTTGGGAACCACACTCGCACTACCTTTCCACGTAGTGCTGAGAATCGTGCAAAGTCTATTTTTTCAATAGTTCATAATGATATTTGGGGTCCTAGTAGAGTCAATTGACTTTTATTTGTTAGTTTCATTGATGATTTTTCCCGATGCACTTGACTATTCTTAATGAAAGATCGTTTTGAGTTATTCTCTATATTCAAGAGTTTGTGTTGAAAGACAAAATCAATTTGGTGTTTCTATTAGTGAGTCAATTCACATTTTTTTAGTCTCAACCTTACTTTAGGTCTTCTTCTGATCATCTTGATATCTCTGAGGTCTTACCTATGCCTCAGGTTTTACCTACATTGACCTTTGAAGAATCTACAGTTATTTCTACATTTTTAGTCACAATGCCATCACTTCTGACTTATCGTCGACCGCATCCATCATCAGACCCAACATCATGTCCAGATGATTCATGTCCTATTCTGTCTCCTCCTGATCAGTCAATTGCACTTCGGAAAGGTAAACAATCCACTCGTAATATTAACCCATATTATACCCTTTTAAGTTATCATCGTCTATCATTATGCCTTTGTATCATCATTGTCCTCTGTCCCCATTCCTAAGCTTACAGGTGAAGTCCTTTCTCATCCCGGACGAGGACATGCTATGATTGATGAGATATCTGCTTTACACAGGAGTGGTACTTGGGAGCTTGTTCCTCTTTCTTCTAGTAAATCTACTGTTGGTTGTCATTGCATTTATGCAGTCAAAGTTGGTTCGGACAGCCAAGTTGATCGGCTAAAGGCTCACCTTGTTACGAAGGGGTATACACAGATATTTGGGCTTGATTACAATGATAATTTCTCTCCCGTGGCTAAAATAGCATTTGTCCGTCTTTTTCTATCCATGGATGTCGTCCGCCATTGGCCTCTTTATCAGTTGGACATTAAGAATGCTTTTTTCCATAGTATTTTGAAGAGGAAGTTTATATGGAGCAATCACCTGATTTTATTGCTCAGGGAGTATAATCTGGTGTGTCGATTGCGTCGGTCACTTTATGGTCTGAAACAGTCTCCTCGAGCCTGATTTGGTAAATTCAGCACAATAATTCAAGAGTTTGGCATGATTCGCAGCGAAGCAGATCATTTTGTGTTTTATCGACATTTTACTCTAGATATGAGTATTTATTTGGTGGTTTATGTTGACGATATTGTTATAACTGGCAATGATCAAGATAGTATCACTAATTTAAAGCAACATCTCTTTCAACATTTTCAAACTAAAGATCTCGGCAGACTGAAGTATTTTCTAGGTATTGAGGTTCCCCAATCCACGTTAGGTATTGTTATTTCGCAACGCAAGTATGCCTTAGACATTCTTGAGAGGACATGAATGTTGGGATGTAAACCCATTGATACACCTACAGATCCGAATGCTAAAGTCCTGCCAAGACAGGGGGAGCCACTCAGTGATCCTTGAATTATCTCACAGTGATTAGACCTGACATTTCGTTTCCTGCGAGTGTTGTAAGTCGGTTTATGGATTCTCCATGTGATAGTCACTGGGATACAGTTATTCGCATTCTGCGATATATTAAGTCAGCTCCAGGTAAATGACTGCTTTTAGAAGATCAAGGCCATGAGCAGATCGTTGGATATACATACGTTGATTATGCAAGATCACCCTCTGATAGACGTTCTACATCCGGATATTGTGTTAATAAGAGGTAATTTGGTGCCCTAGAAGTGTAAGGAACAGAGTGTCGTTGCTCGATCTAGTGCTGAATCAGAATATCGAGCAATGGCTGTAGCAATTTGTGAGCTAGTTTGGATAAAGCAGTTGCTCAGAGAACTAAAATTTGGAGAAATCAGTCAAATGAAACTCGTGTGATAACAAAGCAGCCCTTCATATCGCATCAAATCTGGTATTTCATGAGAGGACTAAGCACATTGAGATTGACTGTCACTTTGTCAGGGGAGAAAAACCCTCCGGAGATATTGTTACTAAATTTGTGAAGTCGAGTGATCGGCTTGCGTATATTTTCACCAAGTCACTCAGTCGTCCTCATATTAGATACATCTGTAACAAGTTCGGTATATATGACTTGTATGCGCCAGCTTGAGGGGGAGTGTTAGAATAGGAATAGGAATAGGAATATGATTTGTATATAGTATCCTACATGAAAAAGGATTGAGATGTAGTGTCTATAAATAGGGCTCAATGTAATAATGTAGATACACAATTCAACAATATATTTTTCTCTCATAATTTCTCACATAAACAAAGATCAAAGGATAAAAAAGAGAAAAGTTGTCGTGTAGGTGGGGGGTAAATTTTAATATAGCTTCTATACCGTTAAATTAGGTTAATGGTACTGATTATGCAGAATTTAACGCTAATGAAGTATCCAGAATGGTATAGGCTCAAGTACATAAGTATGAATATATTATTCAGTACAACTTTTCCTTTCGAAGGGAGCCTTTGAGTAACTGGTAAAGTTGTTGACATGTGACCTGGAGGTCACGGGTACAAGCCGTGTAAACAGCCTCTTGCAGAAATGCAAGGTAAGACTGTGTACAATAGACCCTTGTGGTCCGGTCCTTCCCCGGACCCCACGAATAGTGGGAGCTTAGTGCACCGGGCTGCCCTTTTTTAATAACTTTTCCTTTCCTTCCTGATCTATAGACAGTTCCCATTGAGCAATCCCATCTGGATGATAAGATCTGCTATCTGAAGGCATCTGTACAAACTGTTAATTGAAAGGAGTGTAGGAACACAATAGATAAAATAAGTGGAAAAGTAATTCCAGGCTTCCAGCCATTAAATAGACTCTCTACTCGCTGCTTTTGAGCATTTTAACAATAATGCATATGATGACTTCATTTAGAACAACAGGCCTTTCTCCATTTTCAGTCATAAGTAGTATCTTCTCTTTGATGACTTAAATTTCTCGAAGGCCAGTGGCGCACGATACGGAACACTGTGCCTGCTCCTGTACCCTCTTAAATACCAGGCTTTTGTCTGCCGGCGGGTTCGAACCCATGACGTGCACCTAACCCATGCTTCATGAGTTGCACTCTTACCACTAAAGCAACACGACAACAACAACAACATACCCAGTGAAATCCCACAATGTGGGGTTTGGGGAGGGTAAAGTGTACGCAGGCCTTACTCCTCCACCTTCCAGACTCTTACCACGAAAGCAAAGTAGTAAATTTAATTTCACTTTTCCTGCTGATGCTTACTTCTGCAATGTTTTGCTTTATACTTCGTCTGTTCATAATATACTCCTGTATCATTTTATGTCTTAGTTTGACTACGCACAAAGTTTAAATATGGAAGACTTTTGAATCTTGTAGTCTTAAACTAAAGATGTCTATAAGTAACAAAATGTCCATTTGAATCTTGTGGTCTTAAACGTGCCATGTGAGATGTTGAAATTAAAGAGTTTCTAAATATAGAAAGTAATATTTCCTTTTGAACAGGCTAAAAAGGGAAGTAAAACACATAAATCGAAACAGAAGGGGCAATATATAAGCGCAAGTAACATTTTAAACTGTTTCCAATCAAAATACCTTGTTATAAAATGAACTCGGAGGTGAGTAGCTCTTTTAGGTACTTGAGTTGCTTGTATACTTGCTTTGATGATTCTGTGCTCCATAGATTTACTTAAGTAGAATTTTTCTGGGTTTCAAGGGCTGGGGGCTGTAGGACTCACCTCAAAAGTAGACCTCAAGGTTGCATGCTGTGTTCCCTAAAACATTATGATGGTAATGTAAGTATGAGAGGAATAGTTTATAATTGCAATGGGTTGTCAAATGCCTGAGTGGCAACTCTTCTGGCCCTAAATTTGTGAATACAAGTAGCAGACTAAATTGGACAAGTAGGAACTGCAAACACAAGTTTTTTGGTTTATACACAAGGACTTACTCATCTGTCTTACTGCACTACCTTTTCCCTATTCTCTGTTTTAGACTCATATCACTGAATGCCTAATTTCTATCTGGAATTGCTTTTGCAGGTATTAGGGCTAGTGCAGAGAAATTCATTGAAGAAACATGTGCTATGAATATAAATCAACTTATATCAAATAAGTCTCGAGCGATTAATAAGAGTTCTGTGTCTCAGCTTTTCATCTCGTTCATTGCAAAGGTAGTAAGTGGTCTGGGGTTCTATTGTCTGTCGTGTTTGTCATATGATGTTGAACCTATAGACTGTTTTGATATTTTCTTTTATGGATAATTATTACAATCTTGAAAAATGAACAATGTTGCAAGAAATTAACTTTATTACTCTATGTAGTTCTGCGACATCAGTTCAAAAGCCTCTGCTCAAGCAATTAGTCCATTTACTGGCCAGTGGGAAGACATTGAGAGCAACATGAGATGGCTGCCTAAAACATACACTATATTTGTAAAATCTCTCTTACACACCTCTTTTTTCCCATCATGCATAAGAAGCAAAGAAAAGGATAAACCAAAAAAGGCATTAAAAAGCTGCTGCAGGTCTACACCTTTTATTAATATTCTTATTCAAGTTGCTATGTCCAGGTTGAGGATCCCTTTGAGCAGCCAGTTAATTCAGCAAGGAGTGTAAGCAGTAAACAACTAACAAGAATAGAAGAAGCATTCAGGAGGACCCACTTTATGCTTATTTCGTCGAATCAAAACCAGAATGAAGTTATTTCTATTATTGTTAGGCCACATGTATCGAAGTTTATGGGAACACCTAGAAACCAAAATAACTACAGTAGAAATGGCCTTGGGCCGCAAGTGCAGGCGCGGAGAGCTATAAAGCCACCATTACAAGCACAACATCAGCTTCAGGCACAGAGCTATAAAGCCACCATTTCAAGCACAGCATCAGCTTCAGGGGCAGAGAGCTATACAGCCACCACTACAAGCACCACCTCGGTTTCTGGCCACGGAGCTATACAGCCACCAGTACAAGCACATCAACTTCAGGACAAAAAGGTTAACAGGAATCTGAATTCTACACAAGCTATTCGTGATCAAACACAGCCAGTATGGAGGCCAAAATCTGACATAGGAGTGTGAATTGGACTTGTGCTGCTGAAACTAAGCATCCATTCAAGTGCTTTTACTTTTCCTTTTCCTTTTTTTGGGTTATGGGGAGGATAATGATAGCTTGGGTCCAGAAAGACTAATGAGTCTATTTACCAATTGCAGAGGACAATTGTCCCTCAAGGACATCTGATAAAATTGGAACGATATAGAAAAGAAAACACTTGATAATACATATTGCTATGTGCTACCAGCACTATTAATGGTGGATGCCGATGCAATGCATCACTTCCAATATGTTCTCTTAGAGGAACCTTCCCCCTTAGCATGCTTGAAATTATTATGGTGGTAGTATATTATAAAATGATCAAATAGTAAATGTATAGTTAAGTAAGATCAAATTCATCCATAGATTATATCAGGGCATTTCGTAAGTTGTACTAAACCATAGGTACACAGAGTCTAATTCAGTACCTTGTTTGCTTTGCAAGTAGATTAATTTATATTAACTTTGGCCCTAGGCTGAATATCGACGCAGGAGTTAAGATTTGTGGTTCGTACAGTATGTTAAAAACACTACTCTCAATGTCTTCTCGATGTTCTATAAAAGAAAAAGAAAGAGTTCGTTGCTTTATCAATACTTACGCTCCTCTAAACAGAATGTCACCATGTAGATCACACGTTATTGTCTCATGACGCTTGTGGTTTATACACAACTTTTTCAAATTTAACAGTTACAAGAGCAAACAATAGCTGTTAGGGTTTAGGATTTCAGGCTATGTGGTCCAAACAATAGCAATGCACTATGTAGACCAGCATGCTTCAGCTCCATTTATTGCAGAACGATGCAGCTTTGAGTAATCACAATCTATTCACATCTCCATACGGTCTCCTGCTCTCCCAATGAAAGCACAGGATCAGACATCATTTGATTTCCCCTTTCGAGCACTGTTCAACTTAGGCTCATAAAAGACGCTTCTCACATGTCAATATTTTGAAACTTGCATGAGGACCCTCAGATGTGTCCTCAGTGATACATGCCAACCTATGGCTTTTCCGATTTTCTGAAGTTCATCCATAACAGCAAGAGTATTAGCGAATATTCTCCGAATATTCACAGTATATTTTGTAATTATGGTAGATGTATAGTTAAGGTAACTTAGGATTCTTATTGTATTACGAATCAACCTCTGTACAACTATATATATTGTGATTAATGAAAGGAATCCCTAAGGGAAATTATTCCAATCTTACATGGTATCAAGAGTCAAACCCTTAATCCCTACTCTTCTCTTTTCCCTTCCTCTCGGCCGACACCACCCAAAATTTCATTTTTTTTTCCTCTCGGCCGACGGCAACAATTTGCCACCATGTCTCGCCCTACTTCCCCACCAATTCCGGTTCTTCCACTGGCACTCTTGACAACCCCCCTCAACGTTCATCGTCTTCTTTTCATCTGGCATTCGCCGTTACCAACATCAAGAATTTTATCCCTATAATTCTTGACCAAGAAGACTGTCAATATTCCATGTGGATAGAACTGTTCTATATTCATGCATGTGCGTACAATGTGCTCGACCATATTGATGATTCTGTTCCTCGTCCAACCGATGTTGCAGACTCGACCTGGCGTCGCCTTGACACCATCGTCAAACAGTGGATCTACGACACCATCTCTAAAGACTTGTTGTGTACTATCATGAAAACAGGTGCTACGGCACGTGAACTTTGGGTACGGTTAGAAGAAAATTTTCAGGATAATAAAAATACTCGGGCCATGTATTTGGAAGAGCAGTTCAACAATACGCGTCTCAAGAATTTTAACAACATGTCTGAATACTGTAAACAACTGAAACTCATAACCGATCAACTTTCCAACGTAGGGACATCTGTTTCAGAAACCAAGATGGTACTTCAACTAGTTGCGGGTTTATTGAAAGGTGAATATGATACACTTGCTACGATGATTCAACAGGCCGACCCCCTACCAAGCTTCAACAAAGCACGTTCGCAACTTTTGTTGGAAGAGACCCGTTGTGCTAAACAAGAGGAGCACAATCATAAGGCATTAGCCGTTAACGGCATGGCAACACCGGCGGCTACGCCCCAGCCAACAGGTCTCTTCCAACACCGGCGGCCACGCCCCAGCCAACAGGCAAGCCCACCAGTCCACACAACAGGCCCACCTGTCCTCGGCCACTCAATATCCGTAAGCCAGCAGCCTGGCCCCCACTGATTTGGGCCAGGCCTTCAACACACTGAACCTTCAACATCCCGATGATAATTGATACATGGACACCGGAGCCACATCTCATCTCACCCAGTCGTCAGGTAATTTATCTCAAATGCATCAGTTAAAGTGTCCTCAATTTATTATTGTTGACAATGGGCACCACATTCCAATTGAAGGTTACGGTAACACACATACCAAACATCCCCACCCATCTTTCTCCATAAATCATGTCCTCTACACCCCTAATATCATTAAAAAATTAATCTCTGTTAGAAAATTCACTCGCAATAATTCTGTATCTGTTGAATTTGACCCTTTTGGTTTTTTTGTGAAGGATCTCAATACGGGAAAAATTCTTACGCGCTGCAATAGTGTGGGAGACCTCTACCCCTTCACTCAATCTTCCGCTATCATACCACATTCACCCATCTCCCTTGCAGCTATCTCTCCATCAACTTGGCATAACAGACTTGGACACCCAGAAGACCCTGTCTTTACTTTTGTTAGAACTAATAAGCGTATTCAATGTAATAATGGGAAACTTGCCCAACACTGCTTTTCTTGCCCGCTCGGCAAGCATAATCGTCTTCCATTTAGGTCATCCAACAGTGTTACTTTTTCTCTATTTGATATTGTTCATGCTGATTTGTGGACATCTCCGGTTGTTAGTTCCTTGTGTCACAAATTTTATCTAGTATTCTTAGATGATTTTTCACACTTTGTCTGGATTTACCCACTAAAATTCACATATGAAGTTTTTGCCAAGTTCCTTAAATTTTAAAAATTCATTAAAACACAGTTTGAAAAATCCATAAAATCTTTCCAATGTGACAATGGACGTGAATTTAATAACTCCGCATTTCACAATTTCTGCTCCAAACAAGATATGTTTTTCCATTTTTCTTGTCCCTACACTTCATCTCAAAACAGAAAGGCTGAACGAATTATACGCACCATCAATAACATGGTTCGTACCTTATTGTTTCATGCATGTCTTCCACCACCATTTTGGGTCTATACTGTTAAAATGGTAGAGTACCTCCTTAATATTTTACCAACCAACACTCTCCAAAATAAGACCCCAACCGAAATCTTATACCGTAGGTTCCCATCCTATGACCATCTCCGCATTTTTGGCTGCCTATGCTACCCCAACCTATCCTCCACTGTACCTCACAAACTCGCCCCACACACCACGCCCTGCATCTTCGTGGGTCTCTCTTCTACTCATCGGGGATACCTGTGCTATGACATAGCCACTCGTAAAATTATTATCTCACATCACGTCATATTTGACGAGAACTTTTTCGTTCTCAAACCTCCAAAAATTTCAAATCACGGATTACAACTTTCTCGATGAGCCGAGTCTGTCCCCTATTCTCCAGTCGATGTGCCACTGGCAGCCTACTGTTCCAACGAAGCCTGCACTAGCAGCTCCATCCCCACCACTATCCAGCGTCGTCTCCGCCCAACAACCTCTCAGCTCTCGATCGAACACCCCACTGATCGACCCACCCGTGTCTCCTACCCAACCAGAACCATTGCTGCCTCCAGAACCCGCAAGCCAGCAGTCACAAAACCCAGATCAACACCACTACCTACCCACCGTATGGAGACTCATGCACAACACGGGATTTTCAAACCCAAAGTGCATTTTAACCTCTCCACACAAACCATATCACTCATTCCAAAAAATCCAAAACTAGCCAAACTGGACCCTAATTGGAATGTGGCCATGTGCGAGGAATTTAATGCTTTAACCAAGCAGAACACTTGAGATTTGGTACCTAGACCGGACGGTGTGAATGTTATCCGGTGTATGTGGCTATTTCATCACAAGTACAGAGACAGTGGTGACTTGGAGCGGTATAAGGCAAGACTGGTTGGCAATGGCACTAATCAGCAGGAGGGTATTGATTGTGGTGAGACATTCAGTCCGGTTGTTAAACCGGCTACTATTCAGACTGTTCTTAGTATTGCTATGGGCATGCAATGACCGATTCATCAGGTTGATGTCAAGAATGCGTTTCTTCATGGGGATTTGAAAGAAACTGTGTACATGCATCAGCCCCCTGACTTTGTTCATCCGGTAGTCCCGCAGTTTGTATGTCATCTCATAAAGTTATTGTATGGCTTGAAACAAGCACCCCGCGCTTGGTATGATCGTTTTTTCAGGTATCTTATGCAAATCGGATTTATATGCAGCAGGTGTGATAACTCTCTCTTCACTTTTCATCGAGGTAGCAACACTGCTTATTTGCTATTATATGTGGATGACATTGTTCTTACTGCCTCCTCTGACGGTTTGAAGAATGAAATCATTGCTCTACTCAAAACTGAATTTGCTATGACTGACTTGGGCAAGCTGAGTTATTTCTTAGGTATATCCGTGACCAGATCTGCAGCTACTATGTTTTCATGTCAGCGCAAATATGCGGAAGAGATAGTGCATAGGGCCAAGATAGCAAATTGTAAAATTATGCTAACTCCGGTTGACTCGAAATCCAAGCTCAGTGCCAATGAGGGTGCGCCAGTTTCTGATCCCACCCTATATCGGAGTCTTGCAGGTGCCCTTCAGTATCTTACATTCACTAGGCTTGATATTGCATATGCCGTTCAGCAGGTGTGTCTGTTTATGAACGACCCTCGAGAGTCCCATTTTGCGTCCCTCAAACGTATTATCAGATACGTTAAGGGCACACTGGACTTTGGACTGCATCCCTACCCCTCTACCCCAACCAAGTTACTCTCATACACGGATGCAGATTGGGCAGGATGCCAGACACACGTAGCTCCACCTCAGACTACTGTATATTTCTTGGGGATAATCTTATTTCATGGTCCGCCAAGCGGCATGCCACACTATCCCGTTCAACTGCTGAAGTAGAGTATCACGGAGTTGCTAATGTCGTTGCTGAGATCTGTTGGCTCCGAAATCTTCTTTTGGAGCTCCAGTGTCCACTACGAAAGGCGTCTATAGTCTAATGTGACAACATATCTGCCATCTATATGTCTCATAATGAGGTCAAACATCAGCGGACCAAACATATCAAGATGGATATTCATTTTGTGCGCGAGAAGGTTGCCCTTGGTCAGATCAAAATATTACACGTGCCTTCCTCCTATCAGTATGCAGATATTTTCACAAAGGGACTACCGAGACATCTCTTCACCGACTTCCGATCCAGCCTTAGCGTTCGGCCTCCTCCCGCTCCGACTGAGGGGGAGTATTAGCGAATATTCTCCGAATATTCATAGTATATTTTGTAATTATGGTAGATGTATAGTTAAGGTAACTTAGGATTCTTATTGTATTAGGAATCAACTATTTAAAGTAACTTAGAATTCTTATTGTATTAGGAATCAACCTCTGTACAACTATATATATTGTGATTAATGAAAGGAATGCCTAAGGGAAATTATTCCAATCTTACAAAGAGAATCACGTATGTATACCCGTCCATCCGGTCTTAATATCCGTTCCATTTCAAGCATGATTGCGGATAAATTGCATCTGATACACCAAAATCAAACAGAAATTCATGCAAAGTATTCTTAATATGCTTACTAAGAAACCCCTACTTCACTAACAGTAAGACACCATCATTAACTTGGGGTGGAGCTACAGTATCATATTGGAGAAATATCAAGAAGGTTACAGTGTACCTTTTTCTTTCAATGGAGAAGAGACCATGCGCATGCAATAAGTCACAGGTTCTTGGGTAAGTATCAAACGGTTCACACCTGGAAAATTGCAATCCAGCCAGATTTTCTACCTCAAAATATCACATATCAAAAACAGAACATCCAAGCATGCATTTCATCCCACCTACTTTTCCAAAGAATTGCAAGTACTATAAGCCAGAATACTATATCTCATAGGATTGTGGATGCTACAAAATCACTCAACAAGTATCCTTTCCTTCATCTTCTTATTGGAAAAGGGTAAAAAATGTCCTTAACGTTTGTGATTCATCTCATATTTGCCCTCCGTTAACCTATTTGCTCTGCTTTCTTTATCTCGCTTGTCCTTAGTCCGTCTAGCGCCTTTCGGTTGGGGATGCCCCTAACGTTATCTTTCGTTTCAAACATACCCCTGAACAATTAAAAAGGTCAAAATCTTCCGCTCACACAAACGGTGGAAGCCACATAGTGGCACATTTGGACTTTTTTTTTTATTGTTCAAGGGTATATTTTGGACCTTTTTATTTCTCAAGTGAATGCTTCAAATTATTGTATTTGCTATTAAATAAGTAGTATGACTTATCTTTCTAACAAAGAAACACAACAATAACTACCAAATTGAAATTATTCATTCAAGAAATTAAGACATGTATTTGTTCTATTTGAATATTGAACAAAAAATTCTCATAATTCACTCACTGTGTAAATAAATGGCTAGTACTAGAAATACTCATTCAAGAGAGACAAACTTCTTAATAAATAAGAGGAAGCAATAAATTTAATTAGAAGATAACAAAATTTACCAACATGTCGATAACATGGGTTTTGCTTAGTTCTCTTAGTTTTCTAAACTAATTTTCCCAATTATTGTTTCCTTCTTGCCTCTTGGACTGTGCTTGGTTCTTTTTCCCTAAAATAACTCCAATTAATAAAGGAAGCAATAATTGGGAAAATTAGTTGAGGGAAAAGAACTAAGCACCGTTCAAATTATTATCGTAAGTTTTGTTACCCTCTAATTAAATTTATCGCTTCCCCTTTTTACAACAACAACAACATATCCAGTGAAATCCCACAACGTGGGGTCTGGGGAGGGTAGAGTATACGCAGACCTTATCTCTACCTTGGTAGGTAGAACGGTTGTTTCCGAGAGACCATCGGCTCAAGGCAAAGCACAAGCACAAGCACAAGCAAAGCAAGAGAAACGGTCAGATCCGGACAAGAAATTTAAAGCAGTATGAAAATGCTGGTATCAAAAGCGACTAAGACATGATAACGCATTCTGAAAAAAAGAAGCAGTAACTAACGCATGTAAATAAGATAAATAAAGTACACTAGAGAACACATAACAACAGAAATCAAACGACAGGGGACTATAAAACAATATTGAGCCTACTAGTATGATAGGTTAAGCGGGCCTACAATAATAACATTACAACTACCAGTTTGTAAGCGTAAGTAGGACTACGCTCGACTACCTATTAATCTTCTACCCTATTCCGTGTCCCCTATCGCATCCCCTTGTTTATCAGGGGAAATTTGTCTCTCTTTGAATGGGCATTTTTAGTACTGGTGATTACTTACACAATGAGTGAGTTATCAGAGAAACTAATAGTATGTGTTTTATTTTCTTGAATGAATAATTTCAATTTTTGTTTCTCTTTGTTTTCTGTATATGCGTTTGTTTATTGGAATGATAAGTTATACGTATTTAATAGAAAATACAATAATTTGAAGCATTTGCACTTGAGAAATTAAAAAGGTCCAAATATGTGCTCTGTGGCTTTCACCCTAAGTGTGACCGGCATATTAGGACCTTTTTAATTCTTCAGGGTATATTTGAGACGAAACATAACCTTAGGGGGCAATTATAATCCGATAGGTTAATGAAGGGTATATATGAGACAAATCACAAATGTTAAAGGCATTTTTGGCCCTTCATCTTTTTATTTTCCCGTCCTCTCAAGTCATATAGGTGTTGGCGATGTGTAGAGACTAGAGACAAAGAACTGCATGGCTCAATGAAATTACAATAGACAAGTATCAGGTGAGCAATTCTTACCAGTCATACATGACTCCAAGCAGTCCACGGTCATATATGATGGGTAAGGTATTTTGGCCACTAACAGGGACAACATTTAGAACCCAGCAATCTAGTTGATTTTCAATCAATGCTGCTGCAAATCTGACAAGAAGGCAATTCATAGACATTCTTTCCAAAAGCTTTAGAAGAGCAGTTCTATGTAGATAAATCAAAGTGAATAACTGTTGGAAATTTGCCTTTGATGGGGAGGTGCGTCCACCCATATTTAATGACTTAAACACTAGGGTTCCGCATATTGGAGGTTTTGTATCTTCACACGTGCATAATGTACTAAGTGAGTAGATGACCGTAGGATCAAATATCGTCAAATTTCGTTGAGAAATGAAAGAGATATTGGTCCACGAAGTAAGATGTTTGCGGCATGGAAATATGGTGTGAGACAAATCTACCACATCGGTGGAAAAATGAAGAATTGTTCTCTTTATAAGTCTCAAAATTGGCTAAGGGTTTGGGACCCCAAGGGGTAACCTATGTGTTTGAAGGAGGGAGGACCTAGGTGTGCTTGGGTTCGAGGCTAAGCCCGCACGCGCCGCCCGTCCGAACTCGGGCTTCGGGCTTCCTTCCTTTTCCATTCTTCAGCAAGTCGTTTCGTGTTTGTTTTCTTCATCAGAATCAACCTATTTGCTTTGTAGTGTTGATTAGTTGCTGTTTTATCTTGAGAGACTACTGTCCGTTAACGTAAAAGCATATATACGGGGTAATCTTGTCTTAAAGACAGAGAGTCATCTCTCGACTCAACCACAGTTGTAACAATCCAAATTTAGTGTTTCTTGATTTCAGGTTATCAAGATTCAACAAGCTTGCGGCAGTTCTGAATATTGGTTATTTGTTTATCCTTTCGAACACTTGTAATATTTATTTACTTCCCGTACTGCTTTACATATCCAACAATAACCACAAAGAGGAAAGCAATAGAGACGGAACAAGTACCCTCCAAAAGCAGCACGCATATCCAACACATTTTTAAGTTTGAAATTCTTCCAGTGCAAGATGCGGACGTAACTTTCAATTATTTCTTTCCAGTATCTTGACTCTGCCCTGAAAAGCTCTTTTCTAGATATATAAGCATCAAGTTGTATGCTCTGGAGCCTCTCTGGTGGATAGTGAAGGCGTGAAGGCCATGTGGTAATATTTGCACCATATCCTTCATCAGGTAGTCTTGTTATACAAGTTTTCAGATCAACATAACTAAAGTGATTATGGAAAGAAGTTAAAAAGGGCTAGAATGACAGAAAAGCATGAATGGAAAATGAACCATTCGACTTTAAGACATCACAAGCTTTTGAATCAGTTTACTACTATAAGGCATCGGAAACTTTTGAATCATTACTGACAGAGATGCTCAAACTTAGAAAAATCCCCAAGACTTTTCAACAACCATAATTAGTAAGGAAATAAGTTGCTATTTTATCAATAACAGTACCTTCCTGCGCGGACTAATTGACTACATGTTGCGGACAGTGCAAGTTAAGTCCATTTGTATAAATGGAAAAGAAAAAGCAAACGACAATTAGAATAAAGAATAATTATCGTTTCATAGACATGCCCTGAATTTTTTTCAAATTTTGAGAATAACTTGATGCTAATAGTTATAAGGTAATCCACTATGGAAAGCACCACTGACACCAGGGACATTAATTCTCTTTTGGTCTATTTCAATCTATGGTTGTCCAACTGGGTGGGCCGGGGCGGGACGGGTCCCGGCGTGATTTGGGGAAGAGTCGGGACCGGAGACCCGGCGGGACTGGCGGGCCGGGCTTAGCGGGACAGGCGGATGTCCCGTCCCGTCCCACATCCAGCCGGAAACGGGTCGGGTTGGGTCGGGGCGGGGCGGGGGGCGGGATTTTATTTTTATTTTTATTGGTACTTGATTTTAAAAAATAATATATATAAACACTTCAATAATTGAACAAGATAGTGTAATAAAAACATCTCAAAGCTGTTTTTGTGCCTCTTATATTATTTAATAGAAATATGATTTTTTTGTAATATAATTTCAAAAGTTGCAAATCACATAGTAAAATTGCAATTAAAAAAATTACATAGTTAACCATACTTTTTCGAATTTCCTCACAATGTCTTGAGGATCTTCGGTTGGAATTGAAATTTGTTGATCAAATTGTTTGACGTCGCTTCATGTTTACTCGGACAAAATTTCGTTGTAGTTGTAGTCTTCTTCTTCGTTGATCTCCGCTTGACCGCACCTTCTACGCTCCGCTCGAATCCAATCTCTGAAAAGAACTGCAATCTCCAATGTGTCTCCCGCCAATGAATGACCGTGCTCTCTTATTTGAAATCTTCCAGCAGAAAAAGCACTTTCAGACGCTGTTGATGAGGCTTGAATGTTCAACACATCTCGGGCCATCTTTGCTAGTGTCGGAAATGTCTTCTCATTCTGCGTCCAGTATTTCAGCAAGTCTTCGTGTCCTTCATCATTGACAATTAATTCGTACGGTACAACACCCTGCAAAACATAAATATCAAAGTCGCTAACTTGTGAATGATGAGGATGTCGCGCACCATATTGAAGCGAGGTGGGCAAAATGTAGGCTCGCTTCCGGGGTCCGGTGTGATAAGAATGTGTCACCAAGGCTTAAGGGTAAGTTCTTGTATGGGGCAGAGTACTCGCCAATCAAGAACGCACAGGTTCAGGAGATGATTGAATTCCTTTCACTTAAAAATCATATTGTGCAAATAAGATAAAAAATTATTTTTAGGGTTATATGGTATGAATTTGTATTTCTTGAATTCAAGAAAGACTATCACACTGGATGACACTGAAATTGCAATGAAACGGTAAGAAAATAGGGAAAACAAAGAAGGGGAGAGGTTCCAGATAAAGCTACTCAAAAGAAGGGTAAGTTCTATCTCGTCTGGGTATTTATAGGAGCATCTTGCTGCTTTAGGTGGTTCCACTACCTTTAACCAATTCTGCAAGCCTTGTCTGCCCGCGCGGCTTTTAGCGCCCACCCAGGCTTTACCACAGGTATATGCTCCGGAGGACGATATCCGCCGAGTTGAGAATCGAACCTGTGAGCCGAAGGTCACAAATTTGACTCTCTGCCAACACGCTGGCCTCTTTGGATGGCCTTGTCCTTACTTAGAATTATGAAATTGGTATCCTCCTTTCTCATGCACTCTCTTTCGAATTTGGTTCTCAAATAACTAGAAATGTGACAAGCTTTCGATTGCATATTGAATTCAGGTACGTTGATGAAATTTGAGCTGATTATGGTGGATCAATTGGTACGAAGATAATTGGGTTGATTTGTCCATGGCAATTTTGTAATTCCAGTCGAGAATAATCAGTTGTTTTTAGTTAATTTTCCCTTAATTAGCATTTCCGGATTTTAGTTATCACTGTTTCATTGATTCATTGTTATTGCGATTGATTGGGTTCATTACAAGATAGTTGAAAACTCCATATGGCATATAAGGGTCTATAGTATAAAATTCCGAATTTTCCCTTGGTTTTGTTAGACGGGTCACATTTTTATGACTATTATTACACTATGTGTTGTGGAAAACTATCACGGCACGGCTCAAACTAGACAGTTTAACCAAATAAAGAAGACTTTTAAATATTGTGATTGTTAACTAAAGATGCGTAGAATGTACCAAAATATATTTAATCATGTGGTCTTAAACATGACATATACTCCCTCCATCCCAAAATACTTGGTGCATTTTTCGTTTACATGCCCCTTAAAAATATTTTTAAGAGTGTATTTTGACTGTATTACCCTCTAAACATATTTCATCATATTATCTCTCCTCAATAAATAGATAATAACATCTTAAATGTTACTAATTAATACAAGGTAAAATGAAAAAAAGCTACTTAATTTTATCTTGGTTAATAAAAACGACAAATATTTTTAGTAAGGACGACCAGGGACGAAGCCAGCCAATTTTTTTCAAGGGGCTAGTACTATATTATACAAATTTTAAAAAGTAGGTAATAATTTAAATTCTAAATAACATAAATAAAAATCGTTCAAAAATAATGAAAATATAATCACAATTTTTCTCGACGAGATTTCGTAGTCTGAAACTGTTGCATAACGGCTTCGTTACAAATCTCATACAAAATTTCGTTATCAATATAATGTACTAATAAATCATTAAGTCAATTGTCCGATATTCGATTTCGCAATCGATCTTTGATGATGCTCATAGTAGAAAAGACGCTCTCTACATTTGCAATAGCAACTGACAAAGTTAATGCTAGTGTAAGAAGCGTGTAAACCAAATGATAGATTCCGTGTCTTTTTATTTCCACCATCTTGTTTGCAAGATCTTCAAAAGGTTGAGGGCTAATATTTTTTGTGGGTGAAATTTTTTAAAAATTATAAATATAATAATAGTAAAAAAAAAATTATTTAGATCTATAGCCTCTAGTGAGGGCATGTGAGGCTTTGTCCATGAGGACGACAAATATTTTGGGACGGTGGAGTAAAAAGTTGAAATTAAAAGTTGTAGGCACGGAACATACTCCCTTTTTAGTCTCAAGACATACCCCAAATTTCTTAAACTTAGCCTTGGCGTTATTGTTTTCCAACACACAAGTCTCGTTTCCAACTCCATAATTGTATTCCATTTCACCCACCACGAAGTCATTCTTCATTACTCCATTCTCGTCCAATAACCCTATCTTCTGCACCCCCGGCGGTGGCGGTGGCGGTGGAGGCGGAATTGAAACTACATATTGCTGGGTGTGGTTAATTAGGGTAGATAAATGAAAAGTCTTGTTGAAATTGGGGGAAATGGAAACAGAAATGGGAGATGGGTTTTGGCGGGAATTGAAGAACATGAGGTGTTGTTGAGAAGCATGATTAGACCAATGTTTGCAAAAGTAGAAGAAAGCGATGGCTAACAAGAGAAAGGCTGAAACTTTTTTGATTACCCTGAGAAGATCTCCACCGCCACTCGGCCGGCCCCTTCATCTTCTACTATTCCAATTTATACGATGTAAGGTACTTAAAAAAAACATATTATTTTATTTGTCTAATAATATAATTTTAAATTTTAATTTTTAAGCTTTATAAAATGATCTATAAACACATAAATATTTTTAATTTATTTTACATCACAAAATTTAAAAATATTTCTTTATTTCTTAAATTATACCGAATCAAACTATATATTATATAAATTAAAACGAGGAGTACTTTGGAGGAGGAAAAAAAACACGATAGTGTGTCATAAACGTCGTTCTAGTTTGGTGAATTGTTTTTGCTTTATTACCAGGAGAAGAAGAAATAATCGAGGTTTGTGTTGTTCAAGGAAAGGGTCTTTTTTTAATCTAGAGGCTATAATGGTTGAAACTATGGGTGGCCAGTGGGCCGGGCTCGGGTCTGGCGGGGTCGGGGTCGGGGCGGGACGGGAGAAGGAGCGGGGTCGGGTATGGCGGGCTCCAGCGGGGTCGGGTTTGGCGGGACTGGAGCAAGTCCCGTCCCGATCCCGATCCCGATCTCGTCGGGCTCGGGTCGGGGCGGGCTCGGGTCGGGATACGGCGGGTTTTTTTTTTTTTTTAAAAAAAAAAAAAATAACATATGTATAAAAAAAACTCAATAAACAAAACAAGATAGTATAATAAAAACATCCCAAGGCTGTTTTTGTGCCTCTTATATTATTTAATAGACATATGATTTTTTTGTAATACAAATACAATTGTCTAAAATCTAAATTGCAACTTTGTGGTGTTGTCCAAAAGTTACAAATTACATAATAAAATTACAATTAAAAAAATTACATTCTCAAAAACTCGTTCTAATTGCTTGATGATTTCATGTGGTTCTTCGGTTGGAATTGGTATTTGTTGGTCAAATTGATCCACGCCGCTTCCACTACCTTGTTAAGATTTCGTTGTAGTTTTCATCATCTTCTTCGTTGATCTCAGGTTGACCGCACCTTCTCCGCTCGCTCGTATCCAATCTCTGAATAATACCGCAATTTCAAAGCATCTCCTGGCTAATGAGTGTTTGTGGTCTCCTATTTGATATCTGCCGTGAGAAAAAGCGCTTTCAGACGATTAGCTGACGACGCTTGAATGTTCAAAACATCTCGAGCCATCATTGAAAGTGTCGGAAAGGTCTTCTCATTCCCCCTCCAGTATTTCAGCAAGTCTTCATGTCCATCTTCATTGATAACTTCTTGATACGGTACAGAACCCTGCAAAACAAAAATATCCAACTCGCTAATTTGGTTAGTAGTAGAGGTACGACCGCACATTCTATTTCGCAGGCGTTCGATACTAGCAGAAATATCATGTCTTTTGTGAGGTTGTATTGAAGATGAAGAAGATGGTATGGAAGCTGGTAAGTTACTAGCATTTTCTTGTTGATAAAATCTATATATATTTTTGCATTGGTGTTCTACGCTAGACAATACTTCTTCTTTAGTTTGTTCAATAGGTGGTGGGTGATTTAGATTTTTGGGACTTGGAGGTGGTAGTACTTCTATACAATCGTAAATAGTTTCAATTAGTGATTTAGTACCGTCTATTTTAATAGTAGGATTTAATACGTAACCAATAATATAAATAGAGGGAATAGGAATAAAATATTTTTTATTTTGAGAAACATTTTTAATAGGTGCCTTATAAGTTGATTTTTCCATATATTCACTAAGTAATAAAAATATTAGAGTTATATAAAATAACATAGTTGAAATAGTAGGATAATATATACCGGAAAATTCTTTTGTTGCTTGAAAAAATTTCTCTAAAAATACAATAAGTTCGGAAATTTTTTCCCAATCACTATCTAAAATCATATCAGCTGGCTTTTTATTATGAGAGTTAAAAAATAAAGTTATAGGTAATTTATAGTCATAAGCAACAAGTAGTTGCTCGTATAAAGAATTCCACCTAGTGGATACTTGTGGAATTTTTCTAAAAGGTAGTCCACAATCATGACAAATTTTTTTATATTCTTTTCTACGTTGTACTTTATTACTTTTAAAAATAAAGTTTATAGCAAATTGTATTTTACTAAGAATGTCTTCAAAAAGTGATAGACCATCCTTTACAATTAAGTTATATATATGGCACGCACATTTTATATGAAAATGGTCTGGAAAAGACGGAGTTAAGCTATTTTTTAAAATTGTAATTGCGTAATTGTTATTAGAAGCGTTATCTAATGTAATAGTCATAATTTTATCGGTAATTCCGTAATAATCGCACACTTGATAAATATTTTCTGCAATAAAAGTACCAGTGTGCCTATCATCTATATATCTATACGCTAAAATACGTTTTTGCATAGACCATTTATAATCTATCCAATGACAAGTTACAGTTAAATAATCATGGCCGTTAGTACTACGACCTATATCAGACGTGATGGATACTTTGCCATTAAAATGATATAATGAAAAACGTAAATATTGTTGATATTCATGCGCGAATTTAAATACATCTCTCTTAACAGTTGATCTAGGAAAACCGTTAAAAGCAGGATTATATATATCTCTAATGTAATGAATAAAATCGGGAGATGAAGGAAATGAAAAAGGCAAACCCTCCACAGCAACTAATTTTGATATTGCTTCCCTATCTCTATGTTTATTGTATTTAGGGCCTACAATTCCCCCCGTCATAGGGTTAATTTGACCTTGTACTTGGTCCGGGACAGTATCAGTATGTGAACCTTGTCCCGATGGAGCGGGCGTTTGCGCACCCGGTTTTGAAGCCTGGTATTGGGCATACCTAGTTGGATGAGCACTTACTACGTGTCTAATTAAACCCCCAGTCCCACCGTGACCTTTTTCAGTTTTAAATTTTAAAACATTTTTACAAATTTTACATATGGCTACTTGATTCTCTACGTCCCTATCAAAAAATGTCCATGCATCCGATTTTAATGGTCGTTTCTTTGGACCTCGCCTCATACTAGGGGAATAGGCGGTTTTTCGGTTGAAGGTGCAGTAGTGGGTGTGTTGTCATCAACACTAGTGGGTATATCATCTAGATCATCGTCTAAATTAAAGTCTTCTTGAGTTCCAGAAAATAGCTCCTGGTCTAAATCTAATGGTATTGTAGGAAAATGTTGAGTATCAACAAAATCATCTGTGTAGGAATAAGATGACTAGAAGAAGTACCCTTGCCTGGGTGCCCCTACTAGAAGAAGCACCCTTACCCTTACCCTTAAACATACCTTTTAATTCTTCCATTTTAATTATGATAATAAATAAATAAATAAATAATTAAAGACAATAAAATTAAGTGATCTAGACTAAATAAACAGACAATAATAATTTAATGAAGGAACGCAGATGTACCAAGCACGACGTAACGTCGACGTGTAATCGAGAGGTTGAAAATTGAAACTTTGCTCGATGGAAGATCCTCAAGCTAGTTGCCAACTTCACTACCAATTCCCAAATGAATAAATAAAATTGAATATTTAGCAAACAATGTAGAATTGTAGAGAGATATATTGAGAAATTAGAGAGATTGTAGGAAGATTTGTGAGAAAGATGAAGAGAAAATGAGTTATTTATAGTTGAAAAATTGGGTTAAAGTGTAAATATAATAACTTATGGGTTAAAAATAAATATTAAGGGTAGGGGGTTGGGGAGGGGGCTAAAATGGCCGTTGGCCAACGGTCATAATCTAAAATGGTCGTTGGTGCAACAACCATTTTTGCAAAGGTCGGGGTCGGGGCGGGCTCGGGCGAGTCGGGTCTCGCGAACTGGGCGGGCTCGGGTCTCGCGGACGAGACATCGTCCCGCCCCGAGTTCGAGTCCCGCCCCGTATTTTTTTTTTGGTCGGGCGGACCGGACGGGCTCGGACGGGCTCGGTCGGGTCGGCCGCCCGCCCAATCGCCACCCTAGTTGAAACTGGAACAAGTATGGGCACGGGTCTTTGAATTTCTTAAGTGTGTTTCTTTATAACAACATTCGCATATCACAAATATTATATTTTATAAATTATTATATTTTACTTTTCTATAATAATATTTTATGTATAACAGTAACAATCAACTTTATAATGTAAAATTACTCTCATATAACAAATATCTTATTTTTTGATAATATAATAATTAATTATTTTTATAAAAATAGAATATCTATCATTACCAATAATAAGTGTAGAGATTTTATTCAAATTTTTTCATACTTTAATAAACTATTTATACTAAATAATATTATATGAATATATATTTCCATCATTCAAAGATTTTCTTTCATTATACAAAGTGTGATTAAGCTTATGATTTAATAACTCAACATGAAAAATTAAATTTCATGTATTTTTTGTCTATAACAGCGAAATATTATTTAAACGTCAATGTTGTTATAGGTGTATAACAGTCATCCACTATAGCAGTCAAGAAATTTCGGACTCAAAATGATGTTATAGAAAGATTTGACTATACAACTTTTGTTAAAAGAAAACTTATATATTTACTGAAAAAATATCCAGGTTATTAATAGAAAGTTAAAATTTAAGTTCATGAAAAATAATGAACATTGGTCATATTTAATCAATTTCATAAAGGAAGAAATCCTACTCCCCAACATTTCTTTGATTAGCACTTCTGTACTTAGATGCATGAAATTTTAAAGAAATGTTAAACTATTAACAAAGGGTAAAAGGGCAGTCCGGTGTACTAAGCTCCCGCTAGGTACGGGGTCCGATGCATCAAGAACGTATTTGATCATTTTTGCTTATTAATCAATTAATTAAGTTAATTGGAAGCTTCAATTAAATTAAAGACATATTTGGACCAACTATTGAACATTAAAAATATATATGAGCTAAATTATTAAGAAAGGATACTTTTAGTCAACTTCAAGTAATTTAAAGACATATTTGACCTTTTTCATTTGTTTTTAGTACTTTGTCCAAAAAAGAATGATTCACTTAACTTTTTAGTCTGTTCAAAAAAGAATTGGCGCCTGATGGGTTGTGGGCCTCGGCGGGCCCTTTATTCTTCTTTGGGCGATGTGTAGAGGGCTGGCGGGTGGGCGATGGCGGTGGTCTTTGGGTGTTGGGTTGTGGGCCTCGATAGTGGCCACTGTGTAGTAGGCCTGGTGTCTCGGCCCACTGAGTGGGGTACTGGGCATGCGACTGATAATTTGTAACGTCGGGAGTTGATGAGGCAGAAGCGGGAGAATCCATAGGGGTTACCGAAAATTCGTGGAAGAATATCGGTTGAGAGGCGGCCATATATCAACTGTATAACAGTTGTATACCGGGCTGCTTATGTGAGAAGTGTATCGGGTAGTGTATACTGCATGTATACTTGATGTATACGGGCTACAAAGCAGAAAATATGGGGGTTGGATTTTGTGTATATCAGCGGTATACATATTCTATTTGAGAAGAATGAGAGTATATCAGGGAGTAGCAGGGTATACGGGCGGTATATCACGAAGGAGCAGTGGTATATGAGGTTGTATATCACGGTATATATGTGGTATACAAGTAGATTTTGAGAGAAGATGCATGTATATCACGTAGAAGCAGGGTATACTTGTTGTATATCACGAAGAGGCAGTGGTTCTTATTTGATAACAATTTAATTTTAAACTTTACATAAAACGAAATGATCTATTACCACACAAATATGTTTGACTTATTTTAGATCTTAAAATTTAAAAATTTTCATTTATTTTTTAAAATGCGTGTCAAATGAAAATATTATCAATAAATTTAAACGGAAGGAGTAGAAAGGGATTAGTAAAAGCGAACAAAGGGACAGCCCAAGGGGAGCAACAGAAGAAGACACACACGGACGCATTCACAAAAACTTATCACGTATAGGGTAAAAGTAAAACCAGGTGCGGGCTAGATGATTTTGCAGCCACTTCAAGCTCTATTACAGATAGCCTTCAGCTTTTCCCCTTTAACCATAACTACTACGAGTATTCCAATATAATCAAAAAAGTTTATACACTCAACTCACTTGAACAAACACCTAAATATGCTACTACTTTTTCCTCCCATTGATTTTTTTCAAGAGGGAAAATATCTTAGATCAATAAAATGGAAATAAAAATTAAAAAAGGGGGAAAATTCAGTCGAATTTTGGATAAAGCTTAGATTCTGAAATTCTTTCCTGTGAAAGTTTGGCCAAATTGCCAATGAGAAGGAACAATATTCCATGAAGTAGAAGAGCGATGATCACTGGCTTTGACCCTGAAAGAGAGTGATTGACCAGTCAAGACAGCATTTGATTGCCAATTTTGACCCCAGTTGCGACTCAAGGGAATCCAGTTAGTCTTTGACCCTTTTACCCACACCTTAATAATGTCTCCTGCACCTGCCACATTGGTCACCAAAACCAAGTTGAAGTAACGGAAGCCGTTCATTGTGAACCTGATTCCTCCTTGTTTGCGGCATGGTATCCTGACATTTCACAAAAAATATGGTAAATATTAATTACTCTAAAGGTAAAAAAAAAAAAAAAAAAAAGGTTGTCCCGAGTTATTGTGGGATCACGCGGTTTCAAAAGGGTCCTTACTTATATGTGATATAAAAGGTCCAGAAAAACTCAAGACGTAAAAATGTTAAGGCACATGGGGGCTGTGGAGAAGTTATTGAATAATTGGAGGTACAATGAAAGATTGCCTTTTTACAACACCAAATTTCCATATTTTCCTTCCGATTTAATGATTTTCAAGTAAGTCGGGAAAGGAGATGAAATAGAGGGAAAAGGGCCAAGGTGATGCTTTATCATTGCATGTAATTGTTCCTAATCATAGGACGTCAAAGGCGGATCTAAGATAGTTAGAACATGAGTACACTACTAAAAAAAGAAAAATAATGAGGAATTGATCTTGTTCCTTTTGATAAATAACTAAGATTTTAACCAAGTACACCAATTAAACTTTTTGTAGCATGATTGTAGCACGTAATATTAAATCAATTTTAAAAAATATATACATACAATGTCTAATTTTTTAAAAAACCATGGATTCACGTGTCCAAAAAATTATGCATAAATTCGCTCATGACAACAAATGTGTGTATGGGGGGAGAGAAATAAGCACTTCTAGTAGTAGTATATGTTTATACATTATTGTTATTATTAGCTTTAAGAATTCTTCTTTGATATGTGTTTTTCAAATATTAGAAAACTGCTAGTAATAATATTTTCAGGAGTATAAAACAGAGTGCATTACAAGAGAAGATAATAAGAAGAGAAGATTACCGGCGATAAGTAACAGGAACAATGCCTGCACGGTATTCAGCGATCTTGAGGAACATAGGCATGGTAAGATCAAAGTGAGTGCGAGGAGGGTTGCACCAGCCACCATTGTCATTAGGCTTGGCATAGTTTGGTGGGCAGAAATTGGTGGCTGTGATTAAAATGGAAGGGCTACCAGGGAGACACCACTTCCAATGAGGATCATTAGTGCATTTAATCTCAAAGCAAGCTCCACAACTTAATCCATTGTTAAACAAAGCAGTGCTCAATGCTGCTGTGTTCACTCCGTACCCTTGACTGTACAAATTCCCGTAACCACATGCACCCCCCATAGTTCCAGAAGCATCACTCCCACCATAAAATGTTGCATGAGCACTTTGCCAAGAACCACCTGAGTATACACCAGGGATTCTTGCTTCAACAACAAGAGAATCCACCAAAATAAGACCAACAATAAAAGTGATGATGACACCCATTGAGTGAAGGGGGAGTTGGGACTTTAGGGTTGAAGAAAATGAGGGAAGGGCAAGTGCTACTTATGGAGGAAAAGGAAGAGAGAGAGAATAGAAAGGGGAAACGAAATCATCCTTAATTATGTCCTATACCTACTTTTGGTCTTCCTTAATCAAAGGACATATTGGCGGAAAGATAACACTACCAAAATTCAACTTCTATCTCTCCTTTCACGTAATTGCCATCAGTGGTATACTCTACTCCCTCCTCATTATTTGACTTGTATTAAAATTTATGAAAGAAATAAATATTTTTTAAATGTTTGATCTAAAATAAATTTTATATAAATGTATGATTGTAAATTATCTTATAAAATTAAATTATTTTTAAATATAAAAATATGATATTTACGGACGAAGGAAATAACATTTATTAGCAATCATGACTTTTTGGGGGCAATGTGGGAATTCAGAGGAGAGAATATTTTCTTTATTAATTAGATTGGAATATAAAAGGAAAAGATAGGTCCACAGCACCATAAGGTCTAGAATGAAACAGTTATAGCCGCTTTGCTTTAATTGCAAGTTGTTCCTCAATCAACTTCCTCTTTTTAAAGATTTTCATAAATTCCTTCCTGATTTTACAGTTCCCGCTTTTTTCTTTCTGTTTTATGGAGTTTGCACTAATATAACAACTATTCCCTTAATTACCCATCCTTCCTTTTAAGATTCTCGTTGTTAGTTGTAATTAGGCTATGTAAGTATTCAAAAGATTCTTACCAGCAAAAAATAATCATGTGACTAGTAAACCATATAATCGAATTAGTTAGTTAAAATGATACTCAACCGAATTGATGTTCTACCCATAACCCTGGAATCTCTCCTCCTATTGATTTATTTAAAAACATATTAATTTACGTTTATTAATTTTGTTATAGATACAATAACAACTCAAATCTTGTGAAACATCTTGGATAAATATCTTGTGACTATTTAATATAATCCGAAGAGTTAATCGAGTAAGTCCTTGTGAGAACGACTCTACTTACTGTTATATTACTTATCGATCAAGTATACTCGTGTGAGCGGTGAACCAGGTCAATATTATAGAATAGGAATCTTATTCAAAATTTTCTTGGTTTAAAGCATCATGTTTTTGGCCAAAACTTTCACCATGATAATAGTACTGTAGTTGATTAGCTTCGGAAACACTAATTTCAAATATTTTGAGCATAATCGAAGAAATTTACAAAAAGTCGCACAAAAACAGAAGAATACTTAGTTTTTTCTACTACTTCGTGCAATTTGCTTTTGGTTAGTGCGTTCACTTTTTCCCAACTTAGCTGCTCGAAGTAAGAAGTGAGTGGCATTTCACGTTACTCAATGGAGTAGCAATTTACCCGCCAAATTTGAACTTCTGAAAAAGAAATACGGGAAAAGCACAAAATAGTGTTGACAATATGAAGGGTGGCCAGATTTCAGCCCAATTATCCGCAATCATCGGTCCACGTATTACGCCGTGCATTAGCCGTACGTTTCACACACATATCTGACTTGAGTCAAACTTCCTTTTTCTTTATCTTCTACAAATGTTCAATGCTTGAACCATAAATTTGCAATTACATTTTTACTAGGAAATTTGTCAGCGCTTGCGGTCATGAAAAATCTATTGATAATTGAACTTAAAAGTAATTATCTTCTTTATAATAATGTGTTTGTAAAGTTATAAAAATTTCAACTTCACATATACAATGTACATCTAAATTTTCATTTGAATCATATTAATTTGGTTCACTTTTTGAACACATGAACATATAAAAAATTTCACCATATTTTGTAAGTGAGGTTATTACCGCTTACAATACATGTGAACACTAAGTAATTTTAGGAATTGGATCACTCACTCACTCTTCTTCAGCAAAATCCACCTAACCTGTATATTTCAATCGAGTTTAATTTTGTAATTTTGCTAAATACATGATCCAATAATATTTGTACCATAAGTTAAACTATTCAATCTCGACTTGTTTTTCCAACTATTTTGAAATACTTAAAAGTAAGATTATGCACATTCAATAACCAATTAAGTTTACAAAACAAATTTTGCAATCTAAGCAACAATAAGAAATATTAGATTCATGTTATGGAATGTGGAATTTTAAAGTTATTCTTGTTAGTTTGTTTCGGAGATAATAAACACTAAACTCACATCCGTATCCCATTTCTTTAGCGCCTCCCCTCTCCCACCATTTAGATTTCACTCCAGAAAAAGAAAAAAATTATTAGGAGCTACAAGTACGTATTTTCTTTATTTTTCAATATATCTCGCACAAGCTTTTATCAAAATGAGTTTTTTTTTTTGCTGCTTCAAACTTAATTCTCTCTTTCTTTCCCTTTTATGTGTTTGTAGAGTTATTTCTTATTTTTTCAATTTATATACTATTGAGTGACGAAGAAGTAAAAAATAAGATAACTTTAAGAGAATATAAATACAATTATCAAATTGTTTACACTATCACTCTTTGAATCTTCAGGTAGAACAATGGTGAAGAGGCATACATGTATATATACCTTTTTAGTTGACATTGAACCTTTCAGATTTGGCTTAGTGTTAAACTACTTACAATAAAATCGTAGCTAAATCTAGGGTTTAAGATGGATGAAATAAGCTGATTTTACACCCCTCAATTTTCTATAACTCCACCTTTGCCGTCCTTCCGTTATCTTCTTTTTGTTGATCAACTAATTACCGTTGTATGGTAGAGAATAATAAACAAAATTAACAAAAGAAAGGAGAGGGTACTGTTAAATATACCGTGTATATAAGTAATAGGTAAATATTAGTCACGGATTTGTCTTCCTTCTAGTGTAAATATTACCATAATTAATGTTGTACACTTACCATAATTATATGAGTCTTGTACTACTAAAATAGGGTTTTGGGTTTAGAATAGAAATATGTTTTCTATTATGGAGAATTGTAATTTGTATATATACTCCTTCATTAATGAGAATAATCAAGGGATTATTTATTTTATGGTATCAGAAGTCTAAGTTTGAATATTTTTTCCGTCCAAACAGGCCGGTTCCGAGCTCCCTTCCTCGGTTTCTGTGCCCGAAAATTATTTTTCTCTTCCCAATTTTTTCTTCAAAATCCCTACATCACATCTTGCGTTGCTATTATGGCTAAGAACACGTTTCACCCTGCCCTTGCTATTTCTAATATCAAGAATCACATCTTTATCATTCTTGAAATAGAAAACGTCCAATATGCGACGTGGACCGAACTGTTCAAAGTTCATGCACGCTCACATCAAGTCTTCCATCACATTATCCCCGCGGCTCTTACGGATACAACGGTGCCAAAACCCGAGGATGATCCTAAGTTATGGACGACGCTTGATGCTACTATTCTTCAGTGGATTTATTCCACTATTTCTATCGACCTGTTGTAGACGATTATCGAACCAGACGCTACGGTGATGGCAGCTTGGAATAAAGTACATGATATATTCCAAGATAATCAAAATTCTTGTGTTGTTACCTTGGAGCATGAATTCTCCCACGTCAATATGGAAGATTTTCCTAACGTTTCAGCATATTGCTAAAGGTTGAAGGAATTGGCGGACCAACTCCGCAATATTGGTGCGCCAGTTACCAACGATTGCCTTGTGCTTCAGATGGTTGCAGGCCTTTCTGAGGCATATAGTGGTGTTGGCACGCTTCTTCGTCAGAGCAGCCCTCTTCCGCAATTTTATCAAGCTCATTTTATGCTTACGCTCGAAGAAACCAGCTTGGCCAAGAAAGCGGTTACCGATGCTAGCCCCGTAGTCATGATGACCGAGTCTAATTTTCCCCCTTCCGGTTCCAACAACTCGGGCCAAAACCGCAATAACAGTGGAGGCAAAAGGGGTCAGAATCGAAAAAATAATGGCAAATCTCGCGGCGGCAACATGGGTGGCAGCCGGAACAGTGGTGGTGGCCCTCGGATCAGTCTGCAACAACAACAATTTTTGGCCCAGCAGTGGGCCCCTATGTAGTGGAATTAGGCCAGCCAATTTGGGCCAAACAGTGGCTGTTTTCAGAGGTATTGCCCGGGAAACTGGGCCTATAATTCTCAATAGCCCAGGCCCAGTTTCTTGGTTCCAATCTCGGTTTCAGACCAGGTTATGGGCTAGGGCAGCAGGGCATTATTCTTGGGCCTCGGCTTCCGCAGGCCCACCATGCAGTTGGTCCCACACAAACTGACATTGAAGTCGTGATGCACACGCTTGGATTAAATCCACCGGACCTAAATTGGTACATGGACACCGGAGCCACTACCCACATGACATCCGAACCAGGTACTCTCTCGTCTTATTCCAATTTGAGCAGCACTCGTGGCATAATTGTTGGTAATGGTAAGTAAATTCTAATTCGTGGTTAAGATCATAAAATGTTGTCTCCCCCCATCTGCCCCTTATGTTGAAAAATATCATTCACACTCCTAAATTGATTAAAAAATTGGTGTCCGTCCGTAAATTCACCACTGATAATTCTGTTTATGTTGAATTTGATCTATTTGGGTTTTCTGTGAAGGATTTCAAGACGGGGAGTCCTCTCATGAGGTGTGATAGTAGGGGAGATCTATATCCTATCACGCCGTGTTTCGATATTTCGAGTCAAGCCTTTCCATCAACTTTTGCAGCTCTTGCCCCTTCCTTGTGGCATGCTCGTCTAGGTCATCCGGGGTCATTTATTTTATCTTCCTTAGATAAAAAATAATTTTATTTCTTGTAAGGGTGCACGTAGTACTCCGAATTGTCAATCTTGCTCGTTAGAGAAAAATGTTAGGTTGCGATTTGAAGACTTTAATTCTCATACTGTAATGTCATTTGATATTATTCATAGCGATTTGTGGACATCTCTTGTTCCCAGTTCTTTGGGTCATCGTTATTATGTTCTATTTTTGGATGATTATTCTAAATTTTTATGGACTTTTCCGATAGCGAAAAAATCTCAAGTTGTTTTCACTTTCTTAAAATTTAGAGCATTCATTAGAACCTAATTCGAACGGGAAATCAAAAATATTCAATGTGATAATGGCAAAGAATATGATAATGGGGTATTTCGGGAATTTTGTGCTAATAATGAGATCAATTTTCATTTTTCTTGTCCTCATACGTCTTCATAAAATGGGAAAGCCGAACGCAAAGTTCATACCATTAATAACATTGTCCGAACTCTATTGATTCATGCTTCCGCACCCCCTTATTTTTGGCATCATGTTCTACAAATGACTACATATCTTCTTAATTTAAATTCTAATGTTCTTAAATCACCCTTACCTCGTAATCATGTGTCTGCTTTAAATGACCCGAATTGAAAAATTGCTATGACCGACGAATATAATGCTCTTATTGATAATAAGACGTGGGAGTTGGTGCCCCGTCTATCTGGTGTTAATATTATTCGGTCTATGTGAATTTTTGCTCATAAGGACAATTCTGATAGTTCTTTTGCGAGGCATAAGGCTCGTCTTGTCGGTGATGGTAAGACTCAGCAGGTTGGTGTGGATTATGCTGAGACGTTTAGTCCGGTGGTCAAGCCGGCTACCATTCGCACTGTGCTCAGCTTGGCTCTTTCGAAAGCACGGCCCATTCATCAGTTAGATGTGAAGAATGCTTTCTTACATGATGATATCAAGAAGACAGTCTATATGCATCAGCCCTTGGGGTTTAGGGATCCCAAATATCCTCATCATGTCTGTTTGTTGAAGAAGTCCTTATATGTGCTTAAGCAGTCCCCACGGGCTTGGTATAAGAGGTTTGCAGACTATGTTTCGACTATTGGGTTCTCTCACAGTAGGTTTGATAATTCATTGTTCATATATCGTCGTGGTTATTCCCTGGCTTATATTATGTTATATGTGGATGATATTATCTTGACCGCCTCTTGTGATGCATTACGCCAGTCTATCATAACAATGCTCAGTTCTGAGTTTGCTATGAAAGACTTGGAGGGCTTGAGTTACTTTTTGGGGATTGCTGTCACTCGTCATACACGTGGGTCGTTCTTATCACAGAAGAAGTATGCAGTTGAGATCATTGAGAGGGCTGGGATGTTATCATGTAAGTCCACTTCCACTCCAGTTGATACTAAACCTAAATTGGAGGCTGCGGCTGGCTCCCCTTACGAGGATCTGACCCGATATCGCAGTCTTGCAAGAGCTTTCAATATCTTACATTCATAAGATCAGATAGTATATATACCGTACAACATGTGTGTTTGTTTATGCATGATCCCATGGTTGAGCATATAAATGCGCTCAAACGCATTATTCGGTACATCCAGGGGACACTTGACTATGACTTGCATTTATATCCGTCATCGACGTCTACACTTGTCTCGTATACAAATGCTGATTGGGATGACTGTCCAAACACCAGACGCACTACGTCTGGCTATTGTATGTTCCTTGGCAATAACTTGGTCTCCTAGTCTGCAAAACGTTAGTCAATGTTGTCCCGCTCTAGTGCAGAGGCTGAGTATCGAGGGGTAGCCAATGTGGTCTCTGAATCCTGTTGGTTACGTAATCTTCTTTTAGAGCTTCATTGTCATATTCAGAAAGCTACCTTGGTGTATTGTGATATTGTTAGTGCCATCTACCTTTCTGGTAATCCGGTTCAGCACCACCGCACTAAACATATCGAGATGGACATTCACTTTATTCGAGAAAAGGTAGCTCGTGGATAAGTACGCGTCTGCCATATCCTTTCCAAGTATCAAATTGCAGACATCTTTAAAAAGGGTCTTCCCTTGGTCCTTTTTGAAGATTTTAGGGACAGTCAGCATTCGAAGATCGCCCGCTATGACTGCGGGTGTGTGTTAAATATACCGTGTATATAAGTAATAGGTAAATATTAGTCACGATTTTGTCTTCCTTCTAGTGTAAATATTACCATAATTAATGTTGTACACTTACCATAATTGTAGGAGTCTTGTACTACTAGAATAGAGTTTTGAGTTTAGAATAGAAATAGGTTTTCTATTATGGAGAATTGTAATTTGTATATATACTCTTTTATTAATGAGAATAATCAATGGATTATTTCTTTCAGGTACATAATAGCTCGGAAAGTATTATAAATTGTATTAGCGAATATTCTCCGAATATTCTCTGTATATTTTGTAATTATGATAGATGTATATTTAAGGTAACTTAGGATTCTAATTGTATTAGGAATCAACCTTTGTAAGGTAAGTTAGGATTCGTACCATATTAGGAATCAACCTTTGTACAGCTATATATATTGTGAATAATGAAAGGAATCCCCAAGGGAAATTATTCTATCTTTCATGGTATCAAGAGCCTAAAACCTAAATCCTCATTCCCGGCCGATTTTTTTTTTTCTGCTTTCACAGAAAAAAAAATGGTTTCTTCCTCCATATTTCGGCCAAACCAGAAAATTTCCTTCCCTCGACAGGCGGCAACCATGTCTTCCCTCACAAATTTCATTTCATCCACTGGCACACTTGAAAACCCCTCTCAACGTTCAGTATCTTATTTTCATCCGGCATTCACCGTTAACAACATCAAGAATTTTATCCCTATAATTCTTGACCAAGAAGACTGTCAATATTCCATGTGGATGGAACTATTCTACATTCATGCATGTGCATACAACGTGCTCGATCACATTGACGAATCTGTTCCTCGTCCCACCGATGTTACAGACTCAATCTGGCGTCGTCTTGACGCCATCGTCAAACAATGGATCTACGGCACCATCTCCAAAGATCTGTTATGCACTATCATGAAAACAGGTGCTACGGCACGTGAACTTTGGGTCCGGCTAGAAGAAATCTTTCAGGACAATAAAAATACTCGGGCTGTGTATTTGGAAGAGCAATTCAACAATACCCGCCTCGAGAATTTTAACAACATGTCCGAATATTGTAAGCAACTGAAACTCATAACCGATCAACTATCCAACGTCGGGACTTCTGTTTCAGAAACCAAGATGGTGCTTCAACTTGTTGCGGGTTTACCGAAAGGTGAATATGACACACTCGCAACAATGATTCAACAAGCCGGCCCTCTCCCAAGTTTCAACAAGGCACGCTCACAACTATTGTTGGAAGAAACTAGACGTGCTAAACAAGAGGAACATAATCAAAAGGTGTTAGCCGTTGACGGGATGGCAACACCGCGCCAAAGAAAGAACTGTACCATCACAAAGATGTCCAAAGAAGAAGAAGAAGACCACCTGGTTGCAGCCCACCATCCAAAGAAGAAGAAGAAAGACTGCAAAGAAGAATAAAGAATCGCAGCAAAGAAGAAGAGCCCAAATGACTGCCCCGATCGATTTGGGCCAGGCCTACACCACCGTGAACCTTCAACAGCCCGACGACAATTGGTACATGGACACCGGAGCCACATCTCACCTCACCCGGTCGTCAGGTAACCTATCTCAACTACGTCGGTTAAAGTGTCCTCAATTTATTACTGTCGGCAATGGTCATCGCATTCCAATTGAAGGTTACGGTAACACACACACCAAACATACACACCCGCCTTTCTCCCTAAACCACGTCCTATACACACCTAACATCATTAAAAACTTAATCTCTGTTAGAAAATTCACTAGCAATAATTCTGTGTCTGTCGAATTTGACCCTTTTGGTTTTTCTGTGAAAGAACTCAATACGGGGAAAATTCTTACACGCCACAATAGTGTGGGAGACCTCTACCCATTCACTCAATCTTCCGCTGTCAGACCGCAAGCACCTCTATCCCTTGCGGCAATCTCTCCCTCCACTTGGCACAGCAGACTCGGACACCCCGGAGACCCAGTTTTTACTTTTCTTAGGACTTCTAAGCGTATTCAATGTAATAATGGAAAAATTGCCCAACACTGTTTTTCTTGTCCACTAGGCAAACATACTCGTCTTCCATTTATGTCATCAAACAGTGTTACTTTTTCTCCCTTTGATATTGTTCATGCTGATTTGTGGACATCTCCGATTGTTAGCTCTTTGGGTCATAAATTCTATCTAGTATTCTTGGATGATTTTTCACATTTTGTCTGGATTTACCCACTGAAATTCAAATCTGAAGTTTTTACAAAATTCCTCGAGTTTCACAAATTCATTAAAACACAATTTGAAAAATCTATCAAATCATTCCAATGTGATAATGGACGTGAATTTAATAACTCGACATTTCACAATTTCTGTTCTAAACAAGGTATGGTTTTCCGTTTTTCTTGTCCCTATACTTCTTCCCAAAACGGAAAGGCTGAAAGAACTATACGTACCATCAATAACATGGTTTGCACACTTCTGTTTCATGCCTGCCTACCACCGCCTTTTTGGGTCTATGCTGTCAAAATGGTAGAATCCCTTCTTAATATTTTACCAACTAGCACACTCCAAAACAAGACCCCTACCGAAATCTTATACCGTAGGCTACCATCATATGATCACCTACGTATTTTTGGATGCTTATGCTACCCCAACATGGCCTCCACTGCACCTCACAAACTTGCACCTCGCACTCTGCCATGTGTCTTCCTTGGTCTATCTCCTAATCATCGGGGCTACTTGTGCTATGACATTGCTACTTGCAAAATCATCGTCTCCCGTCACGTCACCTTTGATGAGACAACCTTTCCTTTTTCAAATCTCCGGAAATTTCAGACCACCGATTACATCTTTCTCGATGAACCAAGTCTGTCCCCGATCATCCAAAATCTATACCAACAGCAGCCCACTGTTCCGACAGTCTCGCCACTGTCCGGCACCACCCCAACAGCTCCCTGCTCACCCCTACAACCCCCAGTCGAGTCACCAGAAACCAGTCCGGTGAATCACGCCCACCGGTCCGTAACGATGGACCAAAGAACCTCCCAGCCCCGATCCACCGCCACTGCCGTCTCATCGTATGGAGACTCGTGCACAACACGGGATCTTCAAACCCAAGGTTCACTTCAATCTCTCCACACAAACCTTATCACCCATTCCAAAAAATCCAAAACTAGCAAAACTGGACCCAAATTGGAATGCGGCCATGTGCGAGGAATTTAACGCTTTAACCAAGCAGAACACTTGGGATTTGGTACCTAGACCCGAAGGTGTGAATATTATCCGGTGTATGTGGCTATTTCGGCACAAGTTCAGAGACAGTGGTGACTTAGAGAGGTATAAGGCAAGACTAGTCGCCAATGGCACTAATCAGCAGGAGGGTATTGATTGTGGTGAGACATTCAGTCCGGTTGTTAAACCGGCCACTATTCGGACTGTTCTCAGTATTGCTATGGGCATGCATTGGCCAATTCATCAGCTTGATGTCAAGAATGCATTCCTTCATGGGGATTTGAAAGAGACTGTGTACATGCATCAGCCTCCTGGCTTTGTTCATCCGGCAGCTCCGCAGTTTGTGTGTCGTCTCAGAAAGTCATTGTATGGACTGAAACAGGCACCCCGCGCTTGGTATGATCGTTTTGCCAGGTATCTTTTGCAGATTGGTTTTGTATGTAGCAGGTGTGATAACTCTCTCTTCACTTTTCACCGAGGTAGCAGCACTGCATATTTGCTATTATATGTCGATGACATTGTTCTTACTGCCTCATCTGACGGTTTGAAGAATGAAATCATTGCTCTACTCAAAACTGAATTTGCTATGACTGACTTGGGCAAGCTAAGTTATTTTTTGGGTATATCGGTAACCAGATCTGCAGCCACTATGTTCTTATGTCAGCGTAAGTATGCAGAAGAGATAGTATACAGGGCGAAGATGGCAAATTGTAAAATTATGCCAACTCCGGTGGACTCCAAATCCAAGCTTAGTGCCAATGACGGTGCGCTAGTTTCTGATCCCACTTTATATCGGAGTCTAGCAGGTGCTCTTCAGTATCTTACATTCACTAGCCTTGATATTACATATGCCGTTCAGCAGGTGTGTCTGTTCATGCACGACCCCCTAGAGTCCCATTTTGCCGCCCTCAAACGTATTATCAGATACGTTAAGGGCACACTAGACTTTGGATTACACTTATACCCCTCTGCCCCAACCAAGTTACTTGCCTACACGGATGCAGATTGGGCAGGATGCCCAGACACACGTCGCTCCACCTCAGGGTACTGTGTATTTCTTGGGGATAATCTTATCTCATGGTCCGCCAAGAGGCAGGCCACACTATCCCGTTCGAGTGTCAAGGAATATCGCGGTGTTGCTAATGTAGTTCTTGAGCTCTGTTGGCTCGGACTTCTTCTTTTAGAGCTCCCGTGTCCCCTCCGCACGGCGTCTCTAGTCTATTGTGACAACATATATGCCATCTATATGTCTCATAATCCGGTCCAACATCAGCGGACTAAGCATATTGAGATGGATATCCACTTTGTGCGAGAGAAGGTTGCCCGTGGTCAGGTCAAAATATTACACGTGCCTTCCTCTTATCAGTATGCAGGCATGTTCAGAAAGGGGCTACCGCTGCAGCTCTTCACCGACGTCCGATCCAAATTTTAGCGTTCGCCCTCCTCCCGCTCCGTCTGAGGGGGAGTATTAGCGAATATTCTCCGAATATTCTCTGTATATTTTGTAATTATGATAGATGTATATTTAAGGTAACTTAGGATTCTAATTGTATTAGGAATCAACCTTTGTAAGGTAAGTTAGGATTCGTACCATATTAGGAATCAACCTTTGTACAACTATATATATTGTGAATAATGAAAGGAATCCCCAAGGGAAATTATTCTATCTTTCAAATTGCAATTATTATCATATATAATAATGGTGAAGAAAATACATCTCAAAAATTGTCAAAGTTCATATAATTTAAATCTCGAAAAGAAAACATGAAAATATTTTAAGACAGAGAAAGTAATTCAAAATGTACAGTGAAAGAACATATAAAACACTTGATATACACGAAAAGACTTGTTATACTAACGACAAATTTGAAAGTTCATTAAATAGAAAGTTTCTTCTTAATAGGAGATTGTATCTTTGAAAATTACCTCATTATATGATTGAAAGAACAACTTCTAACTCTTCATTTTCAATAACAGTGTCCAAAAAAACATAGAAAAGTATGTTAGAGCATCCATGCAAATTAGAGTATGTACAAAAATTCACTTCCAATCTATATATAGTGCATAACAAAGAATATTAAGAGGTATAAAAATTAATTATCAGTGCAATTGTGAGGGATTAATACACATTAAATATTACTATTTTATTACAAGTTAAGCAAATGAAAAAACTGTTAGAAATATAGTGATTAATTAGGAAAAACTGTTATGGAATGTGAAATATATTACCTGGAGATGAGAAATGTTGTATTCAATATGGTAAGTGAGTCTTTACTATGATGCATATGGGACCAGATATTGATCATTTTGTTTGGTAAATAGAGTTAATTAAGAAAAAAATTCCAAAAAATGAGATAAAATAATTTCTTGTCCATCAACATTTTCTTCATTTTGTGCTTTTGATCTCTTCATCCATTCTACAATACCCTCCATTTATTGGAATGAGAATACCATACTATTGGTGTGATTTTAATTTGGTGTCATAATTTATACATTAAATTAGGAATTATGAAGATAATTACTAATACTAATTAAGAGTAGAAGTTATGAAGATGAAGATGTGTGAGTTATGGAGATGACTTTTAAATTAAAATAAAATAATTAAAAATGATATAAAATGTCAAAAAAATGAAAAAAAAGATAAATATAATCTTTGACCATAGAGAGGTGCCACATATGATTGTATATTCCTAGCTTTATAATATATATTGATTTACAAGGGTATTTTATCATTTTTCAAGGGAAATATAGTAGCTCAATTGATTGACTATTTAAACTTTCGTCCTATTGATTAGAGTTCGATTCTCCATCTTGTGATGCCCTCCCCTGCCCTCTGTGTAATAAAAATAAAATTCTAAAAAAATCCTTTTCCACAAACATAAGTACCATAGAGCCGCAATAGTGGTTGATGGTGTGAGTGACACACGACAACTATTAGATGCTTACATTATTTTCATCCCTTCATATTTTCCACGAAAGTAAATACTACTTTCTCTATTTCAAAAAGATTGACCTAATTTAACTTGACACGAAATTTAAAAATAAAAAAAAAGATTTTTAAAATGTGTGGTTCAAAATAAATCTTAGATATTTGTGGACTGTAAATGATCTCATAAAGTTAAATTATTTCTAATTATAGAAATATGTCAATATTTTTGGGACAAACTAATAAAAAAAGTAGGCCAATTTTTTTATACTTTATTTTTTGAATGCAAGTAGTGAAGGTAGATTTTAATGGCATGTTTGATCAAATTTTCAAACATTTACTTATTTTGAAGAGTGCTTTTTGTTAGAAGTACTTTTCAAAAATGTATTTTTGGAGAGAATCCGTTTGTATTGGGTAATCAGTTAGAAAAATATTTTTTCAGAGTCTGTTGCCGGTATAATGTCTATTCGTTATGACTTCTAGGCCTCTTTTAGCCTTTCCGCCTCTAAGCAAACCGGGTAATATTAGAGCAACAATGTGTGCTTGATCAAGGCCCAGAAAGTACTTATAGTAAAAAGCTATTTTTTTTTCAATTTTTGAAAAATAACCGCTAATACTAATAAAAAATCTTACTCTTTTTTCTTCTAAAAGTTTTGCAAATACGTTAACTCTCTAAAATAAATAATTTTTTATGTATATAAAATAAACACTTTTGCCGAAACTTAATCAAAGTTACTATCGTTGTAGGTCGCGCATCATGTCATGCGACTCGAATTGTATCTATTTTTTTATGTGTTTGTTAAATTAATTTTTAACATGTAACTACATATAACAAATCGCATTCAATTAAAATCAACTCTCCATATATATCTTCTATCTTCTTTAACAAGATATCTTTCTTTTCTTTTCTTTTTTATTTAGCATTTTGTTAGTGTTAGATACAATTAATGTAATTTTATTGGTATTTTTAATTTTAATATGGAGAGTTAAATAAGGTGTTAATGAAAGAATTAGAAATTCAATTGAGAAGGGAAATTACAAAAAATTAGTGAAATAGTTTATAATTTATTATGGTAAGAATAATTCAGACAAAAATGAATTATTTTCATAATAGGAAGCTTCATTAATTAATTGTGTGGTTCTTAATAAGAATTTTCATTAATTAATTGTATGGTTCTTGTTATGCTCGAACCAAATTAGGACTTTGAAAAATCTTTTCTTGGTGTAAAGGAAATTCCTACACGTTTCGATAAAAGTATTACCAAGAAAAACGTGGGCTATAAAAGGAAGTTAATTCCTATAGAAAAAGGATGTGTAAATTTTAAAGGAGAGAAAGACTGCGTTTTTTTTTCTAAGAAATTTAAAAGACTATGGTTATTCCTGAAAATTACTTGCTAACACGGGTATCAAAATTTGTAATTTCTTGAGTCACGAAAATTACTTCACGCTTATTAAATTAAAACCGGCAGTTAATTATCTATTTTTATGCAAATTTTTATCTTGAAATGCTTTCTGTGTATGTTATTTTCCCATCATTTCTATCATAGGAATCACATGTATAAGACTTATCCCACACACAAAAAATAAAAAAGAACAATGCTTCTTATGGACTTTGCTAGATGAGGGTCTAGGGGTGTTCATGATTTGGTTTGAGTCGTTTTTTCTTTAAAAGATGACCAAATCAATTTAGTCAGTCTTTTTAAATGTTAGAATTAAATCAAACCAATTAAGTCAGATTTTTTACTTCTGTTTTTGTTGATTTTGTCTTTTTATTTAAATATAAGACAATATACTTCCAAGCACATATTGACTATTTTCTAGCATAACACTATCAAATCAATTAATATTTGATAAAAGAAGGAATATAAACGTAATCAAATTATATATGTATCCTCCAAAACAATTGTATGCACAGTCTAAAAATTTAGCCATTTTAAGGAACATAAGTAGTTCTTACAATGAATTTGTTTTTGTGCAAAAAATTAAAAATCTAGTAGTGATATACTACCAAAATATCTTAATGAATAGTTAGGACTCAAGGATAAGTTATTTTGAATGTGAAATATATTCTTGAAATTATCAAAATAAAACCTACAATCAAACTAGAAAGTAAATGCGAAGATTGAATTACTATAAATGCAAACATATAGGCTATGAACCAAGAGTAAAAAAGATTAATAGGTATCGTAAAATTTTGATTTTCTTATATAAAAGTATACACATATATGAGTATATATATGTGTGCAACTATAATTTTTAGATAGATATTTATATTATCAGTTTGGTTCAGTTATTTCAGTTATCTTTTGCTTAAAATCAAAATCATATCAAATTTTATCGGTTTTTAAATTTAAAACCCAAAATAAATCAAACAAAAAAGTATCAGTTTTTTCTTCTATTTGATTCGCTTTTCGATTTTCCATCAACACCACTAGCCGCCAATATTATAGCAATTGACAATCAAAGACTTAGTTCTCAATGATATCCGACGATCAAGACAATTCCCGTGAAACTCTTTCATTTCATAGAAGTGAATTTTTATTCTTACGAAGCAAATGGCATTTCCTATTGATTTGTCCCATGGATTGGACCTATTCTGATTCTGAATTATCCATCAATTTTTACTCAATTGGAGGAAAGAAGATAAAACTGTAACTGGCCATCCATTAGTTATGATATCTTGATTAGAGCTGAAGCATAGAAGCTGGTATTAACATAATCAGTAATTCAATATGTATGTCCATAAGAGTTGTGATCTTTGTCTAGGGTGGATTCTATAATCAGTATTGCTTAAATAATTGTTCAAGTTCCACAATCCCCAAACCTCTCGAGTCTTGAATGGGGAGCACTAAAGCAACCCAATGAGCATGTGAGTAGGCCACCAAGAGGGCAAAATTTTCACACTGTTTCCCGTGCTGGCGCTTTAATTTGCTTATAGTAATGGAATTTTGGCTGCTTCCATTCATTAAATTCTTAGTATGATTCAAAAGGGATGTTGATAAATTAATGTAGTGAAATAGTGTGAACACAAAGACAAACTGAAGTATACTTGGACCTGAGTACATTAATTGGTGCACCAATATTTAATTTTTGCAAGTTTTAACTCTTTCTTTATTTCTTTTGATTTTTTTCTTTTCATTTTGGTTTTCTTTTATTCTGTAGATGAGATTATCTCCAAATTGTTAATTTAGGAATTATCTTTTCATAAGGACCCTTGCAAATGAAAGTAGAAATCTAACTTTTGAAGCAGCCAACAAAAAGATGATGACCTATGGTTGGTAAGAAAGTCTAGAGCTGGCCAGTGGGCCGGGCTCGGGACTGTCGGGCCGGGTTTGGCGAGGTCGGGTCGGGGCGGGACAGGTGAAGGGGGCTGGATTGGGGCTGGCGGGTCAGGCGAAATCGGGTTTGGCGGGATTTGCCGAAGTCCTGTCCCGATCCTGTCAGAATCGGGTCGGGGCGGGATCGGGATCCGGGCGGTTTTTCCTTCTTTTTTTTTCATAACATATGTATAAAAAACTCAATAATTAAACAATACAAGATAGTGTAATAAAAATATCCCAAGGCTGTTTTTGTGCCTCTTATATTATTTAATAGACATGATTTTTTTGTAATACAAATACAATTGTCGAAATTGAAACTTTGTGGTGTTGTCCAAAAGTTGTAAATTACATAATAAAATTGCAATTAAAAAAATTACATTCTTAAAAAAACATGTTCTAGTTTCTTGATAACTTCCTGTGGTTCTTCGGTTGGAATTGGTATTTGTTGATCAAATTGATCCACCTCGCTTCCACCACCTTCGGATAAGATTTCGTTGTAGTTTTCATCTTCTTCTTCATTGATCTCCGGTTGATCGCACCTTCTCCGCTCCGCTCGTATCCAATCTCTGAATAATACTACAATCTCCAAGTTGTCTCCGACTAATGAGTGTCTGTGGTCTCCTATTTGATATCTGCCGGCAGAAAAAATGCTTTCAGTCGCAGTTGATGACGCTTGAATGTTCAAAACATCTCGGGCCATAATTGAAAGTGTCAGAAAGGTCTTCTCATTCCCCTTCCAGTATTTCAGCAAGTCTTCACGTCCTTCTTCATTGAGAACTGCTTAGTACGGTACAGAACCCTGCAAACCAAAAATATCAAACTCGCTAATTTGGTTAGTAGCGGTACGACCACACATTCTAATTCTGAGGCTTTCAATACTACCCGCAGAAACAACATGTCTTTTATGAGGTTGTATTGAAGAAGAAGAAGATGGTATGGAAGCCGGTAGGTTACTAGTACTTTCTTGTTGGTAAAACCTATATACTTTTTTGCATTGGTCTTCTATGCTAGACAACACTTCTTCTTTAGTTTGTTCAATAGGTGGTGGGTGATTTGGATTTTTGGGACTTGGAGGTGGTAGTACTTCTATACAATCGTAAATAGTTTCAATAAGTGATTTAGTACCGTCCATTTTAATAGTCGGATTTAATACATCACCAATAATATAAATAGTGGAAAAGGAATAAAATATTTTTTAATTTTGATAAACATTTTTTAATAGCTGCTATGTAAGCTGATTTTTCATATATTCACTAAGTAATAAAAATATTAGAGCTATATAAAACAACATAGTTGAAATAGTAGGATAATATATACCGGAAAATTCTTTTGTTGCTTGAAAAAATATCTCTAAAAATACAATAAGTTTGGAAATTTTTACCCAATCGCTATCTACAACCCTACAAGTTGAATTTTGATTATGAGAGTTAAAAAAATAAAGTTATAGGTTTTCTATAGTCATAAGCAACAAGTAGTTGCTCGTATAAAGAGTACCACCTAGTGGGTACTTCTTCTGGAATTTTTCTATAAGGTTGTTAGCAACCGTGACAAGTTTTTTATATTATTTTCTTCGTTGTATTCTATTATTTTTAAAAATAAAGTTTATAGAAAATTGTATTTTACTAAAAATGTCTTAAAAAAGTGATAGACCATCCTTTACAATTAAGTTATATATATGGCACACGCATTTTATATGAAAATGATCTGGAAAAGACGGATTTAAACTATTTTTTAAAATTGTAATAGTGTAATTGTTAGAAGAAGCGTTATCTAATGTAATACTCATAATTTTACCGGTTATTCTGTAATAATCACACACTTGATAAATATTTTCTGCAATAAAATTACCAGTGTGCCTATCATCTATATATCTATACGCTAAGATACGTTTTTGCATAGACCATTTATAATGTATCCAATGACAAGTTACCGTTAAATAATTATGGCCGTTAGTACTACGACCTATATCAGAAGTGATAGCCACTTTGCCATTAAAATGATATAATGAATAACGTAAATACTATTGATATTCATGTGCAAATTTAAATACATCTCTCTTAACAGTTGATCTAGGAAAACCGTTAAAAGCAGGATTATACAAATCTCTAATGTAATGAATAAAACCGGGAGATGAAGGAAATGAAAAAGGCAAACCCTCCACAGCAACTAATTTTGCTATTGCTTCCCTATCTCTATGTTTATTGTATTTAGGGCCTACAATTTCCCCCGTCATAGGGTTAATTTGACCCTGTACTTGGTCCGGGACAATATCAATATGTGAACCTTGTCCCGACGGAGCGGACGTTTGCGCACCCGGTTTTAAAGTCTCGTATTAGGCATACCTAGCTGGATGAGCCCTTACTACGTGTCTCATTAAACCCCCGTCCCACCGTGACCTTTTTCAGTTTTAAATTTTAAAACATCTTTACAAATTTTACATCTAGCTACTTGATTCTCTACGTCCCTATCAAAAAATATCCATGCATCTGATTTTAATGGTCATTTTGCTGGACCTCGTCTCATACTAGGGGGAATATGAGGCATTTCAGTTGAAGGTGCACTAGTAGGTGTGTTGTCATCAACATTAGTGGGTGTATCATCTAGATTATCGTCTAAATTAAAGTCTTCTTGAGTTCCAGAAAATAGCTCCTCGTCTAAATCTAATGGTATTGTAGGAAAATGTTCAATATCAACAAAATCATCATGTGTAGGAATAGGATGACTAGAAGAAGTACTCTTGCCCTTGTTGCCCCTACTAGAAGAAGCCTGACCCCTACCCGTAAGCATACGTTTAAATCCATCCATTATAGATTTATAATTATACTAATAAATAATTAAAGTAAATAAAATTAAGTGCGCTAAATAAAATAAACAGACAATAATAATTTAATGAAGGAACGAATGTACCAAACGCCGACGTGTAATCGAGAGGTTGAAAATTGAAACTTTGCTCGATGGAAGATCCTCAAGCTAGTTGCCAACTTCACTCCCAATTCCCAAATGAATAAATAAAATTGAATATTTAGTAGACAATGTAGACTTGTAGAGGGATAGATTCAGAGATTAGAGAGATTGTAGAAAGATTTGTGAGAAAGATGAAGAGAAAATGAGGTATTTATAGTTGAAAAATTGGGTTAAAGTGTAAATATAATAACTTATATGTTAAAAAAATATTAAGGGGGTAGGGGTTGGCAAAAAATGGACGTTGCACAACGGTCAAAATGTAAAATGGTCGTTGGTGCAACGGTTATTTTTGCAAAAAGGGGAATTTTGGGCGGGATCGGGTCAGGACATGCGGGACTGGGGCGGGCCGGGACTGGTAGGGACGAGGCATTGTCCCGTCCCGATTCTAGTCCTGATACCACAATTTTTTTAACTATTCGGATTTGGGACGGGACCGGGGCGTTGTCGGGGCAGGACCGGGCCGGGACCGGGCCGACCCGGCCCACTGGCCAGCTCTATAAGAAACTAAGAATTAGGTTGCTGCCCTATGAATTTCGGAGCATTGGAGTGTTTCTAGTTTTTTTTTTCTTTTCATAATCAAAGGACATCTGGTACACAATGATTCCGTTAATTAGGATTCATGTCATGTAGGGGCATTCACGAGAAATCGAAAGAAAAAAGTGATTTTTTTTGCGTTTGAAATTGGTTTATAAATTTAAAAAGCAACAAATATTGATTTCGTTTTGGATTTAAGCAACTTTTTTTTAAAAAAGAACCAAACTCATTACATAAATACCTATTTAAAATTAAATAAAAAATAGAATTTAATGACTTTTATAAAAAGAAGTAAATTCAATGACTATTTGAGAAATTAACTATGCATCCACCCCTTTATTAGCCGTGTGGTTTTTAGTTTTAGGTGAAGTTGATGTCCGATAAAAGACTGACCTAAAATATCTAAATAAGCAATTAGCCACAAACTTTTGAGGATTGTAAGAATATTAGGTTAATTAAAATATTTTCCTCATTTCATTCTTCCACAATAATGTAGTTAATATACAACTATACAAGATAATGATGATGGAGAAGATCATGTCTAAATCATGTCTAATTATCTTCCCAAAGATAATGCTAGCTCCCCAATTACTATGCTAATCGTCTTAATCAACATTTTACCTCCTACCATATATAAATGATACTACACTAATTACAAAAATAATAATCATTAATAACAATAATAATTATTCTATCACTCCCCCACAGTCGAAGCGGGAGGTAAGCGGATGCTGAGACTGTCCCGAAAATATTCAAATAACACCAGCGGAAGACCTTTAGTAAAAATATCTGCAATTTGATAGTGCGACGGGACATGTAGCACCCACACTTGTCCGCGTGAGACTTTTTCACTGACAAAATGGATATCCAGCTCAATATGTTTTGTGCGTTGATGATTTACTAGATTTCTGGACAGGTAGATGTCACTAACATTATCACAATACACCAATGTGGCTTTCAGAATCGGACAGTGGAGCTCAAGTAGAAGATTTTGAAGCCAACATGATTCAGACACAACATTTGCAACACCTCGGTATTCTGCTTCGGCACTGGATCTGGATAACGTGGCATGTCTTTTGCAGGACCAAGAAACCAAGTTATCACAAAAAAAATATACCATACCCTGAAGTGGAGCGTCTGGTGTCTGGGCATCCTCCCCAGTCGGCATCAGTGTATGAGACAAGTGCTGACGTCGATGATGGGTATAAGTGTAGGCCATATTCAAGAGTACCCTGAATATACCACACAGTGCGTTTTAGAGCATGCATATGAACATCCATCGGATTATGCATAAAGAGTCACACTTGTTGAACAACATAAAAAATATCCGGTCTTGTGAATGTTAGATACTGCAGGGCCCATGCCAGGCTGCGGTAGAGTGTCAGATCGGCAAAAGGCTTGTCGGAAGATGCACTCAATTTGGATTTTGTGTCCACCGGAGTAGTTGAAGGTTTACAAGAGGACATGCCAGCTCATTCCATAATCTCTGCCGCATACTTCTTTTGGGATAGAAACAAACCACATGTATGTCGTGTCACTGCTATGCGTAAAAAATAGTGTAGTTATCCCAGGTCCTTCATTGCAAATTCAGAGCCAAACTGTAACATGATGGTCTTTCGAAGAGCATATTCGGAGGTAGTCAATATGATATCATCCACATATAAAATAAGATACACAATATTATTAAACCCATGATGATAAATAAATAGAGAGTGATCGGAACATCTGTTAGAAAAACCAATATTTGAAATAAAATCAGCAAACCGTTTGTATCATGCCTTGGGGGCTTGCTTTAGCCCATGTAATAATTTTTTGAGAAGACACACATGATTGGAATATGTTGAGTCCCTGTATCCCAAAGGTTGGTGCATGTACACTATTTCATTTAGGTGACCATGGAGGAAAACATTTTTAACATCTAACTGATGAAGTGGCCATCCCTTTGAGAGAGCCAAACTAAGTACTATTCGGATAGTCGCTGGTTTGACCACCAGACTGAACGTCTCACCGCAATCCATGCCAACACGTTGTGTCTTGCCATCACCTACAAGACGGGCTTTATGTCGCTTAAACGTTCCATAAGATTTTTCTTTGTGATTGAAAATCCAGATAGACCGAATTATATTAGCATGAGCTGGACGAGGTACTAATTCCCACGTCCTATTTTTAATAAGAGCATTAAATTCATCATCCATAGCCATCTTCCAATTCGGATCATGAAGAGTAGACACGGGATTTTGGGGCAATGGTGATTTTGAGACTTGGGTGTGTAGGATATATTTGGCGTTGGGTTTAATAATACCGTGTTGACTTCGGGTGACGGGTCGTTGGGCCAAAATTGGGCCAAGGGGACGGTCTGAATTAACATAATGAGGCATGTTTGGAATTGGATCGAGAGGTTGGGCTGAATTTTCGGAACTGGTCCTGTTTTGATTATAGCTACTGTTGCTGCTTGCAAGAACTGGGCCCCGTGACTGAACCACTGGCCCAATTTGCTGGGCAGTGTGTTCTTGATGTTGGGCCTCTGTTTCATGGGCCAGCTCTCCCAAATAATTTGGGCTGAACGAAACAGTGGTTGTGGTACGTTTTTGAGCCACTATTTCGGAGCCCAAATTATTCGGGTTGGCCAAAAATGGAACAGTGGGTAGGGAATAGTTTTGGGCCAAATACGAGGATATTCCATCATCGAGAAAATCATAGGTGGGTGGTCTTGACTCATGCATTTTGGTAAATGAGAAATTTGTTTCATCAAAGATGACGTGACGACTTATAATGATTTTATTGGAGGATAGGTCGTAACACTTGTAACCTCTATGATTGGAAGGATAACCCAAAAAACGCAATGAGTAGACCAGGGTTGAAGTTTGTGGATTGTGGTAGATGGAAAAAGTGGATAGCACAAGCATCCGAAAACCCGTAAATGGGAATAAGACGGATCCCATAGATATAGGACTTTTAGTGGAGCTTGATATGACAAGTTTTTGTGAGGAAGTATGTTCAATAAATATATGGTCATTTGTATTGCATGATGCCAAAATGAGGCGGGTAAATATGCATGGGTAAGGATGTTCCAATGATATTATTTATGGTTTGTATTTTTCATTCCGCCTTTCCGTTTTGTGAAGATGTATGGGACATGAAAGATGAAAGTTTAAATCATTTGAGTTGCAAAAATCCTAAAAATCCTTATTATCAAACTCCCTTGAATTTAGTAGGCATAAAGGACATTCTTTAAGGTTAATGACGGATTTGGTGGAGATAATTTAGTAGAATCATAACCTTGAATTGGAATAGAATGACCATTTTCGACAATTATACCATTATTTTTGCACAAATTATTATAAGATGAGAGATTACATTGGGAGGACGTCATATGAGACGTTGCTCCGGAATCCATATACCAATTTGCGTCGGGTGGATTAAGTCCAAGAGTGTACATGGCAGACTCAATATCAGTTGGGCTAGCCACTGTCGAATGGGCCTCCTGCCACTGGGTCGGCAGTGGCCCATAGTTGATGTTATTCCCACTGTACCGTGGCCCAGAAAATAAGGCCCAACACGCTGTGAACTGCTAGTGGGTTGTTGGGCATTTGGCCTTGGACTGGGCATGGCCCAGTTACCCGATGAGATTGGGCATCGTGGTACGACCCAAGGCCATTGCCAGGCCCACTGGATCGGTCCGCCACCCCACTGCCGAGGCTGCCACTGCTGCTCGCCATTGCTGCTGCTTTTGCCGTCGTATCCACTGCCACCGCCGCCACCGGAATTTCGATTTCCACCATTTTCCCATTTCGGTTTTTAACTCCGTTCCTTCATTTTTGTGCCCGATTTTGTTGTGTAGGTTCAACAAAATTGCTATTTTCATTATTTGGGGTGGCAATGAAAGTGGAATTGGAGCCGGTGGCTGCTTTTTTGGCGAACCCCGCATCTTCAAGAATGAGCATAGAACGGGCTTGATAAAATGGTGGTAACAGATTACTTTGTCGAATGAGCGTCCCCACGCCACTATAAGCGTTGGTAAGGCCGACCACCAATTGTAGAACCAATCGGTTGTTGGTGACCAGCGAACCAACATTTTTGAGTTGATCCGATAAGACTTTTAGGCGTTGATAATATGCCGACGCATTTGGAAAATCCGCCATATCGGTGGTGGAGAATTCTCGCTCCAAGGTGATGGCGCGGGAATTTTGTTGTCTTAAAAAATATCTCGCAATCAATTCCAGACTTCCATTGCCATAGCATCAAGCTCCATTATTGTGTGCAACAAATCGCTAGAGATAGTTGCATAAATCCATGAGAGAACTGTGGTATCAAGCGTTTCTCATAGTTCTTTGTCATCGTCTGTTTTTAACTCCTTTCCTTTTCCATTTGCCGGCGGGATGATGTGATGAATAACCCGGTGAGAACAGAAACAGATTTTAAAAAGCTCCGCCCAAGTACAGAGTGAACATTTTCCATCTCAAGTGTGATGGAAATATGTGTTTTTATGCTAGAAACGGTTAGAGCGGGGTGGAATGTGGATTTGGAGTCAGATATTTTTGACTGGAAAAATATGAACAATAATGGAGAGAAAAAAAAATAACGGAGGAAGACACAAAAGATGAAAATCGGTCGGTTGTTTGGAAGAGGGGGCGAAAATTTGGAAGTGTTTTGTTTAGGGTAGGATCTTTCCCTTATCTTCTAATACCATGTAAGAATATTAGGTTAATTAAAATATTTTCCTCATCTCATTCTTGCACAATAATGTGGTTTATTTACAACTATACAAGATAATGATGGGGAGAAAATCATGCCTAAATCATGTCTAATTATCTTCCCAAAAATAATGCTAATCTCCCTAATTACTATGCTAATCTTCCTAATCAATATTTTACCTCCTACCATATATAAATGATACTACACTAATTACAAAAATCATAATCATGAATAACAATAATAATTATTCTATCAAGGATTAATATTAATTTAATGGTAAATATACTACCTTGCATCTTAGAGGCACAAGGTTGGACACCCTTTTCCTTTTTCTTTTGTCCTGCTCCAGGCATCCCCAATTAAACAAATAGTAAAACTTTGTGATATCTTTCTCTTTTGTTTTAAGAATAAATTTTGAAGAAGGGAATTTCACTTAATTAGTCGATCATTTGGCTCTAAACATTTCATAACAGCCATCATTAAACGAGTAGTAATACAGAAGATGTTGTGGTATTAGTAGGCAATATATGTAGTTGTGAGCACAAAAACAAAGACATATATTCTTAACATTGGCATGCTTTCGTGCAATGCTGCTAATGTATATATGCCTCTTCTTCCACAAGCAACCTATCAAGTTTCTTTGTTTAAAGGTTGCTAGCTTGGAGGGGGACCTTCATGTCTCCTCTTTCGGAGAATTTGTGCAACTTCAATTACTTGATTTTTGGCTTTACGCTATCCATTTAGTTTCACCAGCAAGCAAATGTTGAGTCATCACTTTGTTCTTGTGCCACTAGTATGTACAATTATCTGCTACACTTTATTCATCACTCTATTTTATTTTCTCATTGAAAGAAAAATCTGCAAATAAATGATTCCCTGGCAGGATGAACCTCAATACATATAGGTCCTTTGGTTTAGGCTAAGTGAAAGAAATAATCCCTTGATTTTTCTCATTAATGAAGATATATTTATATACAATATACAATTCCTAATTATGGAAAATCCTATTCCTACTATAACAATAAATGAAAAGTCCTATTCCTATTATAACAATAAATTCTAATTACACTTGTACAAGAATTCTTCAACTATGGTAAGTTTACACTAAAACTTGAACTCGTATATACGTGTATACTCCTTCTGTCACACCCCCGCAGTCATAGTGGGCGGTTGTCGTACACTGAGACTGTCCCTAAAATCCTTAAATAGAATCGAGGGAAGACCCTTAGTAAAGATGTCAGCAATTTGATACCTGGAAGGGACATGCAAGACGCGTACTTGTCCACGAGCTACCTTTTCACGAACAAAGTGAATATCCATCTCGATATGCTTAGTGCGCTGATGTTGGACCGGATTTCTAGAAAGATAGACTGCACTAACATTATCATAGTAGACCAAGGTAGATTTCTGAATAGGAAAGTCAAGTTCTACTAGAATATTACGCAGCCAATATGATTCAGACACCACATTGGCTACCTCTCGATACTCGGCCTCTGCACTGGATCGCGATAATGTAGCTTGACATTTTGCAGACCAAGAGACTAAATTATCACCCAGAAACATACAATAACCAGAGGTCGAATGTCTGGTATTAGGACATCCACCCCAATCAGCATATGTATAAGACACGAGAGTAGAAACGACGGACATATATAAATGCAATCCATAATCAAGTGTGCCCAATATGTATCCTATAATGTGTTTGAGTGCATGCATGTGCTCAATCCATGGATCATGCATAACAAACACACCTGCTGCAATGCATAAGTAATATCAGGTCTCGTGAAAGTCAGTTACTAAAGTGCTCCTACAAGACTGCGATAATCGAAGGTGCTGTGCCACTTGAACTCAAATCTATCTGACCTTCAATCCATCTTTGTCTAGCCAGAAGTGGGTGGGATCCTCGTATGGGGTGCCAGACGTAGCACTCAGCTTCGGTTTGGTATTCACCAGAGTAGAAGTAGACTTACAAGATGACATGCCAACTTTCTAAATAATCTCTGTTTTCTGAGATAAAAATAGACCATCTGCATGACGAGTGACTGCTATGCCCAAAAAATAGCTTAAGGCCCCTAAGTCTTTCATACCAAATTCTGAACTGAGAAGGGACATGATTGACTTGCGTAGAATATCCGATGAGACGGTCAATATAATATCATCAATATATAACAGAATGTATGCTAGAGAAGTACCATGCCGATAGATGAATAGTGAATGAGCAGACATGATGTGAGAAAACTCAATTGTAGACATATAATCTGCAAATCTTTTATACCAAGCTCGTGGGGCATGCTTAAGCCCATACAAGGACTTTTTTTTAGCAAAAAGACATGATGAGGATAATTGGGGTCCCTAAAACCCAAGGGCTGATGCATGTAAAATGTCTCCTTAAGATTACCGTGTAAGAAAATATTTATCACATCTAGCTGGTGAATGGGGATGCCTTTGAGAGAGCTAGACTGAGCACAATGTGAATGGTTGCCGGTTTGAGCACCAAACTAAATGTCTCTCCACAATCCACGCCAACCTGTTGTGTTTTACCATCACCTACAAGATGTGCCTTATGCCTCTCAAAAGAACCGTTAGAATTTTCTTTATGAGTAAAAATCCATATATACTGAATAATATTAACACCAGGTAGACGGGCACCAACTCCCACGTCTTATTTTCAATAAGAGCATTATATTCGTCATCCATGACCAATTTCCAATTCGGGTCATGAAGGACAAACACTGGGTTACGTGGTAGGGGATATTTAGTGACATTAGAATTAAGATTAAAATGCCGTGGTTTAATAATACCCCTTTGGCTACGAGTAACAGGCCCTTGACGTGAGGTAGAATTGAATAAGAGTTGGGCGTTTCTCGAGTTGGCAGTGGACTGGCCAGCAGGCAGTGGGCCTGCTGGCGGATTCGGGTCACGGGACATCTCGAACAAATGGTGGATAATATACGGTGAGATTCCATCATCCAAAAAAGTATATGCACTAGACACGGAACTACACAATTTAGTAAATGAAAATTGGGTTTCATCAAAGATAATATGGCGACTAATGATGATTTTGTTAGAGGATAAATCAAAACATTTGTAAACACGATGATTAGATGGATAACCCAAAAACACGCAAGCGATAGAACGAGCTTGAAGTTTGTTAATTGTAGTAGAAGGAAAAAGTGGATATCATAAACACACAAACGCCATAAGATGAGAATACGAAGGATCTTTATTGTAAATAATTTTAAGTGGGGATTGATATGCTAAGCCTTTATGAGGGAGGATGATAAGTAGATATGTAGCCATTTGTAATGCATGATGCCAAAAAGAAGATGGTAATGAAGCATGGGCGAGCAAGGTACGGACAATATTATTTATGGAACGAATTTTTCTCTCGGCCTTTCCATTTTGTGAGGACGTATGTGGACACGAAAATCGAAAAGATATGTCATTAGTGTCAGAAAACTCTCGAAACGGCCCATTATCATATTCCTTGCCATTATCACATTGAATATTTTTAATTTTCCGTTCGAATTGGGTACGGATAAATGCTCTAAATTTTAAGGTGGAAAAACCTGAGATTTTTTGGATAAAGGAAAGGTCCACAAAAAATTAGAATAATCATCCAAAAATAAGACATAATAACAATGGCCAAAAGAACTTAAAAAGGGAGATGTCCATAAATCACTATGAATAATGTCAAAAGACATCAAAGTATGAGAGGTAGAGGCTACAAATGGTAATCTAATATGTTTCCCTAATGGACAAGAAGGACTAAGTGGAGTACTATGCGTACCCTTACAAGTAATAAAATTATTTTTATGCAGAAAAGAAATAATAGCTGATCCCAGATGTCCCAAACGTGCATGCCACAAGGAAGGAGCAAGAGCGACAAAGGTAGAAGGTGTGGCTTGACTCGTGGAAATGGTGGTGAGTGGATACAACTCCCCCTACTATTGCATCTCATTAGAAGTATCCCCGTCGTGAAATCCTTCACAGAAAATCCAAAAGGATCAAAATTAATAGAAACCCAATTATCAGTGGTGAATTGTCAGACATACACCAAATTTTTAATTAAGTTAGGGGCATGAATAATATTTTTTAAGACAAGAGGTAGATGTGGGCGAGACAAATTTGTATGACCATAACCGCGAATTGGAATTGAGTTGCCATTACCAATAATAATGCCACGATTTTTGCTCAAATTGAAATAAGACGAGAGATATCTTGTGCGGACGTCATATGAGAAGTGGCTTTGGTATCCATGTACCAATTCGGGTCCGGTGGATGTAATTCGAGTGTATGAATTGCGGCCTCAATATCCGTAGGTCTCGGGACTAGAGCCGGGCCCACAGCAGTGAAGGCCCGCTAAGGCCGAGGCCCAAGCAGGCCAGCCTGCTTCCTTGGCCCAACACTGTATCGTGATGCACTGTTCGGGAAACTGGGCCTGGAAGGTAACTGGAATTGGGCCTTGTTTCTAGGATATGTCGTTGGTGCATAATAAGGGATATTGGGCCAATGACCACTAGCCCAGCCCCACGACCAGGAGGCCCAAGGCTGCGTCCAGTTGGTATGCGGTCCACTGTTCCAAGCCCCACTGCTGTCGCTGCCACTGTTCTGGCCACCACCACCGCCGATGTTACCACCGCGTCTGCCACCGCAATTCTTGCCATTATTTTTACAATTTTTGCCCCTTTTTTCGGCACCGTTGGTACCACTTTGGCTAGAATTTTCGGAGAATGAGTGAGGGTTGTCTGACGTGGCCATCATCATGACGGAATTTGCGCCGGTAACCACCTTCTTCCAACGTGAGCATGGAACGGGCCTGATAAAATGGCGGGAGAGGATTACTTTGACGAAGCAGTGTCCCAACTCCATTATAGGCCTCGGATAGGCCTGCAACCATCTGAAGAACAAGACGATCATTGGTAACTGGCGCACCAACATTTCAGAGTTGATCCGCCAATTCCTTCAGCCTTATACAATAGGCTGAGACGTTCGGAAAATCTTCCACGTTGACATGAGAAAATTCCTGCTCAGGCGTGACATCACGAGAATTTTTGTTATCTTGGAATATATCATGCACCCTATTCCAAGTTTCAATCGCCGTAGCGTCGGATTCAATAATTGTCTGCAAAATGTCTGTAGAGATAGTGGAATAAATCCACTAGAGAACGGTAGCATAAAGGGTCGTCCATTACGTAGGATCATGCTCGGGGGTAGGCACCTTCTCCTTGCCAGTGACCGAGGGATGATGTGATGAAAGACTTGATGCGAGCGTGCGTGATCTCAAGAACAATAGGGATGTGGTTCTTGATGTTAGAGATTGTAAGAGCATGATGAAACATGTTCTTTGACGTAGACATAACGAAAGAACAATAGGTGAATTAGGGAGTTGGAATAAAATTTGGGAAGAGAGGAATAAATTGCACGAAAACCGAGGATGAATCACAAAATTTGATATGGGAGAAAAGGGCAGCGGAAGTGTTTTTGTGAGAAGTTATTTTAGCCCTAGACTTCTGATACCATGAAATAAATAATCCATTGATTATTCTCATTAATGAAGAGATATTTATATACAATATACAATCCCTAATTATGGAAAATCATATTCCTACTATAATAATAAATGGAAAATCTTATTCCTATTATAACAATAAATCTTAATTACACTTGTACAAAATTCTTCAACTATGATAAGTTTACACTAAAACTTGAACTCGGATACACGTGTATATCACGTGTATACTCCTTCTGTCACTAAGCTGCACCCTGCTATATACTTTAAACTTATTTAGAAAGTCTTTTGCTTTTTGTAAATAATATTGTATGGGTTAAAATTCGTATTATACAACTGGACGAATGCCGTAGTGACACCTAATTAAAGTGTATAATTTTGGCTTTCTAACACTTTTCAGACTTAATCCCTTGCTACACTAATCCTTCCGATGGGAACCTAAAGAAATTAGGGCGATTCTCTTTATTATATTTCATATTTTTTTTTCTTATATAGTAATTTTAAATTATTTATTCATATCGATCTTATTTGGACATATTTTACTTTAGTTAATACTTAAATATATATTCTATTGAAATTATTAATGATATGATATTTCCACTAATCATTAATGATATGATATCTCTACTTGTGACTTATAGTAAGGGCGTGTTGTTGTGGAAAAAAATAAAGCCTTGTGAATTAATAATGTTTTTTCTATTTTGTGATGCTCAATTTATTATATAATGAAAAATTTAAATTAAAATGTCAAGTGGAGGAGCTTTTTGAAAGAAAGCACTGCGAATGGCCCAAGTAATGTTGAGTGAATGTTTACTGAAATTGAGTCATTAAGTACTACTGTGATTGCTGATCCTCCTGTGTCATCAACTTCTCTTTGGTTTCTTTGCTCCAAATACTTGTACTCCATGATCAAACTGCTACGGAAATTTCGAACTCCTTTAATTTTACTATTAATAAATATAAATTATTATTTTTAAAAAATACTAAAGTGAGTTATGACCATTTTTTGAATTAATATATGTACGTACAAGCTAATATTTATACATTCTTTCAATTAAGTTCAAAAGGACCAAAACAATGCATCAAAAGACTTTGTTGGAGAGCAAAAATAACATGGCAAGGGACCTGCGTGTACCAAGGTGGATGCATTGCTTGACTTATTTCCTTTGCAATATCAAATAAATATTATAAAAATAGGTCGCTAATTATTGTTAAATAGTCTGTATGTAATTTGTTTTGATAATCCCTTGCTAATTCGTCATTAAATAAAAGTAGTGACGAATTTTTATTATTAAGGGATAGAAGTTCTCTATTGTTAATTCCCCTTTTTTGGAATTAATGTAAAAATAAAGTTTTATAAACTCATATTCGTATATTTGACAGGCATACGATTAACCTATAACAAATTAATTTTATCCTAGGCTGAAATTTATTTATAGAGGAATGTTCTTTTTGTTCTTGATTTTCAATTATTTTATTATATGTATTTATTTTAGATATTCATCCTGTTTGAGTGATGCTTGTAATCATGAATTTTTCTTATAGGCATGGAATTAATTATCTCTCAAACTTTAACATGTATATTATATTTTATTTTAATTTTAATATAGAGATATAATGTCAACACTTTAACCATGCACATGATAGAATGTCAAGACTTTTCCTGGATCATCTTCTCGTGTTGGAGTATTTGTTTTATGTCTAAATTCTATTTGGATTAACTACACTAAACACATACTCCTGCACAAGAAAATGATTTAGAAAAAAGCCTTGGCATTCAATCATGTGCATGGTTAACCTGATTAGTGTTGGCATTGTATCCTATACTAATAAATAAAATTAAAAATGATATATATGTTATAGTTTGTGACCTAATTAAATTCAAGGATAAAAGAAAAATTTATGATTACAAGTCACTCAAACAAGACAAGTATCTAAAATAAATACATATAATAAAAAAATTGAAAATCAAGGACAAAAAGAATATACCACCCTAGATAAATTTTGGCCTAGGATAAAATTGAGTTGAGTTTATAGGTTAATCGTAGGTCCGTCAAGTAAATGAATATGAGTTTATAGAAATTTATTTTTATATTAACTACAAAAAAGGGAATTAACAACAGAGATCTTTTATCTCCGAATAATAAAAATTAATCTTATGTAATGACGAATTAACAATAAATTATCAAAAAATGTTAGATACGGAATTTTCACCGACAACGGGCGATGTATTTTATAACTATTTTTATAGTAATTATTTGATATTGCAAATGAAATAAGTCAAGTATCCACCTTGATACATCCAGGGTACCTTGTGGCATATTCCCCATATTATTTTGCTTTCCAACAAGGTCTTTTATCGCAGTGTTTTGATCCTTTTGAACCAAATTAAAACCATATATAAATATTAGCTTTTAGTTAAATATATTACTTCAACAAAATATTCATAACTCACTTTAGCATTTTAAAAAATAATAATTTATATTTTTTAATGATAAAATTAAAGGAGAAAGAAATTACCATAAAAGTTTGACCATGTAGTAACTATAAGAAATCAAAGAAAAGTTGATGTTGGTGTTGTACACGAGGATCAGCAGACACACTAACACTTGACAACTCAATTTTAGCAGAAATTGACTCAACATTACTTGGGCTATTCATAATTATTATCGAATATTCACCGTATATTTTGTAATTATGATAGATGTATATTTAAGGTAACTTAAGATTCTTATTATATTAGTAATCAACCATTTAAGGTAAGTTAAGATTCGTACTGTATTAAGAATCAACCTTTGTACAACTATATATATTGTGAATAATGAAAGGAATCCCTAAGGGAAATTATTCTATCTTACATGGTATCAAAAGCCTAAACCCTACTTTCCTCTCCTCTCTCTCACAAAGCCACCGACGACCCACCCCCTATCTCGGGTCTTTTTCCCTTCGGTAGACGGACAACCCGACAACCACCATGTCTTCCCCCATAAATTCCGGTTCCTCCACTGGCACTTTTGACAACCCCTCTCAACGATCATCGTCTTCTTTTCACCCGACTTTCGCCGTTACCAACATCAAGAACTCTATCCCTATAATTCTTGATCAAGAAGACTGTTAATATTCCATGTGGACAAAACTGTTCTATATCCATGCATGTGCGTACAACGTGCTCGACCGTATTGATGATTCTGTCCCTCGTCCCGCCGACGTTGCCGAATCGACATGGCGTCGCTTTGACTCCATCGTCAAACAGTGGATATACAGCACCATCTCAAAAGACTTGTTGTGTACTATCATGAAAACAGGTGCTACGGCACATGACCTCTGGGTACGGTTGGAAGAAATCTTTCAGGACAATAAAAATACTCGGACAGTGTATTTGGAGGAGCAATTCAACAATACGCATCTCGAGAATTTTAACATGTCCGAATATTGCAAACAACTGAAACTCATAGCCGACCAACTATCCAACGTCGGGAATTCTGTTTCTGAAACCAAGATGGTACTCCAATTGGTTGCTGGTTTACCGAAAGGTGAATACGATACACCTGCAATGATGATTCAACAGGCCGACCCACTACCAAGTTTCACTAAGGCACGGTCACAACTCTTGTTGGAAGAAACCCGTCGTGCTAAACAAGAGGAACATAATCAAAAGGCGTTAGCCGTTGACGGGATGGCAACACCGACGGCCAAGACCAACCCGCCACCACCGCAAGACCACCAGCAGCAGCAGTCCCGCGGCGGAGGGCGTGGCGGCAGAGGCCGTGACAATAATAACAAAGGAAAGGGCCGCGGCAAGGGCCACAAAAATCAGCAGCCAGGCCCAAACAGTGCATACTTCCCGTGGTCTGTACAGCAGTAGGTCTAGCCCAACCTGTAGAACTGGGCCTCGCCTGCATGCCCATACCCGACTGCAGGGGCCCAGTTCCAGTAGCCTGCATGGTCGACCAGCCTCTTGGGCCCTGCTCCAGCCACCAGGCAGGCCCACCACCAGCAGCAGCAGGCCCACCTGGTCTCGGTCCAGCAGCAGCAGCAGCAGCACCCCAGCAGCCTGGCTCCCACTGATTTGGGCCAGGCCTTCAACACCGTGAACCTTCAACAACCAGACAAAAATTGGTACATGGACATCGGAGCCACATCTCACCTCACCCGGTTGTCCGGTAACTTATCTCAATTACTTCGGTTAAAGTGTCCTCAAATTATTACTGTCGGCAATGGTCACCGCATTCCAATTGAAGGTTACAGTAACACACACCAAACATCCACACCCGCCTTTTTCCCTAAAACACGTCCTATACACCCCTAACATCATTAAAAACTTAATCTTTGTTAGAAAATTCACTCGCAACAATTCTGTCTGTCGAGTGACCCTTTTGGTTTTTCTGTGAAGGAACTCAATACGGGGAAAATTCTTGTGCGCTGCAATAGTGTAGGAGACCTCTACCCATTTACTCAATCTTTCGCTGTCAGACCGCAAACACCTCTATCCCTTGCGGTGATCTCTCCCTCAACTTGGCACAACAGACTCAGAGACCCCGGAGACCCAATTTTTACTTTTCTTAGGACTTCTAAGCGTATTCATTGTAATAATGGGAAAATTGCCCAACACTATTTTTCTTGCCCACTAGGCAAGCATACTCGTCTTTCATTTATGTCATCAAACAGTGTTACTTTTTCTCCTTTTGATATTGTTCATGCTGATTTGTGGACATCTCCGATTGTTAGCTCTTTGGGTCACAAATTCTATCTAGTATTCTTAGATGATTTTTCACACTTTGTCTGGATTTACCCACTGAAATTCAAATCTGAAGTTTTTGCCAAATTCCTTGAGTTTCAAAAATTCATTAAAACACAATTTGAAAAATCTATCAAATCATTCCAATGTGATAATGGACGTGAATTTAATAACTCGACATTTCACAATTTCCGTTCTAAACAAGATATGGTTTTCCATTTTTCTTGTCCCTATACTTCCTCCCAAAATGGAAAGGCTGAATGAATTATACGTATCATCAATAACATGGTTCGCGCCCTTCTGTTTCATGCCTGTCTACCACCGCCTTTTTGGGTCTATGCTGTTTAAATGGTAGAATCCCTCCTTAATATTTTACCAACTAGCACTCTCCAAAATAAGACCCCTACCGAAATCTTATACCGTAGGCTACGATCATATGATCACATACGTATTTTTGGATGCTTATGCTACCCCAACATAGCCTCCACTGCACCTCACAAACTTGCCCCTCGCACTCTGCCCTGTGTCTTCGTTGGTCTATCTCCTAATCATCGGGGCTACCTGTGCTATGACATTACCACTCACAAAATCAGCGTCTCCCGTCACGTCACCTTTTACGAGAAAACCTTTATTTTTTCAAATCTTCAAAAATTTCAGACCATCGATTACATATTTCTCGATGAACCGAGTCCACTGTTCCGATAGTACCAACAACAGTCCACTGTTCTGACAGTCCTAATAGTCCCAACACTGTCCGGCACCACCCCAACAGATCCCTGCTCTCGGTCCAACACCCCGACACCACCCCTGCTGCATCCAGTCGTGTCTCCTGCACCCCCAGCAGCCTACCAGTCCCCCAGTCCAGAAACCAGTCCCGCAGCACTGCTGCCCACTGGTCCAGAACCAGTGGACCTGCAACCTCCCAGCCCCGACCTCCCACTACTGCCCTCTCATCGCATGGAGACTCGTGCACAACACGGGATCTTCAAACCCAAGGTTCACTTCAATCTCTCCACACAAACCTTATCACCCATTCCAAAAAATCCAAAACTAGCAAAACTGGACCCTAATTGGAATGCGGTCATGTGCGAGGAATTTATCGCTTTAACCAAGTAGAACACTTGGGATTTGGTACCTAGAAAAGACGGTGTGAATGTTATCCGGTGTATGTGGCTATTTCGTCACAAGTTCAGAGACAGTGGTGACTTAGAGAGGTATAAGGCAAGACTCGTTGCCAATGGCACTAATCAGTAGGAGGGTATTGATTGTGGTAAGACATTCAGTCCGATTGTTAAACCGGCCACTATTTAGACTGTTCTCAGTATTGCTATGGGCATGCATTGGCCGATTCATTATCTTGATGTCAAGAATGCATTTCTTCATGGGGATTTGAAAGAAACTGTGTACATGCATCAGCCTCATGGCTTTGTTCATCCGGCAGTTCTGCAGTTTGTATGTCATCTCAGGAAGTCATTTTATGGATTGAAATAGGCACCCCGCACTTGGTATGATCGTTTTGCCAGGTATCTTCTGCAGATTGGTTTTATTTGTAGTAGGTGTGATAACTCTCTCTTCACTTTTCACCGAGGTAGCAGCACTGCATATTTGCTATTATATGTCGATGACATTGTTCTTACTGCCTCATCTGACGTTTGAAGAATGAAATCATTGCTCTACTCAAAATTAAATTTGCTATGACTGACTTGGGCAAGCTGAGTTATTTTTTGGGTATATTGGTGACCAGATCTGTAGCTATTATATTCCTGTGTCAGCGTAAGTATGCAGAAGAGATAGTGTACAGGGCCAAGATGGCAAATTGTAAAATTATGCCAACTCTGGTGGACTCAAAATCCAAGCTTAGTTCCAATGACGGTGCATCAGTTTCTGATCCTACTCTATATCAGAGTCTTGCAGGTGCTCTTCAGTATCTGACTTTCACTAGGCCTGATATTGCATATGCCGTTCAACAAGTGTGTCTGTTTATGCACGACCCCGAGAGTCCCATTTTTCCGCCCTCAAACGTATTATCAGATACGTTAAGGGCACACTAGACTTTGGACTACATCTATACCCCTCTGCCCCAACCAAGTTACTCGCCTACACGGATGCAGATTGGGCAGAATGCCCCGACACACGTCGCTCCACCTCAGGGTACTATGTATTTCTTGGGGATAATCTTATCTCATGGTCCGCCAAGCGGCAGGCCACGCTATCCTGTTTGAGTGCTGAAGCAGAATATGTGTCCACTACGAAAGGCGTCTATAGTCTATTGTGACAACAGATCTGCCATCTATATGTCTCATAATTCGGTCCAATATCAGCGGACTAAGCATATTGAGATGAATATCCACTTTGTGCGAGAGAAGGTTTCCCGTGGTCAGGTCAAAATATTACACGTGCCTTCCTCTTATCAGTATGAAGACATTTTCACAAAGGGACTACCACGACAGCTCTTCACCGACTTTCGATCCAGCCTTAGCGTTCGGCCTCCTCCCGCCCCGTCTGAGGGGAGTATTAGCGAAAATTCTTTGAATATTCACCGTATATTTTGTAATTATGATAGATGTATATTAAAGGTAACTTAGGATTCTTATTATATTAGGAATCAACCATTTAAGGTAAGTTAGGATTCGTACTGTATTAGGAATCAACCTTTGTACAACTATATATATTGTGAATAATGAAAGGAATCCCTAAGGGAAATTATTCTATCTTACATGGTATCAAAAGCCTAAAACCTACTTTCCTCTCCTCTCTCTCACAAAGCCGCCGACGACCCACCCCCTATCTCGGGTCTTTTTCCCTTCAGTCGACGGACAACCCGGCAACCACCATGTCTTCCCCCACAAATTCCGGTTCCTCCATTAACACTTTTGACAACCCCTCTCAACGATCATCGTCTTCTTTTCACCCAACTTTTGCCGTTACCAACATCAAGAACTCTATCCCTATAATTCTTGATCAAGAAGACTGTCAATATTCCATGTGGACAGAACCGTTCTATATCCATGCATGTGCGTACAACGTGCTCGATCATATTGATGAATTTGTTCCTCATCCCACCGATGTTGCCGAATCGACATGGCGTCGCCTTGACGCCATCGTCAAAATGTGGATATACGACACCATCTCAAAAGACTTGTTGTGTACCATCATGAAAACATGTGCTATCTAGAATTTAGTTATATATCAAGATATACCTATATATAAAGAAAGGCAAAGACAAATCAAAGTTAGGACATATATATTAGTAACTTTTATTAAAAAATTGACTTGCACGAAAATGGTATATATACAAAATTTAAAATCTTTTTCACTTGATTATAAATCTTAGAAGGATTCAAAGGTGATTGTTCTATAAACTTGGTGAATTATACAAATAGAATGAAGAAATAAAAATAGGAAAAAAGATTCGAGAGTACATATGAGAAATGAAAGGACAAATAGAAGGAATCACCATTAAGTCTTGAGAGGTGGTGGAGAAATGAGGATAAAATATGGCTATATTTATAGGGAGATGAAATCATCAAATATGAAAACAAGTTCACAAAGTTTCACACTCTAATTAATTTCTTACTAATTACATTATGTCAGGGGAAAAAAGAATAAGGATAGAAAATCTTAATTTAAAAGATTGAGGTAATCTTATTTATTTTTTCAACTTGTTAAATATTTCAGAACACCCACAAATATAAAGAAAAATAAGTTAAATAGAAAATTATAACTTGAATAATTTTTTTATTGTAACGACCCGTTTGGTCGTTTATTCTATTCTGACATTACTTCAAAAATATCCTTTTCGTGGTTCTCTTTATGCGTTTATGTCTTGCAAGGATGAGTGACACATTCCACGAGGCGATCAGACTTGTTTTGGAAGAAAAATCCTAATTTTGAGGTCTCTTAAGTTTGGTTTGGAAAGAGTTGACTAAAAGTTGAATTTTGGGTAAACGTGTCTGTAGTCGAATTTCATCAATTTCATCAGGTCTACAACGTCATTTATGACTTAGTCGAATCGTTAGTTCGGGTCTCGAGGGGTTCAAAAAGATTTTGGGTTTTTGGTTGTTTAGTTTTGAGAAAGTTAGAGTGCTTTTGTGTAAAGACGTATCCTAATAATGTCGGATCAATATTTTGAGTGCGCAAACAGGTACGTAGCATCGTTTATACTCAAGTAACATATTTGATTTATGTTTTTTTGGGGGGGAGGGGGGTGGATGAGGGGGGTTTCAAATGAGTTTCGAGTGTTAGATCAGATGTTTTGAGTTGTGCTAAGTTTCTAGTTTTTCTGTTGCCAGACACCCTTTATCGCGATCGCGAGAAGGAAGTCGCGATCGCGTAGCCTGGTGGGATGGGCCGTCGCGATCGCCTGATGTGGCCTCGAAGTTGCATAGATACACGTGATGGGGCAGGATGAGTCGCGAGCCATCTCGATCATGATGAGCTTAGTTGGGCTGGGTCGTGGTTGAGCCTCGCGATCGCGAAGAAGGATCGGGGTTCTGGGAGGTATTTCTTCCCCAATCTAATTTGAGACTCCATTTTTTCACATTTTGGGAGCTACGTAGCTCGAAATTAAGAGATTTCAAGTGCTAGGTATTCATCATTGGAGTAAGTTCTTTTACATCTCCTAAGTATATTACCATGATTTCTTCCATTATTTACCAATCTAATTCATGAGTTTAGATGTTAGATTAAGGGTTTTGCCATGAAATTGGGGTTAAAGTAAATAGTGAAATATAAGGCCTAAATGTGATTAGATTTTTATGATATTTAGGGTTATGACTATATGAACAATGGGTAAGATAAATTTAAGACCAATTTTCAGTTTTTCCCTTGGGGCCCGGGTTTAGTTATTTTGGATCCATTTTGAATTCCGGGTAGTAGTATGGCATTATAAATATCCCCAAATTCGTAATTTAATATAGAATTCATATTTAATAGGATCTGTTAGTTTGGAAGCACTCCAGAAAGAAAAGACATTGTCTTGATGATTTGTGACTCTTATTCGGCTTTGAGGTATGTTACGGTTTACCCTTTTAGACTCGGATTAGAGGCCGTATGTAGTTTATAAATATTAAAGGGGTATCGATCGTGAAAGGGAGTCCCACCTTATATGTTGAGATGAACACTTGGGCGGGAACAAATGTATATTGTTAGGTAATATCGTATTAGCAGTAGTGTAATATGTCGGGGAAAACATGTTAATCCTGAGGGCATTGGAGGTGGTGCATAAATCCATTTAGGTTTGTATGATTGCTATTTATGTGGGCTATGATAGCCACGTTTGACTTGTATTTACTATAATTGATCTATTTACCTCATATCTCTTCATCTCGTATAAATTATGAAAAGAGGAACTATTTGAATACATAAGTTGTGGTATGCAATTGTTGGCATCATGCATCCGCATCCTAAATATATGATGTTGTTGGCATGAATTCTTACACATCTTGCATTAATTTCATACCTTATGATATTGTGGATGATTCATGAAAGAGGAGCTTCGAGATGGTATAAAATTGAGATAAAGTTAAGGTTGGTATTCTCAAAGTTCCGCGGTAAAGTCGGATGGTATAGTGAGGTTCGCACAGTTCGGCGGTACAGTGAGTGGTCACAGTCCGAAGGCAAGGACCTCGGGCGATACAGTGACATGCATATGGACCTCGCGAGTCCCCCATGGGTGATGACTATGTGGCAAAGTCTTTAGCATGTGTGTACCAAGTTTGATATTAGCCAATGCATCACATTTATACACTTTTTCATATATTTACTCATTTTCCCCTTCTATGCGATACATGCTGTCACACCCCAACCTAGGTGAGGTGGACAAACACCTAGTGTATTACTTACGAGAGCGGGATGTCTTGTAAGACAAATAACTTACTATATCTGAAATATCTGTAAACATAAAATCACAAACATATGTATACCTATGGGCCTACGAGGCCTCCACATGTACAATACTTTACTAATATAACGTTATTGACCACAGAAGTGCGTACATCTACAAAAGCCTCTAAGAATATCTGACGAATACAAGTTGGGAAGAACAGGGCCCCGACCTATCCATATAACCTGTACAACTATATCGCAAGTGCGCCTAGACACGCTACTCCAGGATCAAGTGGAGCTCACTAAACCTCTGTTGATCAACTGGAATGACTACTGGAAAGCCTGCCAATCCTGGGAACCTGGACCTGCAGCATGACAAACAGTGCCCCAAGAAAAAGGGACGTTAGTACGAAGCAATGTACCGAGTATGTAAGTGTCACGAACCCTTTTAGGGACCATGGTGGAACCTACACATTCCCACCAGTAGGCGAACCACTCCCAATCATTCACATGATATATAAGGAAAAACAGAAAGATAACACAATATACCTTAACTATCTCATAATATGAATGCAGAAATATAGTCTGAGAAAGTAACACAACCCCCAAAATCTAGTCAATCATACAAGTGCACTAATGATCTGATACAAATCTGAATACGACACGTAGGCTAAAACTGAATCTGAATACATAAGTATCAGAACATGTCTCTCGATCATAAATAAAAGACAATATAAGGATAGAGTATCCAAGGCATGCCAAAGGTAGCATCTCACCCTGAATACAGAAGTCTGCCCACTCGGACTCACACTCGAGCTAGCGAACTGGTAGTGAGATCTGTATCTGCACCAGAAAAGATGCAGCAATGTAGCATGAGTACACAACGTATCCCCGTAGGCATCATAGGCCGACAACAATGGAAGATACGTAAAAAGAGATAGATATCGAGTTGACACCAAGTAAATCCTATACTAGACAGTTTCATAATCTAGATAAGTCACGTAGTTCTTGTACAAGTCCACTAAAATCAACAACCCACTTATTTACATACCACCCCATATTCATAAAAGTTATCTAAATTATAAAGATAAAATAGCAGTGTTCAAGTACTTAGCGATCAGTTCCAAATTCTCATTTATCCAAAAATCAATAAGTCATCAACTTACCAATCTAGCTCTTCTAGGTCATATTGTCCACATAGCAGTTCATTGAATCAACAATACACTTTATTCACGTAAGAGTTCAATCATAAACAAGTATAATTCAATTCATAATGCACACAAGGATCCTACACTTATTTTCCACTGATCAGTATACTATGTCTAAGTCATGTTCATACTGTCACCGCCTACCCGAGTCATCAAATAATCAATTAAAACAGGGTTACCCTAGTACACAAATCATATCACAATCCTTCTCAAAGGTCTCATGATTAGCCTAATCATAAAAATACTATATTTTATTCTCTCTGACCCCTGGGCTTGTTTACAATTTTACATAAGTCAGGGCAGGACCTATATTTATTCTTTTAACGTCCTCATTATACTCTAAATGGAGGTCTACGCCGTTTATCCTTGATTAAGAAGGGATCTATGCATGCATAACATGAAATTCTTTAGCCACAACACATTGACTAATTCTTCACTACTCTCTTATCAAATAACATTATCAATCATCAAGCAGTACAAATATGCACAATTTTCTATGATCAACAAGACAATCCCATCATAAAATCCACTGACCACAATAAAGTTCCACAACGAGTGCTTAGACTCATAAAGGTGAGTAACCACTCAACTCATTACACAGAGAACAAGCCAATCCAGTTCAATATAATCAGTTCAAGCATCCAAATTCATTTAATCAGGGATTTACTCAAGTTCCAATAACCAATCCATATCACATTCCAAACAACAAGTAATCACAGTATGAATGAATATATGAATGAATATATGAATGATATAAATGCAATGCATATAGAAGGTACCTTTGTTCTCCTGTATACATGCGCTCAAGTTTTTATTATGAGACACACTCATGGGGGACCCGCAAAGTACATATACTCTTCTGATATTTTCCATCAGAGCCTAGTTTTTGGGTGAATAATAACTGTTGCAGGCGTGCAACCCATCCCCTCGAGTATCATCATCATCATCTCAGTATTTCCATAATCTCATAAGTATTCTCACATTTTACGTCTCTTGGACCCATAACATTTCCATACCACTCTCATATCAATATCACAGAACCATGAGTGTATGAATGCAAATGACACTATAAGGCAAGAGATCATGATGTAATGAGATGCAACCAAGTATAGAAATGAATATCACATGCTTCCAAGAATTCAACAACATCATAATCCAAGTACAATTTTAGGATATCATATGGGAAACAGGTGTGATGAATAAACATATAATAGCAAATATCGCGATAAGCCCACATATGGTGACAAACCCAATCAATCAACAGACGGAACCAACATAAGGCTGATTCCCCAAATCACCCATCATCACAGTTCAACACTGGTACCCACTCAAATGTTTATCACAACCTAGTGAGTAGGACCCCTAAACATGTCAAATACCCCTCAATATTTATAACTAGTTACGGACTTCTATCGAAGTCCAGTGAAAGTAAACTGTAGCCTACCTCTAGGCTGAGATGGAGCCTCGAACAGTCAACTCTCTGCGACAACTATGCCCTTCCGCTGTGCCTTGTAATAATCGAAGTCTAATCACGCATATAGTATTCGTTAATATAAAGCTTACACATATATAAGGACATAATCCTTAACAAAGCAAGACTTCTAAAACCAACCCCGAGCCCACATTACCAAAATTCAAACTTTAATATTCAAAAGAAATTATTACATGCTAGGTAATCATATCCTTAAGTTAATTGAAAACCGATACTCATTTGTACCTTCAATTGACTAATATACAAAACCCAGAATTTGGAACCCTAATTTCCCCCAAATTTAAAGAGACTTCCATAATTAAATTAAACCTCATAACATGATACTCTAGAATATTCCATCACTAGTTAATAACAATTGAAGTAAACTAATCCATAATTACCCCTTTAATCAAGTATACAACTCTCTTATTCTCACAGGAACCTATAATCAATCTTCCCCAATTTACATGAACATTAAAACACCATTAAAGGACCTTAAATCTTGAAACCAAAACATAAATGGATGGAAATCTTTACCTCAAAGATGAATTTACAATTGAACTTCAGAAACTCTCCCCTTGGGGCTCTAGGTTCAAGACTTTCTATTTTGGGAAATGAGATTGACCTAGAAATTTAATAGGTCACCTGATCTAGCAATTACTCCCCAGCAGAATCAACCCAGCTGACGTGGACTCGCTCCCGCAAACAATAACCTCACTGGGTTGCAGCCACTTGATAGTTCGCCCCAGCGCCAAAGCGAACCCAAACCCAAACCCGCAGAGGCATACCCGCCTCTGTAGAAAGTCCCTCCGCCAAGGTGGAAACTCTATAGAGTCCCAAATCCCACTTCTACGAGCTAAACTCCCACCGAGATGGACATGAGGGAGAGAACAACAATGTCGTCAAGGCGGACACCAGACACCATATCACAAGAAACAACTCAATCTTCCACCAAACACTTGAACCACTCCAGAGACCCCTCGAACACAAACCAAACATGCTCCCCAAGGTAAATAGTGCTACAAACTCACTCATACCCTCAGATTTCCCATTTAACCGAGCTAAGGCATACTTTTCTAAAGAATCATCTAGTAAAACCAAATATCTAAATTTCACAAATAGCACCACAAAATACATTCGATTATCTCGAAAAGCGAACCAATGACTCGACTAAGTTATAAATTATCCTCTGGAACTACCGAAAGCGACAAAACTCAAAAATAAACCCATATACTCAAAAGTCAACCATGAGTCAAACTATCAAACTATAAGGTTCTTATTTGGGTTTTCATTCGAAACTCACATAAATGGATCTCGGGATCTGTGCCACCCATCCCCACACATCACAAACCTCACATAGACTCTACTGGAAGGGAAATTTAATCAAATAAGGGTCTTTAGCTAAAAATGACCGGATGGGTCATTACATCAAATACCAATTAATCAAATATTCATCCTTAAATGAAGAGAAAGAAAGTATGAAAGATGAAAAGTAACCAAGGAATCCTTGCCATAACCTCAAGAAGCCCCCAACATGCAAGAATTATACCTAGTGTACCACTTGTTCACTATATCTGAGAAGACTACCTTTAACTATGCTCAAATCCAACTTTCCATTCCTTGATACCTAAAATTTCTTTCATAGTTGATCTTCAAATGTGAGCACTAACCCCGCTCAAATTTCCTGATATTATAATAACCATACCTTTATATGCGTTCGATTGAATCTACCAATAACACTTTAGACACTACCATCCTTTAGTTATAGCCACAACCATTGCCCAACATGTACCGATAACATAGTCAATTTCCATTAGTCTTTCATTCCAACCATCAATGTTGTCCTTCGCACTAAGATCCCTCAAAAATACATATACACACGCCACAAGCCCACATCATGGCTTCCTTTTACCTAAACAAAATCTTTGTTTTATCTAAGAACACTCTAAGTAATTCCATTCAAAAATTGATTTATCCCAAACCGATTGAGCATATTCTATTCTCGTTAGTTTGTACCCTGAAGTCAAAATCACTTAGTCAAAACCCATTGCCCAGTTCTTCTCGAATCCCCGAATCACCATGCTAATAATCATACCTACTAATTACTTTACCGTGCCAAATCCTTCGAAAATGAACTAATCACTCAAAGAATTAACCTAACCATTTGTACCTCCTCAATACATACCAAGTACCCATGCAAACCACTAGAACTATCTGAATCGTCATTACCCAAGAAATATTATCAATCTCACTTGCAACTTCAATGAGAACTGGTAACACTGTCATACCTCTATTTCGAATCAAAATCTATCAAACCCTTATCGGCAGTTTACTAGAATGCCATAAGTGTTCCTAGAAATATAAACATGGGCCACCCTGCCCTAATTGAGCAATGCTAACCCAAAAATAAGTGCTCAAATTTCTAAATCATTGATAGTCATCCGACTGATTCTAAACATAACTGATAGGCTTTCCATAACATGAAGTGACCTCTCAAATCCCTTTTGTCATGAATAATCAAACATGTACTGTCACCCACGACTTAAAAAAATGGATTCTATCAAAGTCATTCACTTAGTACCGAAGAACTATACCTTATGATTGTAATCTTTATGTTTCTCAACTTACACTTGATACGTAATTCTGATAGAATCCTATGAACTTTTAACACATCAATTCGTCCTCTATTCCAAAAAATCACATTACTCATTTCCAATCAAATCAACTACGCATTTATCGAAATTCTTAATTCTCCACCTTTGATTTTAATCACACCCACCATTAGCGACTAATCACTACTCAAACGTATTCCAGAGTGTATTGAAGTATCATAGGTTTTACTATAACTGAACTGATCCTATAAATAGTACACTGCGTACTCAATCAGAGAATTTCCCTCTCCTAACTTAAACCTTGAAACTGGAAGCTCCTCCTAAATCTGACGCATACCATGTACCATCCTTTTATAAAATTCCTCGACTAGAAAAAGTATCGACCCACTATTATTACTTTGACCAATAATCATATAGTACCCAAGAGGTAACCCAATCCATCACTGAACTGGTTCACAATCCGAAAGTTAATCCTTAATTACCAAACATACACTCTTGCTAACCTTCTCATGTAGTTTCATCGAAGTACCCTTGCTAAAAATCTCTATCCCAAATAGTCCTTTTTCTATATTAGTTCATAAGTTACTAACCTGATCATCGATGTCCAAATCTTTTTACAACCAGAATTAGATCAAACCGTCATTAATCTGTTACAGTAGACATCCCCATTGAACCCTACCTTATTTGAGAATCTTTATACGATGCTTTCCTGTAAAGAACTAACTCTTACCTTATCTACCGAACCATCACATATCCACTAACTGTGCAATTTCCTCTGCCCTTTGGCCAACTCAAGTCATTATACCAGTAATTATAGAACTTCTCAAGTATTAACCTTTATATACTATTTCCATGAATCCTATCCAAGAACTAGATGCAACATCCATGAATATCTTACATAAAACTTCACCCTTGTCCAACGCTAACGTTATTCCTGTTAGTCGATCACTAGCTCACATTATCCTATAACATAGTCTAATATACCAACTCATATACAATTACTTACACTTACTCTATACTAAACTGCTTCAAAATAACTCACATAACAACACCATATTGGTTTCCACAATCCCTCTTTATCACTGACTTCGAATCTCCAAGTGACCCTACGAACACACTCCTTATTTGGAGAAATGCAACTGTCTATTTCTATAAGTTTCACTTGCCATAAGTAACCTTGCCACCTATCTTAGAACATATAGTCATTTCCTGAAATAACCCACAATCATTAGATCTTGCCCTGCTACCTCAATTTTTTCATATCGAAGACAAGCTAGATCTATCAAAATATACATGACGTCAACCCTCGCACACCTTGCAACTTATCCTAACAAGCACATCAGATACCAATTTTTCCCTTCTTATAGTGAATATTGATCTATCCAATTATTCTTTCCTTTCTTGCACCTATATATTCCCATTTTCACTTCCCCAAGATATCATCGAACTGAGGGGTTCCCAAACATAAACCCTAATTAACTGCACCTTCAAATCATAACTGAAGACTGAACCTAGTCACACGTCCGTATCATGGAAATTTTCCCCTTCTCATACCTTACCGGGTGACGTCATATCGAACCACTCACGGATAAATTCAAGAGCGTGTTACCACCATCAGTGATGGAATAGAAAGTAGAAATTTTAGATACTAATTTGATTAATCTTAGCACGAAGGAATGAAGGAAGTAAAGTTTGCTAAATATCCCATAGCCTCTCAAAGATAAGTATGGACGTCTCCGCACCGATCCGTGAGAATCTACTAGACATTGCTCTTGTATTTAAGACCGTTTAACCTAAAACTTTGATACCAACTTTATCATGACTCATTTTAGGGACCGTGGTGACACCTACACATTTCCACCAGTAGGTGAACCACTTCCAATCATTCACATGATAGATAAGGAAAAGTGGAAAGATAATACAATAAACATTAACTATCTCATGATATGAATGTGGAAATATAGTATGAGAAAGTAACACAACCCTCAAAATCTGGTCAATCATACAAGAGCACTAATGATCTAATACAAGTATGAATACGACACGTAGGCCAAAACTGAATCTGAATACATAAGTATCAGAACATGTCTCTCAATTATAAATGAAAGACAAATATAAGGATAGATTATCCAAGGCATACCGGAGGTAGCATCTCACCGTGAATACAAAAGTCTACCGCTCAGACTTACACTCGAGCTCGCGAACTTACAGTGGGATTGGTATCTACACTAGAAAAGATGCAACAAGTGTAGCATGAGTACACAACGTACACCTGTATGCATCATAGGCTGAAAATGATGGAAGATACATAAAAAGAGATAAATATCGAGTTGACACCAAGTAATCATATACTAAACAGTTCCATAATCCAGATAAGTCACATAGTTCATGTACAAGTCCACGAAAACCAACAAGCCACTTATTTACATACCACCCCATGTACATAAGAGTTATCTAAGTTACAAAGGTTCAATATCAGTGTTCAAGTACTTAGCGATTAGTTCTAAATCCTCATTTATCGAGAAATCAATAAGTCATCAACTTACCAATCCAACTATTCTAGGTCGTATTGTCCATATAGCATTTCACTGAATCAATAATACACTTTATTCACGTAAGAGTTCAACAATAAATAAATACAATTCAATTCATAATGCACACAAAGATCCTGTACTTATTATCCACCGATAAGTATACTATGTCTAAGTCATGTTCATACTGTCACCGCCAACCCGAGTCATCAAATAATAAATTAAAATAGGATGACCCTAGTACATATATCATATCACAATTCTTCCCAAAGGTCTCACAATTAGCCTAATCATAACAATACTAGCTTTTATTCTCTCTAACCTCTGGGCTTATTTACAAGTTTACATAAGTAAGGGTATGCCATATATTTGTTCTTTTAACGTCCTCGTTATACTCTAAATAGAGGTCTACACCATTTATCCTTGATTAAGAAGGGGATATATACATGCATAACATACAATTATTTAACCACATCACCTCGACTAATTCTTCACTACTCTCTCATCAAATAACATTATCATTTATCATGCAATACAAATATGCACAATTTTCTATGATTAATAAAACAGTCCTATCAGTAAAATCCACTAACCGCAATATAGTTCCACAATGAGTATTAAGACTCATAAAGGTGTAACTACTCAACTTATTGCACAAAGAATAAGCTAATCTTAACAACCAATCTAGTCCAATATAATCAGTTCAATTATCCAAACCCATTTAATCAAGGATTCACCCAAGTTCTAATAACCAATCCATATCATGTTCTAAATAACAAGTAATCATAGTATGAATGAATATATGAATGATGTGAAGGATATGAATGCAATGCATATGCTAGGTACATTTGTTCTCCAATATACATGCAATCAAGTTTTTATTATGAGACACACCCCCATGGGAGACTCGCGAAATCCATATACTACTCCATAATTTTCCATCGGAGCCCAGCTCTTAGCTGAATAATAGCTGTTGCAGGCGTGCAACCTGTCTATAATGATCCGTCCAGTCATTTTTAACTAAAAACCCTTATTTTCTTGTTTAACCCTTCCCATAAACTCTATGTGGGTTTGTCATGGCAGAGATGAGTGGCACAAATCTCGAGGTCCATTTATAAGCATTTCAGATGAAAAACCCAAAAACTAGAAACTTAGAGTTGGATAGTTTGACTCAAAGTTGACTTTTGGCTAAATGGATTTATTTCTAGTTCCCTCACTTCTGGTAGCTTCGGAGGGTGATTTATGACTTACTTGAGTCATTGGTTCACTTCCTGAGGTAATCGAATATATTTTGTGGCCTTATTTGTAAAGTTTGAATTTTAATTTCTCCTAGACAATTCTTTAGAAAAGTATGTCATAGCTCGATTAAATGGGAAATTGGAGGGTACGAGAAAGTTCATAGAATTGTTTACATTAGACGAGCATGTCTGGTTTGTGTCGGGGGGTCTCAGGAGTGTTTCGGGTGTTGGATAGGAGTTTGGACTAATTTTCTTATGGCTGGTATCTAGTGTCTTCCATGGCAGCACCAGTGTCCACTCCGGCATGTCTGCCTCAGCGAGAGGTTGGATCGCCAAAGCGTAACTTTGGGAGTGGTAGGTTTATGCCGTAGTGGAGGATTTTTCTGCAGGGGTGAGTCCACCGCTGTGAAGTCGTGTTCGCCATGACGCTGGGATGATGTGTCAAGTGACACCGCCTCGGTGAGGGTTTGGTCTGCCAAAGCGGATTCGCTCTAGCAGTGTCAATTCTGTCAATGAGGAAGTACTATATCAGGTGTCGTATAAATGCATTAGGTCAGAATTCCTTTCTCAAAATATAAAACATCGAGACCATAGCCATCATAAAAGCATTTTCAGAGGTTTATGAGCAATTTCATCCTTGGGGTAAGTTATTCTTCCTTTGTGGATTAAGTTTATGCTTTTAAGTTCTTCACTAATAGTGATATAGTATGATTATATGTTGGGGAAGATGAGTTATGCATGTTTGTGAGATTAAGAGAGTTATGTTATTAATTGATGGAGGTTTATGGATTAGCTTACATGTATTATTGTGAATTAGTGATGGATATTGTTAGAAGATCACGTTTTAAGGCGTAATTTGGTTGTAGAAGCTTATATCAATTGGGGGGAAATTTTTAGGATTTCAAATTGGGGATTTTCGTATATTATCCAACCGAGGGTTCAAATATGTGTAGATTTCGAATTAACTTAAGGATGTGACTACTTAGTATGTGTTCTTAGTAATTGAGTATTAAAGTTTGAGTTTTGGTAGCGTGGCCGGGATGTGTATTTAAAGTCTTGCTTTATATCGTGTTAGCCTTATATTAATGATATAATATGCGTGATTAGACTTTGATTATCACGAGGCGTAGAGGAAGGACAAGGCTATCATCGAGGCTTGATTGTGTAGCGCTCCTATTTGGTCTAGAGGTAGGCTACATTTTAGTTTTTTGATACTTCGATAGAAGTGCATAATTAGTTATAAAGTTTGAGGGGTATTGGGCGTGTTTGGGGGTCCCACTTAGCTGGTTGTGATGAACATTTGAGTCGGTACCGGTATTGAACTGTGACATTGGACTTATATTTGAAGTGGTAATTGATAAATGATTAGATTTTAGAATTTAAAGGGTAATACATTCTACTTGATACTTGAATTATTGTTGAACTCTATGAACAATATGTGAGCTATGTGATTTACTTGGATTATTGAACTGCCAGTATAGGATTACTTGGTGTGAACTTGGTATTTATCTTTGATTATGTATATTCTATTATTGTCAGCCTATGATGTCAATGGGGTATGTTGTGTACTCATGCTACGCTTGCTATATTCTTTTTGGATACAGAATCAGTACCTTCCATCTCCATAACAGCACATGGCTGAGCTCGAGTAGTGAATCTCTAGCATTCAGGGTGAGAATGTTATCTCTAGCATACCCTTGGGTGTTATCTCCATTTCAGTATTTTGTTGTATTTGAGAGACATGGCAGACTTTCTTAGACTAATTATGTTAGTTTTGACCTGCGTGCCTATTTAGACTTTTATCGGATTTATTAGTACTCCTGCATCTACAGATTAGATCGCTTGGGGATGTTTTAGTGCATCAGACTTATTTCTTTCTTCCTCATTTATATTATGAGACAACTTATGTAGTATTTTATATCTTCCACTTTTATTTATATCATGACATGTGAATGATTGGAGTGGTTAATCTACCGGTGGGATTATGTTGGTGCCACCATGATTCCTAAAAAATGGTCGTGATAAAGTTTGTATCAGAGCCCTAGGTTAAACAGTCTTAAATACAAGAGCAATGTCTAGTAGAGTCTTGAAGATCGATGTGGAGACGTCCGTACTTATCTTCGAGAGGCTATGGGACATTTAGGAAATTTAACTTTCTTCATTCCTTTCGTGCTAAGTTGAATCAAATTGGTATCTGACCTTTGTTTCTATTCTCTCATAGATAGTGAGGACTCGTGCCGATGTGATGAGAGAGGATGCACCGATACCGACTCTGGTGGTGCACAGTCGCGGTAGAGGTTATTCTTGGGGCCGAGGTAGAGCTTAAGTGGCAGCACCAACTCGAGGTGGGGCACAAAGAGCCGGTCAGGCTTGTGCTAGATTTGTTTCCCATGAGCCAGTTATTAAGCCTTAGGATGATATACTAGAGGAGGAGGTAGGGCCAACCAAGGATCATCCTAGATTTATTGCTACTCCAGTTCAACAAGACACACTAGTAAGATTATTTAGTGTTCTTGATTGTTTTGCTTAGACATGCGTATATCCTACTACTCCGGATGGTTCTCATATTCGTGTGGGATAGGAGCATACTTATATCCCTGAGTTTCATACTCCTAGTGTTCTGCCAGCGGCGATGTCAGCTCTCCATATTGATGAGGTTCATTCTCCAGAGTTTGGTCCCCAGCCTATTAGAGGGAAAACTATGACCCGCGATGAGCGGAAGATTTGGGAGCACTTTTCAAATATGAGAGGTTGCATACTCTGGGTATTGTTGAGTCACATGAAGTTATTTTCGTAGCCTTTCAATTTTTAGGGGATGAAAAATAATGGTGGAGGGCATATGTTTATTGCTTACCCGCAGGGTCTCTTCCATTGACATGGGTTAGGTTCTACCGAGTGTTCCTTGAGAAGTATATGTCTTTGATCTTGCATTTGGGAAAATATGATGGGTTTCAGAAGATTGCACAGGGCAATTCTACAGTTGTACAATATGAGACTCGTTTCCATGCCTTATCCCGTTATGCAACACCTTTTCTACCTACAAAGGCAGAATGAGTGAGATGTTTTGTTAGAGGATTGATTATTCCACTTCATTTGGCTACGTTGCAATTGGTGGCTGCTGGGGCTTCTTTTGAGAATGTAGTTGATCATGTTAAGATGGTGGGTTTCGTGGGGGGCAAGATGTATAGACATGAGTCCGATAAGAGAGGGAGGCAATATAGACAATTCAGTGTCTACTTTATATGGTTATGGGTATCAGGGTAGATATCAACAATCATAGCCTAGTCGACCAATGCATGCAGTCTTCAGATTACTGATGGTGGGGGCCAGTCTTCGAGGGGTCTCAGTCTATATATTTAGACCATGGTGGTTCAGGTTCTTCTATCTCCATTCAGCAGCCCTTATGACTTGTTATGATTGTGGAGCAGATGGGCACTGTAGGAGATATTGCTCCAGATAGTTTTCGAGTACCTCTCATGCACCTAGGACCCCAACACAAACATCTAAAGATGGTAGTCAGACTAGCTGGGGAGGATCTTAGTTGGGCTATGGTGGCCATTAGTCTGGTCGTGGTGGATCCCAATCGGGGAGAGATGGAGCTCGTTTAGGCTGAGATGGCCAGCATGGTACTCAATTCAAGGTAGGGCACACTTATTGGTATGTATTCGCTAGTAGGGTTGAGGTTGAGACATCAAATGCAGTCATCACATGTATCATCTTAGTCGATCATCAGTCTACTACTATGTTATTTGATCCAGAGTCTACATTCCCTTATGTGTCTGCCTACGTTTATGCTAAATTTGAGATGTGGTGTGATATGTTTGATGTTCCTATTCGTGTGTCTACACCAATCGATGATTCTGTGATTTTAGATAGAGTTTATCGCATGTGTGTAGTTACTTTCATGGGTTACTACACTTGGGTAGATCTGGTCATCATAGATATGGTGGATTTCGATGTTATATTGGGTATGGATTGGCTATCACCATATCATATGATTCTAGACTGTTATTCTAAGACGGTCATGCTTGTTATGCCTGGTCTTCCGAGGCTAGAGTGGATAGGCACTCCAAGCCTCGCTCTTAGAAAAGTGATTTCTTACATCTGGGCTAGGAAGCTAGTAGACTGGGGTTGTTTAGCTTATCTTGCTCATATTCGGAATATTAGTATGGAGACTCCTTCTCTTAAGTCAGTTTTGGTAGTTAGTGATTCGCCGAGGTCTTTCCTTTAGACTTACCAATTATGCCGCCAAACATTAGATATTAACTTTTGTATTGATCTTGAGACGGGTACTCGACCCATTTATATTCCTCCGTACCGTATGGCTACAGCCAAGTTGAGAGAGTTGAAGGAGCAGCTTCAGGATTTGTTGAGTAAGGGGTTCATTTGACTGAGTGTATCTCTATGAGGTGCTCCTGTCTTGTTTGTGAAGAATAAGGATGACACTATGCATATGTGAATTAATTATAGGTAGTTGAACAAGGTCACCATAAAAAATGTGTATCTGATTTTGCGTATTGATGACATGTTCGATCAGTTTCAGGGTGCTTCTATGTTTTCGAAGATTGACTTGAGGTTTGGGTATCATCAACTAAAGATCCGGGCCGAGAATGTTCCTAAGACGGCTTTCTAGACACATTATGGGCATTATGAGTTCCTAGTGATATCATTTAGGCTTACCAATGCCCCCATAACCTTCCTGGACTTGATGAATGAGATATTCAATCCATACTTAGATTCTTTTGTGATTTTGTTCATTGACGACATCCTGGTATATTCGAAGAATCAGGAGGACCACGAGCATCATCTGGGAGTGGTCATTGGGATTTTGAAGGAGAAGAAGCTATATACTAAGTTTTCAAAGTGTGAGTTTTGGTTGAGTTCGGTAGCATTCTTGGGGAATGTGGTGTCCAAGGATGGATCATAGTCAACCCAAAGAAGATAGAGGCTGTTAGGGACTGGCCTAGACCGACTTCTGTGATGGGTATTCAGAGTTTCCTGGCTTTTGCTAACTACTATTACTGATTCGTCAAGGGTCTCTCTTCTATCGCTTCACATATGATGCTCTTGACTTAGAAGGAAGTGTCATTTTAATGGTCTAATCAGTTTGAGGAGAGCTTCTAAAAGCTCAAGACTCTTTTGAGCACAAACTCAATTTTATCCCTTTCGGTGGAGGGGAAGAACTTTAATGTATTATGATGCTTCGAGGATTGGGTTAGGTTGTGTGTTAATGTAGGAGGGTAAGGTAATCACATATGCATCGAGGCAGTTGAAGGTGCATGAGAAGAACTACACTGTTCATGATTTGGAGTTGGCTGCTGTTGTGTTTGCCTTGAAGATTGAGAGGCATTACATGTATGGAATTCATTGTGAGGTGCATACCAACTACCGCGGTCTTCAGTACTTGTTTAATCAGAGGGATTTGAATTCTAGGCAGTATCGTTGGATGGAGTTGTTGAAGGATTATGACATGACCATTTTGTACCATCTAAGCAAGGCCAATCTGGTAGTGGATGCCTTGAGCCGAAAGGCAGTCAACATGGGAAGTTTAGTTTGTTTGGCTGTTTCTGAGCGTCCTTTGGCTTTGGAGGTCCAATCTCTAGCTAATAATTTTGTGAGACTTGATATTTCAAATTCGGGTAAGATTTTGGTTTGTGTGGAGGCAAGATCATCTCTTTTGGATCAAATTCAGACTCACCAGTATGATGATGTGAAGTTGTGAAAAATCAGAGATAAGGTGATGAGTGGTGAGGCCATGATTGATAGTGAGGGTGTTCTAAGGATCAAGGGTAGAGTATGTGTGCCTCGTGCATGATACTTGACTAGATTGATTATGGAGGAGGCCCATAACTCTAGGTATTTGATTTATCCAAGTGCTACTAAGATGTACCATGACTTGAGGCAACACTATTGGCGGGGTAGGATGAAGAGAGACATTATTAATTTTGTATTTCGGTGTCAGAATTGTTATCAGGTCAAGTATGAGCACCAACGACCTAGTGGTGTGACTCAGATGATGCCCATTCGTGAGTGGAAGTGGGAGAGGATTGCTATAGATTTCGTTATTGGGTTGCCTAAGACTTTGAGCAAGTTTGATGCTATTTGGGTCATTGTTGATAGGTTGACCAAGTCTGCGCATTTCATTCTAGTCCAAACAACTTATAATGTAGAGAAGTTGGCTAAGATCTACACCCGTGAGATTGTTCATCTTCATAGAGTTCCTATTTATATCATCTCGGGTCGGGGTACTCATTTTACTTTGCATTTCTGGCGGACTTTACAAAAGGAGATGGATACTTTCTTAGATCTCAGTATAATATTTTACCCTCAAACCGACGGTCAGTACGAGTGGACTATTCAAGTATTGTAAGACATGTTACAAGCATGCATTATTAATTATAGTGGTCATTGGGACCAGTTATTACCTTTGTCAGAGTTTGCATGCAATAGTAGCTATCACTCCAGTATTGATATGGCAACATTCGAGACTTTATATGGTAGGATATGTCAATCTCTAATTGGTTGGTTTCATACGTTTGAGGTTCAACCTTGGGATACCGGTTGTTGAGAGACTCATTAGAGAAGGTGAAGATGATTCAGGATAAGTTACTGGCAGCTCAGAGTAAGTAGAAGGAGTATGCGAACTAGAATGTCTGAGATGTGGAGTTCATGGTAGGTAATAGAGTTCTTCTGAAGATGTTACCTTTGAAGGGTGTAATGAGGTTCAACAAGAGAGGGAAATTGAGTCTGAGGTATATTGGGCCTTTCGAGATTCTGCAGAGAGTTAGGGAGGTGGCATACGATTTGGCTCTGCTATCAGGTCTTTCAAGTGTTAATCCAATTTTCCATGTATCTATGCTGAAGAAGTATCATGACGATTGTTCTTATATCATTCAGTGGGAGTCCATGTTGCTTGATCAAAATTTGGAGTTTGTGGAGGGGCCGATGACTATTTTGGACAGACAAGTGAGGAAGTTGAGGTTGAAGGAGAAAGCTTCCGTGAAGGTTCAGTAGAAGCATCCTCTTGTTGAGGAGGCGACTTGGGAAACCGAGTCTGATATGTGGGGCAGATATCTTGGCTTGTTCACTATTTTTGGTATATTTCCCCTGTTTGTTTCTCTCCATCCGAGGTCGAACTTTGTTTTAATTAGTATATGATGTAACGACATGTCTAGTCATTTTTAGCTAAACACCCTTATTTGCTTGTTTGACCCTTCTCATATACTATGTAGGGTTTGTGATGTACAATGATGGGTCGCACGAATCCTGAGATCCATTTATATGCATTTCAGATGAAAAATCCCAAAACTAGAAACTTAGAGTTGGATAGTTTGACTAAAAGTTGACTTTCGGCTAAATGGGTTTGTTTCCGGGGTTCGTCACTTCCGGTAGCTCCGGAGGGTCATTTATGACTTACTCAAGTCATTGGTTCACTTCCCGAGGCAATCAAATGTATTTTGTGGCCTTATTTGTAAATTTTGGATTTTGATTCTTTAGAAAAGTATGTCTTAGCTCGATTAAATGAGAAATCTGAGGCTACAAGCGAGTTCGTAGCATTGTTTACATTAGACGAGCATGTCTGGTTTGTGTCCGAAGGGTCTCGGAAGTGTTTCAGGTGCTGGATAGGAGTTTGCATTGATTTTCCCTTGGCTGGTATCCGGTGTCCGCCGCGGCAGCACAAGTGTCCTCCTCGACGAGTGGTTTGTTCGTCGAAGCATAATTTTTGGAGATGGTGTGTTTCTGCCGTAGCAGAGGATTTGTCCCTTGTTGCGGAGTAGTGTTCGCCGTGCACTGGGATGAGGTGTTAAGTGACACGACCCTAGTGAGGGTTTGGTCCGCCATAGCAGATCCGCTCTAGTGGAGTCTATTCTACCGGGGCAGAAGTACTATATCGGAATTCCTTTCCAAAAATGCATTAGGTCAGAATTCCTTTCCCAAAATAGAAAACCTCGATACCAGAGCCGTCATAAGAGCATTTCTAGAGGTTGATAAGCAATTTCATCCTTGAAGTAAGTGATTCTTCCTTTGTAGATTAAGTTTATGCTTTTAAGTTCTTTATTAATGGTGATATAGTATGAATATAGGTTTGGGAAGATGAGTTATGTATGTTTGTGAGATTAAGAGAGTTATGTTATTGATTATGGAGGCCTATGGATTAGTTTACTTGTATTATTGTGAATTAGTGATGGATATTGTTAGAAGATCATGTTTTAAGGCTTAATTTGGTTGTGGATATCGATTATCATGGGGCGTAGAGGAAGGACAAGACTATCATCGAGGCTTGATCGTGTAGCGCTCCTGTTCGGCCCAGAAGTAGGCTACATTTTAGTTTTTTCGAGACTTCAATAGAAGTGCGTAATTAGTTATAAATATTGAGGGGTATTGGGCTTGTTTGAGGTCCAACTCAGCCGATTGTAATAAACATTTGAGTGGGTACCGATGTTGAACTGTGATGTTGGTGAATTGGGGAAGCAGCCTTATGCTGGTTCCAACTGCTGCTTATTAGGGCTTGTCGCTATATGTGGGATTGTTGCCATATTTTCTATTGCTTTTTTATTCATCACACATGCTTTCGATATGATATCTTGATTCTGACTTCGATTATATAAATGTGTTGTTGAATCCTGAAAGCATGTGACATGTCGTCTCTATACTTGATTGCATCTTATTATATCATAATATCTTGCCTTGTATTATCATTTGCATTCATATACTCATGATTCTATGATATTGGTATGAGAGTGGTATGGATATGTTGTGGGTCCAAGTGGCCGGAAAGGTAAGAATACTATGAGATTAAAGAATATTGAGATTATATTGATACGTTGAGAGTGGAGTTGCACGCCTGTAACATAATAAGGCTCGATAATGAGTTTTGAGCTCTAGCCAGATTCGTGTGTGGAATTTCGGATGGCTAAGATCGGTATATGGACTTAGCGAGTCCCCCATGAGTGTAAGGATCATAATAAAACATTGACGTACTGTATACCAGGTTGAGAAAGGTACATTGCATATGCATCATATCATATCATACATACTTATGCCATTTAATTGATAAACCACATTGGACTTATATTTGAAGTGGTTATTGATAAATGAATGGATTCTGGAATTTGAAGGGTTATACATGCTACTTGAATTATTGTTGAACTCTATTAACAATATGTGAGCTATGTGATTTACTTGGATTAGATTACTTGGTGTCAACTTGGTATTTATCTCTGATTATGTGTCTTCCATCGTTGTCGGCCTATGATGTCTACAGGGGTACATTGTGTACTCATGCTACGCTTGCTGAGTTATTTTTGGATGCAGATTCAATACCTTCCACCTCGCAGCACCACGTGGCTGAGTTCGAGTAGTGGATCTCCAGCATTCAGGGTGAGGATGCTATCTCCACCATACCCTTGGGTGTTATCTCCATTTCAGTCTTTTGTTGTATTTGAGAAACATGACAGACTTTCTTAGACTATTTATGTTGGTTTTGGCCTACGTGCCTATTCAGGCTTGTATCTGATTTATTAGTGCTCTTGTAGACTAGATCACTTGGGGATGTTTTAGTGTATCAGACTTATTCCTTCTTCCGCATTTATATTATGAGACAACTTATGTAGTATTTGCTATCTTCTGCTTTTATTTATATCATGACTTGTAAATGATTAAGAGTGGTTCGCCTACCGGTGGGATTATGTAGGTGCCACCACGATTCCTGAAAAGGGGTCGTGACATTGTCCCATCTAGTATCATCATCATCATCATCTCAGTGTTTCCATAATCTCATAAGTATTCTCACATTTCCGGTCTCTTGGACCCACATCATTTTCATACCACTCTTGTATCAATATCACAGAACCACGAGTGTATGAATGCAAATGACAATATAAGGCAAGAAATCACGATGTAATGAGATGCAACCAAGTATAGAGATGAATATCACATGCTTCCAAGAATTCAAAAACATAACAATCCAAATACAATTTCAGGATATCATAACGGAAGTAGGTGTGATGAATAAACATACAATAGAAAATATCGCGACAAGCCCACATATGGCGACAAGCCCAATCAATTAGCAGTCGGAACCAACATAAGGCTGATTCCCCAAATCACCCATCATCATTGTTCAACACTAGTACCCACTCAAACGTTCATCACAACATGCTGAGTGGGACCCCTAAACACGCCCAATACCCCTCAATATTTATAACTAATTACGTACTTCTATCGGAGTCTAGTGAAAGTAAACTGTAGCCTACCTCTGGGCCGAGATGGAGCCTCGAACAGTCTACTCTCTGCGACAACTATGCCCTTCCGTTGTGCCTTGTGATAATTGAAGTCTAATCACGCATATATTATTCGTTAATATGAAGATTACACACATAAAAGTACATAATCCTTAACAAAACAAGATTTCCAAAATCAACGCTGGGCCCATGTCACCAAGGCTCAAACTTTAATATTCAAAAGGCATGAATACATGGTAGGTACTCATAGCCTTAAGTTAATTGGAAACTTATACTCATTTGGACCTTCAATTGAACAATATACAAAAAGCCCAATTCGGAACCCTAGATTTCCCCCAAATTTGAAGAGACTTCCATAATCAAATTAAACCTTACAACATGATAATCTAACATATTGCATCACTAGTTAATAACAATTGAAGTAAACTAATCCATATTCACTCCTTTAATCAAGTATACAACTCTCTTACTCTCACAAGAACCTATAATCAATCTTCCCCAATTTACAAGAACATAATAACACCATTAAAGGACCTTAAATCATACAACCAAAACATAAATAGATAGATATATTTACCTAAAAGATGAATTCACTCTTGAACTTTAGAAACTCTCCCCTTGCGGCTCTAGGTTCGAGACTTTCTATTTTGGGAAATGAGACTGACCTAGGAATTTAATAGGTCACCTGATCTAGCGATTCCACCCCAGCGGAATCGACCTCGCTGGCGCGGACTTGCTCATGTGAATAATAACCTCACTGGGGCGCAGTCACTTGACTGCTCGCCCCAGCGCCATAGCGAACCCGAACTCCTAGAGGCGCAACCGCCACTACAAAAAATCCCTCCGTCAAGGTAGAAACTACACATATTCCCAAACCCTGCTTCTGCGAGTCAACCTCCCGCTGAGGCAGACATGCAAGAGCGAACAGAAATGTCGCTGAGGCAGACATCAGACACCAGATCACAAGAAACAACTCAATCTTCCACCAAACACCCGAACCACTCCTGAGACCTCTCGGACACAAACCAGACATGCTCCCCTTAGGTAAACAGTGCTACAAACTCACTCGTACACTCATATTTCCCATTTAACTGAGCTAAGGCATACTTTCCTAAAGAATCATTCAAGAAAACCAAATATTCAAATTTCACAAATAGTACCACAAATACATTCGATTGTTTTGAGAAGAGAACCAATGACTCGACTAAGTCATAAATAACCCTCCAGAATTATAAAAAATGACGGAACCCGGAAATGAATCCATATACTCAAAAGTCAACCTTGAGTCAAACTATCAAGCTCTAAGGTTCTTATTTTGGTTTTTCATTCGAAACTCACATAAATGGACCTCAGGATCCGTGCCACCCATCCCCGCACATCACAAACCCCATATAGAGTCTATGAGAATGGTAATTTAGTCAAATAAGGATCTTTTGCTAAAAACGACCGGATGGGTCCATACAGTAAGGCAGATACATAACAACATGTACTGAAACTTCAAATAGAAACACGTAACAAGATAGCCACAAATGTAACAAAACCTGTCACTTACTTGTAAGCTGTATTCTATTGAGATTTCTAATAACTTTAAAAGGTGAAATGCCACTACAGGTTTCAATTATGTCTATAAGTACAACTAATCTCTATCTCGCAAATACGCTTTTCTAGAGAAACTAATGGACCTTGGAAGGTCAGCAAATAGGCTTCGGTGGCCACCAAATAAGCCTCCATGGCTAACAAGTAAGCTCGAAGGCTAGTAAATATGCTCAAAGGATAACAAATAAGCCATAAGGTCCAACGAGCCATTTCTCTTAACTCAACTAGTTTCTCTGCTTATTTCTTTATTCAACTAAAGCTCTCCTCTGAGATGACAAAATATGATACATACAATTGCTTATAAGTAATATAACTAAAGATTTCACTTACCTTCTGAGTTCATGAAAATTGTATATATATTCAAATAGGAAGATAGTAACCACAAATGAAGTAGGCTTGGATAACTAAACAACAAACAAGTATATAACCCGACTCTTTCTATAACTTATCTCTTGGATAACTAAACAACAAACAAGTATATGACCCGACTCTTGCTATAATTTATCTCTTGAGATTCTTATCTCATGAAGACCAACTAATGATTCCAAATACTCTATGAGATCATATCGAGTAGTATAACATCTAATTGGGACTTAGTAGTTTGGAATGGAACTAACTAGGCAAGCTCAAAGACCAACAAGTACATATCTTATTATGACTCTCTTACAACTTTTGACTCTTATTGCACACTGACAACTATTACACGCAACTGGGATTTTGAGACACAATTGATAAGACCTCTTACAAGTTGGTTCACCTACTATTTAAAATACACACGCATGTGGTGAATCAAATGAATGCTAATAAACTTAAGAACTAACTTATGAGCCACATAACTCTCAACTCGACTACACGTGGCACAATATGAGGTAGTAAGGACACCAAATACAAGAATAGAGTACCTATGACAATTTCTCTTCTTAAACTTTCTATCATCAAGTACAATTTCTAAGGAGTCATGCCAAATGAAGGAAGGGGTAGACATTACATACCTCTATACCGATCCTCCAATGAAGGTGAAAAACTCAGCTTCCTTCACAAGTCAAGCTACAATCAAGAAAGCAATACTTCTATCAATACATAGGAACATAATAATTAGCTGATGAACGGTCAATCGGTCTATACGAGCTTCTATGACAAATGTCTTCACTTAGCTCCCTCCTAGCCCTTATAACTTCATCAATCAACATATAACTCATTAAACACTTCCAACTCCCTTAATATAGAAAAAGCATACCAACACATTATACAACACAACTAACAAATCAACTATACCCTCTAGCTTTTCAACTTACAACTTATAATAGCTCAGCGTATTTAAATCGTCAAACTAACCTATATGTGACTTGCTATACTTTGAGCACCTAAAGCATGAAAAGAACATCCTAACGTACTACACAATACAACTAATAATCTCAACCATTTCAATGAACCTTCAACTTACCTCTTTTTCTATAACAAATCAAGCAGCATTTCCCTTGTTTCTTTTACATTCCTCAAGTTCAAAACTACAACAACATAAACAACCAACAACTACATCTCCAACATCTTTATACAATCCAATCAGCCCTAACATACTACATAACATGTCTAGCAACTCATCTACGATGTCCAACCACTAACTTGTAACATTTAAACACTTCTAAAGCTTGATCTAACTTATTCACATGACAAAGGGGTAAATCTTACCTCAAATAACAAGAACTGGATCTTCTTTACCTTGTTTCATCTCATCAAGAACTCAAATCAGCAACTGAAAGATAGCACATGACTTTTGCTAGTATCATGAACGCTCTAAATAAAGATTAATGTTGTTAACCTTTGGATTCGCTTTGGATGATATGAGAACTCTTGAGAGGTGTTTAGGAGAGCTTGGGGCTGATTTGGTCGAAAATGAGAGAGATAGATAGATAGATAGAGAGAGAGAGAGAGAGAGAAAAGAGGAAGTGAAAATGAATAAATAAAAAAATCTGATTTTGGCCTTATAAGGCCCCTAAACCAACCCCCACTGATCCCTTACTATTTTTTTTTATTTTTCATTCCATTTTAATCTAGTCTGTACAATGCCTCATAGGGGGCCATCTTAATACTCGAATAATAGCTATTGTTATTAGTGAACTCGATAAGGGTAAGTGATTATCCCAATTACCTCTAAAATCCAACACACATGCTCATAGCATATCTTCAAGTGTTTGAATTATACATTCAGAATGACATTCGGTTTGAGGATGAAATGTTGTACCTTTTTGTAATGACCTCCAGGAGTTAGCCGTAAATTGGACACCTCTGTCAGATATGATAGAAATATGGACACTATGAAGGCGAACAATTTCTCTTTTGTAAAGATTTGCATATTCTTTCGATGTATAGGTTTTCTTAACTAACAAGAATGAGAAGATTCATAAGTCTATCAATGATCACCCATATAGAATCATACTTATGATATGAGCAAGGCAACCCTGTGATAAAATCCACATTGATCGTGTCCCATTTCCACATTAGGATGAAATAGCTTTGGATATTTTTGATGGATTATCGGTCCTAGTGAAGATGAATTATATGGATGGGTTCTATATTATCGTTAATGAATTATAGTTTGTTATTTCAGATGATTCATACCAATAATATCTAAATTATAATTATTGGATTGTAGTATCTTACTTAAGATGAATTAGGTATTGGCTTCCAGATTATCACTAATGGATGATAAATTACTACATAAGATAAATTATATGATAGTTAAGTTGATATAAACGTTATAGCCTTCTTGAGGATAAGACGGTATAGAGAGTTAGAATACAGGTTTTGGAAGCACCAATAAGGATTAAAGTAAAGTAAGTGCATATGTCCATCTCCTATTTATCAAGATACAGTCCTATCAGACGTTTCCTTCATATTTGAGTTCCTAGAAGCAAAGTATCATGACTATCTTGTTCATACTCAGATGTTCCTTTCCCGTGAAGTCAGTTGTTTGGTAGAAAGATATTATACGGTTAGCATTCAAATGGTCATAGGGGTTATAAAGCGTAACGTAAGAGGAATGCTGTCGAATACTTTCCGATTACCATTTTAAGGGATATGGGTTTTCTTTTAAGATAAACCGCATTGACGTAGACGATCATAGTCTTTCCAAAGTAGGATTGTCCACAAGATCAGAAAATAGTTTCCGAAGGTATCATAATAGGATTGTAGAACAATAGCTACGCCCCTTTCTTATCAAGAAACATGAAGTCTTATTATTTGTTCCTTCTCTATATAGAGTTCCTTGTGTTGTCGATGATGTTAGACTCTATTTCATAAGAAGCTTATACTTTATACGTTAAGGCAAATGTATTCCCAAGTTCACATTTTAATAGATTAAGGGCAGTAACTATGTAATAGCTATTTGATCCTTCATTTGGCATGAGTCCTTAGAAAGTGTACTTGATGAGAGAAAGCTTCAGAAGAGCAATTGTCGTAGGTACTCTATTCTTGTATTTGGTGTCCTTACTACCTCAGATAATGTAAATGATATTATTTGTAAATGATGAATGGTACTTAAGATGGAGTGTACGACAACCCTTGGAAGTTAGTTGAGGAAGTTACAAACCTTTAGGTAAGTAAAGTACGTCGAAAGTTTATGGTTACACTATGGGATTATAGAATATTACCTACGGTAAAAAATATCTTATGGCTATTGTCCAAGTAATCATTACGAGGTGTAGAGCGTAATGTAAGAAGAAACGTACTGGAAATTGACATATGTGAATAACTTCTGAACATAAATGTGGCCACCAACCCTTGATATGAAATTGAATACAAATGAACCCACTGATACTGTCCAGCCTCTATGAATACATACTATTGAATAACTAATACAAGTGCCGGGACATGGCCCCGACCTACCCGTAATTTCTAAACATGAAGACACAAGACCTGACTCAACTCTAGGTAAAATTGGAGTTTGTAACTCTTCCGTTGATCATCTGCACTATCTACGGAAAAAGTCTGCCAACCTATACAACTGGACATGCAATATGAAATATAAAAAATGCAGCATCCCCGACAAAAGTGGCGTCAGTACAGAAAGATTTTACAAAATACGTAAGGCAGACTAATATAATCATATGAAAGAACATCAAGTGTAAAGAGAAATAGGGAAGAATCAACCTGAAACTCTGAATGCCACTAGGGGCCATTATATGCATAAATGTAATATATTCACGTATATAATGCCTTAGAGATACATAATGCATATATAACGTGATAGGACTCTGTGGGCAATAGAGATACATGCTGTGTATATAATGTCATAGGCCTCTATAGGCAATAGAGATACATACTGCGTATATAACGCCATAGGCCTCTGTGGGCAATAGAGATACATACTGAATATATAACGACATATGCTTATGTGAGAATCATCATCACATTATAATAACCAACTGATTAGTAGTGCTATACATATACATATCATACACTAGGTATTGTACCTGCCGATTATATATATATATACACACATATACATGAGATACATGATAGAACTGAACATTATGAACTTTGTCGGAGTGACATGAGGTCGTTACACCCCCGACTATCATTATGAAGCTACATATGCAATCATATGTTTCATTAATACAAAGAAAAATACAATAAATGAAGAATAACTCTTATGAGATAGAAGTACTCCCAACAAGAGACAAATTCAAGAACATTTCCATAGAATGAAGAATATGAACATCACTAACTTAACATGAATAGAGACATTTTGGAGGGATGTTCGTCTCATTCGGATTCATGCCAAAGAAGAAAAAGAATAGCCTTGGAATACTTACTACCATTAATCTGTCGGAACCGTGAACTTGGGAATACACTTTCCTTAACGTATAAGCTTCTTATGAAAGGGAGTCTAACGCCATTGACAACACAAGGAACTCTATATAGAGAAGGAGCAAATGATAAGACTTCATGTTACTGAATATGATAGGGACATACCTACTGTCCACGTTCTTATTATGATACTTTTAGAAACTATTCTCTAATATTGGAAACCGTCCTACTTTGTAAAGACTATAATCGTCTACATCAATGTGGTTTATCCTAAAGAAGCTCTATACCTCATAATGGTAATCTAGATGCTTACGACATAATTTCTTTTACTTTCCACTCTATAACCCATTAACAACCATCTGAATGCTAACCATATAATGGGTTATAACCATACAACTAACATAATGTGATTGGAACATCTTGTAGGACTTTATCTTGCTACTTGCGAGATGGACATACACACTTACTTTACTATACTCTTTCTTGATGCTTCCTAAATCTGTACTCTAACTCTCTATATTTTCTTACCCTCATGAAGGCTATAACGTTCATACCAATTCAATTCATCTTAAGTATGCTTCTACACCCCGAGTCTAGCCACATACAGATTGTCAACATCGTGATCACCTTAAATACCAACTTGCACTCCCTTTAGCCTTACTAGCGACCTGTCATATTCCACACATTACACTTGTGTATACTATTCTATAACCTTCATTTTAGTATCTTCCAAGTTATACTCTAGTCTTCTAAGTCATCTTACTCTTGTGAAGAACTATGTTCATCTTTGTCAAAGTGATTCATCATAAAGGACGTTCTGCAACCAATACTGGTAATCCAAATACTATCAATACATTTTATCTAAAATTGAGAGCTATGGATCCATAATGATTACTTAACCTCGTCGATATGATTTACCTTCAGTAATGATCTAGAATCCATTAGCTAGACTCTGAAACTCATTTATCAACCAAACCTCAATAGAATCTAATTACATGGTTGACCTTACCTTATGATCTATATCCCTTTACAACTATACTAGCCATATGATTTGACTTTAGTAGTATTCAATCCGTGTGTTGTTCATATAATTTATCCTAAGCATCTTCCCATCGTCTGTTAATAATCTTAAGAAACCATCATATAATTCGTCTTAAGTAATAATCTATCATCCATTAACGATACTTGGAAGCTATCAACACACTTCATCTTAAACCACCCTCTATATCCCAACTATGACCACATATAGACTATTGACATCACTCATCTTAACTAAGATACTACAAACCGATAATGGTAATCTAGACACTTTTAATATGATTCATCTTGAGTAGAAGATACACACCAATAACGATCACATGAAGACTACTTATATGATTTATCTTAGGTAAGGAATGATAATCTAAAGACTCGACCCCAAAAATATAACAACTACATGAAGTGTCAGCTCGCACTTACATAACACAACTCTTATTCGACTCATAAACATCAATGACAGAAATCCTTGGAAGCTCGATTCTAAGAATAGTACGACCACATGAAGTACTTACCCATACACACAAACATATCTCTTATTTTGACTTATGGAACTTATTATAAGTTATCAATATGATTTTGTAGACTTTAACCCTCTGGCGATGCTTGAAAACTCAACCTTAGAAATGGAATGACTGGCTGGAGTATTGGTATTGTAACAAATGACATAACTCTTATTCAACTCTTTGAAACGTATAACATAAATCCCATATGCATTTTGTACTCTAGACTTTACAACACATATAGGAAACAAGTAATAAGAGTCATGCCATAATGGCGAGTCAAGGAATAGCCTTACATACCTTTAAGTCGACCTTTCAACCAAGATGGCAAGACCAACCTTCTTCACAAGTCAAGCTACAACAAGAAATAACACTACTATCAACAAAGGGAAACATAACAACTAGCCGATAATGGCAACTCGCTCTATACGAGATTCTACGACGTCTAGCTTCACCTAACTCCCATATATTATTCATAACATCATAAATAACACATGGACAAAATTACTTCAACATCTCCAGCCCCCTTCATACAACAAGAACATCCCCACTTACCACATAACACAATTGGCAATTCCACTACATCAATTAAATCCTCAGCTTACTAACTAGTAATAACGAAGTGCTTCTAAAACATCAACTAGAACATATACAATACTCTTATATTTCCATAACCTACATCATTATAGGAGCAACCTCACAACACCATATAGTACCCATCAATTCATCGAGCGGAAAACTCGTTCCATACTTAATCGGACAATATATCCCCTGCCTCCTTTACTTTCTCAAGTTCATAACAACATCAAAAACACACAAACACTATCAATCTACATGTCTAGCACCACAAAATTCAAACCAGCCCTAAACAACTTGCTACAACTATACCAACCATATTATCAAGCAATCAAGGAGTGACAAGCTCCCGAAGATATAATTTGAAGGTGTACTTCACACTCAACCTCCTTTTAAAAACACACAAGCTTATCACGAGCTACCAGACCCCTCCAATCTCTATACCATAAGAAACAACCCATAATTAATTAATAATAACAAATAAAACTTTAGCTCATGGCTTTTGATCTCCGTTTCACGAGTCCTACACTATACACACACCAATACCATACTTAGGACTTCCTTTAAAAGGTTAGGAAGATATTACATACCCGATTAATAAGGGAACCAACCAACTCTGCCCCAAACTTAAAAGAATCAAATAGATATCACAACTACGAAAGAGAGACATATTAGAACACGTCAATTCAAAGGAGAATTAAAGACAAACTTAGTTACAACTCACCTTAAACTTAAGAGAAATAGGAAACACCTTGGTTGCCAACCTTACTGCCTCTTCTACTTATCTTGTAGAAATCTCCCGGATACTTGAAGCCCTAGAGGAGAGGAGATGATTTTATAAGCTGATTTCAAGAATAGTGAAGAAGAACTTAAGAACCCTAATGGAATAAAGTGATGACTTCCTTACTTATAAGATATAAAGAGGGAAAGAGAGTTACCTTGAGATATAGAGGAAGAAGGAAAAGCATCTATGGAAACCATGAGAGATTGGAGCTCAACTTGAAGAACAAGGAGATATGAGAACATTTATAATTGCCCTTGTTGGTGGAGATAGCGCACAAAGAGAGACGAGATGGAGAAAATAATGTGTGAGTGAAGTGAGGAATAAATGAAATACATCAGCCTCTTTAAGGGGTCCCTTTTTGGCCGGCCTTCTTGGCTGACCCCACCTCCTTTTTGTCTTTTAAATTTGGGCCTTTCCTTTTTAAGTAGGTGATGCACCTACTTGCACTTAATTAAACAAGTAGGTTACTAATTTAATCTAAACACGTGTGTCATCCTCGTTTAATAAGTAGGACATGAAGCGAGTAGGACGTGTAAGCAAATACGATGTGTAAGCAAGTTGGATGTGTGAGCAAGTTGGATGTGTGAGCAAGTTGCTCATGTGCATATGACGTCTAAGCATGTAAGTGGAATGCATAGGTGAAACTAGTAGGTCGTCTACTTTTATCAGACATTTCATTCATTTACGAATCTCATTTACTTTAACTAGGCTTAACAAAATACATACACTTAGGCCCTTAGGGCTGAACTATAACCTTATTCTTCCTTATTTAAATAAGTTCATCGACTTAAATTTAGTCGTACACACGTTGAGAAGTACGGGGTGTTACATCATCTCTCACTCTGGATCATTCATTCTCGAACGAGAAGTGCAACTCAAGGAAATGTTAATTTTGGGATTCTAACACATTACTTACGCACCTAGGGCACATCTGATCTGATAGAGACTTTGCGATTACTTATCGCTCTAGTTAGAGTGATCTCTTAAGACATAACTCAATTGCATGATCTAGAGTATGAATGAAGGGTAACATTTTCTAAATGCACTGTAGCCTTCCAATTATAAGTGTGGCACGCAATACACCCATAAGTGAGACTACTGGAAATGGATTCATAGACTTCCCAAGACTGAACTTCTCTAATACCACTCACATAATATAACACCACATACCTCTCAACATGTTTATGACTAAGTTGAAGTCGATAAACTTACTTGAATGTGAAAGAATAAGGTTATAGTTAAGCCTAAGGATCAAAGAGTATGAAAATATTAAGTCTAGATAAGGTGAATGAGATTCATAAGCAAATGAGATGTCAGATAAATGTAGATGACCTACTAGCTTCACCTATATGTTTCACCTACTTGCTCATACGTCTTACTTGGTTGAGCGTCCTACTTGCTTAAGCTACTTATTACACGTTCTACTTGCTTGAGCTACTTATTTTCCGTCCTACTTATTTCACGTCCTACTTATTAAACGAGGACGACGCACGTGTTTAGAGCTAATTTATAACCTACTTGCTTAAGTAGGTGACAAGTAGGTGATGCACATACTGTAACACTCAATAAATTCGGGTTAGGTTTAAACTCATTAAATATTTGTGGTTAGTCCCGAAAGGAGTGATAATGTGATTCATTGGTAACACAAAGTATTTTTGAAGTAATTTGGGGTGTAACTAATTTTCTAAGGCCATGACAAGTTGAAAAGTGCGTAGAAATTAAAAGTTCCAATGGATCACATTATCACTCCCTTCGGGACTAACCACAAATATTTAATGAGTTTAAACCTAAGTGCGTAGAAATTAAAAGTTCCAATGGAGTTTGCATAAGTCTTGAATTTAAGTGAGTATAGCCCAAAATAGGTATGGAATCTGAGAAAACTCAAAGCATCATAGTTGTAAAACTTTGAAATACCTTTCCATCTATATAGGGCCCAAGTAAAATGGAGGTATATACATAAATTTATGACCGATTTACGAAAGATGTGTAAAATAGAAATCCGATTCTTGTAGGATTAGGTTTTAAAGCCCAAGCCTTTAGGATAACCTATAAATACAATTCTAAAACGGTTTATGTGAAGATTTTTGACCAGAGCTGCTACCAAACACCTAAAGTGAGTTCTTACTCCAATCCCTATATAAATTATCTTAAGTTAAGACTAGATTAACACTGAATCATTATTTAGAATCGCTAGATTTTGAAAAATTCGTTCAAGGTTGAATAGTAGATGAAACTTTGGGATTTCTTTAAAACGGTAATCCCCTCACTCATTAATGGATTATATGGAGTTTTTATTACGTTTTAGACACCGAATAGTCAGTAGAATTACGAAATAGAATTGCTTTAGATGCACTCCATCAAAGACAAAACCCTAATATTTTTGTTGTAGAATTCCTCCGACCAGACATATTTATTTGATGTTTTCTACTAATTTAACCATTGGATTGAGCCCAAATTATAACTCAGTGGTCACAACATATAGGTCTTAAATTTGAACAGTGGAGATGGGATTTGAAGGCCCAGAGTAGTGCATTTCGAGATATGAACAGTTGCTACGAATTCAGTGAATATTTATAGATTTTTTATCATACAAACTTCTAGTAGTATATAGCAATTGTTTGAAGCATGGAGCTTACATTGGAAAAGTTAAGGATTTAAGGTATGTCTATATTTTTGAAAATGTTTTAATATGCATCCATACTTTAAAAAAATCGTTTGAACCTTGTATACTTTTAAGAATGTTTTGAAAGCATGATTGGTTTTGAGAGTTCTCTTATTGGTTGTTGTACACATTGAAACCATAGTTTGGTGGTTATCCTTTGTTAAACTTACTTTTGAATTTAATATGGAATTTGAACAAGGTCATGCGCGTATAGAGTCAAGCCCGCATCGAACCTTATATGAATTATATTAATGGCATGAACGTGTTTTTCCCAACTATAGGATGATTGAACTTATTTTATAAAGATTAAAGCTTTAAATATGTTTTTGTATTTGAATGGGTTTTCTTGAACTAGAAACTTAATAAATGATTTGAATAATGTTTTTGAATTGATTATGACCCGAAATACCTCTATTGTGAGAAGATGACTTGAGAAGTGAATTCGGCTATATGCCATGTTTGATGATTTGGTTAATATAACATGACATATAATTTTTTGTGTTTGGGCCTGTATGGGTATGCTGTGTTAGTCCAGATAAGGATTAACCGTTATGGATCCTAACATATCGATTTTGAGCATTGCAGTGTCAGTCCAGATGAAGATTGATCTCCGTGGTGTGTAGCCCGGTGTATATATTATTGTATTAGTTTAGATGACGATTGAGCTCCGAGGCATGTATCCTAGTGTATCTATTCTTGTGCTAGTCTAGAGGGCGATTATCCTCCATGGGATAAACTAGATGTATCGAGATTGTTCGCCTATGAGTTGACATGTGTTGATGTTTTTGTTGCTTGTGAGTGGTTGTGGTGATCTTGAGTTTATACGTGAAGACTTAATGAGATCAACAATATAATAAGTTGGTATTGATATATTCTTGTATATTGGATTTTTATGATAATTTTTCTAAGTTTACTTGCTTACTCTCTGGATTTTCAATTGTTTTATTAATACAGTTTTACTGATTTTACTCTACTGATTTTGATTTAATAACTATTGTCCCTTAGACACTCTTTGAGTACCCGTTACTCAGGCATACCATTGTTATTTTTGATGGTATGTTAGATAACAAAGAAAAATAGGTTCATTATACGCATACGAACTAGGAGAACTTGCTACTTTTCAGACTTATTTGTGAGCCCACATGCATGTGGGACACCCCTTTATCTTTATTTATTTATTTATTTCAATTTTTGGACTGCGTCCCAAAGTTATACATTTAATTATTTTATCTTAGAAGCTCCATACATAGTTGTCAGATTATGGGTAGATGTTGGAAGTCTTGTATGACTTATTGAGGTGTTTGCCACGTTTTATGACAACTTACTTCTATTAAACTTTCATTGATTTTTTTAAACAAAAGACTTCCTACCTGTATAAATGTATGACTACCAGGACTTCGTAGGTATTTCTACTCTCTTGATTCTAGATTGTGTTGTAGAGCTTGAAATTATCTTTAGGATCATTCTGACGTATTCAATACTCTTTCTTTGCGAAAATGACTTAAACTTATGTTAGCAATACTTCTAATGCTTGTATTAATGGGGCTGGTATAGCGATTACTAAGACCGCTAATAGAGGAAAAGCTCGACTTTATAGTTTGGCTCGTAGGGAGGCAACTGAAGCCTCAAACATTGTGGTCGTAGGTATTCTAACTATTTGTTCTCTTGATGCGTACTCGTTGATCGATCTAGGTTCAAACCCTTCTTATGTGACTCCGTATTTTACCTTTAATGTTTCTGGTAGGAAACCCAAATAATTGTTAGAACCCCCTTTTTATGAATACTCATGCTAGTGTCCTTGTTATTGCTTCTACAATCTATAGAGACTGAGTAGTTATAGTTAAGGGTTGTGAGGCTACTACTAATTTGTTCGAATTAGAAATGGTGATCTTTGATGTGATTATGGGAAACACTAGCTTTTCAATTTTATGAAACTCTATACTGTCAATAAAAAATAGTTAGGCTTGAATTTCCCGATGAACTAGTTATAGAGTGGAAGAGTGATATTGCTAAACCTTGAGGTAGATTTATTTCATATATTAATATGCACAAAATAAACTCGAATGGGGTGTAGTTACCATCTAGTATCCGTTGATGACACTCAGTCCATAATACTCTAACTTATTCCCTATTCCAGGTATGTGTTAAACCTTCTGGTTATCAAATTCGTGCGAAAAAATTAACTAAAAGTATGAATCCTTAATTTCATGCTTAGGCTTATTTGGTGTAGTTGTGGGAGTCCTGGTGAGGACTGTATGGTTATGTTAGGGTGTTAGCAGAATTTCACTATGGGATGGCTTGCAATACAAAGGAACTCTAGCAAAAGTTTCGAAGACTTGAGGGTTAGTGAAAAGTCTTAGGCCATAACTCTCATTCACGGAGGAATGATCCTGGGGGGGGGGGGGGATAATGTAACACTCAGTAAATTCGAGTTAGGTTTAAACTAATTAAATATTTATGGTTTAAAGGAAGTGATAATGTGATTCATTAGTAATGCAGTATTTTCGAAGTAATTTGGGGTGTAAATAATTTCCTAAGGTCATGACAAGTAGAAAAGTGCATAGAAATAGTTCCAACGGAGTTTGCATAAGTCTTGACTTTAAGTGAGTATAGCCCATAATCAGTAAGAAATCTGAGAAAACTCAAAGCATGAAAGTTATATCCCTTTGAAATACCTTCCCATCTATATAAGGCCCACATAAAACAGAGGTCTATACAAAATGTTATGACCGATTTACTGAAGACGTGCAAAATAGAAATCCCGATTCATGTAGAATTAGGTTTTAAAGCTCAAGCCTTTATGATAACCAATAAATACAACCCTAAAACATTTTATGTGAGGATGTTTGACCAGAGATGCTACCAAACACCTAAAATGAGTTCTTACTGAAATCCCAATGTCAATTATATCAAGTTAATACTAGATTAAGACCGAATCACTATTTGGAATCGCTAGATTTTTGAAAATTTGTTCAAGGTCTACTTTGGGATGAAGCTTTGAAATTTTTTTAAAAAGGTAAGTCCCTCACTCTTTAATGGATTATATGGAGTTTGTATTATGTTTTAGACACCGATAGTCGATAGAATCACAAAATAGAATTGCTTTAGATGCATTCTATCAAAGACAAAACCCTAGAATTTTTATTGTAGAATTCCTCTGACCAGACAACTTTAGTTGATGTTTATGCTAACTTAACCTTTGGATTGAGCCTAAATTTTGACTGAATGATCGCAACATAGGTATTAAATTCGAACGGTGGAGATGCCATTTGAAAGTTTTGAAGCAGTGTATTTTGAGATATAAACAATAGCTACGAATTTGGTGAATACTTATAGATCTTTTATCATACAAACTTCAATTGGGTATATAGCGATTTTTTGAAGCATGTAGCTTATGTTGGAATAGTTTAACGGGATTTATCCTTTATTGAATTATGTCTAAGTGTTTGAAATAATCTTTGAAGTATGTCTATATTTTTTAAAACATTTTGATATGAATCCATACTTTAAAAATCTCATTGGAATCATGTCTACTTTTAAGAATGTTTTGAAAGCGTGATTGCTTTTGAATATCATCTTTTAGGTTGTTGTACATGTTAAAATCCTAATTTGGTGGTTTTCCTTTGTTGAACTTTCTTTTGAATTAAATATGGTATTTGAATAAGGTCATGCGTGTGTAGGGTCAAGCCCCCATCGAACCTTTTATGAATTATATTAATGACATGAACATGTTTTGCCCCACTATGGGATGATTGAACTTATTTTCTAAAGATTGAAGCTTTAAATGTGTTTTTGCATTTGAATGGGTTTTCTTGAACTAGAAACTGAATAAATAATTTGAATAAGATTTCTGAATTGATGATGACTTAAAATACCTCTATTGTGAGAAGATGACTTGAAAAGTAAATTCAGCTATATTCCATATTTGATGATTTGATTAATAATTCATGACATTTAATTATTTGTGTTTTGATCTGTATGGACATGATGTGCTAGTCCGGAGGACGATTAGCCGTTATGGATCCTAACGTATCACTTTTGAGCGTTCAGTCCAGAGGACGATTGATCTCCGTGGTGTGAAGCCCGATGTATCTATTGTTGTTTCAGTATAAAGGATGATTGACCTCCGAGGCATATAGCCTATCGTATCTATTATTGTGCTAGTCTAGAGGATTATTAGCCTCCGTGGGATAAAGACCCGGTATATCGAGATTGTTCGCCCATGAGTTGGCAAGTGTTGATCTTTTGGTTGCTTATGAGTGGTTGTGGTGATATTGAGTTCATAACTGAAATACTTAATGAGATGAACGGTATAATATGTTGGTATTGGTATATTCATGTGTCTTGGATTTTACTGGTAATTTTTCTAAGTTTACTTGCTTACTCTATCTCTGAATTTTCAACTGTTTTATTAATGTAGTTTTACTGATTTTATTCTATTGATTTTAATTTTATAACTATTGCCCCTTAGACACTCATTGAGTACCCAATACTCATGCATACCATTATTGTTTTTGATGGTATGCTAGGTAGCAAAGAAGAGCAGGTTCGTGATATGCGTACGGAGTAGAAGAACTTGCTATTTTCAGACTTATTGGTGATCCCACATGCTTGTTCGTGGAACACCCCTTTAACTTTATTTATTTTTTTATTTCAGTTTTCAGGTTGTGTCCCAAAATTAGACATTCAATTATTTTATCTTAGATACTCCATAGATAGTTGTCAGACTATTTGTAATTTTCTTAAAGTGTTGGGATGTACTATTAAGAAATGGTTCTATATGTATTTTGGTGGTCTAAAAGTATTTATATGACTTTTGACAAGCAGAAATAGGCTTGAGAAATATACTGAAGCGGTATTTTTTTGTGATTGAGAAGAATAATGAGCTATTTAAAATTATGCTCATCTAAATGATCAAGTTTCATTCCTCGAAGTGAATGAAGAAATACCACAACACATCTCCTGAAGAGACAAAATAACAAAGGATATAAATATTTTTTTGTGGTATGAAGGTCATTGTTGTGCCTCTCTACCCCATAAAGGTAGAGGTAAGGTCTGCGCACATCTCACCCTCCCTGACTCCACTTGTGGAAATACACTGGGTATGTTGTTGTTGTTGAATGTTATTGCTGCACATACATGTCGTACGTCAAATCATCTTAAATACTTTTGTAATGTATCATTCTAAGGCAAAAAGATATATATTTATGTAGAATATTTTCTACTATAACCACATTAATATATTATGTTTACTTACTAATTTTCCAGAAGAAAATAACAATTCATATAAAAAAATTCCTGAAGAAAGAAATAATTATGTGGTTGCCGCTTTGATACAAAATATTCGGATGTTAATGAGTGTTCACCCTGAAGGAGATATTTACCATAGAAGTTGATGATAGAAGTATCAAAGACTGTATAACTTAATATTTACTTTTCGTCATTTATGAATGTCTTTATAACATTCATTTGGTTGTAATTTTTTTGTTTGTCATGACACCAACAATGTTAAGGTAATATTTGGTAGTACAAAATTAATTAAGGGCTCCAAAAGAGCTAACTAGTTATCTAGAAGATTGTGACACTAGTACTGTCCAAACAATATGTGATTATGGAGAATATATTAAAGGCTCCTGAAGAGCTTATATACTATTATGTCATTTGTTCTAGACTATAATATATGAGGTTGTTATGATCGAAACACAAGTTATAGTAAGTTTACTAAAGTAAATAGGCTATCATATTGAAGCTATATATGATTGGAGGATTAAATATCTTCAAAATCATAGTGGGTAAGAAATATAAATGTAATAGATTACCCGTCTTATTCTCCAAATTATACTACACAAATATAAGCATGATGAAATCACATGCCACGATTTATTGATATAAAAATTCATGTAATAGTAAATCAGAAATTTACTATAACAAATATTACATGGCATGGTAAACTTGAAGTTTACTAGTATAAATACTTTTATTAGTCGGCATGAGCAATTTGGCCATCCCGATTCAAATATGATGTGAAGATTGAGTATTTGACATATATTGAAGAACTAGAAGATTCTTCAAGAATTTATTTTTGTTTCTTTGATCTCATGATAAGTTGATTATACTGACTAATGTTGGGATTGAATTCCCTAGATTGTAGAAAAATATATAAGGTGACTATGGGTCCGTTCACCTGTTATGTGATGTCTTCAATAGATGCATCGATAAGACGGTCACATGTGCATTTAGTGTCATCCCGTAGTTTGGCATATGCAAAGTTACTTGTTCAAAATAATTGAGTTGAGAGCACAATTTTCAGATTATTTAATCAAGATAATTCATCTTGTTAATGTTGATTTATATCCAAGCTAGTTTAGCGTTGGATGCCTTTGATAAATAGATAAATCATTGCTAATGAGAACAAAGCTTCATGTGTAAGATCTGAAATATGATATAATGCTTAAAACAACACTTGTATGCTTCAGATCAATAAATTATGATAAATTTTCTCCTCACAATTGGTTCAGGGTTAGGAACCATATATTTTCATCTGTGGTATATGATTAATTAATCTACCATAATACACAAAGATGAATTCTCTTAAAGAAAATGGGATATGTGTTAGTTTTTCTAACATAAGGGGAGAGAATAAACAACTAAGAAATATATTATGAATTATAATTGGTATGATCCTCATTCAAAGATAATTCAAGGCAAGTGCTAGAAGTATTTGCATACTCAAAATTAATTTCTAATCAGCTGCAACATGCTCCTATTAAATTCATGTCCCTGAAGGACAGAGTCTACAACATGCATGAAGTGTGGTAGACCAATCGATTTCAAATAGATAATCCTTGAAAAGGGAGAAAAGCAAATGACCAAAATGGTTATAATAAGGAGGCAATGTGCTCTTGAAAAGCATACGACATAATATTACATGAAACCTCATGAGAGGTTTAGGTATGTAAATAATGAAAGTGATGAGATCTCAATAAATTATGTCAGATTGTGAACCGATACAAATGATATATCATCGACAATATCTTTGGTACAATGTAACGCAATATTGTAAAATATTGTGAGGATCTGAATTCTACGTCTATAAAGCATGCTAACGCAAACATTATCACAAGTGAAATGACACATTTTGGTAAGCTTCAAGCTTATTGGACCTGCATTCCAGACAACAGAAAATGTCACGCATTTAAATATTAATTGATATTGTCACTTGACAAAATTTATATGAATTTTTTTGAAGAATTATAAATGCATGAAGAATATAAGGTTTTAAAAATCTGTTCATAATTCTTATATGGATTAAATCAAGCAAGGTGAATGTGGTTTATCATAATGAGTATTCATTAACTAAGGGTACACATGACTATTATTCTTACGTCTTTATGAGTGTAAATTAATTATTTGAATATTATTCGAACTCTTGAATAGTTTTCAAAGGCAATAGATTATCTGTTGAAAGAAGTTGAAATGAGAAACTTGCAGAACTCTTTGGTCCTGAAGTGCCATATCTTTATGCAATTGATGCATTTATATATTGTTCTATGCCTATGAGGGATTAGAGTCATACGATGTTGTTCTACATGACAGTCAAATCATATAAAAATAACATTTGTTTATAAAGCAAGTTATGAATGCACTTGGAGTGATTTAAACAATATTATATGCTGATGTAACTCTATTCAAAGATTGAAGACGCAACAACATACATAGCCCAACTAAATGGAGGGTTCATAAAAGGAGATAGAGCAAAACATATTTTATCAAAGTTTGTTCTTCACACACGATCTCCAAAAGAATGATGATATTGACGTGCAACCGATTCGTTCAAGTGATAATATGATTGATTTGTTCACCAAGTCTCTACCAACTGCAACTTTGGAGAAGATGGTGCACAAGATTGGATTGTGAAGATTCAAGTTTTAGATTGATATTCTCATCAGAGGGAGTTAATACGCGTTGTACTCTTTTTCCCTTACAAGATTTTGTCGCACATAATTTTTCTTGCAAGGTTTTTAATGAGGCAGTCAAAATGCGTATTATTAGAAACGTGTACTCTTTTTTCCTTCACTAGAATTTTTTCTAATTGGTTTTTTCTAGTAAGGTTTTAATGAAGCACATTATCTATCAAATAGACATCCAATGGGGAGTGTTATAAATATTATTTATTATTGTGGATATCTATCTTTGGAGAAAAGTTAAGGTTAGTGACTCTGAGATCAAATTAGTTTTCTATTATAAATAAAGATGTTCTCTTCAATTTATTTACATCCTTCAAGAGAAATAAAGAACTTTCATCTCTTCTCTTCTTTCTCTATAATATTCTTGTTCTAGTTTTATTACATAACAACAACATAATTATTCCTACTTTTAATTGAACCGGCCGCTTGCATAAATTCCCGAGTCTACATGAGAAATTTAAAACCACAAGATTCATATGACACTTTACTATATTATACACATCTTTAATTGAGGACCACAAGATTCAAAAATCTCATTTTATTCTTTAAACTTTGTGCCAAGTCAAATTAAGACACATGAAATGGGACGGAGGGAGTAGTAGGTTTAGGTAGAGTTTTATTTGGTCGGTTCGACCAATTTTTAAAGAGCCATTAACACCCCAAACCAGAAGCTCAGATATTGTCTAAGCATTTTAATCTATAGTCTAATAATTTTTATATTTATTAGTACTTGTCTAATTCAATATAGCTTGCAACCAGAAATTTAATGACCCAAATATAAACCCAGTCTGAATTACATGACTAGGCAATCTATGACAAATTGGTACATTGGCTTAATCACTCAATCAGTACGGTTGAGCAATAAAACAAGTAAAGTAATTACACCATCCGTCCTAATTGAAGTGTCTTAGTTTGATTAAGCACATAGTTTAAGAAATAAAGAAAGACTTTTGAATCAGGTGGTTCTAAATTAAAGATGTGTATAATGTACTAAAATATCATTTGAATGTTGTAGTTATAAACTTGCTATGTACGATATTTGGATTGTCAACTTACAGGTTTTTATTCCAACTAGCGAGGAAATGTCTCGTTTTGGTCCTATAGAATGAATGTGAAAAGCAGAATCCTCAAACACTCTTTTTGGGATAGACCAAAAGAAAGTAAGACAATTAAATTAAAACGACGGTACTGTCTTTTATTTTTTCAAACGCTTTTGTTTTCTTGAGCAAGAATACATATTTATATCCTGCATGATCTCCAAATGTACGAGAGTCCCTTGAACTGACCATCAAATAACCCTTTAAGGAATTTGCCAAAATAAGTAACTGTAATTTATAAAGGGAAATCCAGAAAGCACCTAAACTATAATAAAGTAATCAGACTAGCAATAATAGCTATTAGACTGAACCTTCCAATACCAGGAAAGAAGACTTTTTCATATTCTTGTCTTTGTTAACGGCTTGGAGTAACTGGTAAAGTTGTTGTCATATGACCAAGTGGTCACGAGTTCAAATCGTAGAAACAACCTCTTGCAAAAATGCAGGGTAAGGCTGCGTACAATAGATCCTTGTGGTCCTGACTCTTTCTCAGACCCCACGCATAGCGGGAATTTATTAGTGCACCGAGCTGTTTTTTTTATCTTTGTTTGATTAGTAATTCAATCAGTTCTCGTAGACATCTGTTAGTAGGGTTGGTGCATTCAACTTGAACTTGTGTATTCACTATCACCCTGGCCCCTTTAATTACACCCCTTTCTGTCCATTATATAACTAGTGTTCCTTGTAAATATTTATATATCATGAAATATGACTTGCTTTCAATATTGTATGACAAGTAAATTGGATGAATATTCATCAGAGTAAAACAATAGTGGGTTAGGTTAACACTATCAAGTCATGAGATCAAACATGAGGAACAATTACTACTACTCAGAGGAAGCTTTTGCAGAAGAGTACACCAGGATAATTTGGCCTCCAAGATGTTATGCTTGTTGCTTTTGTAAAAGAGAATTCAGGTGTGCTCAAGCCCTAGGTGGTCATATGAATGTCCATAGAAGGGATAGAGCCAGACTCAAACAATCACAAAACGAAGCTCTTTCGCAAAGCCAAACTAAGACAATCTCAAAGCCTCAGAAACAATCTCCAGCAGGTTGTAAGTCGGTCATATTTTCTTATTCTCCTGCAATCAAGGAATTAGCTTGTCGAAAGGTCTCATTAGCTCCACCACTAGGCATATCAATGGAGACCATGCATTCAAAGAGACATAAGACAAACAATATGGTTTCATCATCACCTATGCCATGTCCCATGGAGGATATTGATCTTGAGCTCAGGCTAGGTCATCCACCAGCGCTCAAGTCATCACTCAAGCAATTACTTACTAGTCCCTAAGTTTAGGGAACAACAAAATGACTTCTCATCATGTTTTATTAATTAGCAGGTTTTAACGTTTAATGGCAAAATCTTCCATGTCCTTTTAGCATGATGATTTGGGAAGTCATACATCACTTCTGCTATACACATCTTGATGTCTTGTCTTTAACTTGTTATTAATATTCTTCTTAAGTAAAACAAAAAAAAAATCACAAAGAAATGGGGTTTTGTTTTTCTTTTGGTCCTTATCACGTTTTCTAGAGATAAGGATAAAAAACACACCTCAAGTATCAATTTTTTTTTAGTTTTCCTACTGATCTATCAGGTGTGAGAGTTTCTTATCTCAACTATCACATAGGAAAAGTGAACAACTCATAGTTGAGATAGGAAACTCTCACACCTAATAGATCATATAGGAAACTCAAAAAAAAAATGATATTTGAGATGTGTTTTTGACGCTCAACTCCAAAATGTCCAACGAAATCATGGAGCAGACATTCGAGTCGTCGTTTAGGGATCAATCATTTAATTACCCAGAACCATGCCTTCTCTCCTAAACTACCAAAAGTAAAATAATGCATCTTCCAATAATGCACTTTGAAATTCTTTTTCAAAAATTTGGTATAGCGCTTGTTCGATAGCTGCACAAGACCCTTAAGGAATCATTTGGCTCACGGATAAAGTTATGCAACAATTATAACAATGAAATTCTAATAATGAGAGTAATAATTCTTAGATTAATTAGTATTACTGTCGTTTGGTTCATTATATTAAAAATAATAAATTTGGCTTGTACGCCAAAAATGCGTTTGCCTTGAAGTTGGATAAATTAGATATATTTTGTTTCCAACCTAACCTTGGGTATTTGAATGATGAATGATGACAATGAAAAGACCTTTTAGTTATGGAGTTAATTTTGTGATTTCAGTAGTTTCATCCAACAATAACTAATGCATGTGCCATTTCAGTATTCAAAACTCACGCCTTATAAGTTGGATACAATGGAATGTATATATACGTACAGAGGGAGTCACTGAGGAGTCCTATATATGGCTGGTATCATCTGATCTAAAAGCTTAAGCTTTTAGATAGAACACACTTTTAATATTTGATATTATTCTCAACAGCTTTTAGATCAGATAATCACACACTTCAATATTTGATGATATTCTCAACAAAAGGAATATGTTCCTTGATTGTATTCATCAATAATATACAATACATATAGTAGTACAAGAATATTTAAACTAGGTAACTAATCAACCTAATTACAATAGAAAATATAATTCTACCTAAAATATGAGACCTAGTTATAATAGGAATACAATTCTACAAAAAATAAGAGATATACAATTAATGAAAGAATATTCGGAAAATATTCTATTACACCATCGCAGTCGAAGCGGGAGGTTCACGAACACTAAGACTGACTCGAAAATCATCAAATAGTATGTGCGGAAGTCCTTTGGTGAAGATGTCGGCAATCTAATATCTGGAAGGAACGTGAAGGACACGAACTTGACCACAAGCCACTTTTTCGCGAATGAAATGAATGTCCATCTCAATGTGTTTAGTGCGCTGATGTTGGACAGGATTGTCAGAAAGATATCTCACTAATATTATCGAAGTAGACTAGTGTTGCCTTTTGAATCAGGCAGTGAAGATAAAGTAGAAGGTTACGGAGCCAACAAGACTCAGAGACGACGTTGGCGACACCTCTGTACTCTGCTTCGGCACTGGATCGGGATAATGTAGGTTGCCTTTTGAAAGACCAAGACAATAGGTTATCTTTGAGGAAAATGCAGTACCCAGAGGTGGAGCGTCAGGTGTCAGGACATCCACCCTAGTCAGCATCAGAATTATCAATGAGACCAGTGAGCAAGGACTTGTATAGATGTAATCTGAAATCAACTGTACTTTGGACGTATCGTAAAATACGTTTGAGGGCATGCATGTGTGCTTCTATCGGATTGTGCATGTGTAGGCAGATTTGTTGCACGGCATAGGATATGTCAGGTCTCGTGAATGTGAGGTACTGCAGGGCCCCAGCTAGGCTACGATAGTGAGTCAGGTCTGAATATGGGGGGCCAGAATCAACACTGAGCTTGGAATTGGTGTCTACTGGCATGTGGGATGGTTTGCAAGATGTCATGCCTGCATAGTCAATGATCTCTTCGGCATACTTCTTATGACACAAAAATAGGCCGCGAGAATGTTGAGTGATAGAGATGCCCAAGAAATAACTCAAGGGGCCTAGATCCTTCATAGCAAACTCAGAGGAAATGAGAGACATAATGGACTGGCTGAGAGTATCAGATGATGTAGTGAGGATGATGTCATCAACATATAATAATAGGTAATCCATGTCTGTACTAGATGAACAAGGAGTGATTAAATATAATGTGTGAAAAACCGATAGAGAATACATAATCGGTGAACCATTGGTACCATGCCCGAGGAGCCTGTTTAGTCTATATAGCGATTTCCGCAATAGACACACATAATTCGGATGAATAGGATCCCTGAAACACATAGGCTGATGCAAATATACCATTTCATGAAGATCCTCATGTAAGAAGGCATTTTTGACATCAAGCTGATGAATGAGCCAAGACTTGGATAGAGCAATGCTGAGGATGGTCCAGATGGTTGCGGACTTTACGACTGTGTTGAATATTTCATCACAGTCCACTCCCACCTGTTGAGACCTGTCATCACCTACAAGATGAGCCCTGTACCTCTCAAAAGAACCATCATATTTCTTTTTATGTCTAAAAATCCACATTGAATGAATAATATTAACATCAGGAGGTCGGGGTACTAGGTCCCACATCTTATTATCAATAAGAGCATTATATTCGTCAATCATTGCGGCTTTCCAATTAGGGTCAGACAAGGCATCCTTAAGATTTTGAGAGACAAGGGAAGGGACAACTGAAACAGATAGGTTAAACAACCATTTAGGTTTATGAATTCCATGCATGGCATGGGTTTACATGGTCTGAGAGTGTGTCTAGGGATGCGAGATGGGAGGGGTTGTGCCGCGGTACTACGGGAAGAGGAGGAACGGCAGGGGTGACAGGATCAGCTGGCCGATGCTTGGTTTGCCAATAGGTGGTTGCAGAATTATCCTGAGGCGGGCTATTCTGGGCCACCGTTGGTAGAACTGTATGGGCAGTGTACCCCAGACTGTCCGAGTGGGGGGGGGAGGGGGAGGGGCGGGTGCCATGGTCTAGTACAGTGAACTACATAAATGATGAATTAGAAGAGCGTTCAAGCCATCATCTAGAAAATCGTAGGAATGTCGAGGTGGCGAGTTTAGGAAGGCAAAAGGGAATTGAGACTCATCGAATAGGATATGATGTGAAATAATAATTCCATGGCTTGACAAGTCATAGCACGAGTAACCACACTGATTGGCGGGGTAAACCAAAAACACACACGGAGAAGATCGGGGTTGGAGTTTTAGAGTGGTCGGATAGAGAGGATAACAGAGACATCTAAAGCTATGCAAGTATTGGTAGGAGGGGTTCCTACGAAACAAAACTTTAGTGGCCGACCATTGAGCTAGAGACTTGTTTGGGATTATGTTTAGTAGATAGGTGGCCATGAAGAGTGCGTAATGCCAGAATTGAAGGATAATTGAGGCGTGGGAAAGTAGGGCACGAATTAGGTTGTTTATGGTATGGATTTTCCATTTAGTGTTACCATTTTGGGAGGAGGTGTGAGGGCAGGAAAAATGAAAGGTAAGACCGTTATTGGAGAAAAACTGTTTGAATTGATTATTATTGAGTTCTCTGCCATTGTCATATTGAAAATATTTAATGCTCTTTTCAAATTGTATTTTTACAAGAGCATTAAATGAGGAAAAAATGGGGTAGATTTGAGATTTATTGTGAATTGGAAAAGTCCATAGAAAGTTGGAATAATCGTCCAAAAATAACACATAATATCGATGGCAAGCCGTACTTAAAATGGGAGACGTCCACAAATCACTATGTATGATATCGAAAGGTAGTAAAGTACAATTTGTGGATGCATAAAATGGTAATTTAACATGTTTTCCAAAAATGTAGGATTCACATATAGGAGTCTTAGAAATGCGGTTGCAATTAATAAAATTATTTTTCCTAAGGGAGCGTAAAATAGAATCTCTTGGATGTCCTAATCTAGAGTGCCATAAGGAAGGCGAAAGAGTAGCAAGGTTGATGGAATTGAGGCTGGATTGTTGATGGCGTTTGAAATATAGTAGAGATCTCCGGTGCTGTCACATCTCATTATTCGTCTCCATGTCGTAAAATCCTTCACAGTAAAACCAAAAGGATCAAAGTCAAGGGAAACATTATTATCAGTTATGAAACATCGCACATAGATTGAATTCTTAATGATTTTAGGGGCATGGAGGACATTTTTTAAGATTAGTAGTGGATGTGGTGGGGACAAAGATAAATGACCAAAACCGCGAATTAGAATGCCTTGTCCACTACCAACAATAATATTCAAATTGAAATTACTCAAATTGGAATAAGACAAAAGAGTACTTTGTGATGCCGTCATGTGAGATGTGGCGCCTATGTCCATATACCATTTTTTGTCTGGAGCGTTGAGTGACATTGTGTTCATACTTGCCTCAATATCAGTTGGTGCATAAGTTGAGGTTGGAGGGGGGGCTGTGTTGTGTAGGCCTAGTAGGGATATGGGCAGAGTATGCCAGGGTGGGCCTGTTGGTTCAGATGTGGAGTCCATGAGGATGTCAGGTACGGTCTAGGAGGAGAGGCCCATGATGGTGGGACCCATGTGGCCCACGACGGGTAGGTAGCCCGCGGTGGTGGTTGCTGCCACTGCCGAGGTCACTGCTGGCTGTTTCCTGCAGGCGAGGACTATCCTTTCCCGTCATCGTTGTTACCGGAATTTTGTCCACCGCGGCTCTTGTCAGACTGCCTGCTCTAGCAGTTGTTGCGAGTGGATGCGGGCTGCTGCGGGTCCTCAGGTCGGCGGTTCTGGTTGCCCGAGTTGGAGGCCCTGCCGTCAGCGGAAGGCCTGACGGTGGTGGTAAGGGCGGCGTCGGTAATACTGGTCTGAGTGGTGATGCACTTGATTTTCTAGGTTTTCTCAAGAATAAGCTTCGAACGGGCCTCATAAAATGGAGATAACGGCGTGCATTGCTGAAGGATGATTGCAACGCCGTCATAGGATTCGTTCAAGCCTGCAATAAGTTGCATGACCAATCCCTGATTAGTGACTGGTGCGCCGATGTTGGAGAGTTGGTCGGCAAGCATCTTGAGTTCTTGACAATATGCAGACGCGTTTGGGAAATCGTCCTGATGAACGTCATTGAACTGGTTTTCAAGGTATAACGCTCGTTGAGTTTTGTTGTCATGGAAAATACTTTCCAAACGTTCCCACGTTTGGCGGGCTGTGGCATCAGTCTCAATGATGGTGTGCATTAGATCATTAGAGATTTTGTCGTATATCCACTAGAGGACGGCTGCATCGAAACGAGACCAGAGTGCATCATCAGAAGTCAAAGCTGAGGGTAGGTCTGTGGACTTCGGTGTAGGAATGATGATGTGGTCGATAACTTCGTAAACTTGACAATGTATCTTAAAAAGCTCAGCCCAGGAGGAGTATTGCTCATTTTCCATCTCAAGTGTGATAGGGATGAAGTTTTTATGTTGTTTACTGCAATTGCAAGATGAAATTTGGTTTTGTCAGCCATGGAAGATGAAATCTAGGAGGAGAAGGGAGGGAGAATGGCTAAAAAAAATACCAGTGTTCCGTGGGGGTGGAGGTCGAGAGCTATGTTTGACGGAGGTGGAGGTATTTTTAGGCTACTTATACCATAAAGGAATATGTTCCTTGATTGTATTCATCAATAATGTACAATATATATAGTAGTACAAGAATATTTAAACTAGATAACTAATCAACCTAATTACAATAGGAAATATAATTATACCTAAAATAGGAGACCTAATTACAATAAGAATACAATTCTACCTAAAATAAGAGATATACAATTAATGAAAGAATATTCGGGAAATATTCTATTAGTGTACATCACAAGTCTTACATATTGGAGTTCTATAGGCTACACAGTAGAGACTTGATTCTAAAGACTAACGATGTAGAGTCCTAATCGGGATGTCTTACACTAACCGTTTGACTGCTCCTACGTCCTCGCTTGTCTAGCAAATGGAACGAAAAGTAAAGTAAAGCCTTCTCTTGGGCTGAAAAGCACGGGGAAGGATGGTGGTGGGAGTTGGACGGAGAAAGAAATCAATATCACTAACTTTAGTCACATCCAAGAAATACCAGTTAAAAGAACATAAATCTGAAGTAAAAAATGAATAAACCTTTTCACCCCATGTAAGGGAGACTTGAAGTAAAAATCAAAGTTATCTTCAAGTTATTTATAGATTACGAGATTGAGACGTGGAAGGCAGCCACTAATTCTTGCATTATGTTAGACTATCTACATCATACCTCTTGGGTGCGGCCCTTTCCAAAACCCTGCAAACGCGGGATACTTTGTGTCGGGCTACCCCATTATATGTTGGAAATTAAGGTTAATTCATTAGTGTAGTAAAAATCCAAAGTTAATATCTTCTTGATCTCTTATTGAAGCCTTACAAATAGATTTCTTGGTGCATCCAAATATCATCGTTGTCCTTGGAGCTATCACAAATGCATTAATAGTTGTGTGATAGAGAAAAGTGCATCAACAAAAGAAAATTGGTGACATGTGCATCAACAACATTAAAAATTGATGACAAGTGCGTCAACAATTAGAAATTGGTGACAAATGCATCGACAATTGAAAATTGGTATCAACAATTGAAGAAGAGTAATTCACGACGTCAAGTTTGAGATATGCATTGGAAATAGATATTCCTGTTGGAATATGTAAAGCACATACGAGAATAGTAAATAACTATTACAGTGATGGAAAGGATAAACAACAAAGAGGACAACAACAAGTTGTCAATATCTTGATATTTAATTGAAACTTCAAATATGGATCTTGTATTTAGAAATACAAGAACTTGAATTGCTGCACTTGTGGCTTGTAGATCCACTGAGAATACGAAAGGTTAGAGTCCTTTGTCTATTAAGTTAACACCTGAAACACTTAGCAACTAATTAGATAAACCACAACACCACCGATTAAGTTGAAAGATGGATCTCTGTCTTTAAGACAAGATTGCCCCCATATATAGGCTTTACGGAAGTGTGGACAATAGTCTCCCAAGATGAAACAACAAACTATCAAGTGTGCAAAGCCTACACAAATGATCTCAGCGAAGAACACGAATAATGAAGATTGCTAAGAGAAGGATTGATATCAGGAAAATCTGATCTCTTTGTGGTGTTGTTAGCTTTTTTTTCTGATCATGGTCTCTCTATGTTCATCTATAGAATTGAGCCAAAGGCCTCAATTTATAGGTGTGCAAGATGACCTTTTAAATGCCCCATAATGACAATCTATTGCCATGTAATGGATGACATTTAACCCCCAAGTAATGCAACAACATAATGGTCCAAGTAATGGTCATTATTGTATGGATTCAATGCATTGAAACCCCCTCAAAAACCAAACCTTTGGGATTCTGTCGAGCACTCACTGCCTGGGAAGCGCCGCGGCTTTGGATCATTAGCGTCGCGACCCTAATTATCCAAAAGTCTCACTGCCAACCAAGCGCCGCGGCGCCGCGGCGCTCCGATGCCCCAGCCCAGTACGGTCAGTGCCGCGGCCCTTCTCGTCTCCGCAGTTTGACCCGTACCATCTTACACCTCGCACAATTATTTCTTCGTTTACCGACGTGGAACACATGTTATTTATCCAATAATCTTCCATCATTCTATGTCTCAAACACTTCACTTACGTACCAATATCTCTTTCATTAACTAAATTTATGATACTTGGCACTAAGATTGCACGTGTGTGGAAATGACGTTTCCGACGTGCGGGGCCCCAATTATTCGAGTCATAAATAATGGGATAAACTTAATTCCACATTAGTAAATTTCCAACAACCCCCTCTTGAAAGAGATTTTGGCGCACACACAAGGTGCCTACTTTTAGCGAAAAGATATTGCATCAGGAGAGGTAGCTTCCACTTTGAACCTTCCCTAGTTGAATACCATCAGACTTACTTACTGCGCGGTGAACATGATGTCTTGAACCATCAGTGTTTAATGTAAGCCAAGACAACAGTACCAACACAATACCTCTCATTTATTCATTTCTTCTTTTGTTCTATCCGTTGTGGCCGTGGACACACTTGGATTATTAAGTGCGTTCATTTGAGGCGGCATGTCCTCGCACTTAAATAGGTGATTTCCTAAAAGGTATCCTGCTATACCCCACTTCACAAGTGTTAGGAATCATTAAAAATTTCCCCAACCTTAACCTCAATCGTTTGAGGATCGTTAAATGTTTGGAAGCTTAACCTTTACCCACCATGCATGTAGCACTTTAATGTCTATCGCAGGAACCACTTTGGATTCATATTTCTTCACAGAAATCATAATATGAAGTGCTCTTGCTTCCACCGAAGCGCTCAACTGAACCTTTTGCATCTTAGTTTTCTCATTAAACCAAATTCTTGGGATCTCCAGTCAGTATGGTTGGGTTACCACCGCAAAGGTTCGTATCATTTGAGTTTTAAGCCCATTCCCCTAGACAGGCAGAACTCTTGATCTTCGGGTAGTCCCTTAGTTAAAGGGTCTGCTATATTCTTTGATTAGTAATCAAGGAAGTGACACCCATGATGATCAACTGCCATACGGTCTTATGTCTCCGACAGATATGTGCAGACGCCGTCATCCGTGCCCTTCCTAAAGCCGATCGGCTAGCCACAATGTATAACTACTGAAGGCACGTGTTTCTCCCAATAAGGGACTTCCTCTAAGGAGTCATGAAGTTATTCAACTTCTTTTCATGCTTTGTTTAAAGCGATAAACTCCGATTTCATCATGAATCGGTCGATGCAAATTTTCTTTAGAGGATTTTCCAAGACACACCATACACATCTACTTGTGGCTTTTGTGTTTTTCACATCTGATGTCCAGTTTGCATTACTGTGTTCTCCCAGAACCTCAAAACATCTAGAATACCATAATCCATAGATAAGCGAATATTTCAGATATCGTCATATCCGACTTAACGCCTTCTATCTATTATTTTTAGAATCACGAGTGAACCTTAGTTCAATTGATCTACTTTGTAGGCCGATACCAGGTCAGTTGTAGTGTGTAACATATATTGAACTACATGTGACATACGCATATCTCTCATTGTATATAGGTGCACCATAATTCCAATCAGTTCTATGATTTATATCCATTGGTGGCTTCAACGAGACTGTCAACTATCTCACAATTGAGTTTAGAGTTAGACCAGTCCGTTAGATGTCTTAGAAATTCCAATTCCTAAGATGTCATCTGTGATACCCATATCTTTCATATCGAGATTTTGTTTCACTATGACTTCCACTTTCAGACTGATGGTTTTCCAACTGTTGGCTTTCTAATTTCAGAGTTAATGTTTTTGTTGTCAGATTCATTATTTCTATTTTATCTGAAACTTCGAGGACTAAAATGTAAACATTTCAAGGACCAAAAAGAAAGTTCAGGAAGCAGCCCAACAGTCCAACAAACCAACTCTGATCCTCCCCTTCATGCTCTCCGGTTAGGAAGGCTGTTTCAACATCCATGCCACGCAAGACTGCAGTGGCCCTGGATGTTAAGCTATTCATAAGGGAGCACATGTACAAGTAGCCGAGGCCTTATACTCGTCAGCAGATCCATCTACTTGGTACTAACTTTTGAGTATCCACTTTCACAACCCAAAAAGTTCTTTTCCCGGAGGAAGGTCAACCATTACACAAGTATGGTTCTATATGATGAAATCTATTTCTCTTTCTGTAGCTTCTTTCCAAAGTAGCGCTTCTGGAGATAACAATTCTCTGTTAATTGTTCATGGTTCATTCTCAACCATACAAGCTAGAAGGCCTAGAACAAGTCTTTTGTCCCCTCTTTGCTCCGTCTCAGTTCAACATCTAGAATCCCTGAGTTTTGTAGGAATTTTAAGTTTCGAATAGTCAGCAACTTCCGAGTCCTGTAGATACAAAACATCTAGTTCTGGACAGTCAGGCCCTCGCGGGTTCTTGTTAACCTCGAGCAATTACTTTTTTTTCCTTCTCAAGAAAAGTTATCTTCAAAGAATTCAGCATTCTTTGACACCAAGAGGCGATAAGCACTACTGTTATTTGCAGATCCAGGGGATATGCAATTTACAGTCTTAGGTCCAACTTGACCTGTTCGGTATTACACCCTTTACCAAGCTACCCCACAACACATCATTTGTAGTTGGAATCCTTTCTATGTTTCACACGGAGGGTTATCCTTATCCTTATGCGTAGTTCTGTTGAGAATCGCATTAGCGGTAAGGATCTCATTGCCCCACATATTTTTGGTGTACGACTTTGAGCTTGGCTAACACTATTAGACTAAGGTGAGTAATGAGCAGTCGTTTAATGAACGATGCTTCACATTCTCCCACTCTATCACTACAAATTCCTCAATCTGTAGGCTTAGTTGATTTTCAACTTCTGCTTTGTAGCGCTTATCCGCTTCAATAGCTTCATCTTTGCTTTTCAACAAACAAAGGATGCAATACATTGTACCATCATCAATGAAGGTCACAAAGTACTTGTCTCCCCCCTCTATTTTGTATAAACTTCAAATCATCCATGTAGGTGTGACTAAGTTCTAGAGGAGCGGTGCTTCTTTCGCTATTCCTTTGACGGAATGGAAAGGTAATTTTGCCTCTTCGCCTACCTCACATTCATTTTGAGGGTTTATGTCGACAGAAGGAAACAATCTCAACTTTGTTAGCTTTTGAATGACTTTCTATTTAACGTGCCTTAATCTATGATGGCATAGAGGCACGGATTACAAATATATCATTCATTTAGCTACAGACATATTGTAGCATTCATAGTTATTACAGACCTGTTGGACTAGTCTCAAACCAGCTTGACCAACAACGTCCTTTAAACCAAGATTGGGACATGTATCACCTCCTTTTAGAGTGATCCCATTCCCTGAAGTCCTCTTGAGGACGACCTCTCCAACCCCTTCTACTTTAGAGGTGGCGTTGCTTCACATGAACAACCTCTTGCCCGTGGTTAGGGCGTAACCAGATCATATGTGATCTGGATACCCTGGCCCACTCCAGTTGCTTTGGCAGACTGAGTGTCCAATTTCTTTTCTGCCTTTCTTTTGGCCTTTAGATCATTTAAGACCTGGAAACTTTGGCCCACCTCACTAGGTGTCCATTACTTTTCTGTCTTTCTTCTGGCCTTCAGATTATTTAAGACCTGGCAACGCTGGCCCACCTTACTAGGTGTCCATTACTATCTTATCAAATGAATTCTGGCCCATCCAGTCGCATGTAGGCTTTGTACGACTGAGTGTCCAATATCATCCTATCAAATGAATTCTGGCCCATCCAGTAACCCATAGGCTTTGTACCACTGAGTGTCCAATATCATCCCATCAAATGAAGGATCTTCTGTCAGTAGTGTGACAGGTTCAATGTCTCAAGATAAGCTATTATCTCTTTGTCTTCTTCCCTTGTGATTGGTGCCCAAGGAAATCCCTGGTGCTTACTTAAGAGTGGTAACAGTTTTCACACAGTCAGTGGATCTCTCTCCTTCGTATGTGCGAACATACTTTACACACTTTTAATAATTACACCCAAAAGAATGAATCTTTTAAGTTTTGTTTACAATAGTCCAATCTTTATACGGAAAGGAAGAAGGTTCAATATCTGATTTTATAGTGTAGGAAATATAAGTTTTTAATGAAAACCCTTTCATATTCCCAGCCTAGCTTTACACACTTTTATTCAAATATTAACTAAATACATTATAGATAAGAAAGGATAATTGACTTAGACCTTTTGGATTCTGGCCCACTTCAGTTAGACTGAGTGTCCACATCCTCCTTACCATAATTCAGATCTTTTGTCTGGAACAGATATAGGCCTTTTGCTACATGATAGAACATTATATTCAGGCTTCTCCTCTTGTCCCAGTTGACATCCTCAACCTCTCGTGGGCGCTTGTTTCCACTACCCTCGGGAGCGGTGACACCAACTCATCCTCGATCTTTAGCCATACTAGCATGACTATCAGCAGTATCTTGAAGCTCAGCTCATATCCAAAGATCCCTCCTTTGATGGAAACAGATTTATAATTGTCGTCAAAGAGAGAACCAAAACTAGAATCAGATTTGAAAGCACGGTTGTTGACAGAGACAGTGTTTGAACTGTTAACAGAACTGTTTTCAAGAAGAAAACCACAACCAGATTTGGGACCATATCTGCTGGCACACATCTTTCGAGCACCAATACAAATCTTGTCTTAAAATTATTGGACTATGTAAAGCACGTATGGGAATAGTAAATAACTATTACAGTGATTGAAAGGATAAACAACAAAGAGGACAACAACAAGTTGTCAATATCTTGATCTTTAATTGAAACTTCAAATATGGATCTTGTATTCGGAAATACAAGAACAAGAACTGCTGCACTTGTATCTTGTAGATCCGCTGAGAATACGAACGGTTAGAGTCCTTCGTTTGTTAAGTTAACACATGAAACACTTAGCAACCAATTAGATAAACCACAATACCACCGGCTGAGTCGAGAGATGACTCTCTGTCTTTAAGACAAGATTACCCCTGTATATAGTCTTTACGGAAGTGTGGATAATAGTCTCCCAAGATGAAATAGCAAACTATCAAGTGTGCAAAGCCTACACAAATGATCTCAGCGAAGAACACGAATAATGAAGATTGCTAAGAGAATGATTGATATCAGGAAAATCTGATTTCTTTGTGGTGTTGTTAACTTGTTTTTCTGTTCATGGTGTCTCCATGTTCATCTATAGAATTGAGCCAAATGCCTCAATTTATAGGTCTGCAAGATGTCCTTTCAAATGCCCCATAATGACAATCAATTGACATGTAATGGATGACATTTAACCCCCCAAGTAATGCAGTAACATAATGGTCTATGTAATGACCATTATTGTGTGGATTCAATGCCATTGAAACCCCCTCAACAGCCAAATCTTTGGAATCTCGTCGAGCAGTCATTGCCTGGGAAGCGCCGCGGCTCTGGAGCATTAACGACGTGGCCCTAATTAGCCAAAAGGCTCACTGTCGACCAAGCGCCGCGGCCCTGCTAGGGGGATGTCGCGGCGCTTCGACGCCGTGGCCCAGTGCGGTCTTGGCTCCGCGGCCCTTCTTGGCTCCGCGGTTCGACCCATACCATCTTACACCTCGCACAATCCTTCCTTCGTTTACCGACGTGGAACACATGATATTTAGCCAATAACCGTCCATCATTCTATGTGTTAAACACTTCACTTACGTACCAATATCTCTTTCATTAACGAAATTTACGATACTTGGCACTAAGATTGCACGATTGTGGAAACGACGTTTCCGACGTGCGAGGCCCCAATTGTTCGAGTCATAAATAACTGGATAAACTTAATTCCACATTAGTAAATTTCCAGCAATTCCAAACAAAAACAAATAATAAGGCGTATATATACAATTTTTAATTAGAGGAGAATATTGAAAGATTAATTCAAAGTTGGAGCAGAAAATCAAAACTATTCGGAATTTGGTATTTGTTTGTTTCTTTAATTCATACCTTAATATGATTTGTAATCAAAATATGTATTGAAATAGGTTTTCTAATTTTTAGTTAAAGTAGATTTTGTCATATTAATAAATAAGAATGCTACTACTTATTTTATGGAGTGATGAATTGTGGAGACCATTAAACTTTTTGATTAAATTATTTTCGTTCAAAGCTGAATGATTACTTCACTTGTAGCTTGATTTTAATTAGATTTTCATTTTTGTACATTGACGTATAAAGAAGTCTTACACTATCAAGTCAGCTAAAGATAATAGGTAACTATACATTATTAATAACTTGAAAATTAAGAACTAATTGGTTTCTAGCTATGTTCCAAAATCAAAAATAATAAAATACATTGTATATTGAGTACCAGCTCATGATTTATTTTTTCTCCGTTATCATATGGCAGGCAATATAAAACATGCACTAGAAGCTAAAGCATGAGAGTGAAATGCCAAGAACAGAAGCCAGCCAGCCAACCAACCAACCTAAAAAGCTATCCTACAAAATCATGGAAAAAAAACAAATAAAATGAATTAATGATAAGAATCTTGAGGCTAGGCGCTAGTCAATACCGAAGGTTCTTGTAGAATACACGGCGACAGTAGTGTGTCTTGTTCAATTCTTTAAAAAGATAATTGATGGAACACATCATTTGACTTAAGTGGGTTCTTGCATAGGTATTGAGAATGTATCTAATTATGGTGGAAAGTTAATGACCCTGCATCAAAGCTTATTCTATAATTGGATATGTTATTCATCAAGACTTTGTCTAGAAATGTACTCCCTCCATTCCAATTTAAGGCCTCATTTATTTTCCTTAAGGAGCTGTTAGGATATGATTTGAAATCATAAGATGAAATTATGATGATTTCAAGTTGAAGTTTTGTTTGGACATACAATTTGAATTTCTTAATTTGTATTTTTTCTTATTGACATAAAACCCCCACAAGTTCTGAAAACCATCAAAAAGGTTTTCCAATTCTTGATATAATCTTACCAAATGAACAAGTTATAGTTTATAACAAAATTACTACGCTAGTAGAAGACCTTTCTAAAAAATACAATATCAATTGATCAACCTTTAGTTCAATAAAATGGAAAATTGAACATGACTTATAGTGTAACTACTCTTTAATATAATCTTTCCACATGGTTGGTAAGAGTAAATTTGTTATAAATATACTACCAACTTGTAGATTTTTTAATATTTGATATAAATAGTTGGTAAACATGATTGGTAAATATATCTACCAACTTATGGATCTATGTTTATAAAATATAAACTTATGGATCAACTTTTACATTAAAAATTTTTGAAATCACGATTTGGAATCTCAAATCATGTCTTTTTGGATGATTTGGAATTTGAAATCATGAGATGAAATCGCATGTCTAAACGCTAAGATTAAAATATCTAAATCTGAATGCACATCTGAATGATTAAAATATTGTCTCTAGATCTGAATATTGAATGATTAAGACAGTTTATTTTTAAATATCTGAATGTGCATAATGATTTATTAAACATAATAAATATACAATTTACATGAAAAAATTAGCTAAAAATAAATATAAATGTAGTAACATAAAAATATTATTTAATAAGATATTAAAACATTTATATTGCTAATGACGGTGGAGATGTTTTATAATGGTGGTGATGGTGATGGTTGGTGTTAGTGGCTAGTAATGGTGGTGATAGTTGTGATGGTGGGGTTGGTTGATGTTAGTAATTGGTGGTGTAAGTGATGGTGGCTGAAGAATATGTGATGCTTGACGATGGTGTTTGTAATGACTCAAAAAGTTATTTTTCTTGTTTTGTCTAGAAAACCCTAAATTATCCTTCCCGAGTATTTATTTTCTTACTTGTGACTTGCGGGGATGGGTGTCACGATTCCAAGGTGATCGGGTAGGTTCCTGACCCATTTAGTTAAGTTTAAGAAATTTCAAGTTAAGAGAACATAAGAGTTTGACCCATAGTTGACTTTTGGGTAAACGTGCTCCGTTCATAGTTTTGCCGGTTTGATTAGCTCCGGAATGACATTTATGACTTAGTCAAGACTTTGGTTCGGGTATCGCGGCAGCCCAGTGTATTTTGGGGTTTAGTTTGTGAAATTGTGGAACTAGAACTTAAGAGCTAACTTTAGTCAAACCCGAGAGTTAGAGACCATTTCTAGGAAATTCAAGTACGTGAGCAAGTCTGGAATGTGTTTTATGATAGGGTTGCATTTTTGGTTTGTGTCCGGGAGGTCCCGGAATGTTTCGGGTGGTTGACGGATGTTTGAGAAACTTTGGACTACTGCTGGTTGCTGGTTGCTGGTGTCTGCGTCGGCAACCACGCGTCCGCCGCGGCTGATCTGCCTCAGTGAGGGTTAAGCTCGCCTAAGCGGGGTTAGATTGGGGGTGTAGGTCCACTTCAGCAGAGGCATTCCTCGCTATGGCATATGCGCTGCAGTAGAGTTGACCCTGACCCAGCGAAGGTTCGGGTGTTTAAGTGACTACCGCCCCAGGGGATAGGGCTTCTGCCGGAGCGGGTCTGCCTCTGCGGAATCACTGTGCAGGTTATAAATGTTTTAAGACCTAGAATTCATTTTATTTCCCAAATATTCTCCTTAGGATTAGAGCTCGACCAGTAGAGGATTCTTGAAGATTTCAAGTGATAGTTCATCATTAGAGGTATAATCCTACCCCTTCCTTTTAATTATAGTATGTGGGTTAAGTTTACATCCTAAGTATTTTTCTTAAGTGGGAAAAGTGATAAAAATGTCTTGTTGAGAATAAGAGAGTTGTAATGGGGGTTTGGGGATTGAGTACTGATTCTTTAATGCTTTATTGTAAACTAGTGTTGTGTTTAACTAGTAGTTGATGATTACTTGACTAATTTGATGTTATAAACCCTTTTGGGAATTGGGAGAAATTTTAGGGTTAGAATTGAGGCTTTTTACTAATCCATGAAATTGAGGATCCGTTTGAGCTTTGTTGTTTAATTAAATAGGGATTATAATTATCTAGCATGTATTGATGCAAATTGAGTAGAAACGTTAGTATTTTGATAATGTGGGCCCGGGGTTTATTTATAACCTAGCTGGGGGATTATGGGTAATGATACATCGTAATCTCATGTAATCGGTGTAATTGATCCGAGTGGGCTTGTGAGGAGGCTCGGTGGAAAGGAAAAGCGGTTGCATGAGTCTTTGGCTATAATCAGGCAAGTTGAGACTTTCTAGACTCTAGTATAACCTAATTATGTTAGTATGCTTGTAATGAACTAAAGAGAGTAATGGTGATTTGGGGGTCCTGTATTAGTGAGGTGACGAGCACTAATAGGAGTACCATGTGAACTTAAATGGGTAATTAATGAACTAATATAGAGCAAGTGAAGGAGTTTATGTGTTTAGCCTTCGAGCCACGGAGCGCGGTGCAAGAGTGCGCTTAGCTTGGTATGATTGCTGTTTACTTGGGCTTGTAGCCATTTGATGTGATATTCTTATTGACAGTCATGCATTAATCACTCTATTTTTCATCGCAACACTTGAACATAAATTGATAAATTGATTTTATTGATTGCGTGGTGTATTCATATCCATTTCATTCATACATTATATATACTTGTAGTTGGTTTACTAATAAATCACTGAGAATGACTTGGGAAGTCGGATTAAGAGATATGGTATAATGGTTATGAGAGTGATGACTGATATGAAACTTTAGCCCTCGTGCTGGTATCCAATGTGATCGAATGAGTATATAGACCTCATGAGTCCCCCTTGGGTCACGTGACAGCTACTGCAGCACCGTGTGTATACCAGGTACATATGACCACTTACATTCATACATATCATCATGTATTTCATTCATTTATAGCATGATGTGTGATTGATGTCGTATGTGCATGGATTGAACTCTATTATATTTGTGATCAAAGACTGCTAGAAGGAATATTGTTAGCTTATGCTTAACCTTGTTGTGAGACTTGAGTAGAGAAGCTTGAGGGATTTAGACACCCTGAACGGGGTTTAGACTGGACTTGTGCGATGTGTGACTTGAGAGTACTTATGCTTAATTGAACTGTAGAGTTATTGTAGATTGGTTAACTGAATTATTTATATGCTTAAGTAACTAACTAGTAGAAATAGGTATCGAAAAGTACCAGCCCTCACCACCGTTATAGCTAGGGTCGATCGACGATGCTTGCTGAGTACACGTGTTTTTCATACTCACTCTACGCTTGTTGCACTCTATGTGCATATATCGAGCCAGGAGGCGATACCGAAGCAGTTTGATCTACAGTTCAGAGAGAGAGATCATTAGAGTTTAGGGTGAGCCGCAACTTCTTCCCCGGCACTAGAACTCCTTCTATCCTTATATTTCGTTCTTGTTATTTTTAGACAGTGATGTATTGCTACATTTCAGACAATTTATGTATTTCTTATTTGGATGTTACTAGAGCTTGTACTCATGACTACCACATCTTTTTGGGGTTTTCTTTAGACTTATGTCCTTTTATATTCTAAGACTTGTTAATTATTTCTCTTGTATTTCTTTATTTTCCACATTTCATTCTTCTTATTCATATAATTATTGGTTGGATTTGCTTATAGGTTAGGGTAGGTTCCCTCATGGCGCAAATGAGATTTGGGGTCATGACAGTGTTGGTGGTAGTTGGCGGCAGTATTAGTTATAATGGTAGAGGTGATTAGTAGTAAGCATTGATCGCAATAGTGGTAGTAGTGATGGTGGTGGCGACGACAGTGGTGGTTATTGATATAATTATAATGGTGGAGATGGTAGATTTGGTAGCTACTGATAATGGTGATTGCCAATGATGGTGGTTGTCAGTGGTGGTTGTGATAGCAGATGTGGTTGGTGGCGGTGTCTGATGGTGGTTCATAGTGATAGTGGTAGTGGTTAACAGTGATGGAGATGGTGGTTGTGATGACAGAGATGGTGGTTGTGATGACAGAGATGGTTAGTGGTGGCGGAGGTGGATGGTGATGGGTAGGGTGAGTGGTAGGTAGAGAGTAATTGAGGTGGGGTTGGGAGGGGGTAGGGGTGGTTGTGATGACATAGGTGGTTAATGGTGGTTGGTAGGGGGGTGGGTGGTAGTGGTGGGATGGGGTGGGGGTTGGGGTGAAGTTGGTGGTTGTGGACAGAGTTGAAATAAAAATTATCTACACAAAAATACCTCTTAAGATATCAAGACTTTGTTCAAGATCTTAATGATTATGACATATTCAGACCAAATAAGTGTTTAGATCTTAATGTAAACAAATGCCTTAATGCCCTGAGGTATGAACCATTCAGATTCAGACCTCCATTAAGTGCAAACAAATGAGGCCTAAGTGTCTTAGCTTGACTAGGCACGGAGTTTAAAAAATAAAGAGTGACTTTTGAATTTGTGGATCTAAATTAAAGATGTGCATAATGTACTAAAATAACCTTTGAATCTTGTGGTTCTAAATTTGTCATCTAAGATATTTGAATTGTCAACTTACTAAATATAAAAAAATACACTCTTTTTTAATAGATAAATAAAGTAAGAAACTTAAATTTGGACGAAGATAGTATTTTTTTTTTACGCGGATTAATGAATAGTGGCAACAGAAGGGAACTCAGTAGGTATACTTCAGAATTTGGTGGGTACAATAACAGGCGCATAAGTACATGGAGAGTAGCTTAGTTTCTTTATTCATGTTTGCTATAAAAAGTATGTAATGAACTTCTGTTGAGGCTTTACAGGTATATATATAGTCACACACTTGCACATTGGGCTATGCAATGTCTGCTTCTCCTTTGCTATCACACAATTCTATTTGATATATAGTCACAGACTTGTTTCATTTATTACTGGATGTGACCAGCTCTCAAAAAATTCTATTTAAAAGAATAAAGGGACTGATGTTGACCACAAAATGAAGTTAAAAGCAGCTTAGTTAAGGTCACGTTATTGAGACACCTTGGATACATTCTCAGTCCAATATTATTGTTATCTTATTAAATAATCATTTTGTATACATCTATCTATATTGCCATAAAGCTTAGACAAGTGAAATCACGCTAACTTCTTCACATGACTAACATTTCAAAATAGAAGTAGGTGCAAAATATGTTTAAGTAAAAAAAAATAGAATTAATAAATGATGAAGTATGGAGTGATATAAAAGTTTCTATTCCCTCCCATCACAGATGAATGACATAATTTGGATAACTGTCTAATTACCAAGTTAGTTCAATGATCAGTTGGTTGATTTATTTAAACCAGAACTTTTAATTCATATAGAAAATGTATCAAAAGAGACTCGTATGTCGGAAGTTCAAATTTCAAACATGAGATTTTCAACTTCAGTCTTGCTAGTCTGAATTTGATTTTGAGAGGACAAATTTTAATTTTTTTTGTAAGTTTCGGCTATTCTTAAATAAGTGTCCTAAAAATAACTTTTTGTGCACTAGTTCCCCTTCTTTAAATATGAAATATGCTATCAAACTATTGGCATGACCCTTGATTGAAATATGGCTACATGAATATAATTATTGTGTTGGCCGGTATATTTTTAAGAGTTTAAGTTTCGTGCATAGTCAGTGTACTAAATGTTTTACACCATCAGACAATTTTAATGATAAATACACTAACTTCTTTAAGTAATATTGTTTAACTTTTTTTATTAAATAAATCTGTAAATTACGGAAGAATAAATAACATCAAAGAGAAGTTGAATCCTAATTGCACTCTACCAAAATTATTTCCTTAATTTACAGGTAACTAAATTATTTCCTTCTGGAACGTTGTTTACACTTTTTGATTTGTTTTCCATCGAGTTTCCTCTTGGAGCTTCTTCTTGTTTAACAGTAGTCCTTTTGTATGTTCTAACAAGGTTCGATGTTTTCTTTCGTGAACAAGCATCTAATGAGTTACTACTATAAATCTATATTTCGCTATGCTCTCTAGATGGTTGAAATGGAAATTTAGGAACTGGAGTTTTCTTAATGTTGAATATTTAACAATGGAAATCTAATTTTTCAATGTAAAAGAAGAGATGCTTCTAATGCAATTCAAAATGGAATCATGTGTTCAACAATCATCCTTTGTCAGAAATGTTTCATGAATATGAATTATGATGCAATTCAAAATTGAATCATGCGTTCGAAAGTCTGTTGGATATTTTCAGCACCGTTGATGCCTCTTGGAAGTGTCTGTTGGTGATGAAAAGGCATCACCAATGGATGCGAAATCTCTAGAAGTAGTAAAAATGTTTTCTCATTCAAATTATAGATATGAAAAAGAATCAAAACTTCTGATGAAAAAGAATCAAAACTTCTGTTAAGAAATAATCAAAACTTCTGTTGAAAACAATCAAAACTTCTATTTTCTTTTCTTCCCTAAGCATCATCAGAAATTTTATATTGTGTGTTCTTGGTTGGATCAAGGGAGTACAAACTTTAAATTAAACATCGTTGTTAGGGCTTTATTGTATCCTGAAGGCAATATTTCTGTGACCTATTGTACTCGCCAATTTATTGGGAAGGGTCGAAATAATTATCTAAAAGAATCTGCATAAGAGCCTTGAAGTCAGAGAACAACAATTCGGTGTCTGTGTTTCATCCTGTTAGTACCATATTTTACAACAATTTTTAGACAATTAACGACATGGAGGGTGAAACTTCAATTGTCTCAATCATTGCTGAATCGTTTAGAACTTTTTGATGGTGAGGGTTTCACGCGTTGGCAAGAGACTATCAAATTTTCCTGATGACTATCAAGTTATGGTACATTCTTGAAGATGGTTTGGAGGAAATTCCTGATGCGACTCCGATGGACAACGATGAATTGAAGGCCAAACGGAAGAAACGTCAAGAGGATGATTTTATGTGCCGTGGTCATAATCTGAATGTTCTAGGAGCCAATGTTTACAATGCCTATTGAAGTCTTGAAACAACAAAGGAATTGTGGACTGCGCTCGAAAACAAGTACAAAATTTCTGAAGCGAGTAACAAGAAATTTCTGATTTGTAACTTCATGGACTTTAAGATGGTTGACAGTAAGTCAATTATTGCCCAGGTCAGTGAACTTTTACTCATTGTTAATCATCTTAAATATGCTGGAATTGACCTTGTATCTTCATTCGTCGTTGGGATTATTATTTCTTGTCTTCCCCCTTTTTGGAATGATTACAAGAAGAAACTTAAGCATGTTGAAACTGACTATGACTTAGAAGGTTTACAGCGTCATCTTCGTATTGAAGAAGATGCTCGTAAACGAGAGATTAAGGATAGTGAGCAAACTGAAAATCATTCTAAGATTAATAGTGTGGAAGAATTGAAAAAACCAAATTTTTTGAAACCTAAGATTGATACTCGGTTTAAGAAGAAAGATCCCAACAAGAAAGATAAGAAAAAGAGAAATTGCTACTTCTGTAAGAAACCCGACCACTATGCCCGTGACTGTCGTCAACGAAAGAAACAAATGAAAAATGAAGCGAATGTGGTCGATGATAAAAGCAAGCTTATCGCTGTAGTGCAAGTGGCCAACACTGTTGCAGATCATGGTAGTGGATGGTGATACGATACTGGTGCAACCATTCATATCCGTAAAGATAGAAATCTTTACAAGACATACGAACCGGTTAGTGGAGAAGGAAATGAAGTTACTTCAGCGAACAACCAAAGCAACAAAGTGGTTGTCAAAGGCACTGTTGATCTCCCGTTTACTTCGGGAAAGATTGTTACTCTTACTAATGTTTTACATGTCCCTGACATTTGTAAAAACCTTATTTCTGGAGTTCTTGTTAACAAGGTTGGATTTAAGGTTATGTATGAGTCTGATAAGTTTGTATTGTCCAAGAATGAAATATTTGTTAGACAAGGATACTCTTGTAATGGGATGGTTAAGCTTAATTTAATAAATAATGGTTCTACTTATATTGTTGAGTCTGTTGATTTATGGCATGCTAGATTAGGACATGTGAATTATAGTTCTCATAGAAATATGAAAAGATTATGATTGATTTTTTATTGCAATTTTGATAATATTTCTAAATGTGAAATATGTGTGCAAGCAAAGATAACTAGAACATCTTTTAAATATGTAATAAGAAATTATGCCTTGCTTGAATTAGTACATAGTGATGTTGGTGATCTGAAATGTCATATGACTCATGGTGGAAACAAATATTATGTCACTTTTATTGAAGATAGTACTAGATATGCCTATATTTACTTGATGAAGTCTTTGATAAATTTAGAATTTACAAAGCAGAAGTAGAGACACAATTATGACAGAAAATTAAGGTTTTACGTTCTGATCGTGGTGGTGAATACTATCCTTCTGAATTTACTTTATTTTGTCAAGAACATGGTTTAGTTCATCAATTCACTGCTCCATATACACCCCAACAAAATGGTGCTGCTGAAAGAAAAAATAGAACTTTGATAGATATGGTTAACGCTATGCTCATTAGCTCCGGTTTGCCAATTTTTTTATGGGGTGAAGCTATTTTGTCTGCATGCTATATTTTGAATAGGCTTCCTTTAAAAAATAGGAATATCTCTCCTTATGAATTGTGGTTTAAGAGAAAGCCTAACTTGAAAAGACTCAAAGCATGGGGTTGTTTGGCATATGTTAGAAAGCCTGACCCTAAGAGACCAAAGTTAGGAAATAGGGCTTATAAATGTGTTTTTGTAGGTTATTCACTTAACAGTATTACTTACAAATTCTTAATCCTTGAAACATTTGAGATTATAGAATCTATAGATGTAGAATTTTTTGAAAACTTGACAAGGTCTAGTTCTCAACCACAACCTACTAAAAACCCATTGTTACCTAGTCTAGAACCTGTAGAGACTAATGACAATGTTGAACTTTCTGCTCCTACTCACAACAATGATATTTTAGTTCCTACTAAAGATATCGAACCTAGAAAAAGTAAGAGAGAAAGAATAGAAAAAAATTATCCAGATTTTATACAACATCTTGTAGAGGGTAATAATAATGAAGTTCTTAACATTACCAAGTATGATATGTATGTTGATGATGATCCTAAAACTTATTCTGAAGCTATGTGTTCCAGAGATGCCAATTTATGGAAAGACGCTACCAATGATGAAAAGCGTTCACTTTTGTCTAACGAAACTTGGGTGCTATCTAATTTACCTCCTGGTACTAAACCTATAGGATGCAAATGGATATTCAAGAGAAAATTGAATGTTGATGGTACAATTGATAAGTTTAAAGCTAGATTGGTTGCTAAAGGTTATAAACAAAGACATGGAATTGATTACTTTGATACATATGCTCTTGTTGCTCGCATCACATCTATTCATTTTTTTGATAGCACTTGCTTCTATTCACAAGCTAGTTATACATCAAATGGATGTCAAAACTGCTTTTCTAAATGGTGATTTAGAAGAACAAATATATATAGAACAACTTGAAGGTTTCATAGTACTAGGCCAAGAGAAGAAAGTTTGCAAGTTAGTAAAATCCCTTTATGGTTTGAAGCAAGCTCTCATGCAATGACATGAGAAGTTTGACAAATTAGCTTTGGCATATGGTTTTGTTGTTAATGATGCTGATAAATGTATCTATAGTAAGCATGATAAATCTGGATGTGTAATTCTCTGTTTATATGTTGATGATATGTTTATTTTTTGGTCTGACATATCTTGTGTGGAAGAAACTAAGAATTTTCTCAGTTCTAACTTTGATATGAAAGATCTAGGAGAAGCTGATGTGATCTTAGAAATTAAAATCCTAAGAAATGGAGATGAGTTGGTTTTAACCCAATCTCATTATATTGGGAAATTTCTCAAAAATCTAGTCATTTCTAGGGGTGAGCACGGGTACAGGGTACCCAGATACCCTACCGGAATCGACACTAACGGGTAGGTTCCGAGTAGATATATTATAATAATGGGTAGGGTCTGGGTCCTAAAATTAGGAACCGATCAATGTCAGGTCCGGTTCCGGAAATTAGAGACAGGGTACTCGGACCGGGAACCGATACCCGGAACCTATGAAATATTAAATATTTTTACTTTTTAAATTCCATTATTTTTAGTTAATAAAAGGAAGCCCTAAATATACTCTAGAAGACGACACTCATTCTAACATTCTCTAGAAAGCCCTAAACTCTCTCTCTCACACACACACAGTTCGACGAAAATTGAAGATCAAAGATTGAAGATCGAAGATCAAAGATTGAAGCTCGAATTGACGGTAAGCTCGACTCAATTTGAAGATTTTTATTTTATTTTTATTTAAGGTTTTGAATCAAGCTCGGCTCTATGAAAATCGAAGCTTTTTATCTGGTTATCTGAGATTTGTGTAATTACTTTTGATTTTATCTGTTTATTTGAGATTTGTGTATAGGATTTCGATTTTCTCCATATATTATTTTCTGTTATTGAATGCAATTTTTCAGTCAATATCAGTTGCATGTGGATTCTAATGATTGTGATAAATCAATATCAGTTGCATATGGATTCCAATGCATGGTTGCACAAAGTTTATGATTTATGTTGTTTTAGGGTATCAATCTCGATGTGTATATTGTGCAAATCCCGAAAGAGAAATTTTGTGCACTTCATTTCTCTGTTAATCCCGAAAGAGAATTCCCAAAATTTATTGCGAAGAAAATATGAAGCGATGTACTGAACTTTAGCAGAGACCTGCAACTTCTTTCATTTATTCAATAATATGAATTCTGCAATTTCATATTTTAGAATTGATATGAAGAAACAAAGGTGTACTTGCTGTTTATTTTAGATTCATCAATTAATTAGCAGATAGTACTTGCTGTATATTTTAGAATCTAGCGGAAGGTCTGAAATACTTATGTTAAACTTATAATTGATATGAGAAAACAAAGATGGATCATTATAATTGATATGAGAAAACATGTTCAGTTGTGCTTATTGTTTTGAACTATAAGTCAGGTCCAACAATTTTAAGAATAACACAGTGTAAAAGTGTTCATTTCATCTGATTGTTACCGGGTACCCGGGAACCTACCCGAAACCGCAGGGTCCGGGTAGGTTCCGGGTAATGATTGCTACGGGTAGGTTCCGGGTAGTAAATTTAGGAACCGATCTTTTACTGGGTAGGGTCTGGTAGTTTAAAAAAGTTAGGGTACCCGGACCCGCTCACCCCTAGTCATTTCAATGACAAACCAACCCCCACTCCTTTAGATTCTAGTATTAAATTAATGAAGAATATTGAAAGGACTTATGGATAACTTGAGTATTCTAGTGTTATCGGAAGTCTTATGTATGCTATGCATTGCACGAGACCAGATATAGCCCAAGCGGTGGGAGTACTATGTCGTTTCTCAAGTAACCCAGGAGTTGAACATTGAAAAACAATTTTAAGAGTGTTGGCTTACTTGAAAGGAACCATAGATTATGGTTTACATTTCCAGGGTTATCCCACTGTATTGGAAGGATATAGCGATGCAAACTGGAACAATGTAGAATCCAAGTCCAAGTCTACTACTGGATAGATATTTACATTAGGTGGTGGTGTTGTGTTTTGGGGTTCCAAGAAGCAGACTTGTATATATGATTCAACAATGTTGTCAGAATTAATTGCACTGACAGATGCATGTAAGGAGACAAAATGACTTAGAAACTTACTTATAGAGATCCCATTATGGAATAAGCCTACTCCAGCAGTCTTGATTAACTGTGATAATTAGGCTATGATCTATAATGTCTCAAACAAGACTTATAATGGAAAGTCGAGACATGCAAGTCTTAGACATCAAATAATAAGATAATTACTCAAGAGAGGAGTAGTTGCAGTTAACTATATTGAAACAAAGAAGAACTTGGCAGACCCATTTACTAAGAGTCTACCAAAGGTAGTGGTTTCAATAAAATGTAAGGAAATGAGACTAAGGTCTGTGAAAGAAGGTTGATCACCGGTTAATAGAAACCTAACCTATGTTTTGAAAAATATCTAAGTCAAAATTTCTCATTTCTGTATTAGTGTAGTGATTCTGCATGATTGAGGATGGATGGAAATCCTTAATAAGTCTATGTTTGTTTATAGGTGTATCGCAGAAACACCTTAGAGACTTACCTATATGAATATGGAAATTAGGTCGTTTCCTATGAGAATAAGACCATTATCTAAAGAATACTCATGAATCCAGGATATAAAAACATGGTCATTAACGTGCTAAGCTACAGAACACACAATTCTCTGAAGTCAATATGTGTGGAGATTCCGGTTTTATCACAAGGGGTACTTGGTTCAAGACTAGTTCACCATAGAACCTCGATAAGGCTTTGAATCTCTTACACTAAGTGAAGCTTCAAATTCAAAAGATACCTATCATTTATGTATTGATTTCTACGATGATGCTTTGTCTCAACTTTGTTTGAACTACGTTGGCTTGATCCTACTCGGGTACGTAGGCAGTCACATGAGTGATGCAGCCATTCCTATTCTGAAAGATTTTACTTTATTTTATGTTTTTTTATTTTGAAAAGTAGGGGGAGAATGTTGGATATTTTCAACAAAATCAAAAATCATAATTGATGTGATGCCCCTTCTAATTTAGGGGGAGTCTGTTAACATAATTTATATTTACTTTGAATTTGAACAGATGCAACCTTTCCCAATAGCCACTGTTGATACCTCTTGGAGGTGTCTGTTGGTGATGAAAAGGCATCACCAGTGGATGTGAAATATCTACGAGTAGTAAAGATGTTTTCTCATTCAAATTATAGATATGAAAAAGAATCAAAACTTCTGATGAAAAAGAATCAAAACTTCTGTTAAAAAAGAATCAAAACTTCTATTGAAAAGAATCAAAACTTCTGTTGAAAAGAATCAAAACTTCTGTTTTCTTTCTTCCCTAAGCATCATCAGAAACTTCATACTGTGTGTTTCTGGTTGCATCAAGGGAGTACAAACTTTGAATTCAACATCGTTGTTAGGACTTCATTGTATCATGAAGGCAATATTTCTGTGACCTACTGTACTCGACAATTTATTGGAAATGATCGAAATAATTGTCTAAAAGAATCTGCATAAGAGCCTTGAAATCATAGAACAACAATTCGGTGTCTGTGTTTCATCTTGTTAGTACCATATTTTACAACAAAGTCATCATTTGTCAGAAACGTTTCATGAATACGAAGGGCTTCTAATATTGAAGGTGGAATAGATCGGTTTACATGGTAGAAGATGCAGAGGAATGCAGATTAAACTATTTGAAAGCGATGAAGAAAAATGGTTCGAATTTTGAAGGAAGAGAGAGGGGGATAGAGAAAAATCAGTCCGTAGTTTTTTTAAAAAAGAACAAAAAATTATGAAAAGGTTGGGAAAAGAAAAAATATATATGAAACAATACGATATATTGACAGTGAAACAAACTTAAACTCTATTTTTAAAGAATTTTATTTTTTCCCTCTCGTTAGTGGACTTCCTCATTTCTTGTTTAATTTTTGAAAGCGCCTAACTTGATGAGCATGAAGCCATGAAGTCACACGTGCTAAATAATTTTTAAAGTTTAATTTCTATACTATATACATGTAAAACAACTTCTACATAGGGGATAAGATAACCTAAACAATAATTATTGGTAATCTATTAATATAAAGGAGTAGTTTGCAACGTAGTTAAACTAAGTGATGTATTAAAAATAAGACACATGACAATCTTAGGACAAAGTTTTAAAGCATTAAAATAAAATTTTTGAACTAGTATATAAATTTTTGAATTAGAAAATTAAATTTTAAATTTTAAATTGAAAGATATCCAAATCCAGTTTAATCATAAGTTATAATATCTTATAATAAAAAAAATTCCATTTCGTGCTTTTACTTAAAAAACTTGAAACTGTTTTCAAGTTTTAATATTTAAATTGGAAGCCATTCAATCCGATTTAGTTATAAGTGATAAGATCCTTTAATATGTCGATCATTTTCGTGAGTTTATTAAATGACCTTGGTTTTTTTAAATTAGAAAAATCCTTTATTTTATAGGGAAAATTTCATTAATATACCACCCATTAATAAATATTTTTTCATTTGCATAACCAATAAAATACTTTTCAAACCTATAGCCCAATAAAAAATGGTGCAGTTATAAAAAGGCTTCATCTTTAGAATCTCGTTAATGTAATGACCCGTTAGGTCGTTTTTAGTTAAAGACCTGTATTTGCTTGTTTGACCCTTTCAGTAGACACTGCGTGGGGTTTGTGATGCGCGGGGATGGGTGGTATGGACCCCGAGGTCCACTTATATGCATTTTGGACGAAAAACCCAAAACTAGAAACATAGAATTGGATAGTTTGACTCAAAGTTGACTTTTGTCTTAATGGGTTCATTTCCGTCGCTTCCGGTAGCTCCGGAAGATCATTTATGACTTAGTCGAGTCATTGGTTTGCTTCCTAAGGCAATCAGATGTATTTTGTGGCATTATTTGTAAAGTTTGGAGTTTGATTTGTCCCGAATGATTCTTTAGAAAAGTATGCCTTAACTGTAAATGAGAAATTTGAGGATACGAGCGAGTTCGTAGAACTATTTACCTTTGACGAGCATGTCTGGTTTGTGTTCGGGGGGTCTCGAGTGTTGGATATAAAATTTAGTTGTTTTTCCCATTGTTGATGTATGATATCCGCCTCGGTGACACCAGTGTCTGCCTCGGCGAGAGATTGGCTTACCGAAGCGGAAGTTTGCGAGATGGTGGGTTTCCTCTGTGGCGGAGGATTTGTCCGCAGGGGTGAGTCCGCTGCCGTAGAGTCGTGTTCGCCGTGGCGCTAGGGCGAGGTGTCAAGTGACACAACCCCAGTGAGGGTTTGGTCCGCCGTAGCGGGTCCCGCTCTAGCGGAGTCGATTTCGTCGGGACAGAAGTACTGTATCAGGTGTCCTATAAATTTATTAGGTCAGAAATTCTTTTCCAAAATAGACTATCTCAAAACCTGAGCCGCCATAGAGCATTTCCAGAGGTTTAGGAGCAATTTTCATCCTTGGGGTAAGTGATTTTTCTTTTGTGAATTAAGTTTATGCTTTTAAGTTCTTTAATAATGGTGGTTTAGCATGATTATAAGTTGGGAAAATGAGTTATGCATTTTTGTGAGAATAAGATGGTTTAAATCAATGATGAATGAAGAGTTTATGGATTAGTTTACTTATTTTATTATAAATTAGTGATGGATATTGTTAGATGATCATGTTTTAAAGCTTAATTTGGTTGTAGAAGCTTATTTCGATTGAGGGAAATTTTTAGGATTTCAAATTTGGGCTTTTCGTATATTATCCAATTGAGGGTTCAAATGTGTATAGATTTCCAATTAACTTAAGGATGTGACTACTTAGTATGTGTTCTTAGTAATTGAGTATTAAAGTTCGAGTCTTGGTAGTGTGGGCCCGGAATGAGTATTTAAAGTCTTGATTTATATTGTGTTAGCCTTATATTAACGATATAATTTGTGTGATTAGACTTTGATTATCACGAGGCACAGAGGAAGGGCAAGGCTATCCGGCTTGATGGTGTAGCGCTCTTGTTCGGCCCAGAGGTAGGATACATTTTAGTTCTTGAGACTTCGATAGAAGTGCGTAATTAGTTATAAATATTGAGGGGTACTGAGCATGTTTAAGGGTCCCACTAAGCTATTTGTGATGCACGTTTGAGTGGATACCAGTGTTGAATTGTGCTGAAGGGTCATTTGAGGAATCAACCTTGTGCTGGTTCAGACTTCTGCTTATTTGGGCTTGTCGCCATATTTGTTATTATTTATTTACTTATCACACATACTTTCGATATGATATCTTGATTCTGACTTGAATTATATAAATGTGTTGTATCGTGAAAGCATGTGACATGTCATCTCTATACTTGGTTGCATCTTATTATATCGTGATATCTTGCCTTGTATTATTATTTGCATTCATACACTCATGATTCTATGATATTGGTATGAGAGTGGTATGGATATGTTGTGGGTCCATGAGACCAGAAAGGTAAGAATACTATCAGATTATGACACATTGAGATGATATTGATACGCGGGGAGCAGAATTAATGAGTCTTGGGCTCTAATCATATTCGTGTGTGGAATTCCGGCTAACTAGTAGCGGTATATGGGCTTTGCCGGTCCCCCATGGGTGTACTAATCATAATAAAACCTTGACGTACTGTATACTAGGTTGAGAAAGGTATCTTGCATATGCATTGTATTCATATCATACATAATTATGTCATTTCATGGATAAAATGTGATTGGACTTATATTTGAAGTGGTTATTGATATATGAATGGATTCTAGAATTTGAAGGGTTATACTTGATACTTGACTTATTGTTGAACTCTATGAACAACATGTGAGCTATGTGATTTACTTGTATTATTGAACTGTTAGTATAAGATTACTTAATGTCAACTTGGTATTTATCTATGATTATGTATCTTCCATCATTGTCAGCCTATGATGTCTACGGGGTACGTTGTGTACTCATACTACACTTGCTGCATTCTTTTTTGATATAGATTCAGTACCTTCCACCTCCGCAGGATCACGTGGTTAAGTCATAACAACTGACCTTTAGTGCTCAGGGTGAGGATGCTACCTCCAGCACACCCTTGGATGCTCCTTCTATATTTACTATCTTTTGTTCGTATTTGAGAGACTTATTCAGACTATGTATTCAGTTTTGGGACTTGATTGCCCATTTCAAACTTGTACCATATTTTAATGCTATTGTATTCACAGACTAGATCGCATGGGGGTTGTACTTGGATGTATCGGACTTATTATTATCTTCCGCATTTATATTATTAGACAACTTATGTAGTATGATTTTATCTTCCGCTTTTATTTGTGTTATATCATGTTAATGATTGGAAGTGGTTCATCTACTGGTGGGATTATGTAGGTGCCACCATGATTTCTAAAAAGGAGTCATGACAAAGTTGATATCAAAGCCCTATATTAAACGATCTTAAATACAAGAGCAATGTCTAGTATAGTCTTGGAAATTGGTGCGGAGACTCCTATACTTATCTTCGAAAGGCTATGAGACATTTAAAAAATTTTACTTTCTTCATTCATTTCGTGCTTAGTTGAATCAAATTGGTATTTGACCTTCATTTCTATTCTCTCACAGATGGTGAGAACTCATGTTGATGCGGCGACTGAGGATGCACCAGCACCGACTCTGATGGTGAGCGGTTGCATTAGAGGTCATGCTAGGGGCCCTGGTAGAGCTAGAGCGGTAGCACCAGCTCGGGGTGGGACACAAAGAGCCATTCAGGATCGTGCTAGATCTGTTTCCCCTAAGCTAGTTATTGAGCCTCAGGATGATATTCTGGAGGAGAAGATGGGGCCATCCCAGGATCAACCTGGATTTATTGCTACTCCGGTTCTACAAGACACATTGGTCAGGTTATTGAGTATTCTTAATGGTTTTTCTCATATATGCGTACATCTTACTACTCCGGGTGGTTCTCAAACCCATATGGGAGAGGGACAAACTCATACCCCTGAGTTTCGTACTCTCAGGGTTCAGCCAGCGGTGATGTCAGTGCCCCTTATTGATGAGGTTCATGCTCCAGAGTTTGGTCCCCGACCTATTGAAGGGACAACTATGATCCGTGATGAGAAAAAAATATGGGAGGATGTTTCGAACATGTAGCCTCCAGTATTTTATGGACAACCTGAGGAGGATGTGTACTAGTTCATCGTGAGCAACCATGAGAGGTTGCATACTCTGGATATTGTTGAGTCACACAGAGTTAGTTTCATGATCCTTCAACTTTTGGGGGATGCGAAACAATGATGGAGGATGTATGATTATTGCTTACCCATGGACTCGCCACCATTGACATGGGTTAGGTCTACAGAGTGTTCCTTGAGAAGTATGTGCCTTTGAGCTTGCGTTTGGGAAAACGTGGTGAGTTTTAAAAGATTGTGCAACATAATTCTACAGTTGTAAAATATGAGACTCGTTTCCATGTCTTATCCCGTCATGCAATACCTTTGCTACCTACTCAGGCGAACCGAGTTAGATGTTTTGTTAGAGAATTGATTGTTCCACTTCAGTTGGCTACATTGCAGTTGGTGGCTACTAGAGCTTCTTTTTAGACTGTTCCTGAGCATGATAGGATGGTGGAGTCAGTGAGGGGCAATATGTATAGACATGAGTCCAATAAGAGGGCGAGGCGATATAGACAATTCAATGATTCTACTTCCCGTGGTTATGATTATCAGGATAGATATTAGCAATCACAGCCCAGTCGACTAGTTTAGGAAGCTCGTTTGATTACTGATGGTGAGAGCCAGTCTTTAAGGGATTCTCAGTCTAGATATTCAGATCATGGTGGTTCGGGTTCTTATATCTCCATTTAACAGCCCTCAGCGGTTAGGACTTGTTATGGTTGTGGAGAGGATGGGCACTTTAGGAGAGATTTCCCCCGATAGTTTTTGGGTGCCTCTCGTGCACCTAGGACCCCAGCACAAATATTTAGAGGTGGTAGTCAGACTAGCCGGGGAGAATCTTAGTCGGGCTGTGATGGCCATCAGTCTGGTCATGCTGGATCCCAATCGGGGAGAGATGGAGCTCGTTTAAGATGAGGTGGCCATCAGGGTACTCAGTTCGAGGTAGGGCGCACTCATTGCTCTGCATTCCTTGGTAGGGCTAAGTCTAAGGCATCGAACACAGTCATCACATGTATTATCTCAGCCTATCATTTGTATGCTACTGTGTTATTTGATCCAGGGTCTACTTCTCTTATATGTCTGCCTATTTTTCCGCTAAGTTAGATATGGTGTGATTTGCTTGATATTCCTATTCGTGTGTATACACCTGTTGGTGATTTTGTGATTGTAGATAGAGTTTATCGCATGTGTGTAGTTACTTTCATGGGTTACGACACTTGGGTAGATCTGATCATCTTAGATATGGTGGATTTCAATGTTATATTATGTATGGATTGACTATCACCATATCATGCGATTCTAGATAGTTATTACAAGACAGTCATGCTAGTTATGCCTGATCTTCCGAGGTTAGAGTGGAGAGGCGCTCCCAACCCTGCTCCTAGGAGAGTAATTTCTTACATCTGGGCTATAAAGTTAGTAGACTGGGGTTTTTTGGCTTACCTTTCTCATATTCGAGATACTAGTGCAGAGACTGCTTCTCTTGGGTTAGTTTGGTAGTTAGTGAGTTCGTCGAGGTCTTTCTTTCTTCCAGATAAAGACATTGACTTTTGTATTGATCTTGAGCTGGGTACTCAACCCATTTCTATTCATCCGTACCATATGGCTCCAGCCGAGTTGAGAGAGTTGAAGGAGAAACTTCAGGATTTATTGAGTAAGGGCTTCATTCGATCGAGTGTATCTCCATGGGGTGCTCCTGTCTTATTCGTGAAGAAGAAGGATGGCACTATGCATATATGCATTGATTATAGAAAGTTGAACAAGGTCACCATCAGAAACAAGTATCCAATTCCGCGTATTGAGGACCTGTTCGATAAGCTTCAGGGCTCTTCTGTGTTTTAAAGATTGACTTGAGATCTGGGTATCATCAGCTGAATATCTGAGTCGAGGATGTTCCCAAGACGACTTTCCGGACTCGTTATGGGCATTATGAGTTCCTGGTGATGTCATTTGGGCTTACCAATGCCCCCACAACGTTCATGAACTTGATAATTGGGATATTCAAGCCGTACTTGGATTTTTTTGTAATTGTTTCCATTGACGACATCCTGATATATTCGAAGAATCAGGAGGACCATGAGCGTCATTTGAGAATGGTTCTTGCAATTTTGAAGGAGAAGAAGCTATACGCAATGTTTTTGAAGTGTGAGTTCTGGTTGAGTTCAGTTGCATTCTTGGGCCACATGGTGTCCAAGAATAGAATCATGGTCGATCAAAATAAGATAGAGGTAGTCAGGGATTGGCCTAGACCGACTTCTGTGATGGATATTCAAAGTTTTATGGGTGTTGCTAGCTACTATCACTAGTTCGTTAATGATGTCTCTTCTATAGCTTTGCATCTGACGCGCTTGACTCAGAAGGAAGTTCCATTTCAGTGGTCCGATCAGTATGAGGAGAGCTTTCAAAAGCTCAAGACTCTTTTGACCACAACCCCGATTTTATCCCTTCAGGTGGAGGGGAAGGACTTTACTGTGTATTATGATAGTTCTACGATTGAGTTGGATATGTGTTGATGCAGGAAGGTAAGGTGATTGCTTATGCATCGAGGCAGTTGAAGGTGGATGAGAAAAACTACCCTATTCATGATTTGGATGTGGTTGCTGTTGTGTTTGCCTTAAAGATTTGGAGGCATTACTTGTATATCATTCATTGTGAGGTGTATACCGACCACCATAGTCTTCAGCACGTGTTTAATAAGAGGAATTTGAATTCTAGGTAGCGTCGGATGATGGAATTATTGATGGATTATGACATGACCATTTTGTACCATCCAGGCAAGACCAATGTGGTGTCGGATGCCTTGAGCCAAAAGACAGTCAGCATGGGAAGTTTATCTTGTTTGGCTATTTCTGAGTGTTCTTTGGCATTAGAGGTCTAGTCTCTAGCTAATCTTATTGTGAGACTTGATATTTTGAATTCGGGTAGGATTCTGGCTTGTGTGGAGGTGAGGTCGTCTTTTTTGGATCAAATTCGAACTCACTAGTATGATGATGTGAAATTGTACAAGACCATAGACAAGGTAATAAGTGGTGAGGACAAGGAGTCCATGATTGACAGTGAGGGTGTTCTGAGGATCAAGGGTAGAGTATGTGTGCCTCGTGTGGAAGACTTGACCAGAATGATTATGGAGGAAGCCCACAGTTCTAGGTATTCGATTCATTTAGGTGCTACTATGATGTACCATGATTTGAGGCAACACTATTGGTGTGATAGGATAAAGAGAGACATTGTTGATTTTGTGTATCGGTGTCAGAATTGTCAGCAGGTCAAGTATGAACACTAGCGACCCAGTGGTGTGTCTCCGATGATGCCCATTCCCGAGTGGAAGTGGGAGAGGATTTCCGTGGATTTCGTTGTTGGGTTATCCAAGACTTTAGGCAAGTTTGATGTTATTTGGGTCATTACTGATAGGTTGACCAAGTTCGCAAATTTTATTCTGGTCTAGACGACTTATAATGAAGAGAAGTTGGCTAAGATCTACATTCGTGATTTTGTTCGTATTTTATGGGGTTCCTATTTCTATCATCTCAGATCGGGGTACTCAGTTTACTTTGCATTTCTGGCGAACTTTGCAAAAAAAGATAGGTACTCGCTTGGATCTCAGTACAACATTTCACTCTCGGACTGATGGTCAGTCCGAGCGGACTATTCATGATTGGAGGATATGTTACGAGCTTGCGTGATTGATTTTGATGGTTATTGGGATCAGTTCTTACCTTTGATAGAGTTTGCGTACAACAACAACTATCACTCTAGTATTGATATGGTACTGTGCAAGCCTCTATATGATAGGAGATGTCGATCTCTAACTGATTGGTTTGATACATTCGCGGTTCGTTCATGGAGTATTGATTTATTGAGAGATTCCTTAGAGAAGGTGAAGATGATCCAGGTTAAGCTCTAGGTAGCTCAGAGCAGGTAGAAGGAGTATGTGGACCGGAAGGTCCGAGATTTGAAGTTCATGGTTGATGATAAAGTTCTTCTGAAGGTTTCACCCATGAACGGTGTGATGAGGTTCAGTAAGAGAGGGAAGTTAATTATGAAGTATATTGGGCCTTTTGAGATTTTTTAGAGAATTGGGGAGGTGACATATGAGTTGGCACTGCCATAAGTTCTTATATCATTCAATGGGACTCTGTGTTGGTTGATCAAAATTTGGAGTTTGAGGAGGAGCCTGTGGCTATTTTGGACAGGCAGGTGAGAAAGTTAAGGCCGAAGGAGATAATTTCTGTAAAGGTTCAGTGAAAGCATCATCCTGTTGAAGAGGCGACTTGGGAGACCGAGTCTGATATACGGAGCAGATATCTTGGCTTGTTCACTACTTCTAGTACGTTCCCTCTGTTTGTTTCTCTCAGTTCGAAGATGAACATTGTTTTACTTGATATCTTATGTAATGACCCGTTCGGTTGTTTTTAGCTAAAGACACGAATTTGCTTATTTGACCCTTTCCATAGACTCTATATGGGGTTTGTGATGCGTAGGGATGGGTGGCACGAATTCCGAGGTCCATTTATATGCATATCAGATGAAAAATCCAAAACTAAAAATTTAGAGTTCGATAGATTGACCTAAAGTTGACTTTTGGCTAAATGGGTTCGTTTCCCGATTCTTTCAATTCTGATAGCTCCGGAGGGTCATTTATGACTTAGTCGAGTCATTGGTTCACTTTTCGATGCAATTAGATGTATTTTGTGGCCTTATTTATAAAGTTTGGATTTTGATTTATCCCGAATGATTCTTTAGAAATGTATTTCTTATCTCGGTTAAATGGGAAATCCAAGGATACGAGCAAGTTCGTAGCACTGTTTACCTTAGACGAGCAAGTCTGGCTTATGTTCGGAGGTCTCGGGAGTGTTTCGGGTGTTGGATAGGAGATTTGGCTATTTTTCCCATTGCTGATGTCTGGTGTCCACTTTGGCGACACTAATGTCCGCTCCAGCGTGTCCGCCTCGGTGAGAGGTTGGCTGGCCGAAGCAGAAGTTTGGGAGATGGTGGGTTTCCACCGTGTCGGATGATTTGTCTACAGGGGCTAGTTCGCCGCCCAGAGTCGTGTTCGTCGTGGCATTGGGATGAGGTGTCAAGTAACACCGCCCCATCAAGGCTTGATCGTGCAGTGCTCCTGTTCGGCCTAGAGGTAGTATACGGTTTAGTTTTTGAGACATTGATAGTAGTGCATAATTAGTTATAAATATTTAGTGGTATTGGGCGTGTTTTGGGGTCCCACTCAGCCGGTTGTGATGCACATTTGAGTGGGTACCGGTGTTGAACTGTGATGATGGGTGATTTGGGAAATCAATCTTGTGCTGGTTTCGACTGCTGCTTATTTGGCCTTGTCACCATATGTGGGCTTGTTGCCATATTTGCTATTGTTTGTTTACTCATCAAACATGCGTTCGTTATGATATCTTGATTCTGACTTGGATTATATAAATGTGTTGTTGAATCGTGAAAGCATGTGACATGTCATCTCTATACTTGATTGCATCTCATTATATCATGATATCTTGCGTCATGATTCTATGATGAGGTTATACATTACTATGAGATTATGAAACATTGAGATGATATTGGTATGCGGGGAGCGAAGTTGCACACTTGTAATATGATAAGGCTCAACAATGAGTCTTTGGCTCTAGTCAGATTCAGTGTGGAATTTTGACTGGCTAGGAGTGGTATATGGACTTTGTGAATCCCCCATGGGTGTATGGATCATAATAAAACCTTGACGTATTGTATACCAGTTTGAGAAAGGTACCTTGCATATACATTGCATTCATATCATACGTACTTATGCCATTTCATTGATAAGTTGTGATTGGACTTGTATTTGAAGCGGTTATTGATAAATTACTGGATTCTAGAATTTGAAGGGTTAAACATGCTACTTGATACTTGAATTATTGTTGAACTCTAAGAATAGCATGTGAGCTATGTGATTTACTTGGATTATTGAACTGTTAGTATATGATTACTTAGTGTCAACTTGGTATTTATCTATGATGATGTATCTTCCATCATTGTCGGCATATGATGTCTAGGGGGTACGTTGGGTACTAATGCTACACTTGCTGCATTCTTTTTGGATGTAGATTCAGTACCTTCCACCTCCGCAGGATCACGTGGTTAAGTCATAACAACTGACCTTCAGTGTTCAGGGTGAGGATGCTACCTCCAGCACACCCTTGGATGCTCCTTCTCTATTTACTATCTTTTGTTCGTATTTGAGAGACATATTCAGACTATGTATTCAGTTTTGGGACTTGATTGCCCAATTCAAACTTGTACCATATTTTAGTGCTATTGTATTCATAGACTAGATCGCTTGGGGGTTGTACTTGGATGTATCAGACTTATTATTATCTTCCGCATTTATATTATCAGACAACTTATGTAGTATGATTTTATCTTCTGCTTTTATTTGTGTTATATCATGTTAATGATTAGAAGTGGTTCGTGAAAGAATTAATCCCTTGATTATTCTTATTGAATGAATAGGTATATATACAAGTTACAATCTCCAAATATGGAAAATATTATTCATACTGAACTTCTAATATCCTAATTCTACTTGTATAAGAATTCTACAATTATGGTAATTATACAACATAATTTACAACTTCTATTTATGGTACAAGACTAGTCAAAACCGTGTATATCATAGGGATATACACAGTATTCTATCATACCCCGAAGTCATAGCGGGCAGTTGTCGTACACTGAGACTGTCCTAAAATCTACAAATAAAACCGAGGGAAGGCCATTTGTAAAGATGTCAGCACTTTGGTATCGCTAGGGCAAATGTAAGACACGTACTTGTCCACAAGCTACCTTTTCTCGAACAAAGTGAATATCCATCTCGATATGTTTAGTGCGTTGATGTTAGACCGGATTGCCAGAAAGATAAACTGCACTAACATTATCTCATTATCATAGTAGACCAAGGTAGCTTTCTGAATAGGAAAGTGTAGTTCTAACAAAAGATTACACAGCCAACATGATTCTGACACCACATTTGCCACGCCTCGATGCTCGGTCTCTGCATTCGATCTTGATAATGTAGTTTGTCGTTTTGCAGACCATGAGACCAAGTTATTCCTAAGAAACATACAATAACCAGAAGTCGAGCGTATGTTATCAGGACAACCACCCCAATCAGCATTTGTATAAGACACAAGTGTAGAAACGGACGTAGGATACAAATGCAAGTCATAATCAAGTGTGCCCTGAATGTATCGTATAATGCGTTTCAGCACATTCATATACTCAATCCGTGGATCATGGATAAACAAACACACCTGTTGAACTGTATAAGTAATATCAAGCCTTGTGAAGGTAAGATACTGAAGTGCCTCTGCAAGGCTGTGATAGTGGGTGGGATCCTCGAACTTAGTGCCAGATGTAGCACTCATCTTCGGGTTAGTATCAACTAGAGTAGAAGTAGATTTACACGATGACATACCAGTTCTTTCAATGATCTCAGTGGCATACTTCCTTTGTGATAAAAATAGACCACCTGAATGACGAGTGCAGCAATCCCCAAGAAATAACTCAAGGGCCCCAAGTCTTTCATAGCAAATTCGAAACTGAGAAATGTCATGATAGATTTGCGCAGATTATCAGACAAAGCAGTCAATACAATATCATCGACATACAACAAAATTTATGCCAGAGAAGTACCACGACGATATATAAAGAGAGAATGATCAGACCGGCTGTGAGAAAAACCAATAGAAGCTACATAATCTGCAAACCTTTTATACTAAGCCCGTGGGGCTTCCTTAAGTCCATACAAGGACTTCTTCAGCAAACAAACATGATGAGGATGATTGAGATTTCGAAAACCCAAGGGCTGATGCATATAAACTGTCTCCTTAAGATCACCGTGTAAAAAGGCATTTTTCACATCCAACTGATGAATGAGTCATGCTTTTGAGAGAGCCAAACTGAGAACAGTATGAATAGTAGCTGATTTGACTACCGAACTAAACGTTTCACCACAATCCACGCCAACCTGTTGAGTTTTACCATCATCTACAAGACGAGCCTTATGCCTCTCAAAAGAACCGTCCGAATTTTCTTTATGAGTAAAAATCCACATAGACCGAATAATATTAACACCAGAAGGACGGGGCACCAACTCCCACGTCTTATTTTCAATAAGAGCATTATATTCGTCAGTCATAGCCAATTTTCAATTCGGGTCATTTAACGCGGACACATGGTTACATGGGAGGGTGAATTTAAGGACATTAGAATTGAGATTAAAATTCCATTTTGGTTTAAAAGTACCCCTTTGACTACGAGTAATGGGCGCTTGACTAGAGGAGGAATTGGATGGATTTTGGGCAATATGAGGAACGGGGACGGACTGGCCAGCAGGCAGTGGGCGTGCTGGCCCAACAACTGGAATAGGAACAGTAACATGCTTGGGACTGGGCTGAAACACTGGAAAAATACCGAGATTAGTACTGGACCGTGTCATCGGCCCACTGGGCAGAATAGTGGTTGCGGTAGACTGTGCGCCAGCAGGCAGTGGGCCTGCTGGCGTAGTTTGGTCACGGGACAAGTCGAAAAAATAATGGATAATATATGGTAAGACCTCGTCATCTACAAATTATATGAAGTCGGCACGAGACTACGCACTTTAGTAAAAGGAAATTGGGTTTCATAAAAAGTAACATGACTACTAATTATGATTTTATTAGATGATAAATCAAAACATTTGTAACCACGATGATTAGACGGATATTAAAAACACACAAGCGGTAGAACGGGCCTGAAGTTTGTTAATTGTAGTTGACGGAAAAAGTGGATAGCATAAACACCCAAAGACCCTAAGATGAGAATACGAAGGATCCTTATTATAGAGAACTTTAAGGGTAGATTTAGATGCTAATCCTTTGGTAGGAAGTACGTTAAGGAGGTAAGTAGTCATTTGTAGTGCATGATGCCAAAAAGAAGGGAGTACATAAGCATGTGTTAATAAAGTTCGGACAATATTATTAATGGTATAAATTTTTCATTCGGCTTTCCCATTTTCTGAGGTCGTATGAGGACAAGAAAAATGAAAAACTATGCCATTAGCATTAAAAAATTCCCAAAACAACCCATTATCATATTCCCTGCCATTATCACATTGAATACTTTAAATTTTCCGTTCGAATTAGGTATGTATGAATGCTCTAAATTTTAAGAATGTGGAAAAACATGAGACTTTTTTGATAAAGGAAAGGTCCACAAAAAAATAGAATAATCATCCAAAAATAGGATATAATAACAATGGCCCACATAACTTAACACGGGGGATGGCCATAAATCACTATGAATAATGTCAAACGATATCAAAGTACTAGAAATAGAGGCTATAAATGGTAATTTAACATGTTTCCCTAACGGACAAGAAGGACAAAGTGGAGTACTATGCGTACCCTTACAAGAAATAAAATTATTTTTATGCAAAGAAGAAATAACAAACGATCCCAGATGACCCAAATGGGCATGCCACAAGGAATGAGCAAGGGTGGCAAATGTAGACGGTATGGCTTGACTCGCGGAAGTGGTGGTATTTGTGATAGGATAAAGCTCTCCCCTACTATTGCATCTCATTAGAGGTATCCTCATTTTGAAATCCTTCACAGAAAACCCAAAGGGATCAAAATTAACAGAAACTCAATTATCAGTGGTGAATTTTCGGACAGACACCAAATTTTTAATTAAGATAGGGGCATGAGTGGTATTTTTTAAAACTAGAGGTGGATGTGGGGAGGACAAAGTTGTATGTCTATAACCGCGGATTGGAATTGAATTGCCATTACCAACAAAATACTATGATTTTTGCTCAAATTGAAATAAGACGAGAGAGTACCTTGGTCAGACGTCATGTGAGAAGCGGCTCCGGTGTCCATATACCAATTCACGTCTAGAGGATTTAATCCAAGCGTGTGCATTGCGGCCTCAATAACTGTCGAAGTTGGTGTGGGTCCCACTACCTGGAACGCATGCGGAGGCCAAGGCCTAAGCAAACTTGCTCGCGCCCCACCCAGTGAATCTCTTTGTCGATGTTGGACCCGAGAAATCGGGCCTGGCTCACATCGAATCGCCCGATTACGGATAAAGGCTGGGAGGAAAATAGGGACTATTGGGCCAATGGCCACTGGCCCATTTCCACGACCAGGGGGTCCACGGCTGGTGTCATTTGTCCTGCGTCCCATTGCCCCGAGGCCCACTGCTGCAGCTACCATTGTTTCGGCCACCTCTGTTACCATCGCGATTGCCACCGCGGTTTTTGCCATTATTTTTATGATATCGACCCTTTTTGCCACCACCGTTGTTACGGTGTTGGCCAAAATTTTGGGAGAATGAGTGAGGGTCGTCTGACGTGGTCATCATGACGACGGAATTTGCACCTGTAACCGCCTTTTTAGATAAGTCGGCTTCTTCTAATGTGAGCATGGAATGGGCCTGATAAAAAGGTGGTAGAGGGTTACTGTGACAATGTCGTTATAGGCCTCAGACAATCCTACAACCATTTTGAGAACAAAACGATCATTGGTAACTGGCACACCAACGTTGCAAAGTTGGTCTGCCAATTCCTTCAGCCTTTTACAATCGGCCAAAACGTTAGGAAAATCTACCATGTGGACATGTGCAAATTCCTTCTCGAGGGTGACAACACAGAAATTCTTGTTATCTTGGAATATATCACGCACCCTATTCCAAGTTTCCATTGCCGTAGTGTCGGGTTTAATGATCGTTTGTAGGAGGTCGGTAGAAATAGTGGAATAAATTTACTGGAGAACGGTAACATCAAGTGTCGTCCATAACGTAGGATTTTCCTCGGGGTTAGGTACCTTCTCTGTGCCAGGTGTCAAGGGAATTATGTGATGGAGGACTTGATGCGAGCATGCGTGAATTTTGAATAATTCCGCTCATGTCGTGTATGAGACGTTTTCCATCTCAAGAACAATAGGGATGTGGTTCCTGATGTTGAAAGTTGTAAGGGCTGAATGAAACAGGTTCTTTGACGTAGACATAACGAAAGAACAATAGGAGAATTAGGGATTAGGAAGAAAATTTGGGAAGGGAGGAGGAAGAAATCGGCCGGAAACCGAGAAGGGTTCTCGGAATTTGAGCCGAGAGTAGCGGAAGAAAATTGGGAAGGGATGTAGTCTAGACCTAGACTTCTGATACCATCAAAGAATTAATCCCTTGATTATTCTTATTGAATAAATAGGTATATATAGATGATATATTAACATTGTTATAGGTAAGTTTATCAAATAATAGGCATGTAGTATGGAAGCAGGTATTATTAGCTCAAAATTTATTTTTAAATAAAAGTCTACAACATTCTATCAACATTTAACATCATAATTCCAGAGACTTATACTTATCAAAATCATTTAGAAACACATAGTCTGAAAACATACATCTTAGCAGAATTTCAAGATCACCAGAGATACTCAACCCACCCTGCCTCTACCTCCCTTTTTTCTCACTGGATTCGATGAGATAAATGGCCTAGGTGCTAGGAGTTGCTCGACAGACTCTTTCTTAAAATTTCTTTTAAGAGATGATGCTTTATGGACTAGTATGGTTCTAAGTATAAGCTTTCAAAGTATCTATTCTCGGGTATTATGATATTAATCTTGATATTGGTTATAGACTAGAAGGGGGTTTAGCTAGACATGAGAGAGTATTTCAAAGATTTGAAGTTGTTGTATTTCGAAAGATCAGATAGGAATAGTAACCTACAATTATTAAGAGAAAAATATCTCAATATATTAAAAATAAATTTTGGAGAAAACCCAATGCAACTATGGGAGAAAGAAAAAATATATGTTGAAATCAAATTAATAAATCCTAGTGATATAGTTAGATCTAAACCTATTAGGTGTAGCCCAACATATCAGAAATAGTTTGAAACCCAACTAAAAGAATTATTAGAATTAAAATTGATACAAGAAAGTAAAAGTCCACATAGTAGCCTAGTCTTTTTAGTGAGAAAACATAGTGAACAAAAAAGAGGAAAGGCTAGAATGGTGATTGACTATAGAGAACTAAACAAAAAGACAATATTTGATGGATATTTTTTACCATACAAAAGAAACCTTATCAATTCGATTGTAAAAGTTGATTTTGGAAAATAAAACTAAAAAATAAATCAAAATCTTTAACAGCCTTTAGTGCCCCTCAAGGACATTACGAATGGAATGTACTACCCTTTGAATTGAAAAATGAACCACAAATATTTCAAAGAAGGATGGACCAAGTGTTCAGAAAATTAACAGAATTTTGTATAGTATATGTTGATGACTTATTAATAAATAGTGATGATTTGGAAAATCATATAAAACATCTAGAAGAATTTGTAAAAACTGTGAAACAGCATGGAATATTATTATCTGAAAAGAAATCTGAAAACTTTAAGAATAGTATAGAATATTTAGGATACATAATAGATAATGAAGGATTACAATTACAAGAACACATTGTAACAAAAATAAAAAAATTAAAGATAAATTAGAAAGCAAAAAAGAACTACAACAATTTCTAGGAGTAGTAAACTATGCTTCAGACCATATAAAAGATTTACCACCTTAAGAAAGTCATTACAAGAATTAACTAGAAAAAATATAACCTTTGAGTAGAAAGAAGAACATACTAAAGCCATAAATAAAATCAAGGAAAAAGTGAAAGTCTTGCCAAAACATAGAATACCACATAACTAAATCAACTAGAACTTTTTACTGATGTCAGTGATATAAGATGGGGAGCAGTCCTCATAGCATATGATAAAGAGGATATAGATAAAGAAAAATCACTAATTTGTGGATATAGAGGTGGAACATGGAAGCCAAATGATAAAAATTACCATATTAACGAGAAAGAACTATTAGCAGTAAAATTTGGAATAAAGAGATTTCATTATCACCTATTACCAGTAAAATTCGTTGTTAGAACATATAATACCCAAGTAAGAGCATTCATTACAAATAAAATAGACCCTTTACCAGAATTAAACAAAATAAGAAAGAGGAAATCATTCTTTTATTATTATAATTTTATTGTCAAAAATATATCCAGAACTAAGAGTATTCTAGCTGATTTTCTTAGCATGTACAACAATGTCAACTAGCAGTGACAAGTTCGAAGAATATATTACCAATGTTACAAAAATTATCAAACAAAACCAAGAAATTATTACAACCAAAATAGAAGAAAATACACATTTGATGGAACAACTAACCTTGGTTGATACATTATTATTACATTATTGGCATGCTGAAAAGTCTAGAAGTTGATACATTATTGTTACAAAAGTCATAAAGTAAATAGTATTTTATCTCTTGTTCTTTCATGCTTTTGTTAAAGTTGTTTGTCGTTGTTGTCATTTTTTCAATGTTTGTTGGCTTGTCATCTTTTGTCTTTGATTCCTCGTGGGTCCGACGACTTTTGCTTTCTTCCACAGGCATCTTTTACATGTGTCTTCTTTGCACAAGGCATCTTTTGCAGGTGTCTTCTTTTCACAAAAAGACAAAAAAAATTCTTCGACGATACTCCTGTAGAATAGGAACGGTATTATTTTGATTTTTTATTTTTGATACTCCTATAGAATAGGAACAATATCATTGATATATTGGTGATATATGATGATATATGTGTTACTGTAGTTCAAACTACATTGGGCCGTATTAAATTGTTACATCGTGGCTTTCTGCAGTTTAAACTACATTGGGCCGTTTAATTCAAAAGGGTTAGATGACCCTTCTTTTTTCATAGTAATATGGGTTGTATCATCCTTTATGCTCATAACAGGCCTTTTCCTCTGGCCTATCAAGAGTTTGTACTGCTCCACTGTTTCACTAGAGTGTTTGTGCTCCATTTTTGTGATCCTGTGATGCATGTTAGTAAGGTGTATGGTGTCTTGATATAGTACATCGTTGTTGTAGTACAGGGTGATAACTTCTCCAGGCTCTCCTCCCTTGGAGTTTCCAATGATGCTGACTTTACCTGCTCTTAACATATCTTCAATTTTTTATTTTAATGTTGATAGACCGATGGCTCTTTTGGCACTCATCTATTCTTGAAACTTTTCTAGGATACATGGTATTTTCATTTTAGGTCTTTATCATCTCCTCTTATGTTGCTATTTCTTCCTGTTTTAAATAGTTGACATATTATAATAGGTTTTCCTGTCAAGTCTGTTGAGGCGTCAAACAGTTGTATGTCGTAGATACCTCTTCCAAATGATTCCATCATTAGTATGACAGATTCTACTAAAATATTGGGTAGTTTAGCAATATTGTAAAAAGTTTCATCTACTACTATTTTATCTATAAAACCGTAAGTAAATAGTTTTAAAACTATATCAGGGTTTGATTTTTCATTACATAAAAACCTTAAATATTTACTTAGTTTTGCACTTCGTAAAATGTGTGGGTTTGATTTGTAATCATAAAATTTGTTTATCTGCTTGTAAGCTAATATGTATTCAGGTGATAATTTCATCTTGTCACACATTGTTACTGCTGTTGTCATCTGAGAAGACGATGCTGTTATGGGTGGTGGTGTAGTGGTTGGCATAGTTGCAAGTTTGGATGTGAAAGTTTTTTTTTCTATAGGGAATTGCGAAGATTTCAAAGTTTGTAGGGTTTTGAAGTCTTTAAAGGCTTCTGCCTCATTGTAACTTCTGAGATTATCTTTCGAAATTCAACAACTTCAAATCTTTGAAATACTCTCTCTTATGTCTAGCTAAACCCCCTTCTAGTCTATAACCAATATCAAGATTAATATCATAATACCAGAGAATAGATACTTCGAAAGATTATACTTAGAACCATACTAGTCCATAAAGCACCATCTCTTAAAAGAAATTTTAAGAAAGAGTCTGTCGATCAACTCCCAGCACCTAGGCCATTTATCCTGTCGAATCCAGTGAGGAAAAAGGGAGGCATAGCCAGGGTGGGTTGAGTATCTCCGGTGATCTTGAAATTCTGCTAAGAGGTATGTTTTCAGACTATGTGTTTCTAATTATGATTTTGATAAGTATAAGTCTCTGCAATTATGATGTTAAATGTTGATAGAAGGTTGTAGACTTTTATTTAAAAATGAATTTTGAGCTAATAATACCTGCTTCCGTACTACATGCCTATTATTTGATAAACTTACCTATAACAATGTTAATATACCATATATATTCCTACTCTCTTCAGGGTTGTTAGATGATGAAAAGATCCGCCCAGAAAATGGTATCAAAGCTTGTAAAAGGAATAAGTTATAAACAATGAAAAAACATCCAGAATTTGTCCACGCCAGAGAATTAAATAAAAGAAATTTTATGTTTAAAGTGTTGAAACACCTCTTATTACAAAGAAGAAACCACAGTGAAATACTGTTAAAATACTATAGTGATTTAGTAGAATTAAAGAAAATAGAATTAGCGATAAAGAGACTGGAAGATTATGAAAAGATGGATGAAGAAACCGACTTAGCAGCAATAAGTACAAATTTGGATGAGGTTATAAGAATATACAGAGAATTGATAGATCTCAATACTTAAATAATTAGACTAAGTCAGGTAATAACAGATTTGAAAGAAGACCTATGAATGACAGTAGAACATTATGGATGAAAACAAACTACAAGAACAATAAAATAAGTTAGGAGAACTTAGAATGATAGCAGAAAAACCCCTTACATATAATAGAAATATAAACCAACATATAGTAAGTTGCAGAATAGGAATAAATCTAATAAATGAAAGAGATCAATGTTTACAAGAAAATTCAAAACAAATATATGAACATGGAGAAACTATTAAAGAATTAAGAAATAGAATAGCATTAAAAGACGAAGAGTTGAGACAAAAAGAAGAAGAAAATTTGAAACTGCTGGAGAAAAAATAAGAGAAATAATCAGAAAAGATAACGAATTAAATGAAAGAAATTTTATGAACAAAGCTTGTAAAAGGTATCAAATGAAATGAATATATCAGTACCAAGAATGTACCAAGAAATATTAGAACAGATAGAACATAAAGAAAACTCCAAAATAACGATAGTAGAAGAAATATATATGGATTTTAATACCAGAACCCTTACACCATCCAAAAGATTAATATCAAAAATAGAAGGATCTAGATTAAGTATTACGAGAGAACCAATGATGTCACGACAAACTAGTGTTATACAACCTAGAATACTAGATTTAATAAATATAAACACAAATAGATTAAAAATTAAGGTAATAATATTTAAAGGTATAATAACAACAGATTGTATAGCTGAAATAAACACTAGAGCTATTAAAAGTTTTATACATATAAGCAAGATTGATGAAAATGATTGTGATTTAATAGACCCACAAACTTATAATTATCCTGAAAATGAAAGAGATATAATAATTACCAAAAGTATTAATTTAAGATTCAAAATCCAAGATTTAGAATATAAGATAAATATAGGAGTAATAGTATGACAATTTCAATGAACTGCTTTTAGAAAGTGATTTTTTTAACCATGATAAATTATAAGATAAATAATAACGAAATTGAAATAAATGACCAAGGGAAAACAAGATTCGTAAATAAAGTATGAATATACAAAAATAGATAATAGAGAAAAAAACAAAAATTAAAATTAATAAAAACAGCTTTATCAGAAGAAATATTTTCACAACTCAAATACTTAAAGTATAAGGCAAAAGAAATAAAACTAGAAGAAAAGATAAAGCAGTTGGAACAACAATGTGATAAATTTGACAAAATATGGATAGATATGGAAAACGGATGGGAAAAGAAAATAAATAATCCTGACTAACCCTAACGAAAAAATTGATGCGTTATGGGAAGAAATAATATTTAGAGAAAAAATGAAAAATATATTAATAATAATGGATGAAATAAAAGAAAACCAAACACGGATGCAAGAAGTACTAAGAGAAGAATTAACAAGATTATGGAATGTATCTAAGGTACCAACATTTAAAATAATACTAGTAAAAACTTAACATATTAGTAGAAGAGACAAACAAAGATAAAAGTAAACAAGTAGAAGAAAATGAATCTAGTACGAGCAAAGAAAACACTATAATTAGTACTACAACTCAACAACCAGAAATAGTACTGATAGATGCTTGGAGAAGAAGTAAAGAGCCAATAATGGTAGATATTAGTAAGATAAAACCAAAATTGCCAAAGAAAGTAGAAAAACATTGGACAATTTAGCAATATTAAGTAAAAAGGGATAATTTTAATGGAAAATCAAGAACCCAGTGTACTTACGTTTTAAAAAAACTATGGGAAAAATATAATAGAAAGAGAACGATACAAGTATGAACCAATAAAAAAGAAAGAAATAACTACACCAGACAATAATTCAAAAGGTGAAAACATTTACTTAAAAGACGCAGAGAGAACAACCAACGGATATTTAAATCTGAAACTAGATAAACAAGAACAAAAAATATGTGAATTAGAAACAGAAAATACCAAATTTAAAATACACAATAATGAAGAATGGTATAACAAGTATAAAAAATACAAACACAAATTTAAAGAAACAAAGAAAGTATTAAAAGAAACTAAATTAGAGTTGAAACAAATAAAAGAAGAATTGAATGAAGTAAAGCAAGAATTAAATGAGCTGAAACAAGAATTAGGAGAATTAAAAGAAGAAATACAAATCCTTAGAGAAGATATAAAATGGCTAAAAGGAAAAAAGAAAGTAAGAAAAATCATTAGAACAAGTGATGAAAGTACAACTAGTAACGAAAAAACTGAGAGTAATACAGACGAGGATAACAACATTGAATTAGTTAACCAAGAGATACAAGTAGCAGAACTCATAGATGAAGAAGAAGACTTGGAAATAGTAAAGGAGAACAACCAGATAATAGAAGCCTTACAAAAAATGAAAAGCGTAAATGCAATCATAGAAGATGAACCTGAAAGTGATATAGAAGATGGATTTAATAATCCTATAGAAACAGAAATAGAAACTGATGATATAATAAATGAAGATGCAAATGATTATCCTGAAGAAGAATTAGTAGACCCTAATTTAGAAATAATAACAAGAAAGAGAACTAGACTGCCAAATCATATACCAATAGGACAACAAGCTGAATTTAAAGAATTTGTAGGATCAATGGCACAAGGTGTAAATTACAATGGATATTTTTTAGACTTAGATAATGTTTATGATGAACAAGAAATAGGAAGAAGAATAAATGATTGGAATCTTGGAATGTATATAACATTAATGAACTCTACACAAACAGAAAACCTAGAATATATGTATGACTTGATATCTAAAACATTAATCGAAAAAGTAGTCTATTGGATAAAATCTATAGCATACCAATTAAGAGGAGAAGTATTTAGCCATGCAAGAGATTGGAAATCTATGCTAATAATATTTGATATCATACTAAAAAGAGAATTTTTAGGAGAAAAATGGTTAGTAGCACGAGAAAACGTACTCGCAGAGAGAAAAAAACTGAGATAATAATGAATCTAAATAACATGAAATGTTGTAGAATTAATAAATTACCAAAATACACAATAAGTTTTAGTAAGTTCTTCTATGAAGCAAGATTGTTACCACAAGAAGGTGTAATATATCAACAACTCTATTATGACCACTTACCAATACATTATAATACTGAGATGTCGAAAAAATATACCCAACTAGAACCAAAAGAAAATAAATTAGGAGAAAGAATAAGAGTACTAAGAGCATACCTAATGCGAAAATGTGAAGAATATAGAATGTAACAAAAGATTAAAAAAAATAAGAAAATAGGATTAAGAGAAATATCTGGATTTACAGAAAGAAGGCTATTATTCAGATGTGATGATAATAAAAGAGAAAAGAAATATATGAAAGGTCATAAAAAGAAATATCAACACAAAAAATATAAAATGTATAATAATTACAGTAGACAAAACCAACAACCTTATTACAAACCTTATAGGAAAAAAATTAAGCATAAGAGAAATTTAGGAAAAGAAAATATGTAAAACCAATTGACGAAGAAAAACTTAAAGAATGTAAATGTTGGAATTGCAATGAAAAATGACATTATGCTAATAAATGACCAAAGCTAAAGAAAAAAGGTGTAAAATATATAAATACAACACAATTTATAATGAGTCTACAACAAATAAAAGAAGAAAATAATAATTGGTACGAATATGAAGATTTTTATGTCAGTCAAACTGATGAAGAAAGTGAATCAAAAAATATTAACTACATTAACCAACACACAGATAGTGAAAGTAGTTCGGAATAAAATGAATCTACAAAAAGAAAAAGGAACATTATTAGAAGAAAGAAATTACTGGATACAATGTGAACGAAATGTTCGCCATAAATTATTACAATTACAACTACTAGCGAAACAGGAAATAAATACTATAGTGATAGATACAAAAATATCACTAAAAATCTCAGCAGAATAAGAGAAAGATTGAGTGAAATAAGATGGAAAGAACTACTAGAAGAAGTAAAAGAAATGGAACAAGATGAAGAACTTCAACAAAGATTAAGAAAGATAGATTTGGAACATAATGATAATTATATGGTAGCAATATATATAGAAGCTCATATAGAATACAAGCCTAATAAGATGATAAAACAAAAGATCTTTATTGACAGTGGAGCAGACTTATGTCTAGCAAAGAAAGAGGTATTAGAATCACACAGGTGGAAGAGATCTAAAACACAGAGAACAAGAGTATCAGGCTTTAACGAACAAACAAAAGAATTGGATATAGTAACTGAAAGAAATAATCCCTTCATTATTTTCATTAATTGAAAGGCTATATATACAAATTACATAATAGGAGAATCATATTTCTATTCTATTCCTAAAACCTTATTCTATACATTTATGGTAATACACTAATTATGGTAATACAATACTAATTATATTACAACCTTACCTAAACTAGGATACTAAATATTTATCATAAATTACACATAATTGTGTATATTTAACACACACCCGCAGTCATAGCGGGCGGTCTTCGAATTCTGAGACTGTCCCTAAAATCTTCAAAAAGGACCGAGGGAAGACCCTTTGTAAATATGTCGGCAATTTGATATCTCGATGGGACATGGCATACGCGAACTTGACCACGGGCAACCTTTTCACGGACAAAGTGAATGTCCATCTCGATATGTTTAGTGCGTTGGTACTGAACCGGATTACCAGAAAGGTAGATGGCACTAATATTATCGCAATATACTAAAGTTGCCTTCTGAATGGGACAATGAAGCTCCAAAAGTAAATTACATAACCAACATGATTCTGAGACCACATTGGCTACCCCTCTATATTCAGCCTCGTCACTTGAGCGAGATAGAGTCACCTGACGCTTCACAGACCAGGAGACCAAGTTGTTGCCAAGGAACATACAGTAGCCAGACGTAGACCGTCTGGTGTCTGGACACCCACCCCAATCAGCATCTGTGTATGAGACAAGTCTGGATGTCGATGAAGGATACAAATGCAACCCATAGTCCAGTGTACCCTAAATATACCGGATGATGCGTTTGAGTGCATTCATGTGCTCAATTCGAGGATCATACATGAATAAACACACCTGCTGGACAACATACGAAATATCTGGTCTGGTAAAGGTAAGATACTGAAGGGCCCCTGCAAGACTACAATAGCGGGTCGGATCCTCGTAAGGGACTCCGACCGCGGCACCAAGCTTGGTCTTGGTATCAACTGGAGTGGAAGTGGACTTATAGGATGACATCCCAGCCCTCTCGATGATCTCGGCGGCATACTTCCGTTGTGACAAGAACAACCCATCGGAATGACGAGTGACAGCAATCCCCAAAAATAACTCAAGGGCCCCAAGTCTTTCATAGGAAACTTAGAGCTGAGCATGGTCATGATGGACTGGCGCAAGGCATCGAAAGAGGAAGTCAAGATAATTTCGTCCACATATAACAGAATGTAGGCTACGGACGAACCACGACGGTAGATGAACAAGGAATTACCCGACTTGCTGTGAGTGAACCCAATAGTTAAAACATAGTCAGCAAACCTTGTATACCAGGACCGTAGAGACTCCTTAAGCCCATATAAGTACTTCTTCAACAGACAGACATGATGAGGATGGTTGGGATCCTTGAATCCCATCGGCTGATGCATATAGACAGTTTTCTTGAGATCACCATGTAGGAAAGCATTTTTGACATCCAACTGATGAATAAGCCATGTCTTCAAAAGATCCAAGCTAAGCATAGTGCAAATGGTAGCCGACTTGACCACCGGACTAAATGTCTCCCCATAATCTATACCAACCTACTGAGTCTTACCATCACCCACAAGCCGCGCCTTATGTCGAGCAAATGAACCATCTGAATTCTCCTTATGAGCAAAAATCCAGATAGACCTGATAACATTAATATCATATGGACGGGGCACCAACTCCCACATCTTATTATCAATAAGAGCATTATATTCATCAGTCATAGCACTTTTCCAATTCGGGTCGTTTAAGGCAAACACATGATTATGGGGCAAGGGGGATTTAGAGACATTGTAATGTAAATTAAAATATCTTTTAGGTGTAACAATACCCCGCTGACTATGAGTGACTGGTCTATGACTCGAGGAAGAATTGAGTGGATGTTGGGAATTTGCTGGGCTCGGGACAGACTGGCTAGCAGGCAGTGGGCCTGCTGGCCCAACTCGGGAAGCAGTACCAGTGGCGGAAATAGAAACTGGACCAGTTCCAGTATTGGGCTGGACAGGCCCAATTGCTGAAACTGTCCCAGTGACAAAACTGGGCAGAGAGGACTGTGACGGGCAAGTGGGACCAGCGGGCAGTGGGCCCACTGGAGAATTTTGGGTGTGGGAGATGTCCGAAAAATACTGAATAATATATGGGGATATTTGTTCATCCAAAAAATTATACGAACTAGGCACGGGAGAATGACTTTTAGCAAATGGAAATTGGGATTCATCAAAAATTACATGGCGATTAATGATAATTTTATTGGAGGATAAATCAAAGCATATGTAGCCACGATGATTAGAAGGAAAACCCAAAAACACACATGGAGTAGATCGGGTCTGAAGTTTGTTAATTATGGTGGATGGAAATAACGGATAACATAAACACCCAAAAACCTGAAGAAGAGAATAAGAAGAAGATTTATTATATAAAATCTGAAGAGGGGAAGAATATGTCAACCTTTGGAAGGAGTTATGTTAAGTAGATATGTAGCCATTTGAAGAGCGTGATGCCAAAAATATTGGGGCATGGAAGCATGAATTAATAGAGTGAGGATAATGTTATTTATAGAACGAATTTTACGTTCGGCTTTCCCATTTTGTGAAGATGTATGGGGACAAGAAAAATGAAAATTTATCCCATTAGTAGCACAGAATTCCCAAAATACCCCATTGTCATACTCTTTTCCATTATCACACTGAATATTTTTTATTTCACGGTCGAATTGGGTTCTGAAATGCTCTAAATTTTAGGAAGATAGAAAAAACTTAAAGATTTCTTCGCTATTGGAAATGTCCATAAAAATTTATAATAATCATCCAAAAAAAGAACATAATACCGATGACCCATAGAACTAGGAACAGGAGACGTCCATAAGTCGCTATGAATAATATCAAATGGCATTAAAGTATGAGATTTTGAGTCTACAAATGGCAACTTAACAATTTTTCCTACAGAACAAGATTGGCAAATTGGAATACGACTCGTACCCTTACATGAAATAAAACTATTTTTATCTAAAGCTGAAAAAATAGAGGACCCCGAATGTTAAAATAGGGACCTGTTTATAATTTCCATAATGTTAAATTAATTACAGATTTGGCCCGAATTTCTAAAATTTACAGATTTCCCCAAGGACCAAATCTGATGATTTTTAAAACTTTTCCAGGGACCAAATTGCAATTCCAGAAACTTTTAAAATTTTCAGATTTTCCCAAAAGGCTAAATTGCACAGTGACTGTCGCCACTGTTCACGTCGGAACAGTGTTCGGTACTATCACTGTTCTGGAATTGTTTTTTTTTAATTAGAGTCTCGGTGCCGCGACGCTCCTCCATCTCAGAAGCACAAAAATCCGCATTTCCGAAACCCTAAAATTGGTTCAGGGTCAGATTTGCAGATTCATCTTCGCTACCCTTCACTATCAAACAACACGTTCATCGACCATCATCCAATCCCTTCCTGTTCTTCGCTTCATGTTCGCAATGAACCGGTTACGCACATTGACTTAGAAGAGTTAGATTGGAATGACTTCCTCGATTACATCATTTTTTAATAGTTTGGGAGACAAGGATGATGTGTTTTTCAGATATTATGTTTTCAAGCTTTAAACGACATAAATTTCAGATTTAAATAAATTTAACCCATATTATTATTAACTAATTACCTTATAATAATACAAAACAACCCTGGCTCTGATACCACTGTAGATTTTTGTTGGGTTATTGTACGCATCGGATATTGAAAACTTATTTCAAACCCAACAAAAGTTGAACTGTTTGACTATAGGGTAATTTAAAATCGTAAACATAAGACTTGAATGGTACTTACATATTTATAATAGCTGGAATCTTTATCAACTATGGTACGCGAATGCCCTTTCGATTGCAAGCTCCAAGCTTCAATGCATTCCTCCTTTGGAAAGCTAGGAAATCCGGCAGAGGTTCGAGATATTGTTTTGATTCTGAGTCTCTAAGACTTAGAATAATGATATGAAAATCAAGTGTCATGAATAATGAAGTGTAGGTCTGTATTTATAGGTGAAAAATTAGGTCAAATCAGATTAGGGTTTGACCTTGGGCCTGGCCCAAAATTCGAGACAGATTAGGTCATGGCGCGGCAGCCCTATGGTGTGTGCGTCGCGGCACTGACGTGGCCCTACACTGTCTCATTTTATTTTCCGCACATTCTTAATTAAATCCAAAACCCAATATTGACTTAATTAAAACAATCATTATTCATTTAAATATCTCGATTCTAAATCGAATATTTAATACTCTCTCAATACATCCTATGATCGAAAACACAATCGACATAGTGTGACCCTACAGGCCTTCACATATCGACATTAATCAAATTAAGGTCTACGCGGAACTCCTAGACGGCGCCGGAAGACGAACTCAATATGTGAAGTATGTTTACACGAATCCAGTAAACTTAACATCTATGTGGTAAGATAAAATCCTTTCATTCACGACACACCCGATTAAGCTTAGGATTTGTCAAGTGTCTATCCAAATGGTTTAATAATTGTATCTCATTTGTATTAGTTGACAACTAGACCATATTCTAAATATGTCTATTACGTTGGCCAACGGCTTAGTCAACCTAATATCACTGAGAATCTGAGTGTTCTCTCGAATATACATTCGAGGAATGAATTCTAATCTTGGCTCAACTACCACCTTTAATCCACATCGTAATGTACCCAATACAAGTCGTATCTCAACCTATAAGGCATTTGAGCTTAGGACATGATCAAAGTATATTACTCTGTAGACAAGGTGTGTATTGACCTCAAGTCTAAGGACTTCTATCTCCCACACGCTGATCATACTTTAGACAAGTATAACAAACAGTATATCAGCAGGGTATACCAATACTTCCAAAGTATCCATGTGTCCATCACGAGTAGCCATTACTCGTAGTAGGTGAGACATACTACATCCTCTAAGGATGTGATGTAGACCACATGTCGACTTATCACATATCATCGATATCCCATTCTCGATGATCATTAGTCGAGGCTATTTTAAGAGTTACGTTATAATATTAATATCTCACATTATTAATAACAATGTAACCTCTAGGGATGCATATTATAGAATATTATAAATAATCAACTAATAATTCAATAATTGCGGATGTCAAAATATTAATCTCCATTAATAATAGTACGAACGTGTATAAAATACATTTGTCTTAATACGGATTGTCTCTAGGACATACTTATACTTTTAGATAGGGTAGACATGACTTCAATATGCTAATCTAACAAAAATTAGACATCATTTTAAGTTCCTAAATTCTAGAATTCATTGACCTAGACCAAAATGCAAGTATACCATCTAACAGAATTCGAATCCACACAACAGAGGAATATAGGCATTGTATATTCACACAAGACACTAAGGCAACACACACAAGCTAACATAAATAAAAATGTATATATAAACATGGCAAGGACATCAACATGGCATACACATTGATTATCTAGCCTAAACCATCAACAAAGGATCACAAGGCAGATATGAATAGCTTACACAGACCTACAAACTACTTTAGACAGTCCAAAACAACACATATACATATTTAGGAACGCAAGAGATGCCAAATGAATACATAGACCATAATTAATATGCATATGATCATGTATTAAAGCTAAACAGGTCTTAGAGACTATATTAAACCTACATTGAGCCTAAATCAGCAAAAGTAAACACATTAAGGCACAAAATGAGCTAATCAAGTTCATTATCACACAAAACACATAGGCAAACAGATGTTTTAAGTCTATATTAAACCTATGTTAATCCTAAACAGTTATAATGGACATATGATATTCATAAAATAAGCTAGACATACTCATTATCATACGAACACAGGTAAAATGATAAAAACTGAGAAAATGGATAAAAAAGAGGGTAAATTACCTTCTTGTGAGGCAGCCTAGGATCGAGTATGGGGCTTGAACACCATTCCGCACCTCTAACACTCACACATACACAAAAGAAAAAATATAGAACTAAGTAGGGGTGGCCAACGGGCCGAGCCAGGATGGGTCAGGCGGGATCGGGGCAGGGCGGGACAAGCGGGATTCGCCAAAGTCCCGTCCCGATTCCGGTCTCGTCGGACAAGAGGCGGGGCGAGATCGGGCTGGGGCGGGACGGGATCGGGTCGAGGGCGGGAATGTTTTTATTTTTTTTTTGCACTTAATTTTAAAAATAACATATATATAAATAACTCAATAATTGAACAAAATAGTATAATAAAAACATCTCAATGCACTTTTTGTGCCTCTTATATTATTTAATAGACATATGATTTTTTTTGTAATATAAATACAGTTGTCAAAATTGCAACTTTGTGGTGTTGTTCAAAAGTTGCAAATGACATAGTAAAATTGCAATTAAAAAATTATATTTTGAAAAAAACCTGTTCTAGTTTCTTGATAATTTTCTGTGGTTTTTCGGTTGGAATTGGTATTTCTTGGTCAAATTGCTCCACGTCGCTTCCACCACCTTCGAATAATATGTCGTTGTAGTTTTCATCTTCTTCTTCGTTGATCTCCGGTTGACCGCACCTTCTTCTCTCCGCTCGTCTCCAATCTCTGAATAATACTGCAATCTCGAAGCTATCTCTGGCTAATGAGTGTTTGTGCTCTCTTATTTGATATCTGCCGGCAGAAAACGTGCTTTCAGACGTCGTTGATCACGCTTGAGTGTTCAAAATATCTTGGGCCATCATTGAAAGTGTCGGAAAGGTCTTCTCATTCCCCCTCCAGTATTTCAGCAAGTCTTCACGTCCTTCTTCATTGAGAACTTCTTGGTATGGTACAGAACCCTGCAAAACAAAAATATCAAACTCGCTAATTTGGTTAGTAGTGTTACCTCCGCACATTCTATTTCTGAGGCTTTCAATACTAGCCGCAGAAACAACATGTCTTTTGTGAGGTTGTGTTGAAGAAGAAGAAGATGGTATGAAAGCCGGTAGGTTGCTACCACTTTCTTGTTGGTAAAACCTATATACTTTTTTGCATTCGTGAGTGATTTGGATTTTTGGGACTTGGAGGTGGTGGGTGATTTGGATTTTTGGGACTTGGAGGTGGTAGTACTGCTATACAATCATAAATAGTTTCAATAAGTGATATAGTACCGTCTATTTTAATAGTAGGATTTAATACAACACCAGTAATATAAATAGTAGGAATATGAATAAAATATTTTTTTATTTTGATAAACATTTTTTTAATAGCTGCCTTATAAGCTGGTTAATCCATATATTCATTAAGTTGTAGGATAATATATACCAAAAAATTCTTTTGTTGCTTGAAAAATTTCTCTAGAAATACAATAAGCTCGGAAATTTTTCCCCAATCGCTATCTACAACCATATCAGTTGGATTTTGATTATGAGAGTTAAAAAATAAAGTTATAGGTTTTCTATAGTCATAAGCAACAAATAGTTGCTCGTATAAAGAATTCCACCTAGTGGGTAATTTTTTTGTAATTTTTCTATAAGATAGTTGGCAATCGTGACAAGTTTTTTTATATATTTTTTTCGTTGTATTCTATTATTTTTTTAAAAAAAGTTTATAGCAAATTGTATTTTACTAAGAATGTCTTAAAAAAGTGTTAGACCATCCTTTACAACTAAGTTATATATATGGCACAAACATTTTATATGAAAATGATCTAGAAAAGATGGAGTTAAACTATTTTTTGAAATTGTAATAGCATAATTGTTAGAAGAAGTGTTATCGAATGTAATAGTCATAATTTTATCAGTTATTCCGTAATAATCCACACTTGATAAATATTTTCTGCAATAAAAGTGACAGTGTGTTTATCATCTATATATCTATACGCTAAGATACGTTTTTTCATAGATCATTTATAATCTATCCAATGACAGGTTACCGTTAAAATAATCATGGCCGTTAGTACTACGGCCTATATCAGAAGTGATAGCCACTTTGCAATTAGAATGATATAATGAATAACGTAAATATTATTGATATTAATGTGCAAATTTAAATACATCTCTCTTAACAGTTGATCTAGGAAAATCATTAAAAGCAGGATTATACATATCTCTAATGTAATGAAAATAAAACCGGGAGATGAATGAAATGAAAAAGGCAAACCCTCTACAGCAACTAATTGTGCTATTTCTTCCCTATCTCTGTGTTATTGTAATTAGGGCTTATAATTCCCCCCATCGTGGGGTTAATTTGACCTTGTACTTGGTCCGAGACAGTATGTGAACTTTGTCCCGATGGAGTGGCCGTTTGTGCACCCGGTTTTGAAGCCTCGTATTGGGCATACCTAGCTGGATGAGCCCTTGATACGTGTCTCATTAAACCCCCCGTCCCAACGTGACCTTTTCTAGTTTTAAATTTTAAAATATCTTTACAAATTTTACATCTAGCTACTTGATTCTCTACGTCCCTATCAAAAAATGTCCATGCATCTGATTTTAATGGTCGTTTTGCTGGACCTCATCTCATACTAGGGGGAATAAGAGGCATTTCAGTTGAAGGTGCACTAGTGGGTGTGTTGTCATCTACATTAATGGGTGTATCATCTAGATCATCGTCTAAATTAAAGTCTTCTTGAGTTCCAGAAAATAGCTTATCGTCTAAATCTAATGGTATTGCAGAAAAATATTCAATATCAACAAAATCATCATGTGTAGGAATATGATTCGGTCTAGGAATAGGATGACTAGAAGAAGTACCCTTGCCCTTGTTTCCCTATTAGAAGAAGCCCGACCCCTACCCATAAGCATACGTTTAAATCATTCCATTATAAATTTATAATTATACTAATAAATAATTAAAGTAAATGAAATTAAGTGCGCTAAATAAAATAAATAGACAATAATAATTTAATGAAGGAACGAATGTACCAAACGCCGACGTAACATTGAGAGGTTGAAAATTAAAACTTTGCTCGATGGAAGATCCTCAAGCTAGTTGCCAACTTCACTCCCAAATGAATAAATAAAATTCAATATATAGTAGACAATGTAGACTACTATAGAGATAGATTGAGAGATTAGAGAGATTGTAGGAAGATTTGTGAGAAAGATGAAGAGAAAATGAGGTATTTATAGTTGGAAAATTGGGTTTAAGTATAAATATAATAATTTATGGGTTAAAAATATATATTAAGGGGGTAGGGGTGTTGGGGGAGGGGGGAGGACAAAAATGGTCGTTGCACAACAACCGAAATGTAAAATGGTCATTGGTGCAACGGTTATTTGTGCAGGGGGGGGGGGGGGTTTCGGGCGGGATCGGGGTGGGACCGGGTCGGGACGAGACCATGTCCCGTCCCAGTTCGAGTCTCGGTACCGTAAAATATATTTTTTTTAAATGTCGAGGTCGGGGCCGGATCGGGACCGAGCCAACCCGACCTACTGGCCAGGCTTAGAACTAAGGTAGTAATTTAAGTTCGGTAGAATTCGGCCACAAGGTTTGGATCCCAAATAAACTCAAATCAGTCACATGTTAGTCGAAGAGTGGCTTTTGAAAGCCAAAGCCTAAATGCGGGACCCAAAAACCCTAAAGATTTCAATTGGACTCGATGTGGGACAAATAAAATAGAAGGGAAATCCCTCCATTAATCGAATAGCCAATAGGAATTCAGAGTTTGAACAAAAAAACCATTAAGAAATCGCAGAAAAGAGGGATTTCCCTCTTAAACGTGAGTTGGGCCTAGCTGCGAAAATAAATGGACTTCAGTCCGTTTTAAAAAGATTTTGGAAGACTTAGAAACAAATTCAGTTTTGCAAAATTATGGACATAAATTAATTTCGATTATGGTCACAAATATTTCAAATTTGACCAAATGCGTGAGAAATTAAATGAACCTTTTAAATTATGACCAAAATCAGTTAAATTGTTCAATTTAAAATCAAATTGACACTATTTAAAAACAAAATCTTTTTCAATTGTAACCAAACTTGTAATTTTTTTAATTAAAAATAAATAACACAAAATTGAGATGTAATTTTAATACTCTATTTAATTAAGAAAATTTTCTAATTTTGACGGAGTAAAATATTTATTAATTAAACTGTGGATAACTTTAAATAATCAACTACATAATTATTTTCTTTACTAATTGATTTTGAAATTGATAATTATATCTTAAAATATACGAGAATGAGATATGATATATAATAGATATATTGGATGATATTTTATAAAATAAAATTATAAAATATTTTTGAGATAATTTATTAAAATCATTTTTGCCTTGTAAAAAATATATTTCATTCCGTCTATGACTCAGAAACCTTGAATAATTAAATAAAATTATTAGAGGGTAAAAATTAGGTGTGAACACCCAGTACTCATATTAATGAGGATTAACACCAATTTGTTATCCAATCCATAGATTGTGCGAGTTCGATTCAAGATCGATGGAAGAAGAGATTTTGAGAAATCTTTGTGAGGTAAGTTCTTTGATTTCATCTACCGTTTAAAGGGTTAAATTGGATTAGTGTAGCTATTGAAAAATATTATAACCCATGGGTGATTCTTGAAATGCCAAGAACATGATTTGGGCATAAAAGCCCTGGTTTTTTTAAAAAGAGGACAATTTGTGAAACTGAATTAAAGTTCTAATCTTAACCATCTTAATCGGTTGTAGAGCGATTGTTGAACCTTGAAAATTTCATTGGAGACCGTTTTAGCGGTATTTGAGGTATTTCTCTTTTGAAAATACTTTTCGATTTTGAAGATGATTCTTGAATAAGAATTCATGCGTGTGTAGGTTCAAGCCCGCATCGAACCTTCCTATGTATTACATATTATGTTATATGTACGTATTTTTTGGTTTCCCTATAAATGGGATGATTGAACTTGATTTCAAAAGTTTTGATTTTTAAACGTGTTTTACCCTGTGAATGGTTATTGCCTTGAAATTTATTAATAATTCAAACATGGTTTCTAAAATAATTAATATATTAATATACCCCTATTAATAGAATGATGAACATAATTCATGAATTCTTTATTGGTTGACTTACTTGAAGTGTTAGTTGAAACATACTTATCTCACTTAACTGATCACTTGACTACTTATTAATTTGGGTAATTTTTCTTTCTGTACTTGTTGGATTATAATTATGTCTCATGGACTAATCGTGATTAAGTGTGGAAATAAACATTCGGAATACCAATTCTTGTCGTTGTTTTAGTTTAGGGCCGGTCGATAGTGCTGCTGAGTACACGCTGATTTTTCATACTCACTCTATATTTATTACACCTTTTTACGTGTAGATTATGTTCCTAGCATGAATGGAGTTAGAGACTTCACCAATAGTTGATAAGTCTATTTGGAGGATTCTGGGTGAGCCACTGACTGATCCATGACATCAAATTCTCTTCTTTTACTTTTATGTCCTTTTCATTCTTAGACAGTGCATTCAGGATGATTATTCAGACTTGTACTTCTCATTCTAGTAGTTCTTGTACTTGTGACACCAAATTTTAGGTGGATATACTCACTCCGCATAATTATGATTATAAGACTTAGTTAATGACTCTTGAATAGCTTCATTTATTTATTTCCACATAATATACTTATTAGAATTAATTTAATCGGTTGTGGATGGTTCGCTTACAAGATGGGGTAGGTGCCTACATGGCTTTGGAATTTGGATAGTGACAATTATCTATCACGTCTTCCTTCTTTATTGCATGCCCAAATACTACATGATTCTTAACTTCTCCTAGTAGGAGAATGAAGAGGAATTGAACAACCTAATTAAATTATACTCCCAATAAACTATAAGAAATCTTTAATTTCATAGGCTGTATATAAAATAAAAAGTATGTAGTTCGCAATTTCAATTAACATCTTTATCCTAAGGTGAAATATGCATCAAGACTATTTTCGTTAGGGAGCATTTTACCTCTCTATATGAAATATTTAATGAAAATTAATATAGGATGAACAAAGATAACTTGAGCTCTCTGTATATTTCAGTACATATTTGGTTACAGGAATGATGTCATTTATACACCACAACAGACTTGAAGTAGGAGATTCCTATACAAATTCTATGCATTAGTTCATGTGTAATATTTGACACTCATCTACATAAGTATGGATTTATCCTAATATTCATATACTACACATGACTCTCCTAGGACAAGTACAATTGATGTTATCACTACTTATAACGGCTCGCTAGATCGTTTTGAGCTTTTATCATTCTTTTCTCCAAAATATCATTCCTGTCACTTTAAGAAGATATTCTTGACTAGTTGGAATGCCTGATATGGTTCCCGAGGCAATCGGGTGAGTATCGAAAAAGAAATAGTGAAATTAGAATTTTTTAAGTTAAGAAAATGAGAAAGTTTGACCAAAGTCAACACCGAGGTTAATGAGGTCAAATAAGAGTTTCGTCAATTCCTTGAGGTCGGGAATGTGATTTATGACTTAGACGAGCAGTTGATTTGGGTCCCCAGGGGTTCGAATGTGATTTGGATCGTTGGTTGAGAAATTAGTTAAGTTAAAGATTTGAAGTTGACCTCGGTCAACATCAAGTAAAGACGACCTCTTTTGAATGTTTTAAGTGTGCGAGCAGGTTTGTATGATGATTTTGGACTTGTCCGTAAGTTTTGGTGAAATTCCGACAAGTTTCAGATATGTTTGGGTTGTGTCGCACTCTTATTTGATGTTTCTGCATTATTTCTTTGAGCATAAAGGGTTCCATATTAATAAAATGAGCTCTAGATTATGTTTTGATTGGATCATTAGATCTATATCGTGATTACGGAATCATAACCAAAAGAATCATCAAATTTTGAGGTCGTATGAGAAAGTTAAGGTAATTTTAGCATGAACAACTGTTGCTGGTTTCTGGAGAGGAATTTGTTCTTCGCGATTGCAAAGGCTATTTCGCAATAGTGAATAAGGATTTTGTTTTTGACCGGTCCATACAAAGTTTGTTCTTCACGATCACAAAAGGGGTTTACGATAGCGATGAAGAAAAACGTATGTTCATTAGTCAAAATGGATAGATAGAGATTTTTGGTATTTTGAACATATTTTGAGTTATGTCGCTTCGATTTGGGTGCATTTCATGGCGTTCTTCTTATATTTGAATAGGGGTAAGTATCTAACCTTTATTTTAGTATTTTTTCATAATATTTTCGTTGGTAATTCTGATTTATTATTGGTAATTCCTTGAATCAGAGGTCGATTCATTATTGGTTTTTGTTGATTTTCTGATTTAGAACCTAAGGTTTATGGGTAAACTGATTTTACATTAAAATATCAATTTAGCCCTTGGAGGCTGGGGGTTACCATTTTGAGTTTCAAATTAAAGTATAGCAATATGAGTATCATTGGACTAGTTTAACCTCATATGGTACTATTTTGACTAGAATGAATCTGATTTTGTGATGAAATTATCGTTTTGACCTTTGGGGCTCGGGATTGACCTTTTGGGTGATTTTTATGAACCTGAATTATTATCATAGCAATATGGATCTATATGGACTCATATACTCATGTTGATTATGTATTTGATAGTCTTGGAGAGTTCCAAGGATTTACAAAAGGGAAAGATGAAATTTTGAGATTCGTGGCGCTTTTGCTCGGCATTCGAGGTATGTTAAGACTTTCTAGACTTCATTTAAGTGATGTTTTTGTTAAGTAAAGATTAAAAATAAAAATAATAATGGGATAAGAGCGTAACTGGAAGTCTCGTATCCGTGATGTGACGGGCATTGATACGAGTACCGGTGCCATGATCTAAAAGTTTGTATCGCATCCGAGTCAGTTATGTCTGCGGTTAGAATGCCAACCATATGGGCAATAAATGTTATGTTCTATATGAAGTCTTGATTGTTATTGTATTTGAAATTTTAAGAAAATGCGTACACTCTTGATAAACGTATTTGGCTATTAAGTCTAGAATTGTGATGATCTCACCTAAACTTATTTTGTTTTTAAGTCTGAAATTGTGATGAACTCATCTAAACTTGTTTGGCTATTAAGTCTAAATTTTGTGATGAAACTTACTTGAATTTGTAGGACATTGAGTACAATTATTGAGATATTCACTCTCTTATATGTTGTATCATGCATACACATTGAAATGAGATCATGAGCCGAAGAGAAATGATTCCGGTGAATGTGGATAAGCCAAAAGGAAATGGTTCCAGCGGTATATGGACCTCATGAGTCCCCCAGAGTCACGGACTTCCAAAGATTACCGAGGAGTTGTGCGAATATTGTTGGGATACAAAGGATTGCAGGAAACGGAAATTACAAGTAACTGCAAAGTAATTCAAGAACTGAAAATTACAATAGAACAACAAAACTGAAATTACAATTTTGTTGAAGAAGGAAGAAAACTGGAAACTGTTTTTGCTGAGTCGAGTGTGGCACTCTGTCCTTAAGACAATATTGCCTCGTATGTATCCTTTATACGTCCTGGACAATTCGTCTCCCAAGATAAAACAACAATGGAACAATTGAGCAAAGGAAACTCAAGAGCTACCGTGAAGAATATTGAGTAACGAAATGATGCTTGAAAGTTGTAGGAAGAAACTGTTTTTTCTGCTTGTGTATTTTCGTGTATGTCAAGTGTTGTTCAACAATGGTGCAAGGGGTGTTTATATAGGTGAGAGAGGGTTGTTTGACTGCCTCCATAACAACCATTATTGGCCAAATAATGACCATTATGGAGGTAGCAAAGCCACCAACATAAATGGTGAGAAAGACCAACGGATTGGCCATTATAGGAGGAGTAATTCAGCCAAAATAAATGGTTGAATTGAGTGTTGAACGTTTCTATTCTGGCAAAGTTCTCTGGCCCAAAAAGATAATATCAGAAGACCCACAGCCCACAGAACCTGTGAACCCGGAACCCGGAACCCGGAACAGGACGGGACGGGCGGGCGACGGCGGCGCTCGTGTGGGCTTTCCTCGAACCGAAGCACATCTAGGTCCTCCCTCCTTTAAACACATGGGATACCACTTTGGGTCCCAAACCCCAAACCAATTTCGAGTCTTATATACACAACAATTCTTTCTTCCTCTACCGATGAGGGAGAATTGATCACACACCACACTTTTCCATGCTTCAAACACCTTACTTCTTGAACCAATATCTCTTTCATTTCTCAATGAAATTTGACGATTCTTGGCCCTACGGTTATCTACGTACTTAGTAGATCATGCATGTGTGAAGAACCAGATTCTCCAATATGCGTAACACTAGTGTTTAAGCCGTTAAAGTTGGTCGGTCGCAACTCCCGCCAAAGGCTAATTTCCAACAATCCCCTCTTGAAAGAGATTTTGGCGCACTCACATGGTGTCTTTTCATTTTCAGCAATATTTCAGCGGACCAATATTGCATAAGGAGAGGTAGCTTCAACTTTGAACCTTCCATAGTTGAATACCATCGGACTTACTTACTGCGCGGTGAACGTGATGTCTTGAACCGTTAGTGTTTAGTGTAATCCAAGTCAATGGTACCAACACAACAAATTCCTCTACTCTCTTCTTCGGAATGTTTTATCCGTTTTGGCCATGGACAACGTCTTGGATTCTTAAGTGCGTTCATTTGAGGCGGCCCGTCCTCGCACTTAAATAGGTGGTCTCCTACAATGTATCCTGCTATACCCCACTTCACAAGTGTTAGGAACCATTAAAAGTTACCTAAAACCTAACCTCAACTGTTGAGGATCATTACAGGTTTGGAAAACTTAACCTTTACCCATACTGCAGATAGCACTTAATGTCTATAGCGGGAACGGCTTTGGATTTGGTGTTTCTTTTCAGAAATCACTATCTGAAGTGCTCATACTTCCACTGAAGCTATCAACTGAACCTTTACAACTTCATTTTCCCATTGAACCAAATTACTGGGAGCTCCAGTTAGTAAGGTTGGGTTACCACTGTATTGGTCCTTATATTTTGGGTTTTAAGCCCATTCCCCTAGATAGGCAAGCCATCTGATCCTTGAGTAAGCCCTTAGTTAATGGGTCTGTTATATTATCTTTTGACTTAATGTAATCAATGGATATTATACCCGTGGTGATCAGTTGCCTAACGGTCTTATGCCTCCGTCGAATATGATGAGACTTGCCATTGTACATAGTATACTGTGCCCTTTCTAGAGCCGACTGACTGTCGCAGTGGATCATTACCGAAGGTATGGGTTTGTTCTAACACGGAACATTCTCTAAGAAGTCATGAAGCCACTCAGCTTCTTCTCCTGCTTTGTCTAAAGCGATAAACTCTGATTCCATTGTGGATCAGGCGATGCATGTTTGCTTAGAGGATTTCCAAGACACAGCCCCACCACCAATTGTAAATACATACCCACTGGTGGACTTGGTGTTCTCTATATCAGATATCCAGTTTGCATCACTGTACCCCTCTAGTACAGCTGGATATCTCAAATAGTGTAACCCAAAATTTAACGTGTATTTCAAGTATTGTAATACCCGATTCAATGCCTTCCAGTGATTATCACTCGGATTACGGGTGAACCTAGCCAACTTATTGACTGCGTAAGCAATATCAGGTCGGGTGCAGTTTGTTATATACATCAAACTACCGATCACCTGTGCATATCGCTCCTGGTATACAGGTGCACCAAGATTTTTATCAAGCTTTTGATTTGTATCCATTGGTGACGCTATCGGTGAACTGTCTAACATCTTGAACTTTCTCAAAACATCCTCGATGTAGTGAGACTGAGATAAGACCAGTCCGTCAGACGTCTTAGAGATTTTAATCCCTAGGATGACATCTGCGATACCCATATCCTTCATGTCGAAGCATTGTTTCAACATGTTCTTAGTCTCTGGGACTACCCTAGGACTGCTTCCTGTGATCAACATGTCGTCTACATACAGGCATATCATAACAAATGAGTCAGAGTTACCTTTCGTGTAAACACATTTATCATACTCATTAATGGCGAACCCCTTCGATAGTAGAGTACTATCAAATTTTTCGTGCCATTGCTTCGGGGCTTATTTCAGCCCGTACAGAGATTTGACAAGACGACAGACTTTCTTCTCTTGCCCTTGAACTACGTACCCCTCGGGTTGGTCCATATAAATTTCTTCTTCCAAATCACCTTTTAGGAAGGCTGTCTTAACATCCATCTGGTGTATCTCAAGGTCACGTAAAGCTGCGATCGCAATGAATACCCGTATAGATGTCATCCGAGATACCGGAGAGTAGGTATCAAAGTAGTCAAAGCCTTCTGTCTGCCGATAGCCCTTGACTACCAACCTGTCCTTGTACTTGTCTATAGACCCATCTGCCTTGTATTTCCGTCTGAGTATCCACTTACAACCCTACGATTTATTTCCCAGAGGAAGATCAACCAACTCCCAAGTATGGTTATGCAGAATGGAGCCTATTTCACTCTCAATAGCTTCTTTCCAGAGTGGTGCTTCTGGAGTTGACAACGCCTTTGCAATTGTCCTTGGTTCATCATTAACCATATAAGCTACAAAGTCAGGACCGAAGGATTTATCCTTCCTGGCCCTTTTACTTCGCCTTAGATCCATCTCTGGAGTCTCCAAGTTCTGAGAATCTGGAACACTAGATTCCGGATGTTCAGCCACCTCGAGATTCGCTAGATCTGAACCATCTAGATCCGGGCAGTCAAGGACTCCCGATTCTTGAGAGCTTTGTGCATAACTTCGTTTGCGAGAGGTTATGTCATTTTCCTTTCTAGGAAAGGTATCTTCAAAGAATAAAGCATTCCTTGATTCCATAATTGTACCCTGGTGGATATCTGGAATATATGACTTATGCACTAAGAAGCGATAAGTACTATTGTTATTTGCATATCCGACTTAGCGGTAAGGACGGCTTCTCCCCACATGTTTTGTGAAAGTCCGGAATTGATAAGCAAGGCATTCATCATTTCCTTTAATGTGCGGTTCTTACGTTCCGCCACACAGTTTGATTGAGGTGAGTATGGAGCCGTCGTTTGATGAATAATGCCTTCTTGGGCACAGTATTCCTCAAATGGCGCTACATATTCTCCCCCTCTATCGCTACGAATGGATTTAATCCGTAGGCTTAGTTGGTTCTCAACTTCTGCTTTGTAACGTCGGAACGCTTCAAAGGCTTCATCCTTACTTTTTAACAAGTAAAGGTAACAATACCTTATGCTATCGTCAATGAAAGTCACAAAGTACTTGTTCCCCCTCTAGTTTGTGCGAACTTCAAATCACATATATCTGTGTGAATAAGTTCTAGATGAGCGGTATTCCTTTCGACGGATCGAAAAGGAAGCTTGGTGAGTTTTGCCTCTACGCACACCTCACACTTATGTTGAGGGTTTACGTCGATAGACGGCAACAACTCCATCTTTACCAGCCTTTGAATAGACTTGTAGTTAACGTGTCCTAATCTATGATGCCATAAATTAGAAGACTCAAGCAAATAAGAAGAAGGTTCAACTTTATTTCCTTGACGCAATACAGACATGGCATTCACTTTGAAGAGGCCTTCACAAACGAAGCCTCTCCCCACAAATGTGCCATTTTTAGTGAGTACAAACTTATTGGAATCAAACACTAGCCTAAAACCAGCATTAACCAATAAAGGTCCAGAAACTAAATTTCTTCTAATTTCTGGGACGTGCATCACTTCCTTCAGAGTGAGTTCCTTGCCGGAAGTCATCTTCAGGACCACCTTTCCAACCCCCAGTACGTCCGAGGAAGCGTTGTTTCCCATGAACAGCTTCTTGTCGGTGACCGGTGAGTACGTGGAGAAGGCATCTTTGTTGGAACAGATATGTCTTGTTGCACCTGTGTCCACCCACCACTGCATCGGATTCTAAACCAAGTTGGCTTCTAGCACCACTGTCGAGAAATCCTCAATCATGTCATCCAAGAGCGTGTCCTTGACGACGTTTGCTTGCGCCTTGCCTTTCGACTTGGCTTTCTGTTGTTGCTCAGTCTTGAGCTTGCGGCATTCCTTGATCCTATGACCAGGTTTCCCACAGTGATGACAATTACCTCTGAACATCTCTGTTGCGGGGGATTTACCGTCTTTCTGGAACTTCCGTTTTTTGCTTGAGTTCCCTTTGGCCTCAGCCAGATTTGCCTTTGCCTCAGCAGTTTGTCTGCCCCTAGGTAAGGCCTTCTTGTTATCTTCCTGGATTTGCAGTTTGATAACAAGCTCTTCAAAGGTCATCTCCTTTGTCTTGAGTTTCAAGTAACTTATAAACTCATTCCATGAAGGAGGTAACTTTTCAATCAGCGATGCAACCAAAAACTGCTCGTTTGGTTTCAATCCTTCCAAATCCAGGTGATGTATCATCATTTGGAATTCCTGGACTTGGGACATCACTGTCTTGCTGTCCACCATTTGGAATTTTAGAAATTTCCCAACGATGAACTTCTTAGTACCCGTATCTTGTGCGTTGTACTTCTTTTGCAGTTTTTCCCACAGCTCTTTGGCAGTGCCAACGGTGTAATATACCGTGTAGAGAGGGTCTGCCAAGCAGTTCAGTATATAATTCTTGCATATGAAATCGCTATGATTCCATGCATCACGAACCATCTTCATGCCATTAATGACATGGATACCAAGGCCCCCTTCAGCCGTTTCATTAGGCAAAGAGTCCATTTCATCTCCAGCTTGTGGAGGATCTTCCGTAAGAAACCGGGCCATGCCCATAACTGTTAAGTAGAACAGCATCTTTTGTTGCCGTCTCTTAAATTCTGATCCTATGAATTTTTCAAGGCGATCATGGTAGTGTGAGGAAGAATGTGTAGCACCAGCAGTCGGGAAGACAGCGTTGTTACTGCCTTGAACAGTGGCAGCAGCAGCAGATGAAGGCGGCAGCACGCCTTGGCGATGGCAGGCGATAGCGGGAAGGCAAAGAACGACAGCGTTGCCTCGAGAGGCATCAGCAGTAGCAGCAACTTCGTTCATATTTCCAGCCATGTTAATGCAGTTACCGTAAGCAGATATTGTCTTAAGTTGTTGGGATACAAAGGATTGCAGGAAATGGAAATTACAAGTAACTGCAAAGTAATTCAAGAACTGAAAATTACAATAGAACAACAAAACTGAAATTACAATTTTATTGAAGAAGGAAGAAAACTGAAAACTGTTTTTGCTTAGTCGAGTGTGGCACTCTGTCCTTAAGACAATATTGCCCCGTATGTATCCTTTATATGTCCTGGACAATTCGTCTGCCAAGATAAAATAGCAATGGAATAATTGAGCAAAGGAAACTCAAAAGCTACCGTGAAGAATATTGAGTAACGAAATGATGCTTGGAAGTTGTAGGAAGAAACTGTTTTTTCTGCTTGTGTATTTTCGTGTATGTCAAGTGTTGCTCAACAATGGTGCAAGGAGTAATTCAGCCAAAATAAATGGCTGAATTGAGTGCTGGACGTTTCTGTTATGACTGCCCAAATTCTGACTTTCTGGAACCAAACTGTACATATTGAAACTTCAGGGACCAAACTGTACATCTGAAAGAATTCTGGTCCAAACTGTACATCTGAAACTTCTGGGATCAAAATGTACTTCTGGCAAAGTTCACTGGCCCAAAAAGATAATATCAGAAGACCCACAGCCCACAGCCCGTGAACCCGGAACAGGACGGGACGAGCGGGCGGCGGCGGCGGCGCGCGTGTGGGCTTTCCTCGAACCGAAGCACATCTAGGTCCTCCCTCCTTTAAACACATGGGATACCACTTGGGGTCCCAAACCCCAAACCAATTTTGAGTCTTATATACACAACAATTCTTTCTTCCTCTACCGATGAGGGAGAATTGATCACACACCACACTTTTCCATGCTTCAAACACCTTACTTCGTGAACCAATATCTCTTTCATTTCTCAATGAAATTTGACGATTCTTGGCCCTACGGTTATCTACGTACTTAGTAGATCATGCATGTGTGAAGAACCGGATTCTCCAATAAGCGTAACACTAGTATTTAAGCCATTAAAGTTGGTTGATCACAACTCCCGCCAAAGGCTAATTTCCAACAAATATACGGTTTGAGAGAGGATTTGGCATTAACAGACGTATCATATAATTGCATTGCATTATCATACTTCTCCTTATTTGAATATATGTATTGTTGAACCTACTTGGCTGATTGAGCTTAGTTGTCCTACCTAATTGCCCGATGACTTGATTTTTTGGCTATTTGACTTACTTAGAAATTAATTATTCTCTACCTTGTTAACTGATCGGTTCTGGTTAAGGTAAACCGCTAAATATAAAAAACTTTTCTTAAAAACTTCGTCACTATTTCTTTCGTTGTCGGTTTATGAGATATACTGAAGTCACATAATTTCTACTCATACTACACTTGATGCACTCTTTTGTAGTGTATAGTCTATCCCGAGTACGAGTTCACCTCGTGGAACACCTAGAATTCGATTCTAGCTACTCAGAGTTGTGGTGAGCCGCCTGACTGTTCCGCGGATCACTTTTTCCTCTATCTCCTGACAATGGATTTAGCATTTCCAGACTTGTATTTCGATTTCAGACTTATATCTATTTCTTAGAGGCTCTTGTAATTGTGATACGGATCTTGGGTAGTGTTGTTATTTCATATTTTTTTATTTATGAGATTTAATAATGGATATTTCCTTTGAGTCTTTATGGTTTAGTTTTGACTTGCCTAATGGTGGAATAGTTAGGCGCTATCACATCCTTTAATTTTGGGTCGTGACACTGTTATTCATTGCTATTACTATTATGTCTATCAATATTTTGGTGTGAATTCAGATTTAGTTTGACCCTAATATGAATATCAAATATCGGTAGAAAACCCAAAAAATATATATGCATAAGAAATCTAGAAAAAGCAGTTTAATCCGGCCTACAGTTTCCCAAAAATAAATTCACATGCAACGAAATAAAGTAAGGAATAGGCTAAAAAGAAAAGAAAAAAAGTAATAATATTTCCAACTATTCACATCTTTAATAAAGAAACATAAAATAAGCTTTCAAAGTATGAGATTATCTACTAAATGTCCACTGATAGACTTGCTAGTACGTTACTGTCCTTAATATTAAATATTTTCTAAATATTCATAGAAAAGGCATTTAGCATTTATAGGAAGGATAGGCGAACTTAGATTCTAAAGCAAGTCTCTTTTAGATCTTCCACAGCTTCCAATGTGAAACTATTGTGTTTTTCTAATCTTAAGTTTCTAGGCTACTACTTAATGAAATAGTTAATGAGTTAAGTTCCTAGTAATAATAGGATTATGTCCCAAAAAGTATTCATGTGCTTTTATTAGGTTTAAGAAGAATGTTAAAAACGAAATAGGATTAGAGCTTATTAAGGTATAAAAGTTCTTAAATATTTGAAGGATATTTTGGTCAACCAATATTTATATTCATGCTTTTATAATAACTAGTCTCTATGAATGTGCGTTACACGTTATTCCCTGTCAACCATCATAAATAATATTAGGTTAAGTTATTTGTAATCAATATATTTTTTAGGAGGTACAAAAATATCATTAGTTATAGTGTTTTTATTGTAGGTCCGTTTAGCCTATCATACTAATAGGCGTAGTATTGCTTTATAGTCCCCTGTAGTTTGATTTCTGTTAGTATGTGTCCTTTAGTGTATTTTTCCTATCTTATTTACCTGCGTTAGTTACTGCTCATTTTTATGAATGCACTATCATGACTTATTTGTTGTTGATACCAGCATTTTCATATTTCTTTAATTTTTTTATCTTTTATTCTTTGTTTGTGCTTATGCTCTGTCTTGAGCCGAGAGTCTCTCAGAAACAACCGCTCTACCTACCAAGGTAGAGGTAAGGTCTGCGTACATTCTACCCTCCCCAGACCCACGTTGTGGAATTCCACTGAATATGTTGTTGTACAAAAATATCATTAGTTCTTTAAAATAATGTCCCTGATATATGTTTATTATTCTTTTACCCATGTCGAAAAATTACGCCGCAAATATAATCCATATTACGAATTGAGTGACCACATTTTTTATTTATTGTCATTACAATCATAGTTATCTGTTAATATGAAACATTTTTTTTTTCAAGTGAAATCACTTAAAACATGAAAACATTGCTGATCAAAATTAAAATAAATTAAGTCAGGTTTTTCTAAAAATAATTAAAATTTTCATGAAAAATACGTTTGGTAACATGTTAACTCATCAAAGTACCACAAAAACTACATAGGCTCGATTATTTGCCTAAACCTATATGGACCTATATAAGCTATTCCAATTAGCAAACAAGGAAGATTTAGTTGGTAGGACTCCAAAAGTCTTTTTATAAGTGGTAGGGCCCCGTTTTCTTTTCATATATTTTTCGGTCTAAAAATTACTAGAGATGGCCAGTGGGCCGGGATCGGGTCAGTCGGGTCGGGACCGGCGGGATCGGGTTGGGACCGGCAGGATTCGTTGTCGTCCCGTCCCATTTCCGATCCCGTCAGAATAGAGTCGGGGCGGGATCGGGATAGGGAACGAATCGGTTTGTTTTTTTTTTGCACTTAATTTAAAAAATAACATATATATAAAAAAAAACTCAATAATTAAACAAGATAGTGTAATAAAAATATTCTAAGGTTGTTTTTGTGCCTCTTATATTATTTAATAGACATATGATTTTTTTTATAATACAAATACAAATGTCAAAATTGCAACTTTGCGGTGTTGTTCAAAAGTTGCAAATTACATAGTAAAATTGCAATTAAAAAAATTACATTTTGAAAAAAACCTGTTCTAGTTTCTTGATAATTTCATGTGTTTCTGCGATTGGAATTGGTATTTGTAGGTCAAATTGCTCCACATCGCTTCCACCACCTTCGGATAAGATTTTGTTGTAGTTTTCGTCTTCTTCTTCGTTGATCTCCGGTTGACCGCACCTTCTCCGCTCCGCTGGTATCCAATCTCTGAATAATACTACAATCTCCAAGCTGTCTCCGGCTAATGAGTGTCTGTGCTCTCCTATTTGATATATGCCGGCAAAAAAAGCGATTTCAGACCCCGTTGATGACGCTTGAATGTTCAAAACAACTCGGGCCATCATTGAAAGTGTCGGAAAGGTATTCTCATTCCTCCTCCAGTATTTCAGCAAGTCTTCACGTCCTTCTTCATTGAGAACTACTTGGTACGGTACAGAACCCTTCAAAACAAAAATATCAAACTCGTTAATTTGGTTAGTAGCGGTACGACCGCGCATTCTATTCTGAGGCTTTCAACACTAGCCGCAGAAACAACATGTCTTTTGTGAGGCTGTGTTGAAGAAGAAGAAGATGGTATGGAAGCCAGTAGGTTGCTAGCACTTTCTTGTTGGTAAAACCTATATATTTTTTTGCATTCGTCTTCTACGCTAGAAAACACTTCTTCTTTAGTTTGTTCAATAGGTGGTGGGTGATTTGGATTTTTGGGACTTGGAGGTGGTAGTACTGCTATACAATGGTAAATAATTTTAATAAGTGATTTAGTACCATCTATTTTAATAGTCGGATTTAATATAACATCAATAATATAAATAGTGGGAATAGGAATAAAATATTTTTAAATTTTGATAAATGTTTTTTAAATAGATGTCTTATAAGTTGGTTTATCCATATATTCATTAAGCAGTAAAAATATTAGAGCTATATAAAACAACATAGTTGAAATAGTAGGATAATATATATCGGAAAATTCTTTTGTTGCTTGAAAAAATTTCTCTAAAATTTTGGAAATTTTTCCCCAATCGCTATCTACAACCATATCAATTGGATTTTGATTATGCGAGTTAAAAAATAAAGTTATAGGTTTTCTATATTCATAAGCAACAAGTAGTTGCTCGTATAAAGAATTTCACCTAGTGGGTACTTCTTCTGAAATTCAGAAATTTTTCCCCAATCTCTATCTACAACCATATCAGCTGGATTTTGATTATGAGAGTTAAAAAATAAAGTTATAGGTTTTCTATATTCATAAGCAACAAGTAGTTGCTCGTATAAAGAATTCCACCTAGTGGGTACTTCTTCTGAAATTTTTCTATAAGGTAGTTGACAATCGTGGCAAGTTTTTTTATATTCTTTTCTTCGTTGTATTCTATTATTTTTAAAAGTAAAGTTTATAGAAAATTGTATTTTACTAAGAATCTCTTCAAAAAGTGATAGCCCATCCTTTACAACTAAGTTATATATATGGCACGCACATTTTATATGAAAATGATCTGCAAAAGATGGAGTTAAACTATTTTTAAAAATTGTAATAGCATAATTGTTAGAAGAAGCGTTATCTAATATAATAGTCATAATTTTATCAGTTACTCCGTAATAATCGCACACTTGATAAAAAAATTCTGCAATAAAAGTGCCAGTGTGCCTATCATCTATATATCTATACGCTAAGATACGTTTTTGCATAGACCATTTATAATCTATCCAATGACAGGTTACCGTTAAATAATCATGGTCGTTAGTACTATGGCCTATATCAGAAGTGATAGCCACTTTGCCATTAAAATGATATAATGAATAACGTAAATATTGTTGATATTCATGTGCAAATTTAAATACATCTCTCTTAACAATTGATCTAGGAAAACCGTTAAAAGCAGGATTATACATATCTCTAATATGATGAATAAAACTGGGAGATGAAGGAAATGAAAACGGCAAACCCTCCACATCAACTAATTTTGCTATTGCTTCCCTATATCTATGTTTATTGTAATTAGGGCCTACAAATCCCCCCGTCGTGGGATTAATTTGACCTTGTACTTGGTCCGGGACAGTATGTGAACTTTGTCCCGATGGAGCGGCCGTTTGCGTACCCGGTTTTGAAGCCTCGTATTGGGCATACCTACCTGGATGAGCCCTTGCTACGTGTCTCATTAAACCCCCTGTCCCACTGTGACCTTTTCCAATTTTAAATTTTAAAACATCTTTACAAATTTTACATCTAGCTACTTCCCTATCAAAAAATGTCCATGCATCTAATTTTAATGGTTGTTTTGCTGGACCTCGTCTCATACTATGGGGAATATGAGGCATTTCAGTTGAAGGTGCACTAGTGGATATGTTGTCATTTTACATTAGTGGGTGTATCATCTAGATCATCGTCTAAATTAAAGTCTTCTTGAGTTTCAGAAAATAGCTCCTCGTCTAAATCTAATGGTATTGTAGGAAAATGTTCAGTATCAACAAAATAATCATGTGTAGGAATAGAATTCTATCTAGAAATAGGATGATTAGAAGAAGTACCATTGCCTTTGTTGCCTCTACTAGAAGAAGCCCGACCCCTACCCGTAAGCATACGTTTAAATCATTCCATTATAAATTTATAATTATACTAATAAATAATTAAAGTAAATTAAATTAAGTGTGCTAAATAAAATAAACAGACAATAATAATTTAATGAAGGAACGAATGTACCAAACACCGACATAACGTCGACGCGTAATCGAGAGGTTGAAAATTGAAACTTTGCTCGATGGAAGATCCTCAAGCTAGTTGCCAACTTCACTCCCAAATGAATAAATAAAATTCAATAGTTAGTAGACAATGTAGACTTGTAGAGAGATAGATTGAGAGATTGGTTGGGGGAGGCCAAAAATAGACGTTGCACAACGGCCAAAATGTAAAATGGTCGTTGGTGCAACAGCTATTTGTGCAAATGGGAGTTTCGAGCGGGATCGGGACCGGCGGGATTGGGGTGGTCCGGGATGGGTCGGGACGAGTCCCGATATCGTAATTTTTTATTTTTTAAAAAAAAGTCGGGGTCGGGGCGGGACCGGGGCGGTGTCGGGGTGGGACAGGGGCGGTGTCGGGGTGGGACATGGGCGGTGTCGGGGCGGGATCGGGCTGACCCGACCCATTGGCTAGCCATAGAAATTACTAATGAGTTGATTAACAGATACACGGGGGCCTCTTTGTATTTTTAAAAATATCGTGGTTAAGTTTTAAACTAACAAAACAACTCTTTTTTTCTTTCCCTATTACTTGGTCATTCTTTTCCACTCCAATTCTAACTATCGTTGAACTTCCTCCTTTTTCCATGGCCCTAATTTTTCCTATTTTGATTTCATTCGAGTTCAAAATGATATATTTAATGTTTTATTTTGTGATGTCTGAGTTTACAGTAATGGCAAAGCCCTATTTTGTTGATTCCGATTTTACACTCATGGCGAAGTCCTAATTTATTTTTATCCTATTTTTTGTTGAGTTCTATTGTATTTTACATGTCTTATTTGTTGATTCTTTTGATTTTATAGTCATGGTGTAGACTAGAGGATAATCCGAATCACTCTGGAGAGTTGACTACATGCCGCCTTGCTCTAAAAAAAAGTTAAGAATAGAGGTTATTGACCTAGATCCCCATGTAGGAGAAGTTAAACCCCCAATGAAGAAACAATCAACATAGTTAATTAACATAGGAAGGAAACGACTAGAGAAGTTAAATAACAGACCAAAGAAACAACTGTCACAACCCCTTTCGGGAGTCATGATGGCACCTACAATGTCTCCACCGGTAAGCGAATCACTTCCCAATCCACCATACATAATATAAACTTAGAATAGAGAGAGGAGAAATAATACTAAACTGTCTTGCTATATATAAAGAAGTCATAAAACACTAAATATCTACTTGTTACATTTCCTAAATGATCTAGTCTAGTGAGTACAAAAGCTACTACATAGCGGAAAGAAAATATCTGAATATTGTCTCAACAATGAAAAATAAAGACAGGAGTAAGAAGGGAAAATCCAGGGCTGCTGAAAATAGTCAGTCTCACCATGAAATCTCAAGTCCACAACCTCATACATCTTCCACGAGGTCTGGCACTAGTAGACGATGTTGTATCTGCATCCAAAATGAATGTAGCAAGTGTAATATGAGTAAAGATTGTACCCCTGTAAGCATCATAGGCCTACAACGAAAGATAACATATAACAATTATAAAAATCAAGTATCCCTACCACAGACTTGTTAAATACATAAGTCATCTTCACATAACAGATATTTTTCAACAGGTAAACCATCTCCAATCATAGAAGTACTATCCAACACGTAATAACTTATCATGGAAATTCCAAGTAAGCACAAATCCCATGAATATGATGTATGTTAGTGAATGATATGCATGAATAAAGTGATACCTTTTATCAACCTGGTATACACATGCCACAGAACTTTTCCTCGAAGTCATGACCCATTGGGGACCCACAAAGTCCATATATCATTCACAACCAACTGGAATGATCCCTCGGTCTGGCTAGAGCATCAATCACAGTCTTATTTATCGAGCCATATCACTTTATATTATCTCGGTATCCAAATCATCTCATAACAGTGTTATTTACCTTCGTTTCCAAGTCTCATCGAACCAACAACATTCCACACCAACTTCATTTCAATATTAGGATAATATAAGTGTATGAATGCACGACAAATAAAACAAGTAATCATGAAGTATGAGATAAAATCACGCTCAAGAGATGAATAACACATGCCTCAAATTATCAATAACACATAATTTCACATATTAGTCTTGTTCATATTAGGGGCATAAAGTGATGAGTGATTTCAATCAACAATCAGAATTAAAATAAATCATGGCGTAAAATCCACATAACAGCAGTCAGGATCAACTTAAGTATGATCTCCCAAACAGTTCAACACCGGTAACCACCCAAGTGCTCATCACAATCACTAATATGGAACCCACATTACGCCCAATATCCCCTTAATATTTATATATATTATATGTATCTATCAGAGTTTAATAGAAAACATTGTAGCCTACCTCGAAGTCGAACAAGTTCCATGAACTAATCTCAAGCCAAGGCCTTGCCCTTGCAAAGTGCTTCCAAAGGTTCGTAGTCTATTGTCATAGATTTTAAGTTAACACAATATTCTAAATACATACAAAATGGTAAGACCCTTCAAAGAAACCGAATACCCGATCCCCAAAGCGACCCTGGGCCCACAAGGGTAAAATCATAACTCTAATGTCATAAAAGAATAATTGCAGTCTAATTAGTCATATCATTAAGTTTGAGGGTCAACTTATCCCAATTAGGTCTTTAATTGCCTTTAAAATCAAAACTCCAAAATTTAGGACAAACTCTAGAATTTCACCCAACAATCATGGAATTAAAGTAGCAATTCAAGCTTAGCAATATGTTATCCCATCATTAACAATCTCTAATATGAATTATCAAATCTTAAAGCCCAAAACTTGGCCTCCAGTTTCATTTATTTAATCCTCTTCACTTTAGAGTAAAACCTTAGGTTTTCTATCCCAAAAACATGTTACATAACCTAGATTTACGATGGAATCATAAATAGATTATGGAAATAGGATATAATTATTACCCCAAGAGTAGAATCAATGAACAACTTTGAATTTCTCATCAAACCGAGCTCAGAGTTATGAAAAGTGAGAGGTGAGAAATGAATTCAGACTTGGGGTCTGTTATTATTTCTAATACAGTGATCCCGCTCCTGCAAAATCTTCCTAGCAAGAGCGACCTTGCTTCTGCGGAATTATGACCGCAGAAGTGGCCCCACTTAAGGTACCGAAAATACGTTAGAAGCGGAGACAACACCTCGGAAACGACTCTCCTCTACTCACAAGGTTATGTAAATGCGGTCCTTCCCAAGTCTTTCAAGGCTTGCATTTGCGGACCAACTTCGGCAGAAGCGGCTCCATATGTGCAGCCAATATCCGCTGGTGTGATTGCCTCAAAACCAGCAGCAGTAGAAAAAGCACAAATCTTCCATCCAACACCCGAGACCTCATGGACACAAATGAAATATGCTATCCAAGTGTAAACGATGCTACAAACTTTCTTTGCGCACTCAGAATACTCATTCGACCAAGCTGAGGTACATTTTTCTATGATTTCACTCAAATTTGACAAATTAGCAAATAAGAACTCAAAACACATCTGAATGCCTCAGGAAGTGAATCAAAGACTCAACTAAGTCGTAAATGATATTTTGAATCTACCAGAAGCAATAAAACTCATAAATCGACCCATATACTTAAAAGTCAACCTTGGGTTAACTCTTTCCATTTTAGAAACTTCAAACTTAGATTTTTCTTCCGAAACCTATCTGACTTACCTTGAAAACCGTGCTACCCATCCTGCAAGTCACAAGCCCCGAAAAGAATCTATAGAAAGTGTAATTTGGTAAAGTAAGGGTGTTATGCCAAAAATGATCGGACAGATCATTACATCAACTACCAATTAAATAAATATTTGACATCTAATAGAGAGAAATAAAAAGGGAAAAACGTACCAGAATCAATAAAATGATGAGGGTATTTACTCCGCATATCTGCCTTAGTCTCCGAAGTAGCCTCCTCAATAGGACAATGCCTCCATTGCACCTTCACAGAAGCAATGTCCTTTGATCTCACCTTTCTAACCTGATTGTCTAAAATGGCCACATGTTCTTCTTCAAACTCTAGATTCTGATCAAATAACACTGAGTCCCATTGAATGATGTAGGACCCATCATCATGGTACTTCTTCAACATGGAAATATGAAATACCGGATGAACACCTGAAAGTCCTAGTGGCAAAGCCAACTCATACGCCACCTCACCAACTCTCCGTAAAATCTCAAATAGCCCGATATACCTCAGACTCAACTTCCCTTCGCAACACCTCATCCCTGATCTTACAAAATTTCACATTATCAAACTGTTGGGTCTTGATTTTATCCAAAAGAGACGACATCGCCTCAATACAAGCCAAAATCCTACCAGGTTTTGAAATATCCAGCCTCACAAAACTGTTGGCCAAGGACGGAACCTTTAATGCCAGGGACACTCATCAACAATCAAACGCGCCAGGCTCCCCATACTCATTGCCTTTCATCTCAAGGCATCCACCACCACATTGGCCTTGCCCGATGGTAAAAAATAGTCATGTAATAATCCTTGAGTAACTTCATCCATTTGTGCTACCTAGAATTCAAATCCCGCTAACTTAACACATGCTGAAGGTGCGGTGATTGGTGAATACCTCATAATGAACCCCATACAAATAATGCCTCCAAACCTTCAATGCAAAAACTACCGCTGCCAACTACAAATCATGAGTGAGGTAGTTCTTTTTATGCACCTTCAGCTGCCTCGATGCATATTCTATCACTCCGCCCTTCTACATCAATACATAATCCAAACCAATTCTCAAAGCATCACAATAAACTGTGAAATCTTTCCTCACCACAGGTAAGGCTAAAATTTGGGATGAGGTCAAAAGTGACTTGAGCTTTTGGAAGTTCTCCTCACACTCATCAGACTAATAAAAAGGTACATCTTTCTAATCCAACTGGGTCAAATAAAATGCAATAGATGATAAACACTTCATGAACCGACGATAACTCACAAGACCTACAAAACTCCTAATCTCAACCACTGAAGCAGTCCTAGACCAACCACATGTATGCCTCAATCTTCTTCAGATCCACCATGATACCCTCCTTCGACACTACATGCCACAGAAATACCATTGAAATGAGCCAAAACTCACATTTTGGAAACTTAGCATACAACTTCTTCTCATTCAACAAACTAAGAACCACCCTCAAATGCTTCTCGTTGTCCTCCTTACTCTTATAGTACACCAGAATATCATAAATAAAGACGATAACAAAAGAATCCAAATAAGGCTTGAAAATCCCATTCATGAAGTCTGCATGGGCATTAGTAAGCAATAATGACATCACCAAGAACTTATAGTGGCCATAACGAGTCTTGAAGGCTGTCTTCGGAATATCCTCCGCCCTAATTTTCAACTGATATTACCCAGACCTCAACTCAATCTTGGAGAATACTGAAGCACCCTAAAGTTGATCTAACAAATTATTAATGCGAGGGATTGGATACTTATTTCTGATGGTGACCTTGTTCAATTATCGATAGTCGATACACATCAACATGGTACCGTCATTCTTCTTCGCAAATAAGATAGGAGCACCACAAGGAGATACATTGGGTCGAATAATACCTTTCCTCAACAAATCTTATAACTGCTCATTTAACTCTCTCAACTTAGTTGGAGACATCCAGTACTATGGAATAGAAATAGAATGAGTACCCAGCTCCAAATCAATATAGAAATCAATGTCTCGCTCCAGCGGCATACCAGGCAAATACGTAGAAAAGACCTTAGAATACTCGCTCACTACTAGGACAGACTCAAGTGGAGGAGTATCTACACTATATCTCGAATATGCACCAGATACGCCAAACAACCCTTATCAACCAATTTCCTAGCCTAAAGGAAAGATATAATCCTCTTTAGAGCAAGGTTTGGAGTACCATTCCATTCTAACCTCAGGATATCGAAATAGCTCAAGTGACTGTCCAAGATCGCGTGATATGGTGACAACCAATCCATACCCAAAATGATGTCAAAATTTACCATATCCAAGATAACCAATCATACCCAAGTGGCATACCCCATGAACGTAACCACACTAGACTGATAGACTCGATCCACTATCACATTATCACTAATAAGGGTAAAAACAGGAAGAGGTAAGGTAAGTATATCACACAATATATCCAGACCCATAGAGAAATATATAGACACATAGGAGAATGTAGAACCCGAATCAAATAATACGAAGGTAGACCGATGATAGACTGAGATAATATTTTCTATGACTATATCATAATCCTATACCTCTAGTCTCCTTCGAAAAACATAGAAGTGGTCACGTCCACCCTCGAACTAAGTACCCCTATGACCATTGTCGCCTGTCTGTGCCCCATCTCTACTGGACTTATAACCACCTGTACTACCTGATGGCCACCTTTGCTCGACTACGAACCTCTTCTACCAGACTGTGCTAGAGTCTTGGGTATTTGAGCAGCAATCTCTCTGGAAATACACAAGTTCACCATAAGTATTTCTCGACATGGGCTGCTGAACTGACATAAAAGAACCTGAGTGCCCTCTACGGTCTAACAATCGGGAGTAAGAACTCCTGGAAGTCTACCTTGTGTTGTAACCACTCTTCCCAGAATAGCCACCAGCTAAAGTTTGAAGCGCGGACTAAATTAGGTAACTGGACTGAGACTGTTGGGGTCTACCATGCTGCCCCAACCTCTGGAAGAAGATCCACTATAGTGGCCAAATCTGTGATTCTTATATGCCCCACCGCTCTAGAGTCCACATCTCACTGAATCTACCATTCTGGCGTGATCCGACATAGTCTGAATGATGCCCATAAGCTACCAAATGAAGTGGGATAGTCAACCCCCTTACAAAACATCTAACCCTCTCAGCCTCAATAAGAAGTAATTGAGTTGCATAGCGAGACAAAGCATGAAATTGGGACTCATAATCAGCAATAGACATCCCTCCTTACTCCAACCTGGAGAACTCATCATTTTTGCTCACTCTGAAACTGAAGAGAGTATACTTCTCTAAGAAGACATGATAGAACTTGGTCTAAGAAAAATGAGGCGACTCAGCTGTCCGACACTTGATATAAGATCTCCACCATTATTTTGCATCACCAATGTCATGAACTCTTTTAGGAATCATGATGGCACCTACACTTTTTGTATCTATATGTGAACCACTCCTAATTCTCCATCACAAGATAAATAATAATGTGGAATAATAAATACTTAATAAATTTGTTTGATCATAATATAAGATGCAGAAATATAAGTTTGAGAATCATAAGTACAACCCTAAGAATCTTGTCAATAATACAAGAGTTGTAATATGAATACAAAGCCAAAATGAATGTAGCATAGTTTAAATATCTGAACATGTCTCTCGAATAAATAAAATACATGGAAGAGATAAGAGCATCCAAGGGTATGCCGGAAGGTAGCATCCTCACCCTGAATCACTCGAGACCACCGACTCAGACTCATCCACGTAGTCCGGAATTGGTGGAATTTAGTCAAATAAGGGTATTTAGCTAAAAATGACTGAATGTGTCATTGCATCAGATACCAATTAAACAAACATTTGTCCTCGAATAGAGAGAAATAAAAATGAGAAACATACCAAAAGTAGTAAAGAAGTGAGGGTACCGGCTTCTCATATTAGACTCCGTGTCCCAAGTCGCCTCCTCAATTGGATGATGTTTCTACTGCACCTTCATAGAAGCAATCTCTTTGGACCTCAACTTTCCCACCTACATGTCCATAATAGCCACAGGCTTCTCCTCAAACTCCAAATTCTGATCAAGCAATACGGAGTCCCACTGGATAATATAAGAATCATCATCATGGTACTTCTTCATCATAGAAATATGAAAAACCATATGGACACCTGAAAGACCTGGTGGAAAAGCCAACTCATATGCCACCTCACTAACCCTTTGAATAATCTCAAAAGTTCTGATATACCTCGGACTCAACTTTCCTCTCTTGCTGAATCTCATCATGCCCTTCATAGGCGAGACCTTCAATAGAACCATGTCACCAACCATAAACTCTATATCTCAGACCTTCTGGTCTGCATACTCCTTATGTCTACTCTTAGCTGCTAGGAGCTTATCCTAAATCACCTTCACCTTCTCTAAAGAATCTCTTAATAGATCGGTACCCCAAGGCCTCACCTCAAATGCACCAAACCACCAAATAGGAGAATGACAACTCCTACCATACAAAGCCTCAAGTGGCGCAATATCAATGTTGGAGTGATAACTGTTGTTGTACGCATGTTGACACCTAAATTTTACCCTTAAATAATTTTATTTAATTATTCAGAGTTTCTGAGTCACAGACATAGTGAAATATATTTTTCACAAAGCGAATATGATGTTACAAAATTATCTCGAGAGTGTTTTGTCATTTCATTTGATAAAATAGTACTTAGTATATATATTGTATATCATATCCTAATTTTACATAATTTTGATCAATAATTATGATTTTGAATTTTGACCGACAATTATAAATGTAATTATCTAAAAAAATTCTAAATTAAAGTATTAATGTTCCACCCCGTCAAATTCGGGAAATTGTTAATTAAATATGATAATGGAATTACATCTTAGTTTTAAGTTATGTTTTAATTAAAAGACGTTTGCATATTTCTAATTTCTTAAATCCTAATTAGTATCAAATTTGGGCTTAAAACAAAGATTAAAATTTAATTAGGTTATTTATGAAATTTTTTTGGTCATCTTTTAATTTAAAAAATGTCCACATTTACAAAATATTACCATTGTACTTAAATATTTGCAAAACATGATTGGGCCTCTTCCTATTTAATTTAAATCAGTCGAGCCCAGGGCAAAGAGTCCCAGAACCGACCCAACGTCGACATTACGATTAATGGATTTTGTCTGATTATGAATTCAAATCCTACGTTTTCATTGGTTGAGAACCCCATTAGAGGGAAATTTCCTCCCCAAAAATGAGTTCTCTCATACCAGATGGATTGTCTATGTTAGGGCTTGATGTTACCCTATAAATTAAGGCCCTTCTCCTACATTTTAACGGTCCAGAACTTGAATCTCAGGCTTTTATAATGTTGAGAGCCATTTTCAAGTTAAAATTTGATCAATTATAACTTAAGTTGGGATCCAGTCCTTTGGAGAAACAAAGAGTTAGAGTAATTGGTCTTTCAGTTATTAAAACCTCAATTTTTCCGTGTGTTTGAGAGTCGAAGAAGTCCCGGAGTGAAGATTCAAGATCCCACTCGACCTTTCGGTCGCCTCCACACAAGGTAAACACTTTCCCTTTTTAATTTCTTGTTTAAGTTACCTTATGTTTTCTGTATGATGTTTTTGTGTGCTAATTAAACTAGATTAGGCGATGTTTGAGCTTATTAGGTTAACTGCTAAGCATATATACTTGATTCATGTCCTTGTTTGTGCATTACTAAGTTTGTCTTGGTTTAAATTAGTTGTTTGAGCCTGTTAGGTTAATATTTAGCATGTTTTAAGTTAGATTTTATGTTGTTTGTGTTTATTAAACCATGTATTAGTAGGTTTATTTATTTAAGATCACTGTTAGTGTTTATTATTAAGGCTATTTGAGCTTAGATTAGGTGATATTTGTGTTTATTTAATCAATTATCAGAATGTCTAGTGTTATCATTATGACTATTAATCATGTTTAGTCAAGATAAGTAGTTGTTTGGCATGTTAGGATAATCCTAAGTACGTTTTAAAAGAAGTTTAGTTGTTGTTTGTTATTAGGGCATCTGTTAGCATGATTAGTTAAGCTAGATGCTTAATATGCTAATTTAAAGTTGGTTCTGTCCACATACCAGCGACTTAATTAACCTAATGCTTGATTTAAGATTTGCTTATCATGTGAGATATGTCTGTTTGGTCTTTGGTTGATTAGCATGTCAGTTCCAAGTTGTTTTCAACTATGTTGAGGTTGTTTAAGTCATATAAGGTCTAGAATATATTCGCTTAAGTTAGTATAAGTTCATCGACTATCTTGGAATGTTTAATACGTAGAAGACAAGACTGTTTGGCTAACATAATTACTTGATAGGGTTAATTATATGGAATTACAAGTTGTTTGATACTCCTGTTTAGGTAATACTAGTGAAAATGAACTCAACATGTTAGGTCACACTGTCATAAGAACTGTTAACATGTTAGGTCAAAACGTCGTACAAAAGCGTAAAAGATTAAGACAAACCTAAATGATATTGTTGTTTATCCTTTGTTATATGTATCAGATGTGTAGTATGTTGGTTTGAACTTCTGGAATGTGTATTTTTATTTGAGTTAATACAAATGATCTATGTGACACCCTACAGGTTTGCTTAGAAAGTTGCCTACCTGTCCCAACACATGTTTATGAAACCATACCATAAGGTATATGGATTTTATACCCAGTATACAGATCCCATATATCAAGGGTATACTGTCATGAACCTCTATATATCATCCATATTTGCCTTGCTAAAAGTATTTGTTGGGTCTGGTCCATCCTTGTCATTTTGTTTGCCTCTGTGCACTCTTATAATAACTTGGGCCTAGCCCATTTGTTGTGGATTGTTTGTTTGTTTACTTCATAAATTAATTAAATGATAATCCTAGATACTTTCTAACTTGGGCCTTTATTTTTACCTTTGCTTGTCTCTATTGCATTGCCACGAGATGGGCCCTTACTGGGTCCATCACTTTATTCAGACGAGTCCTCTACATGACAAACTTAGCCGATTGGGCTGAGGCCCAATCACACTTGTTTTGATCAAATAAAAGAGAAAGGGAAGCTAATATTTGCATGAAGATCCAACTATGGGTGAAAATAGCTAACTGGTAGGCTTCGTTAGGCCCACCAGCCTAAACTTTCTCTCATTTTCATTTCATGCATATATATATATTGGAACTTTTACGTATGGTTTAAATCTAGGATATGCAAATGATGCCTAGATCATTTTAATTTATATTGCCAATAAATGAATTTCAAGACACTGTTTTAAAACTGGAAAATCTAAAATGAGGGACTGTTTTTTAGCTAAATAAAAAGAGTTGTTTGGATATTAAAAGCTAGAAATGAGAAGTGGATTTTCATCGAAGTGCAAAACTGATTTTGAGTTTTATAAACATAACTTGGGCCTTGAGTTGAAAAACTGAAACGAGCTGATATTCAAAGGACCCATATATGGGCCTGAATGACTTGAAATTAAAATTGGGCTGAAATTGACACTTTCTTTAAAATTAGAACGTGGGCTGAGCCCAATTAGTTAATTAATTTTGACATTAAAACTATCTTGGACTTGAGTTTTGTGTAAGTGTTTTGGAATGTGGAATTTTATTTGACCTTAGGGATATAGCATGCAAAACGAAACAAAAACCATTTTTTGTATTTCTTCTCTTTCAAAACCAAACTTGTTATTTTAAATGAAACTATGCCATTTTTTAAACTTGAAAAGGATTGTAAAAAGATGCAAGTGCGAAAATAGTCAATGTAGTTGGACTAAATGTGGAGTTCTACTCAAATTCACATTTGAGTGTTCTTAGTTCGAAAATGAAATTGACTATACTACCTTGTGCATACTATTTTTGGAAGAAGTTTAACTCTTTATTTTAAAATAAAACCTTGAGTTTGAATAAATGAAAATGACAAGTTACTAAGCGGATTTTAAACACTAAGGCAATTTAAATTATTTTGAAGCATGCTATAGAGCCCGTAGGTCAACCATATTCTACGGATCCTTAATACCGAAGTGCTAACACCTTCCTCGGGGGATCAATAGAACCCTTACCTTAACTCTGGTTTAGATAGGATTTTTTCAATGAATTTGAATAAACCCTTTCACATTGATTTTTCTAATTTACCTATAAATTAGGTGGCGACTCTAAAACAATTATCCAAACTTAGATCACCATCCAAATTCTTAGTAGCTCTTTATGTGCTCACCCGCATAAAAAGTGAATTGTAACAGATGACGACTCTATTGGGGAATAACTTAGGTTCTAACCATAAGGGTTTCAATAAAACATGCTTTTTAAATGATCTAAATTGTTTATGTGTTTAAATACGACAATTATAACTAACATTCATGCATTCATCTTCCGTCAAATGTCATGCACACGCACTTGCATCTGTGCACAAATGTGATTATCTAGTTCACAGACACCCTCCAGTATAAATTGGTACGTGGTTCACCTTGGGTTTTCCACTCGAGTCCCTAAGTCATTTGCTAAACCACTCTAGTACAACTAGGATAGAGCGAAGCCAAATCCCTTTGAATTAGCACATACCAATTTAGATAGGTTCGGGTGTCTCAAACTTACTTGGACCTAATAGGTTGACTCCCTTGTGTCCTAATAGTCTCCGACCCGAAGGAACCGCATCCATCTACTGACTATGTGAAAGCATTTATGTACCTTATGTGATGAACCATTGTTCCTTGGGGGAGGGAAAACTAACCGTTTTTTATTTTGTAGATGGCTCCCAAATTGAAATTTGACATGGTCATTGAAGCACCTGAGATGTTGAAAATTTGGTGGACATGATTGAGTACTACACAACAAAAAGAAATAACGGACTGTCTAGGACACCTTTCCTCCCTTATGACTATGAAAGGCAACCCGACCTCCTAGAAGTCTGTACCGGGTACTAGAATAATGAAAGAATTATGTTTAGGTTCGGAGACTTCGAGATAACCCCGACCTTAGAGGAGATCCGAGACTAAATAGACAGTGTAGGAAATGGTATAAGGCGAAGAAAGAAACCTGACCACAACATTCTAGTACCCCATAAGACAACTCCCGGCGAGATTCTTAAGATGTTGTCCCTAGCTATAGCCAATTGGATATTTGGCCCGACTATAGCCTTTAGGGATTTCCACACCCGGTTTGGGTCTACCCAAGGTTATATAGAGCATTCCATAGAATTCCATTCATTTGTTGTTTGGGAAGCTACTCGGCCTATAGCCTTCGCCATATGCCTTTTAGAAACCATGGTATTTACCAAAGACCGTTACCATGCCATAAATACTCGGGTCATCTTTGTCGCCGATGCTATCTTCAATGGCATAACAACCAACAGGGAAACCAAATACTATGACCTAGTCCCAGTCATCCTAACTGACATTTACGTAGCATTAGATCAATGTTGAAACCTGCATAGGTACTTCCAAGGTTGTAACCTCTTAGTCCAATGGTGGATCATTAAATATCTCCACAAAACCAAGGTTCCATCATATCGAGACCCTGAGCGTAGAGAAGATGACCTTCTAGTCACTTATCCAAACTCCGGGACCCAATCCAAAGAAGGGTGAACTTTCTTTGGATGAACTTTCATCTTTTCTAGACTCCAAGCGGATAGTATTCAGTGGAGATTCCCCGACTTTATATCTGAGACCATATATGTGAGAGGCAGAAAATGCCCTTTCTTACCACTTGTGGGGATCCGGGGAATCCGACCATACACACCTCTTAGGGTCCTAAGACATTTTGCAAGGGAATAGCTAATCCCCCAAATATGGATTATGGGGGAATATGTGGTTGACTACGAGGACGACAAGATCAGAGGAGTTGTTGATATCATCCGAGAGTGGAATGGCCGAATCAGGTGGGATCCAGAGACTTTAGCCGATAACCCTCTTCTCCTGGGTCATGATAAAGACTAGTAGACTGGCTGAGAGCATACTTACAAAGTACCCTCACACCGGGGCCCAACCTCTACAAGTCCAGACAAGATCTAGATTCAAAGGTCGAGATTAATGCCCACCGCAATCAGAGACAAGCGGATGATTGAGATGTCAAATACTTGGAGAAGATATAGTATAACCGAACCATCATAGCCAGCTTAACCAAGGAAGTAGACTTCACTAACGAGTGTCTTGAGGACTTAAACGCTCGTATGAAGAGGCTATGGATGACGCTGGACAGATGACCCCCATAGAGAAGGGTCAGTGGGTTAGTTCATTTCTAGTATCGACTCATCTCAGGATCTAGTCCACCCTTTGAAAGTCCAAAAGAGCTCGGACTGACAGAGCTTCATCATCAGCCACTAGAGAGGACGTTTTATGATTTTACTTCTTTTTGATTTATACTTTGTAATCTTATCGGGTAAGATATTATTATTATTAATGAAATAATTATGGGGCAATGGTTTGATTAACATTTGGCACATTAGTGCTTCAAACAACTAGAAATCCTTAGAGTAATGAGGAATAGGAACACAAATATTATAACTGTTTATTTGCTTCTGTGATATAAACTGCTTATGTGTTTTCATGTGTTCCGTCTAAAACTCTTGATTGGTCCCACATTCTGTACACCAACCCAAAATAAAAACAAAAGAAAATACCAAAGTTGACTAAATTTACCTCCTCTTAAAGGTTGATTTGCTACCAATGGAAACTCCATACAGCCAAAGTTCCACCTCACCAGTCATCGACCTGGTTAGAGACGAAGTGACCGATGAGTCTTTTCGAGCCAAAATTTGCAAGACAAAACGAAGGATGTTGACTACAAGACCGACTTGGAAAATCCCATAATGAGAGAGGTTGATGAGATTTTGGAATTCATGGAGAAATTGACCGAAAGGTCTCCCGAAGGAAAACCCCAATACCAAAACCCCCCTAAAGAGGTCAAGACTATGGTGGACGACTATGTCCCTCTGATGCGCCTACCAGAGAATGACCCAATACAATATGGGGAGACAAGTGGGGTACCCGAAGGAGTCACCCTGGTCATCAATGAAGATGCTAATCACTACGGGATGCCACAAGGGCTTCTCCATATGTCTTCTCCAATATGGTGGGTGATTGCCCTCAAAGCTCATGATTCTTACTTCAGAGTCGCACTAAGGGAAGTGAGAAATATCTAGGTCTTCCATGGGATAAAAGCTTCCAAACTAGCACATACTAGCTCCCATGTCCTCCTGACTTGTGCACCTTTGTTTGCTCATAAAATGTGTTTGTACCACAGAAACCAGCCTAGCCATGACACGAATGCATGTGTGGCATTCAAGAGAAGAGTCGTTAGACTGATTGACGAGAAAGTCATTCACAACTTGTGGGGACCTCACTCCCTACTAGTCTATGACCCATTATGCCTGGTGAAGGAATCACCATGGACACACAACTTTGGCGTTATGACATCACTGCCTTCGAAGATTCGTACATCGACATCTTTTCACTCTTGTGTCGCACCGGCAAGGTTCGTCCACTCAAGAACACCTAGAAACTCTTCACAAGCACTTCGAGGACAATGATATTCTTGTACCATTCAGGGGCTCCCGGACACGACATCGAGAAGTGTGAATCCTTCAAGTTTGAGCTAGAGCATTTGGTTAACACTGGCTACCAGATCTAGCCTATGATACAAGGCTGCTTTTAGAAAAGCCTCCGGGAAATGTGTTGTTGTAAGAAAGATGACCCGCTATGGCTTCGAAGAGAAGTCATCTTTTGGCTAGTTTAGACATCCTATTTTCTAGCTTTCAATCAAATGTTATCCCCCTCCTATTTTTTGTAAATAAAACCACGTCTGACATGATGTCCCAATGAGGGATACACGGAAAGCTCATATCGGGCTTGGTTAGGGAAAAATTATGATTCAGGTAAAAGAAATTAGGATATAATTTCTATGTAACTCAAACTATGGCAGGGCCTGATTTCCCGAGGAGGGATACGTAGGCAGTCTATATAAGACTCGGCCCCTATATTATATAAATTATAATATCCCCTATTATAGGATAGTTTCTAGCTCAGCAATGACGTGGTGACAAATCAATCACGAACTTCCAAACCAAAAATTGGTCAAAATGACCAAAATACCCCCAGAATGGAAAAAACAATCAAGGGTTTAGATCGAATACATGAATCTATGTGCTTTTTTTGCAACTTATGTGTGATATCTTTTATTATGATTTCTAATTAACGTACTAACATCATCTGCTTTTGAGTTGTTTTTCTTCTTATAGAAAAGGGTTGATCCGTCGTGAAACAATGACATACTTCACTAGATCTAAAGCCGCGGTAGCATCCCTAAATCAAGACAACCAAGCCAACATGACTAGTACTCCTAAGGATACTCGCAATAAGAGTTCTATGATTAAGGGCATAGTCCCTCAAGATCTCCATAATACCTCGCACTCCGAGGACATAATCACTTTGTTGTTCAAACAAGTCACCGACCTTCAAGAGCAGGTCGCAAAGAATGAAGTGCTTAACGCTGCCCAAGAAGCAGTTGTTGCGGATGCAATAAGGCCTCCACCACCCTTTCCATCCCTAAACTCGCATGTACCCAAACACTTTCCAAATGCCCCTACTGGGGTCTCTTATCAAACACCACCTCCACTAAATGCCATCCACATAGCTGGCACCTCTCAATCAATGCCTACTTTTCAGGCGCCTCCAACTTTCACCGGCCCTAGCATCCATTAAAACACTACTACCCATGCAACTCCTAAAACTACGGGCACTCCCAAAAGTCACCCCGCGCACCCTATTATATCCTTCCACAGCGCAATCACTCTCATTGACTCATCGCCAGAATTAGACCACTACGAGGAGATGAATAAGGTCTGGAAGGCTGAGCTTAATCGAATAGATAAAGAAATGGAACAGAAGATGATGGATCTATTTGAGAAAGCTGTCAAAGGCTCCTACAAAGTAATGAGACTGAGATATGATGATCTATGTATGCATCCCAACTTGGATTTGCCGAAAGGCTTCAAGGTGCCTATGTTTGAACCCTTCAATGGCATGGGAAACCCCAAAGCCCATGTAAAAGCTTACTATGACCAACTGGTCGACGCCAAAGAAAATGAGAAAATGTTAATAAGGCTCTTTAGACGAAGCCTCACAGGTGAAGCATCTGAATGGTTCATAGCGCAAGACATTGGTCACTGGGACTTGTGGGAAGAAATAGGGAAAGCCTTCATGAATCAATTCCACTTAAAAAACATACCTGACTTCTACTCATTAGAGAAAATTTGCCAAAAATTGACAGAAACTCTCCGTGAGTATGCGAGTAGGATAAGGGATGAGGCCGCCCGAGTACATCCTCCAATGAGTGAAGAAGAACTAGTTTTGACATTCATCCAATATCAGGATATGGATTCCTATGATAGAATGTTGGTCGTGACCAGGAGGTCATTCACAGATTTAGTCAAGATGGGAGAGACTATAGAAGATAATCTCAAAATAGGAAAAATCATCAACATCGCAAACAAAGTTGGTGCATCAAGATCTGCTGGAGCTGCCAAGAAGAAGAAAGAGGACGTGACAAATGTCTCTCACACCCCGAGCCTGAGGAGTCATAAAAGAAAAGGATCACAATCATCCTTCGATGTATATCAATCTCCTCCTCCAAGTATCTACATACCATCATCATCGCCTTACAACCATGTGCCAGTATATTACGCACAATTGAGCTACCAAGCACCACATTTCAATTACCAAGCTCCATCTCCAAATTACCATATTCTCGCGCCCATAAATCAAGCACCCCAAAATTAGAAAAATCATCGCAACCAGCCGCCTCTGTCCACATACAATTTGCCATTTCCGGATTTTGAGAAGAAGCCTGCTTGGGAATTTACACCACTTCTAGAAACGTGAACCAGTCTATTTGCCAAGCTAAGCACCACCAGTCTTATCAAAGCCATGCAGCCAAAGGTTGTCAATATAGAGAGTCATTTTTACCAACTCGATGAAATGAGTGCTTACCATTTTGGCAGAATTGGACATTCCACCGAAGATTTCATCAATTTGAAGCACCAGTTGCAAAATATGATTGACAAGCGAGAACTCATTCAAGAGGTCGTAGCGTCGAATGTGAATACAAATCCTCTTCCAAATCATGGTGTCAATCACATACATATGATAGAAATAAAAGAGGATTAGGTGGCGTGCCAATTATTGGCCCCATAGAGCATTGAAAGTCTAGAGCGCACAGTCGCCTCTCTCACGCTGCAAGAGCGTTCCAAGTTCAAGTTGTTGGTCCCAGCTCCAAAGAAACTATTCATAATCCAAGTTCCTCAACTGGTCATCCCGACTCTTAAAATGGAATTCGCAGTCGTGACCCAAGGTATGAAAAGATCATTGGAGACGCTATGATCCCGAAGAATCAACGCAAGAAACGTCCTGCAAAGAAACCAATCAAAGAAGGCCCATCACTGATGGGGAAGCTAAAGACTTTTGGCGCCTGATGCAACAAGGATTAGTCTATTATTGAAAATCTACATAAAACGTTGGCCAGAATTTTGGTGATGTCACTACTCTTGAGCTCTACACAGCATCGACTAGCCCTAATAAAAGCACTAGATGAAGTCCACGTCCCGACAGGGACAAGTAGTGAAACATTAGCTGACATAGTGGGCCACGTCGTTAGGGCACATCGAATTTCCTTCTCCAATGATGAATTTCCAAAAGAAATAACGACTCATAATACGGATCTTCACATCATAATCAAGTGTCGAGACAATGTTATTTCCAGAGTACTCATGGATAGTGGGGCTGAACTCAATATATGCCATGTATAAACACTGAAGCAGTTAGGATACGACATCGGAAAAGTATTCCAGAGTCGTACTAACGTAAGAGCTTTTAACGGGGCACAACGTGACCCCACTGATGAAGTGGACCTCAACATACTAATGGGGCCAGCCGAATTCGTCAAAGAATTCCAAGTCATAGTCATCAATACCAATTACAATCTCTTATTAGGGAGACCATGGATACACATAGCCAGAGCTATGCCATCATCTCTACATCAATCAATGATGTTTATCTAGGAAGATCACGAGGTCGTGATCCATGGAGCAGGAAGTATCCACAACTATCCTAATAACTATGTACTTGTAATTAAAGAGGTCCCGATAGACACTGACTTCCATGTGGTAGAACTGGTGGGATTTGACCACCGAGGGGACGATGAAGTCATTCCAATATCGTCGGCCTATAAAATGGTCGCCGACACTATGCTCTAGAATAGGTTTAAACCTAGCAAGGTCATGGGAAGAGATGTTCAAGGCATTAGGGAACCAATATGCATCCCGGGAAATGAGTATCACTTTGGCCTTGGGTATATACCAAGCTCCATAGAATCCTCTAATGCTGATCAGAAGAAGAGAGGTCCTCTAGAGATGAGAAAGCCTTTCCCCGGGTTACACCAAACATTCTTGAGTCGCGTGCCTATGCACAATGGTGGGGACACTAAAGATAGTTTTGGGATGATATTCCAAGAAGAGGAATATGCCATAATATTAGAGGAATGCTTTGAAGAACCCACAATCTGTGATGCTGACCCAAATGAGCAGCTATCTAACTGGACCTCTACCTTACTTTTCGCTCCTCGATATAGAGAGAATTTTAAATTAGCATTTAAAATTTGGTAAAATCGGCTTGAGGCTAGAGCCTTCACCATTTATGTATTTAACTGTCCAAGTGTTGTTCAAAAATAAAAATGACACGATGATTGATTCGAGTCAGGACCACAGTTTGTACGTTTGTCAAAATTCAATAAAAAGCCTCAGTTTATGCAAAAACAATCTTTATTTATTTATGTATGTAACATGTTTTACACACTAGCGATGCTTTGCCTTGTTTTTCAGTTATAACATTAAAACAACTCATAATGTAATGACATGTCGTGAGACGAGCGACATAGAGTATGAAGAATATGATGAAGATATAGCGCTACCAGATGACCTCATAGACAAGGTAGATCAGTACGAGAATAGGCAGACGTCTAATTTGGATAAGACCGAAGCAATCGACCTCGGAGATGGGGAAACAGTCAAGGAAATAAGGATAAGTGCACATTTGGACTCACCTAGAAAAGAAGAACTGATAAATCTGTTAAGAGAATACGTCGACGTATTCGCATGGTCATACACGGATATTCCTGGGTTAAGCACAGACATTATAGCCCACAAGATACCTATTAACGAGGGATTCGCCATGGTTAAACAGAAGATTCAGCCTGACCTCAACAAAAGAATCAAGGATGAGGCCGAGAAATAGATAAAGTCAGGGGTCGTACGGGTGACCACCTACCCCACATGGTTGGCCAACATTATTCTAGTACCGAAAAAAGATGAAAAAATAAGAATATGTGAGGACTATAGAGATTGCAACAGAGCTAGTCCCAATGATAATCTCCCACTTCCAAACATTCACATATTTATCAATAACTGAGCAAAGCATAAATTACAGTCATTTGTGGATCGTTTTTCCAGTTATCATCAGATTCTAATGAGCAAAGAAGATGCTAAAAACAGCATTCATCACTCTGTGGGGAGTATATCATTATCGTGTAATGTCGTTCGGTCTCAAGAACGTCAGTGCCACCTATATGAGAGAAATGACTGCCATACTCATGACATCATAATCAAGTCGCGAGAAGGCTCCGACCACATCATACATTTGCGAAACTTCTTCGATAGGCTTCACACGTTCAATTTTAAATTGAATTCGACTAAATGCGCATTTGGAGTGCCTGCCGGAAAATTGCTAGGGTTCATAGTCGTCCACAGGGGCATCGACCTAGATCCTACAAAAATTATACCTAGTCAAGAGCGTCCACCGCCGGTAACCAAGAAGGATGTAATGAGTTTCCTAGGTAGGTTGAATTACATCGAGAGCTTCATAGTGCAATCTATAGTGATCGTGGAACCCATCCTTAAACTACTGAAAAAGGATGCATCCACCAAATGGACAGATGAGTGTTAGAAAGACGTAGACACCATCAAGAGATACCTTTCTAATCCACCAGTTTTGGTTCCTCCAAGGACAACTGTTGTTGTACTTGTCAGTATCAGATAATGCATTTGGATGCATGTTGGCTTAGCACGACGAAACATGAAAGAAAGAATGAGTCATTTACTACCTTAAGAAAAAAGTTCATCGCCTATGAGTCAAAATATACTATGATATAAAAGACATGTTGTGCACTGACACAGATAGCGCAGAAGCTGAGGTATTACATGTCGATGTACACTACTCACTTGATATCTAAGATGGATACCTTGAAGTACATCTTCCACCAACCCATGCCTATACGGAAACTAGCCAACTGGAAAATGTTATTGAGTGAGTTCGACATCAAATACATAGCCCAGAAAGCCATCAAGGGGCACGAATTAGCTGATTTGCTATTAGGAAATCCAGTGAACGAAGAGCTCGCGTCGTTATGGATGTATTTCCCTGACGATGAGATAATGGCAATCGAGGAAGAAACAGTCGAGGTATATTCAAGATGGAAAATGTTCTTCGTCGGTGCAGTCAACTACAAAGGTTTTGGAATCAGAGTTGTTTTAGTTTCAGGAATGGGTCAACATTACCCGATGGCAGCCAAACTCAAATTCTAATGAACAAACAACATGGAGAGTACGAATCTTGCATCTTAAGTATTTGTGTGGCCATTGACATGGACATACATGAACTTCTAGTAATCGAAGACTCAGATTTTCTAATTCACCAGGTTCGGGGAGAATGAGCCACCAAAAATGAAAAGATCTTACAATATGTCAACCTGCCACAAAGATTGTGCAACAGATTTAAAAAGATCAAAATTTGGCATACACCAAGGGCTCAGAATGAATTTTCCAATGTTCTTGAAACTATAGCATCCACGATCCAGCACCCGAAAAGCAGTCACATCGACCCAATAAAAATCAGCTTTAGGGATGAACACGCATACTATTCCCATATAGAAGAGGAACCCGACGGCAAACCATAGTATATCGATATAAGCACATATATGGAAATAAGAGAGTACCCCGAGAACTCCACAACCAATCAGAAAAAGACCATCAGAAGAATGGCCAATGGCTTCTTCCTGAACAAGGGAGTATTCTATAGGAGGACGCCCGACATAGGGCTATCAGATGTGTCGACGCTGCTGAGGCCACAAAGCTACTAGAAGAGGTACACGCCAGAACTTGCGAACCTCACATGAACGGGTTCGTCATATCCAAGAAGATTTTAAGGGTAGGCTACTACTGGATGACAATGGAAACTGATTCTAGCTGATTCGTGCAAAGATACCATCAATATCAGATTCACAAAGATTTGATCAAGGTCCCTCTGAATGAACTTAATGTCATGAGCTCACCATGACCATTTTTAACTTGGGGCATGGACGTCATTGGGCCCATAAATCCAGCAGCCTCCAATAACGAACTATGCTAGGACCTGATTCCCAAACAAAAAGAGGGGATATGTAGGCATCCATTATGGACTCGGTCGCAATATTACCCAAATCTATTATTTCATGTAATATAAACTACGCGAGGATGTGATTCCCAAATAGGGATATGTGGGTGCTCTATTAAGCGTGGTCGCATTGTTACAAAAATCAACTATATATCCTGAACTATGTTTTGACCTGATACCCAAAATAGGATACGTAGGCGCTCTTCGAGCTAAGTCGTACAAAATAAAACATTCAAATAAACCCCTAGAAAACCTTAGAGATATCGAGAAATCGTTCAAAGGATCAACCGTTCAAAGAATCACCTCAATCTTAAAAATTCCACCATGCTGAAAGGATCAACCGTTCAAAGCTCATAAACTGGGTAGAGTTTTTTAGGGGAACTCAACATTTCCTTCAAATGCATATCGTTCCAAGAGTCAACTGATCCAAAATATGCAACTAGGGAAAATTTTTCAAGAAGGCTAAAAAATTTCATCTGGGTCAAGATGAGGAACAAGAGCAGAGCACCGAAGATGTTAAGAAAATCTCACTCAAGCGAATAATCTCATGATATGAGTTGACAATATTTTTATATATAAAATGTTTTAGAGATATTCTTATTTCAAAAAAAAAATTCAAACATTTCTAGTCCTAAAATTTTCTCTCACTATACCGTAGTTGATAAAAGTTCGAGACTAGTGAATAGAGAAACAACACATTGGGAGTCGACACCACAGATCGACCGCTTAGGAAACTAACGAATATTTCTGTAATTGCAGATCACCAGAATGTTGTCAAAAGGACGATGGTTTTTCCTACTAACGTGTTTGCTCATGACTGAAATAGGTACAACAAAAATCACTCCGACACCATAAAAACCACTACCAGGCCTCGAGAGCCACCAAACAAATAAAAGACATGATGCCTGAAAATACTGTAAGAGGCGTGAGGTAAAAATACAACCTAAACTTGAGAGTCAAGAGTCGAATGATGTAATTCCAGCCGAAAGGTCATGATATTCATTCCATAGAGTCAAGAGATGTAATTCCAGTGAAGGGGTTACGGTCTTCACTCCAGTTACATGATGTAATGCCAGCCGAAAGGTTATGGTCTTCATTCCATAGAGTCGGGTGATGTAATTCCAGCAAAGAGATTGTAATTTTCACTCTAGTTAAATAATGTAAGGCCATTTAAAGGTCCTGGTCTTTAATCCATAGAGTCGGGTGATATAATTCCAGCGAAGGAGTTACGGTTTTCACTCCAGTTGAATGATGTAATGCCAGCCGAAAGGTTGTGGTCTTCATTCTATATAGTCAGGTGATGTAAAACTAGTGAATGGGGTCAGGTCTTAACTCGAGTTAAATGATATAATGTCAGTCGAAAGGTCATGGTCTTCATTCTATAGAGTCAAGCGATGTAATTCCACTTAAGGGGATTCTATCTTCACTCCAGTTGAATGATGTATTGCCAGTCGAAATGTCATGGTCTGCATTCTATAGAGTCATGTGATGTAATTTCAGCGGGGGCTGCGATCTTCACTCTAGTTGAATGATGCAATTCCAGCCAAAAGGTCGTGGTCTTCATTCCATAGAGTCATATGATATAGTTCCAGTGAAGAGACTGTGATCTTCACTCTAGTTGAATGATTTCCAGCCAAAAGATCATGGACTTCATTCTATAGAGTCAGGTGACGTAATTCTAGCAAAGGTGTTGCAGTCTTTACTCCAGTTGAATCATGTAATGCCGGCCAAAAGCTTGCAATTTTGATTCAAAAGTCTAAGTGATGTAATTCCAGCCAAAAGGCTGCAGTCTTCACTCAAAGCGTCAGAATGATGTAATTTCGGCCAAAATACTACAGTCTCCATTCAAAAGTCTAAGTGATGTAATTGCAGCCAAAAGGCTGGAGTCTTCACTCCAAGCGTAATAATGATGTAATTCCGGCCGAAAGGCTGCAGTCTTTATTCCATGCATCAAAATGATGCAAATCCAATTAAAAGGCTGCAGTCTTCATTCAAAAGCCCGAGTGATGTAATTCTGGATGAAAGGATGCAGTCTTCACTCTAAGTGTCATGTGGTGTAATCCCGGTCCTAAAGCCACAGTCTTTACCCCAAAGTCTGAACGATGTATTTCTAGTCAAAGGCTGCAGTATTTATTCCCGAAGAAACAAACTATATCACAGGGTATCATACTAGCAAGTCCATTGAGCCAGACGGTGTCACAGGTGGCATCCGCTCAAATAAATACTCCCCATCAAATCAACAGGAGCTAAACAGTGCCGGAGGGGGTGCCTGCTCAAAAGAAATCATCCATAGGGGTATAATAAACAAAGTCGCGCAGGTATGAAAAAATATAAAAAATTATAATCAACATGCATGTCTCAGCATATGGAAACAGGTCAAAGTTACCGGAGGTGGAAAGCAGAAAGACCAAATTCAGATACATGCGGAGCAAACGTGGAACATGTTCTTGGGCAGTCGGTCACAAATAAATGTTGATAAGAGTCATTCTCTCTGCATATGAGATTGGACATCACTCCGTACCCACCTCGCTCGTAAATCATGAAGGTTTTTATTTTTAAAACTCATAATCGATTGGGCATATACCGGAAGGGTCAAGGGATTCCCACATAAGGGACACCCTTTTCGGACCATTGAGTCAAACTACAAGTGACCTAATCCCCAACAACTGGGGATATGTAGGCCACTCAATCTCCGAGGATCGGTGACATTCCAACCAAGTCATTCTGGAATTTTTCGATCTGATATTTTTCATTTTATCAACTTTTTAGTAGTTTAATTGAACTGAACTACAAGTGGTTTGAATTCTCATGCAACTTGAGATATGTAAGTAACCCATAAACCAGGGTCTGACCACAATTTGCAAGAATTTTTTTTTTCATAAAGATGAGAAGTGATTTTCTATTAGTCGGCTAAAAACTAGGTCAATCAAATTTCGCCGCTCGGGGATGGTCTAGCCATCCCCGAACAATGAAGGGCAGTTGTTGACACTTAATTTTTACCCTCCAATAATTTTATTTAATTTTTCAAAGTTCCCGAGTCATAGACGGGGTAAAATATATTTTTTCACAAAGTGAATATGATGTTACAAAGTTATATCGGGAGTATTTTATCATTTCATTTGACAAAATATCACTTGGTATATATATTGTATATCATATCCTAATTTTACATAATTTTAATCATTAATTATGATTTTGGGTTTTTTGACCGACAATTATAAATGTAATTTTCTCAAAAGAATTTTCAAAATTAAAGAATTAATGTCCCACCCGTCAAATTCGGGAAATTGTTAATTAAATATGATAATGGAATTACATCTTAGTTTTAAGTTATGTATTAATTTAAAAAGAAGTTTGCATATTTCTAATTTCCTAAATCCTAAGTAGTATCAAAGTTAGGCTTAAAACGAAGCTTAAAATTTAATTATGCTATTTATAAAATTGTTTTTTTCATCTTTTAATTTAAAAAATAACCACATTTGCAAAACGTGACCATTGCTACTTAATGCTTTGAAAAACTCGATTGGGCCTCTTCCTATGTAATTTAAATCAACTGAGCCCAGGCCAAAGAGACCCAGACCCGGCCCAACATCGACATTAAGCGACTAAAGCCCTTGGCGTTTTCTCCTTTCATGCGTTAAGGGTCAAGAGGAACCCTAGCCGCATTTTGCCTTTCTCTGTCAAAGCTTACTAAAAAAGGTGAAGCAATGCGTACCCATTCTTTGCAGAGGCCATATGTGGTAAGAGCATTAATGGCTCTTTCCATATAGCACCAGGAGTCCACCTTAACCCCACCCCCAATGAAGGTGAGGCCGCCCCTCTATTTGCTCTTTTGCTTTTCTACTATGATTAATGGGTTTTGTCTGATTACGAATTCAAATCCTACGTTTTCATTGGTTGAGAACCCCATTGGAGGGAAATTCGCCCCCCCCCAAAAGGGATTTCTCCCACATCGGATGGATTGTCTCTGTTCGGGTTTGATGTTCCCCTATAAATTAAGGCTCTTCTCCTATATTTTAACGGTCCAGAACTTGAATCTTAGGCTTTTATAATGTTAAGAGTCATTTTTGAGTTAAAATTTGATCAATTATTACTTAAGTTAGGATCCAGCCCTTTGGCAGAACTCAGAGTTAGAGTAATTGTTCTTTCAATTATTAAAACCTCTATTTTTTGTGTATTTACGAGTCCACGGGGTCCCCGTAGAGAAGATTCAAGCTCCCACTCGACCATTCGGCTGCCTCCACACAAGGTAAACACTTTTCCTTTTAAATTTCTTGTTTAAGTTACATTATATAATTTGTATGATGTTTTTTCTTATGTTGATTAAACTAGATTAGGCAATTTTTGAGCTTATTAGGATAACTGCTAAGCCTATATAGGTTATTCATGTCATTGTTTATGCAATACTAGATTAGTGTTAAGCATGTCTTGGTTTAAATTAGTTGTTTGAGCCTATTAGGTTAATATTTGACATGTTTTAAATTAGATTATATGTTGTTTGTGTTCACTAAACCATGGATTAGTAGGTTTATTTTGTTAAAATCATTGTTAGTGTTGATTATTAAGGTTTTTTGAGCTTTTTAGATCAGTTGTTGATCATGTTTAGTTAGATTAGGTTCTATTTGTGTCTATTAAATAAATTATCAGCATGTATAGTGTTATCATTATGTCTATTAATCATGTTTAGTCAAGATAAGTAGTTGTTTGGTATGTTAGAATAATCCTAAGGTACCACATTACATCCTCAGATAGATGGTCAGGCAGATCGCTCTATTTAGACACATGAGATAGCATGTCAGTATCAAGATGGCACAGTTTGAAGCCTGGTACGGGCGAAGGTATAGATCACCTATTGGTTGATATGAAGTTGGAAAATTAGAATTGCTAGGGCTAGACTTGGTCCATCAGGATATGCAAAAAATTAAGTTGATTTAGGGGTGTTGAAAATGGCTAAGAGTCGCCAAAAGTCCTACTGGTATGTGCGGCGCAAAGATTCAGAGTTTCATGTTAACGATGGAGAGTTTCTTGAAAGTTTTTTCCTATGAAAGGTTTCAAGCGATTTGAGAAGAAAGGGACACCTAGCCCCAATTATAATCATACCATACATGACCTACAAAGGATCAGTCCAGCGACATACGAGTTAAAATTACCACCAGAGCTAGTCATCGTACACTCAGAGTCATGTTATAACATTCACGTTTCTAGTATTCATACCGCATATTATAACATTCATGTCAGCTCAGTACTCAAATATTCATGTCAGTAAAGTACTAAGTTATTCATGTCAGTAAAGTACTAAGTTATTGATATCAGTTCAGTAATTAGATATTCATGTAAGTTCAGTATTCAGTTAATCAAGTATCCAGTCAGTTCAGTACTCATATGTTCGTGCAAGTTCAGTATTTAGTTAGTTCAGTATCCAGTCAGTTTAGTACTCATTCAGTTCAGAATTCATTAAGTCAGTATTTATTCAGTCTAGTAATTTACAGTTTTGTAAACATTCAGTCTAAAATTCACGCAACCATATCCTTAAGGCGTTCAAGATTGACCAAGAGAACTATGACCTATAATTCTCCCATCATTCGAGGACGAATGATCTCAAGGGAGAGATATTGTAACACCTAGCACCTTCAAACTAAGCCATGTTTATGATTCAGGGATTTATAAAATCAATACAGGGAGTTTAAGTTGAAAAAAATAGTTTTAGTTATGCAAATACAAATTGATGCCCGGATTGTACAGACCGTAGAATTTTTTACGGCCCGTCGAATTGATCCATCAATTCTGTTTTTGGAATTGATGGAATAAAGTGAGATGTACGGACCGTATAAAAACATATAGCATGTCGAATCCATCCATCTCAAAACCTTAGGTTTCAAAACTCTATGGAATTTTGCAAAAAAATAGTACAGTCTGATTAGACAGACCATCAAAATTGTGACATACCGTCAATTTGCACCCAATTCAAGATATTAAAGCCCAAGATTTGAGATTCTTCTTCAAAGTTCAGATTTTCAATACAAGTATTGGAGAAATTAAGATATGTAGAGCTTCTATCCACATGTGAGAATGTTCATGTTCTTCCCCACGCCACGTTTTCCATGAAATCCCATAACTTAGGGTTTTACTCCAATTTTATGATAGCCCTAAATTACATGTATCATGATATACCATGTTGTATTATTAATTCATTATTGTGTTCCTGATATTCCATTATGGTTATTAGGAATTCATGCATACTCCATGAATGCCCATAACCTCGAATTCCATGGGTTCTAGAATTACAAGTCATGGACCATTACTATTAGATTTCATGAACTTATATATGTATGTTTTCATGAATTTACATAAGTTATATGTTATAATAGTTCACATGATAAATTATGATTTCAACCCATGTTTTACGAGTTGCTTTCATGAAATCATGAGCTTATAAGCCACTATTTTTAAATACATATTTTGGGAGTTGCATAGTTCATCGAGAAGGCTCAAATAGCCTCAACCTATGTATGCCACCGTAGGATAAGGGTCGCTCCGCTAGATGACAATACCTTCAGATTACATATTAGATACTTTCATGCCATGTTATATCTCATACCCCGGCAAGGTATGAGATTGCTCTACTGGTCGACCAGGTACCAGAATCCACAGACTCACGCGGTGATTCATGTTATCAGTAATGCTACTACTCTCCCCACAGATATAAAAATATACGGATCAACAGTTACACAGATATATAAATATTCATACTTACAGACATACAACTTTATAGATGTTTACACATGTTTTATGTGCATGCTCATGTTTCTGTTTCATGTCCTATTATATCATGTGCCTGTTTATTACTTCAGTTGATTTACATATGTAATAATTCAAATGTACTAATGTCCCTTTGCATGGGGCATGTACTTCACGGTGCAGGTACTGAGTTTTAGGGAGACAAATCTGCTCGGTAGGATTACTTCAGTAACAACTGTTTGGTGAGCCAAATCTCATTCGAGGTGTCAGTTTAGTTATTTTATGATTGTGCATTATTAGTAGAGGTATACTAGGGGCTTATCCTGGTAAATAGTTCTACAGGCAAACTCATGTTCAGAGGTTTCATAGATTAGTTTAGTATGTCATGTCAGCATTGATTTTCAGACTTATTATATTTTTAGATTATTTTCGCTATGATTATTTTAGACTACAAATACAATATTATATTTTACATATTTTAAATCATTATTATAGCATATTTTTATGCCCATGTTGATTGAGCAAGTCATGTATTTTCTCAATCATATGCAGTTAGGCACTGAGTGTCGTGTTTTGCCCAGGCTATAATTCTGGGCATTACAAAGCTTGGTATCAGAGCCTAGGTTCAAGTGTCTTAGGGAGTCTATGAAACTGTGTCCAGTTGAGTTTCCTTTCTATGTATGTGTCGGCCGCGAATATAAATGGTTAACTAGTAAGACATTTAGGATCATCTCACTTCTTTCATACTCTAGATTGTGCAATTAGAGTTGTGCCTTCAGGAATTTTTCTAACTCGTTCCATGAAGCTTAGAATAATAAGTAGCATTCTCTTCCTACTGAATTGTGTACGTTTCGAATGCGCAAGCGACGAACAAGGAGTTAAAGGTCCAACTGAGGATGATTGCCCGTAGATGTACAATGGTGAAGTACTTACTAGTATCGAATGAGACTTGAGGTGATATTGAAAGTGGAATAAAGTGTATGTCACCCGAGAAGGGGTGTTGTATAATGAATTTGGAAATTGAATATTAACAATGTAATTGAAAAAGGAGAATGAGAGATTGCAGGAAGAGAATGACAGAGAAATTAACAAAGGAACTAAGTCTGCAGGAAATGTAAATCATGGAGGATCTATGGGAGGTGGAGGCAGATAGTTTTCTATAAGAGGTCATCAGGACCCACTCCATCTGCAGCCAGTGCACCAGTCTCGAGGTTTAAATATGATCAGAAAGGTCAGTTCATCAAAAAACAGAGTTTCAGAGCATTAGGCTCTCAACCATAGGCCAGTATGGGCCACATAGATTTTTAGAATCCTATGTACAACAAGTGTGATAAGAGGCACCAAGGGGTGTATTGTTCAGGCATGGATGTGTGTTATGGGTGTAGCAAGTAGGGTCACTATCTAAAGGAACATGGTACCAGAGGTAATGTGACTCAATCCATAAATTTAGTAGCCCTCATAACTCTCAGACCCAAAGCAGGCGTAACGAAGCTAAGTCTGGTAATACAAGCCGATGTTAGAACCGCTCATATGCTTCAGCAGGTTGTTAGTACTAAGAGGAATCCCTAGATATCACCATAATATGAAGATGATAACTATAACGTAAGACCCCACGGGGCAACATGTTATGATATTAGCCACAACAGGCATAAATTCATTATTATGATTTTCAGCAGAAATGTGATTAAGGACAAATTACCTATGATTCTAAAGTGGTATGGATTTCAGAAGAAATATTTATTTTTCACTCGACCCATGCATATGAATAAGAGGAGATAGTGTAGGACATGAGAACCACGAGCAGACGAAGTTAAATTTTGAGGCATAGTTTAAGTTGTTTAAGTTTAGTCAGATTAGAGCCAGAGAGTACGACGTTAGTAAGTTACTATAAGAAGTAGAGATTATTATCAAATAGGAAGATATGACAGTTCTTTTAGCTTATGTGAGTAAGTGTTTACCCCATATGTGTATAGTCTGGTGTAAATTTATAAGTGTATAGAAAGTCTGGGGATAGGTTTTTTTAATAGTTCATTTAAGAGGGACGAAAAGATAGTCTACAACCTTATAATAGGGACAAATGATGAGGGAAAGTTAGAAATAACTTAGGTTATTCATAGAAAAATAGGAGAACATGAGGCAAGCAGGTGGTTACTTGAAGAATAGTAAGTATATCTTGAGCAAATTTAGTGACTTAGCAATTTCAGCAAAGCTAGTAGAGGTATGATAAATTTCTTTAGTCAGGATAACACTAGTGAAGTGGGCAACAAATTGAATACAATCCGAATGTGTGTTAGAGTGTAAAGAGGTTTAAGTTAAGTTTGAGACATAGAAATTAGTGAAAGAAGAAATCATCTAAGAAGTAATAGAGAAAGCTACAGAAGAATAGTCTTTAAGAGTCGTCAGAAAAGGGTTTTCCTATAATTGACAGTATGAACAAAGTTAAATCATTAAGACAGAGTATGCCAGTTATCAATACATTAATTTCCCGTTTATTTAAGTGACTCAATTTTTTTTCTAGAAATGAAGATTGCTCAGAAGTTAGTCTAAAGATGAGTTCTCGGTAATTCAAGGTACAAAGAATTATAGAAGATAAAAGGAAGTTAACTTGATCTCAACAGAGGAGAAAAATATGTAAGTATAAGACCTTAGCTTTTGGTCTAAGGGGGAGATATGTAAATCATCATTAAGTCCAGTTGGACATTTGAAACCTAAAGAGTTAGCAGGAGATATAAACAAACCCGGTTCAGTAATGTGAGAAAAATGATATAGTCGTCATAAGGAGGAAAGAAACGCAAAGCAAGTAGGATGATTATCGATCGACTTGTGTCTAGGTCAGTTGTTATGGATTAAGCGATCATAAATCATCCCAGTAAGTGTCACAAGAGTTGTGGCATTGCACGAGACTCTAATCTTTAGGGTGCTTGGCAAAGACTTAGCGCGCAACAACATTATGAGTATTTTGGAAATTATCTCAGAAAAAAATAAAGTATAGGGAGTTTAGCTCATGTTGAGACAGAAAATAGAATCATGGATAGAGAAGTTCATCATTTAGAAAACCTAAAAGTTCAACTTTTAGATTTCGAAGATGGTAGAGTTGTTGTACAGAGCCAAATCCTCCTTAGTAGCTTAGAAAAAGAGGTAAACAGTTTCATGATCCCTATTAATTGCAGCTAAAGGAAGGGATTAACAAGCATAAACACATCGCTTTCGAACAAGGGGGGATGATGGTACACTAAGGTATTAAGGAAAATATATGTGTCCCATATCTAGATAGACGCAAAGAGAGGATTATGGCAGAGGCGCACAGATTCAGATATCCTACCTACCCAAGCTCCATGAAAATGTATCATGATATTGAGAAGATTTATTGGTGGAATGACATAAAAAAGAATGTAACAGCTTATGTGACTAAGTGCACATAGTGTCAACAAGTGAAAGTCAAGCATCAGAATCCCGGTGGTTTAGCATAGAATACGGATATTCTTGAGTGGAGATGATAAATATGGACTTTATAACATAGTTATATCACTCATTTTGAAATCATAATTCGATTAGGGTGATCATAGAGAGACTTACTAAGTTGTCACACTTTTGCCAGTAAGGACCACCGACTTAGTAGAATATTACTCCAAGTTGTGTATTTAAATAAATAAATTGTCAGGTTACATGGGACTCCAATGTCCATCATATCAGGTCATCATGCTCAGTTCTACAACAAAGTCTTGGAAATCCTTTCAGGAGGGATTGGGCATAAGGGTGAATCTATGGTACCGCATTTCATCCTCAGATAGATGGTCAAGCAGAGCGCGCTATATAGATATTTGAGATAGCATGTCAGTATCAAGATGGCACCGTTTGAAGCCTGGTACGGGTGAAGGTATAGATCACTTGTTGGTTGATATGAAGTTGGCAAAACAGAATTGCTAGGGCCAGACTTGGTCCATCAGGCTATGCAGAAAGTTAAGTTGATTTAGTTGAAAATGGCTAAGAGTCGCCAAAAGTCATACTCATATGTGTGGCTCAAAGATTCAGAGTTTCATGTTAACGATGGAGAGTTTCTTGAAATATTTTTCCTATGAAAGGTTTCAAGTGATTTGAGAAGAAAGGGAAACCTAGCCCCAATTATAATCAGACCACACAGAACCCTACGAAGGATCAGTCCAGCGACATACGAGTTAAAATTACCACCAGAGCTAGTCATCGTACACTCAGTGTCATGTTATAACATTCACATTTTTAGTATTCAGACCTCATATTATAATATTCATGTCAGCTCAGTACTCAAATACTCATGCCTGTAAAGTACGAAGATATTAATATCAGTTCAGTAATTAAATATTCATGTAAGTTCAGTATTCAGTTAATCAAGTATCCAGTCAGTTCAGTACTCATATGTTCGTGCAAGTTCATTATTTAGTTAGTTTAGTATCCAGTTAGTTCAGTACTCATTCAGTTCAGTATTCATTTAGTCTAGTAATTTACAGTTCAGTAAACATTCAGTCCAGAATTTATGCAACCATATCCTTAAGGCGTGCAAGATCGATCGAGAGAACTATGACCCATCATTCGAGGAAGAATGATCTCAAGGAGGAGAAATTGTACCACCTCGTACCTTCAAACTAAGCCATTTTATGATTCAGTGGTTTAGAAAACTAAAATGGGGAGATTAAGTTGAAAAAACAGTTCCAGTTCTACAGATACAAATTGACGCCCGAATTGTACATATCGTAGAATTTTTAATGGTCCATCTAATTGAACCGTCAATTCTATTTTTGGAATTGATGAAATAAAGTGAGATGTACTGACTCTATAAAAAGTTACGGCTTGTCGATTCCAACCATCTCAAAACCTTATCTTTCACAACTCTCTAGAATTTTGTAAAAAATAATATGGTCCGATTATACAGACCATCAAAATAGTGATAGATTGTAAATTTGAACCGTCAAAATATTGACGGACCGTCAAATTATTCCGACAACAAATAATATAAATACGTAGCTTAGTTTTAGAAATCAGTTTTTCATATTCTTAAACCCCTAGAACGAAGATCCTCTCTTCCCAATCTTCCCCTACATAAATGTAAGCCTTTTTCATGAAATTCTAAGTGATTCTAACATCATCATCATCCTGAATTCTAAGTAGAATCTATTGTTCTTAACCTAAGGTTTTCAAGAAAACTCAATTCAAGAGATTAGATTCTTCTTCAATGTTCAGATTTTCAATACAAGTATTGGAGCGATTAAGGTATGTAGAGCTTCTATCCACGTGTGGGAATGTCCATGTTCTTCCCTACGCCACGCTTTTCATGAAATCCCATAATTTAGGGTTTTACTCCAATTTCATAATAGCCCTAAATTACATGTATCATGATATACCATGTTGTATTATTAATTCATTATTGTGTTCCTAACGTTCCATTATGGCTATTATAAATCCGTGCGTACTTCATCAATGCCCATAACCTCAAATTCCATGAGTTCTAGAATTACAAGTCATGGACCATTACTATTAGATTTCATGAACTTATATATGTATGTTTTCATGAATTTACACAAGTTATATATTATATTAGTTTACATGATAAATTTTGATTTCAAACCATGCTTTACAAGTTGCTTTCATGAAACCATGGGCTTACAAGAAACTATTTTTAAATACATATTTTGGGAGTTGCATAGTTCACCGAGAAGGCTCAAATAGCCTGAAACTATGTATGCCACCATAGGATAAGGGTCGTTGCGCCAGAGAACGATATCTTAAGATTGCAGATTGGATACTTTCATGCCATGTTTTGTCTCATACCCCGATAAGGTATGGGATTGTTTTGTTGGTCGGGCCAGGTACCAGACTCCAGGTACCCATGTGGTGATTCCTGTTGTCGGTTATGCTACTTATCTCCCCATAGATATACATATATACTGATCTACAGTTACATAGATATACATATATTTAGACTTACAGACATACAACTTTATAGATGTTTACACATGTTTATACTCATGTCAGATCATGTTCATGCTCATGTTTCAGTTTTAGTTTCATGTCCAACTATATCAAGTGCTTGATTATTCCTTCAGTTGCTTTACATACGGTACAATTCAAATGTACTAACGTACATTTATATGGGGATTGCACGTCACGGTGTAGGTGTTGAGTTTCAGGAAGATGGATCTGCTCAATAGGATTGCTTCAATATCAGCTGTTTAGTGATCCCCATCTCATTCGAGGTGTCTGTTTAGTTATTTTATGATTATGCATTATTAGTAGAGGTATACCATAGCCTTTTCCTGGTAAATAATTTTACAGTCAGACTCATGTTCAGAGGTTTCATAGACTAGTTTAGTATGTCATGTCAGCATTGATATTCAGACTTATTATATTTTCATATTATTTCCGCTAAGATTATTTTAGACTACAAGTATAATTTATGTTTTAAATCATTATTATTGCATGTTTTGATGCCCATGTTGATTCAGCAAGCCATGTTGTTTTCTCGATCACATGCAGTTATGCACCGAGTGTCGTGTTTCGCCCAGACCATGATTCAGGGCATTATAAAACTAACCCCCGATCCACGGTGCCAAAATCCAAACATTATTATTTGAATAGGATAAATACATACTAAGTAGTCATATCCTTAAGTAGGTTGGAAAACTATCCCCAATTGCAATATTTAGCCAAAACCCCCAATTCTAAACCTTAAAATTTCTCCCAAATTGAAAAGGATATCCATTAACAAATTACATCTACAAAATGACCAACTACCATTAAACAATGCTTATTTTTATTACAATATCAAGACAATCTAAATCATATTACACCCTCAAATCAAAGCTTCATCCGCTCTTATTCTAGCATGAAACTTAAAACTCATTTTCTCCAATTTATAATTTATACCAAGATTAAAGACCTTAAAATATGAAATATAATCATCAAGGGTGAAGAATTTGACCTCTAAGGAAGAACTTCGCCACAACCTTCAAGAAATCCCCCTTAGGCAGCTCTATTACCAAGATATGATATTTTGGGAAAAGTGGATCATTTTTGGGCATTTAAGAAACTGACTGAAATAGTGATCCCGCACTGGCAAGCATCGATCCCACAGTGGCAGCCTCGCCGCAATGGAGAAAGTCCACTGAGGCAGAAATACTAAACTTCCCGCATGGGCATTGGTGCGAGAGAATCATCATAGAGCCACTATCACCTCTATGAGGAAATCTCCGCAGGGGCGGAACCTCACGATATCACAGGGCCCACATCTGTGAGCCAACCTCCACATAGGTGGTCACGCAGGAGCAACCAACTGACCGCTGGTGCAGCACACCAGGACCAGCAACTTGGGAAACTACTCAATCTTCGACCAAACACCTGAACCACTCCCGTGAGCCCCAGACACAAACCAAATATGCTACCCCAAGGTAAAAAATGCTACAAACTCGCTCGCGCCCTCGGATTATCATATAACCAAGCTAAGACATACTTTTTTAAAGAATCGTCCAATAAAATCAATTATCACAATTTCACAAATAATTCACAAAGTAAATTTGATTGCCTCGAAAAGTGAACCAATGACTCGACTAAATCATAATTGACCCTCTGGAACTAACGGAAGCGACGAAACCTGAAAATGAACCCATATACTGAAAGTCAACTTTGAATCAAACTAATCAACTCTAAGATTCTTATTTTGGGTTATTCTTCCAAAACTCGCATAAATGAACCTCGGGATCCATGTCACCCATCCGTGTGCATCAAAAACCCCACATACAGTCTACGGGAAGGGTAATTTAGTCAAATAAGGGTCTTTAGCTAAAAATGATGGGACGGGTCATTACAACCAATCAGCTAAAGAGCAACATAATCCATTCCATTCCATTCGACTCTACAATACCCAAAGTATGAAGCCCCTTATGTCAACTCACTATGAACTTATATGCATCCTCCTTAGGTGTACCATACAAATATAAGGCTTTATGTTGAAGAACTATTCCCAAGTCTTCAGCTCCTCACAGGTCATAATTGCTATAGTAACTAGCCGAGGACCAAACTCCAGCTTTAGGATCTCATCAATGCGGGGTGTCATAGTAGCTGCAAGATACAACTCTGGTGTACGAAACTGGTCTGGAGTCTGACCTACCACTCGATTTTGCGACCCAATTGAACTAACTGGGAGAACACACGCATGGGCCAACTCATTGAGCATGCTCAAAATACGGACCATAGTACGGGTGTGGTCATAACATCTGGCTAAATGTGGGATGGTCGCTCGGGGGATAAAGATCTAGTACAACCGTGGTTGATCCCTCGTGCTCTTCCCTTCACCGGTAACTGCTCGAGGTCTACCTCTACCCCATCATCTATCTCTACCACAACCGTGCACCACAGTGGTTGGCGTTGGTGCCTCATCCCTAGCCATATGAGCAAGAGTCCTCACTATCGATTTGAGAATGGGAAAACAAGGTTAGATACCAATTTGATCAAACTAGCACGAAATGAATGAAAGAAGTGAAGTTTTCTAAATGTCCCATAGCCTCTAAAAGATAAATACAAATGTCTCCGTATCAATCCACAAGACTACTAAATATTGCTCTTGTACTCGTGCGACCGGTAACTTAAAGCTCTGATACAAACATTGTCATGACCCCTTTCGGAAGTCGTGGTTGCACCTACTCTATCCCCACCAGTAGACGAACCACTTCCCAACTCAACATACATAATATAAACTTAGAACAGAGGTAGGAGAAATAATACTAAACTATCTTGCTATATATAAAGAAGTCATAAAATATTGAATATCTACTTATTACATTTACCAAATGATCTGGTCTAGTCAATACAAAAGCTACTACATAACTAAAAGAAAATGTCTAAATACTGTCTCAACAATGGAAAATAAAGACAAGAGTAAGAAGGTAGAATCCATGGCTGCTGAGGATAAGCAGTCTCACCCTAAAATCTCAAGTCCACAGCCTCGGATATCAGCCACGAGGTCTGGCACAAGTAGACTGCATTGTATCTGCATTAAAAAAATGCAGCAAGTGTAGTATGAGTACACATTGTACCCCATAAGTATCATAGGCCGACAACGACGGATAGCATGTAACAGATATAAAATCAAGTTGACACACAATTATCCCTACCACACAGACTTGTTAAACACATAGGTCATCTTCACATAACAGATATTACTCAACACGTAAACCATCTCCAATCATAGAAATACTATCCAACACGTAATCACCTTATCATGGAAATTCAAGTAAGAAGAAATCTCATGAATACGATGTATGTTAATGAATGATATGCATGAATACAGTGGTACCTTTCATCAACCTGGTATACACATGCCACCGGACTTCACCTAGAAGCCATGACCCATGGGGGAATCACGAAGTCCATATACCACTCACAACCAATCGGAATGATCCCTTGACTAGGGAATCAATTACACTCATTTATCGATCCATATCACTTTACATCATCTCGGTATCCAAATCATCGAATAACAGTTTCATTTACCTTCTTTTCTAAGTCTCATCAGACCAACAACATTCCATACCAACTTCATTTCAATATTAGGATAATATGAATGTATGAATGCAATGGTAAATAAAGAAATTAATCATGAAGTATGAGATGAAATCACATTCAAGAGATGAATAACACGTCTTAAAATTATCAATAACACATAATTTCACATATCAGTCTTGTTCATATCAGGGGCATAAAGTGATGAGTGATTTCAATCAACAGTCACAATTAGAATCAATCATGGCGACAAGCCCACATAACAGCAGTCGAGATCAACCTAAGTATGATCCTCCAAACAGTTCAACACTGGTACCAACCCAAGTGCTCATCACAATCACTAAGGTGGAACCCCCATCACACCCAATACCCCTCAAATATTATATATACTACATGTATCTATCAGAGTATAATAGAGAAAATTATAGCCTACCGTGAAGCCAAACATGTGCCATGAAATAATCTCAAGCCAAGGTCTTGCCCTTGTGAAGTGCCTCCGAACTTTCGTAGTTTGTTATCATTGATTTTGTGTTAACACAATATTCTAAATACATACAAAAAGGTAAGACCCTTCAAAGAAACTGAATACCCGACCACCAAAGCAACATCGGGCCTACAAGGATAAAATTATAACTTCAATATAATAAAAGCATAATCGCGATCTAATTAGTCATATCCTTAAGTTAAGGGTTAACTAATCCAATTAGGTCTTCAATTGCCTTTAAATCAAAACTCCTAATTTTAGGACAACCCTAGAATTTCACCCAACAATCATGGAATTAAAATAGCAATTCAAGCTTAGCAATAGGTTATCCCATCATTAACAATCCCTAATCTAAATTATCAAACCTTAAAGCCCAAAACTGGCCTCTAATTTCATTTATTTAGTCATCTTAACTTTAGACATAAACCCTATGTTTTCTATCCCAAAACATGATACATAACCTAGATTTATTGACGGAATCATAAATAGATTATGGAAACATGATAGAATTTTTACCCCAAGAATAGAATCAATGAACAACCTTGAATTCCTCCCCAAACTGAGCTTAGAGTTATGAAAACTGAGAGGTGAGAAATGAATTCGGACTTGGGGTCTTTTATTATTTCTAATACAGTGATCCCGCTCTTGCGAAATCTTCCTCGTAAGAGAGGCCTTGCTTCTGCGAAAACTGCAAAAGCGGCCCCACTTAAGGTACCAAATATGCTTAGAAGCAGAGAAGACACCGCAGAAGCGGCTCGCATATGCTGACCAATTTTCGCAGAAGCGGCTACACAGGTGCTGCCAATATCCACTTGTGCGATTACACCAGAACCAGTAGCAAAAGCACAAATCTTCCATCCAACACTCGAAACTCACCTAAGACCTCCCGGACACAAACCAAATATGCTATCCAAGTGTAAATTATGCTAAAAACATGCTCGCGCACTCGGAATACTCATTCGACCAAGCTAAGGTACACTTTTCTATGATTTCACTCAAATTTCACAAATTAGCAAATAAGGACTCAAAACACATCTGCATGCCTTGGGAAGTGAACCAAAGACTCAACTAAGTCATTAACGAAATTCCAAACCCAGCGAAAGAGACGAAACTCATAAACGGACATGTATACTCAAAAGTCAACCTTGGGTCAACTCCATTCATTTTAAAAACTTCAAACTTAGGTTTTTCTTACGAAATCTATCTAACTCACCTTGGAAACTGTGCTACACATTCCCCCAAGTCACAAACCTCGAAAAGAGTCTATAAAAGGGGTAATTTTGTCAAGTAAGGGTATTAAGCCAAAAATGGCCAAACGAATCATTACAACAACCAAATAAGCTAATCAATAGATGAAAGGAACAACAACAATAGTTAAATAATAGACAAAATGAATAACCATATGAGTTAATTAATTGACCAAATGAAGAAGAGGCAGAGTCCCTAACTCTTGATGATTATCTCAAGGAGATTGACGCATTTGAATTTGAAAAAGAAGAAGCCAATTGTAGTGCTGGAGAAGAGGAATCTGGCGAATGCGATGCACCGAAAGATAATGAGGACAATAGTGATCACATATCTCTTTCTCAAAATTCTAAGTCAATCGACAAAGAAAAGCTGGAAAGGCTCATATTGAACTCAAGGCTTTTATAAGGCATTGATTTCCCAACCAAGATCACAGTAAGGTTTTATATAAAGTTGTGTTTTGACTTTAAATTTCAATTGCAAAAGCAAACTTCTAAAAATATTTCATAGAACTTATTTTGTCTACTTCTTGGAATTTCCCTTACACTGGATAAATGTACTGGAAAGTTTGTTCAATCACTTCTTCCATGATAAATTAAGAATCGAAAGCAAAATCATGAGATGTGGTTTTTGATTTAGGATATGTCATTGTATTGGGCCAAGGGAGATTGCATTGGTCACTGGATTGAATTATGGGGCCTTCCCTAGTAGGAAGTAGTCGAATAAGGTCCATAGAAAAGAAAACAAGTTCTATAAAAAGGTAATTCATGTGTTACTCAGGATGTGCACGTGAAAAGCTTCGAAAACAAAAACATTCTCCAAATTGTACAAGCTTAAGGTGTCCTTGCTATGGTTTGCTCACTACATATTAGTGGCATATAACAAGTTTAAAACAGTTGACAAGAAATAGATAAACTTGGTTGATTCATTACCGCGCTTTAACAAATATCCTTCGGGAAAGATACCTTTGATTTGACATTGGATTACTTGACAAACAAGGTAGACATGTTCAAATTGTTTAAATAATTCAAAAACAATCCCACTACAAAACCATCTAACTGTCTTTTCAAGTTTCCCTAGACATTGATCATAAGTTATCCATACCAATGTCATTTTATTATAGACCATTGATATTCATTTGACCCTAAAATATGTTGCATCCTATTACATGAATGGGCATATGAAGCAATCCCCTTTGTTGGATGTTATTGTGCCAAATCAAGGGTTGCTTCACTTCTAACTTCAAGAATGCTGATATGACACACTTCCCCCCAAAATGAATTGATCTAGTCCCTTATTTGTTGAACTTAAGAGGGTGCGTCATTTTCTTTACCCAACTGAAGGTGAAATAGAGAAGGACCATAATAAGAAATCTTGTACCTTATGACGATGAGGAGGTGGATGAGGAAATAGATGCATTGAGGGAGGAGATTGAGGATGCAACATGGATCAATAGGCTAGGAGAGTCCTGCCAACGACGTCTAGCCATTGAAATAGAGCAGGAGTCTTTGACTTTTGAGATATTGGACCACGTCATATAGGTGAAATGCATATGAAGAAGGTTAAATTAGGGGTAGTGAATTTTTGAAGGAGTGTGGTCGGGAGACGGATGTCATTCTAAATAGAATGGTAGCAATTGAGAAATCAATTGATGAGTTTAAAAAATTCATCATACTACAATATAACTAGTGATTGATTTAGTTGAGGATAATTTGTAATAATATCTTTGTTCTTAGATGTTCAAATAGTTGATGACTTTTGGAAATATTAACAAGTTTTGTTGTTGCTTTTTTTTTGTTTGGAATTCATTAGTGTCAATTAAATTTTAGAATAAGCTTTACATGTTCGAATGAATTGACTTTTCAGTTGTGCCAATAATAAATTGTGTTGACAAAAATAAAAAATAACATACCCAATGTAATCCCACAAGTGAATATAATAATTATTATAGACTTGGAAAATAAATCTCGTACAACTAGTTTATGGATTCTTCTACATGCTTAAGTTCATCTGATTTTGGTTGTATATTTTCTACCATATTTCTCATCATTACACCATGTGAACCCTTCCCAAAGTGGCTTTTCAACCACTAAGTGAATTGGTGGGTTTCACATTTAATTCTTTGATTAGAAGTGGAAAAGACACTTTTTTTTTATTTCCCATAAATAAATCCCTCCATCTTTATCCTTGTTCATAAAAAATCAGATTTCTAAACCTCCCAAAAACACTCCTTGAGTTTAAAAAATGGCCAACTTCAACAACAACCCCAAACCAAATGGACATGATAACCCCAACCCCCGGACAACATTACAATGCCTTTGACCATCATGTTAGTAGGTTGTTATGGGAAGTACCAGCTTGTAGCAATAGCATCAACACATTGTTTAGCCTTGTGCATCACCTTTAATATGACTTGTGGTATGTATGTCACCTTTCTTTGACCGCGAGAGAATAAAATGAGCGGCATTGTAGAAGAACAAATAGGATTCTCACTACACTCCTTATTAATCGGGGAGAGGTGCTCGATGACTACAACAGACCCCTCCTTCACCCCCACATTCCCCTCAAGCTTCCCCTCTCACAACCCCCAATAGTTGTAGTTAGTTTCTCTTTTGTTGTTGTTTTCAGTTAGTTGTTAAGGGTGCTATTTTTGTTGTTTTGTTTTATGTTATATTAACTACCCTATATAAATATTAAGTAATATATATTCTTGGTTTTATCAGCAATCACTTCTTTGTTATGTTGTGGGAAAATAGACACTGATAACTTCCACACATAGACCCTAGACGTAATTGTATATTCTACTAAACGTTGTTTAAAATGAGAAAAATAAGCCATAAGAGATAACACCAATATTAATGAAAAAATATGCACTAATAACTGCCATACATAGACCCTAGACATAATTGTATCTTCTGCTAAACATTGTTGCAAAGTGGAGAAAATATGCACTGATAACTTGAGTGTCAAACATAGACACTAGACAAAATTGTATCTTCTACTAAACGTTGTTGAAAACTAGAAAAAATAAGACATAAGAGAAAACACCAATATTAATGTGAAAATATGCACTGATAACTTTCACACAGAGACCCTAAACGTAATTGTATCTTCTACTAAACGTTGTTGAAAAATGAGAAAATATGCACATTAAATGAAAAAAATATGCAGGTTAACTTTAAAATGGAAGAAATAATTATTGAATTTTATATTGATTGGCATTATAAATGATTACTTAACAAATATATAACGTTCTATCAATATAAACACCTGTTACGATTCACTTTTTACGCAGATGAGCGCATAAAGAGCTACTAAAAATTTGGATGGTGCTCTAAGTTTGAATAATTGTTTTAGAGTCGCCACCTAATTTATAGGTAAATTAGAAAAACCAGTGTGAAATTTTTTATTTAAATTCATTGAAAATAATATCTAAACCACAGTCAAGGTAAGAGTTATGTTGATCCCCTGAGGAAGGTGTTAGCACCCCGGTATTAAGGATCCGTAGAATACGGTTGATCAACGGGCTCTATAGCATGCTTCAAAATGATTTAAATTGCCTTAGTGTTTAAAATTCGTAAAGTAACTTGTCAATTTCATTTATTCAAACTCAAAATTTTATTTTAAAACAAAGAGTTAAACTTACGCCAAAAATAGTATGCAACGGGTAGTATAGTCAATTTCGTTTTTGGACTAAGAACAGTCAAATATGAATTTGAGTAGAACTCCACATTTAGTCCAACCACATTGATTATTTTCACACTTGCATCTTTTTACAATCCTTTACAAGTTTCAAAAATGGTATAGTTTCACTTAAAATAACAAGTTTGATTTTGAAAGAGAAGAAATACAAAAAATGGTTTTTGTTTCGTTTTTCATGACATATCCCTAAGGTCAAATAAAATTCCACATTCCAAAACACTTGGACAAAACTCATGTCCAAGATAGTTTTAATGTCAAAATCAATTAACTAATTGGGCTCAGCCCGTGTTCTAATTTTAAAGAAAGTGTCAATTTTCAGCCCAATTTCAATTTCAAGTCACTCAAGCCCATATCTGGGTCCTTTGAGTATCAGCCCGTTTCAGTTTTTCAACTCAAAGCCCAAGTTTTATTTTTAATACTCAAAATCAGTTTTGCACTTAGATGAAAATCCTTCTCATTTCCAGCTTTTAATAACCAAACAACTCTTTTTATTTAGCTAAAAAACAGTCCTTCATTTTAGATTTTCCAGTTTTAAAACAGTCTTGAACTTCATTTATTGGTGATCTAAACTAAAACAATCTCGCATCATTTGCCTATCCTAGATTCAAACCATAAGTAAAAGTTCCAATATTTAAAGTATGTTTATACAACAAATATAATATATTATATATATATATATATATATCCCACCAGTTAGCTATTTTCACCCATAGATGGGACTTCATGTAAATAGTAGCTTCCCTTTCACTTTTATTCGATCAAAACAAGTGATTGGGCTGAGCTAAGTGTGTAATGCAGCGGACTCATCTAAATGAAGTGATGGGCCCAGTAAGGGCCCATATCGTGGCAATGCAATAGACACGCAAAGGAGAAAATAAAGGCCCAAGTTAGAAAATATCTAGGCTTATCATTTAATTAATTTATGAAGTAAACAAACAAACATCCCACAACAAAGGGGATTTAATTGAAAACAAATTAACTGGCCCACACCAGAAACAGTGCGTAAGGAAAAGAAGAGGAGGCAAACAATGGGCTAGGCCCAAGTTATTATAAGAGTGCACAGTGGAAAACAAAATGACAAAGGATAGACCAGGCCCAACAGATACTTTCAGCAAGGCAAATATGGATGATATACAGAGGTTCATGCTAGTATACCTTTGATATATGGGATATGTATACTGGGTATACATTCCATATACCTTATGGTATGATTTCATAAACAGGTGTTAGGACAGGTAGACTACTTTCTAAGCAAACCTCTAGGCTATCACAAAGATCATTTGTATTAACTCAAATAAATATACACATTTCAGAAGTTCAAACCAACCTACTAGACATCTGATACATATAACAGGGCATAAACAACAATATCATTTAGGTTTGTCTTCATCTTTAGGCTTTTGTACGACGTTGTGACCTAACATGTTAACAGTTCTTATGACAATGTGACCTAACATGTTGAATTCATTTTCACTAGTATTACCTAAACATGAGTATCAAAAAACTTGTAATTCCATATAACTAACCATATCAAGTAATTATGTTAGCCAAACAGTCTTGTCTTCTACGTATTAAACATTCCGGATAGGTGATGAACTTATACTAGCTTAAGCTAATATATTCTGGAACTTACATAACTTAAACAACATCAACTTAGTTAAAAACAACTTGGAACTGGCATGTAACCAACCAAAAAGACCAAACGGACAAATCTCACATGATAAGCAAAACTTAAATCAGGCATTAGGTCATTTAAGTGACTGGTATGTGGACAAAACCAATTTTAAATTAGCATATTAAACATCTATCTTAACTAATCATGCTAACAGATGCCCTAATGAATAACAAACAATAACTAAACTTCTTTTAAAACATGCTTAGAATTATCCTAACATACCAAACAGCTACTTATCTTGACTAAACATGATTAATAGTCATAATGATAACACTAGACATGTTGATAGTTGATTGAATAGACACAAATAGCACCTAATCTAATTAAACATGATTAACTACTAATTTAAAAAGCTAAAACAACCGTAATAATGAACACTAACCACTATATTAACTAAATAAACCTACTAATTCATGGTTCAATGAACACAAACAACATATAATCTAATTTAAAATATGATAAATATAAACCTAATAGACTCAAACAACTAATTTAAACTAAGACATGCTTAACACTAATTTAGTAATGCACAAACAAGGACATGAATCAAGTATATATGCTTAGCAGTTAACCTAATAAGCTCAAACATCGCCTAATCTAGTTTAATTAGCACACAAAAACATCATACAGAAAACATAATGTAACTTAAACAAGAAATTAAAAAGGGAAAGTGTTTACCTTGTGTGGAGGCAACCGAAAGGTCGAGTGGGAGCTTGAATCTTCACTCCGGGGACCTCTTCGACTCTCAAACACACGGAAAAATTGAGGTTTTAATAACTGAAAGACCAATTACTCTAACTCTTTGTTTCTCCAACGGACTGGATCCCAACTTAAGTAATAATTAATCAAATTTTAACCCAAAAAGGCTCTTAACAATGTAAAAGCCTAAAATTCAAGTTCTGGACCGTTAAAATGTAGGAGAAGGGCCTTAATTTATAGGGAAACATTAAACCCTGATAGAGACAATCCATCTGGTATGGGAGAACACCCTTGGGGGGGGGGGGGAATTTCCCTCCAATGGGGTTCTCAATCAATGAAAACGTAGGATTTGAATTCGTAATCAGACAAAAGCCATTAATCATAGCAGAAAAGCAAAAATGGGGCCGTAATGCGGTGGGACCAGTCACTTTAAAAAGTTTACCCTACCACAGTTTTATCCAAAGTGTTTGGCCCAGTGGCCAATACATTAGGGTATTGCTGTCTGAGGTCCGTGTTCGAGTCCTCTGATCAGCGAGAGTGGAACTGTGTTCCCCCAAAAAAATCCCTCCATACGCGTAGGGCCAAGCGGTGTATACTAATCCGTAGGGCCAGGCCGGAGGTGGGGTTTTCTGGGGTATGGGGCCGTAATGCGGTGGGACCAGTCACTTTAAAAAGTTTACCCTACCACAGTTTTCAGACCTGTCGGACCGGGGTGTGGGGGCTCCTGGGGTGGGAGATTCCACCTTTTGGAATAAGAAAAGCAAAAAGCAAACATAGGGGTGACCTCACCTACGTTGGGGGGTGGGGTTATGTGGTCTCCTGGTGCTATATGGTAAAAGCCATTAATGTCCTTGCCACATTTGGCCTCTGCGAGACTGTGAGAAAGCATGTGTACGCATTGATTAGCCATTTTTTGCAAGCTTTGATAGAGAAAGGCAAAACATGGCTAGGGTTCCTCTTGACCCTTAACATGTGAAATGAGAAAAGGCCAAGGGCCTTAGTCACTTAATATCGACGTTGGGCCGGGTCTGGGCCTCTTTGGCCTGGGCTCGACTGATATAAATTAAATAGGAAGAGGACCAATCAAGTTTTGCAAAGCTTTAAGTAGCAACGCACATTTTGTAAATGTGACCATTTGTTAAATTAAAAAATGACTAAAATAATTTCATAAATATCCTAATTAAATTTTAAGCTTCATTTTAAGCCCCAATTTGATACTAATTAGGATTTAAGAAATTAGAAATATGCAAACATCTTTTTAAATTAAAACATAACTTAAAACTAAGATGTAATTCTATTATCGTATTTAATTAACAATTTCCCGAATTTGACGGGGTGGAACACTAATTCTTTAATTTTGAAAATTCTTTTGAGACAATTACATTTACAATTGCCGGTTAAAATTCCAAAATTATAATTAATGATCAAACTTATGTAAAACTAGGATATGATATACAGTATATGTATATATATATATATATATATACCAAGTGATATTTTGTCAAATAAAATGATAAAATGCTCCCATGATAATTTTGTAACATCATATTTGCTTTGTGAAAAATATATTTCACTCAGTCTATGACTCAGAAACTCTAATAATTAAATAAAATTATTGGAGGGTAAAAATTAGGTGTCAATAACACCAATATTAATGGAAAAATATGCACTGATAACTGCCATACATAGACCCTAGACGTAATTTTATCTTCTACTAAACATTATTGAAAATGGGAAACATATTAAATGGGAAAAATATGCACGTTATCTTTAAAATTGATGAAATAATTGTTGAAGTATATTGGTTGTTATTTAGATGAGTACTTAATAAATATGTAACGTCATATTAATGGGAAAATATGCCCTATAACTGTCACACATAGACCCTAGAGGTAATTGTATCTTCTACTAAACATTGTTGAAAAATGAAAAAATATGCACGTTATTTTTAAAATTGATGAATTAATTATTGAAACTTATATTGGTTGGCATTTAAATGAATACTTAACAAATATATAACGTCATATTAATAGAAACACCAATATCAATAAAAATATATGTGATGTTCACATATAGTTATGTCACCAATTTTAAGTTGTTACATATGATAATCACATTATAACACTTTCACTACCATATTATTAACATTACTCATTTATTATTATTGTTTAGATCATTATAATGTTGTTTTACTAATTTCATAATAACATATTGTTTATTCATGAATACAAGTTTTAAATTTAAAAATTAGTTCAATATTTATTTAATAAATATTTTTTGGTTGAAAAATATGTATTACAATGTATATTCTAATAACATGTTGTAGATGAATAATAAACAAAAAGTTCGGAACTCTCATATAACTCCAACATAAACTTTTTTCAAACCCAACGTTCAAATAACAGTAATACTTCCATTATAAATACACTCATCCCCAAGCCTTTTTACCAAAGAGTGAAAAACCATCGGTCTATTATAACGCCAAAGAAGATTATTAGAATCGTCAATTTATTAATTACTAAAATGTCACAGAAGTCATTGACTAATTCGTATGGCATATAAAAGAGAATATGCAAATGTGGTGATTTAGCTCCCATTAGGATTTCAAAAACACCATTAAATCCTAGAAGGGAGTTTTATTGTTGTGCGAAGGGAAAAGTTAATATTTAATTTACTTACATTTGTTTTAACTTGATATGTTACTAACTTTTTTTTATTTTTGCAGAAAGAAGATGGTGGATGTGGTTATTTCAGATGGATCGACGATGATACCCCAATAATTGGGGAGGAGAAATTTAATTTACTGTACAAGGTCCACAAAGTTGAAGAGTCATTGGAAGAGGTCAGACGACGCTTCTCGACAACGGAAGTGGAAGCCTCGAGGGACTAGTTTAAAAATCAAATGAAGGAAGCTCAAACTGAGAGGGATCAACTAAAAAAAGAATTGAAGGTAGCTGCAACAGAGAGAGACTGGGAAAAAAATTGAAGGGAGCTGAAGTTGGGGAAGAAAAGATGAAGATTATACTATCATGTTTATTGTCATTTTTAATTTCTAAATGGGTCGTTTGTGGTTCCATTTGATTACATTTACTTTTATAATCAATTATTTCAATTTATTTTATGTATAGACCAAATGCATTCATTAAAAAATAAAGAGAAAAAGGCAATGTTTATATGTAGACCAACAACAGTTATTAATAGTCCAACAATACTTATGAATAGATCAGCAACAAAAATTCATTTACCTCACGCATGTCAAAAACAAAAGGGCAACAGAAATACATTCACTGCAGCCATAACAGACAAAAGGACAATAGACCAACAACAGAAATATATTTTACTGCAGCCATAACAAACAGAAGGGCAATAGACCAACAACAGATTCACTGCTCAACTTGTGATGAATTATGCTCATTTAGTAACAGTTTCATAATACAATTGGTTTTCTTATGTTCAAGTTATTTGCATAGGGAGCATTTATGTAATGACTCATTTGGTCGTTTAGGAATTTTACCCTTATAACCTTGTTGACCCTTCTACTAACATCATTAGAGTGTATTCGATTTGCGGGGATGGATGGAGCGATTCCTGCGACTTTCGAAGGAGTTTTGGATAATGAAAAGGATATTCTGGAAATTCTTAAGTTAAGAAATGAAGAAGTTTGACCAAAGTCAACATCAGGGGAAAACGTGTCTTTTTTGAAGTTTTGCCGATTTCATTAGCTCTGGAACGTGATTTATATCTTATTCGAGTCATTCGTTTGGTTCCCAAGAGGTTCCGATGTGATTAAGGTGGTTGGTTCAGAAACTAGCTTTTGAGATGATTTGGAGTTGACCATGGTCAATATCGGGTCAAGACGGATCCATTTGGGTATTTTGCGAGTTCGAGCAGCTTTATATGATCATTTATTACTTGTAGGAACTTTCAGAATTGGATTTGGACTTTATTTGATCAAGTTTAGGTGTTTGAGTCGTTGGCATAAGTCGATCGCCCTCAACGCTTCAATCTACCATTATATTCATTTGATGTTATAAATTTCTTATTATTGTTGTAATAGATGCGTATCGAAAATTTTGATCCATAGAAATTTGAATCGTCAAATTCCGACACCGTATGAGGGAGTTATGCCCATTTTAGTTTCGAAAAAAATTGTTGGTTTCTGATCTGCGCCGGGGCGGACTTCCGAGCGCCGGAGCAGCTATGTCGGGGTGGAAATTGGTCCGCTGAAGCATAGATGTATGTGTATTAAAAACCATGTATGTGTATTAAAAACCATGTATGTGTATTAAAAACCAGAATGTGTCCATTTAATATTTTGCACATAACGTGAGTTCTAGAGCTCCTATTGAGGTGATTTTTGCGGTGTTGTTCTCGTCTCAACAAGGGAGTAAGTATTCAACCGTTATTTTGACGTTTCTTTAAGATTATTTCCATTGGTTATCAATTTTATCTGTGTTCGGTTGGGGAAAGTTGGGGGTTTTAAACCCTAAGTTAAAATTTGAGTTTTCTTAAATTAAGTATGGTAGAATTGAGTAAATTCTAAGTTTTTGTCTTGTTTAAACCTTGGGTAAACTTTTTTTAACATAAATTTCGATTCCAATCTGGATTTTGTAAACATTCGATTTATGGGTTTTGACATAAAGAGGGTTTTGACAAATTCATAAAATTGGAGGTTTAATTGGGGTTAGAATTTCATGAAACTTTAGATTATGACTATTTAGATTATAGGTAATGTATTTCTATATTAAATTTTTGATTTTTCCCTTATGGGCCCGGTATCACTTTTTGGGTTTCGGACTAAAGTATAGCAATATGGGTGTTGTTAGATTTGTATGACCTCGTAGAACAGTATTTTGATAATATTGAACTCATTTTCTCAATAAAATTACCATTTTGACCCTTGAGGTTCGGGACGAGGTTTTAAATTTACTTTTGAGCCCGAGTGTCTTACAAGATGTGTTGGTATAATTAGAATCATGTGTAATTTAGACTTAGTCCTTATGTGTTGATTGAATGTGCGTGGTAACATAGGAACTTCATGTGCATGTTTGAACTACGACCGTCCGATATTCGCTCAGGGGGACTTGTGGATTAGGAGTTCGTAGCTCATGCTCAACTTTGAGGTAGGCTACAGTTTAGTTTTTTGAGACTCTGATAGAAGTACGTAGTTGTTATAAATATTGAGGGGTATTGGGCGCGTTTGGGGGTCTCACTCAAATGGTTGTGATCAACGGTTGAGTGGGTACCGGTGTTGAACTATGTTGATGAGTGATTTGGGTAATCAACCTTAAGTTGATTCCGACTGCTGTTATTTCAGCTTGTAACCATTATGTGGGATCGTCACCATATTTGATATTGTCATGTTTATTCATCACACCTGCTTTGATATGATATCCTGATAGTATTTTCAATATTGTGGTTGGACTGTTTGATATGATATCCCGATTGGAATTAGACTTTTGTGGTTGGACTGTTTGGTATGATATCCTGATAGTACTTGGATTATTGTGGTTGAAATGTTTGATATGATATCTGAATTGTACTTGGGTTACTTCTTATTGAATACTGAAAGTATGTGTTATTCATCTCCTATACTTGGTTGCATCTCATACATTCTGATTTCTTACCTTGTGTTGTTATTTGAATTCATACACTCGTGGTTCTATGATATTTATATGAGAGGTATGAAAATGCTACGGGTCCAAGGCACTGGAAAAGGTAAAAACACTATGAGATTATGGCAACATTGAGATGATGATGATACGGATGGCTCGGGTTGCATGTTGCAATAGGTATGATAATACGTGGGGATCGGGGTTGCATGCCTATTATAGATATTATTACACCTAAGACATGGGATCTGATGGGATATTTCAGAGGGGTATATGGACTTTGTGGATCCCCTATAGGTGTACGGATCATAATAAATCTTTGACGTATTATATACCGGATTGATAAAGGTATCTGGCACTTGCATTTGTATTCATATCATATATACATCTATACATTGATTATCAGTTGTTTGGTAATATGGATTGGTTGATTGCCATAATTGGGCTTGTCTTTGTGGATACCTGGATAATTAGATCTGTGAACACTTGGATAAATATTGAAGTGGTTTTCATGTGTAGCTTAACTTCTTATGCATGGGTTTTGTGGCTATAATTTGTAAGTCTAATTCCTTGATGTCTACTGCTACAGTGGTTGGGAGTGTGAATATGTCAGGATTATTGTCTAGACCCAGGGAAAATATTTGCATTATGTGTTGTCTATTAATTGACCTTGTGATTGGTACCGAGTCTAGTAAAGAACATGTGATAAATGTTACCATTAGGAATTTAAATGTTGTATGATCTATGTGTGTCATAATGTAACTGTATAGAGACTTAGCTAAATCCAAGACTAAGAATAATAGAGAAGTTAATATTATCATGGTTAGCTTAAGTGTAATATTCCTGGAAAGCATTCAAAAAGAATTATTGTGATCTCAGTGTTGACTTGCTTATTGATGTGTTAAGGTTGGGTAAATGGGGTTAAACTTGAATATGACTTGACACGAGAGTACTAGTCGGTGGGTACTATGATAGTAAGGTATATGTATATGTGAATGGATTGATTGTACTTGACTGTGAATGGAACTTTATGTGAACATTGTGACTTGTTGAATCAGTGAAGTGATATGTGTACAATGTGACTTATATGGGCTACTGAACTGTCTAGTATAGGCTTCTCTGGTGTCAACTTGATTTATCTTTGTTACGTATCTTCCATCATTATCGACCTATGATGTCTATGGGGGTACGTTGTGTACTCATGCTACGCCTACTACATATTTTCTGATGCAGATACAAGTCCCTCTACTAGTTTGTGAGCTCGACTGTGAGTCCGGGCAAGTGGATTTCGGCGTTCCAGGGTGAGAATGCTTCTTTTGGCTTGCCTTGAATGTTTATTCTCTTACTATGTCTTTACATTTGGATTCGAAAGACATAGTTAGATATTTTGATTATGTTATTCAGTTTTGGCCTTTGTTGCCTTTATTCAAACTTGTATTCTACATTAGTGTTCTTGAATCACGGACCAGATTTTGGGGGTGTATTGATGATTCGATTATATTTCCGCATCTCTTTCATATTATTTTGTATATATGGGATGTGGTTCGCCTATCAGTGGAAATGTGTAGGTGTCACCACGATTTCCAAAAAGGGGTCGTGACAAAGTTGATATTAGAGCTTTAGGTTAAACGGTCTTAAATACACGAGCAATATCTAGTAGAGTCTTGCGGATTGGTGCGGATACATACATACTTATCTTCGAGAGGCTATGTAACATTTAAGAAACTTCGCTTTCTTCATTTTTTCGTGCTAAGTTGAATCAAATTGGTATCTGAACTTCTTCTTCCTATTTTATCACCGATGGTGTTAACAAGCTCTTAAATTCATGTGTGAGTGGTTTGATATAATGTCGCGCGGTAGGATATGAGTTGTACTACCATGATACGGGCGCTTGACCAAGTTTAGTCTCCAGTGATGATTTGAGGGTACGGTTGATTGTGGTTATGTTTATGACTCTTCAGTTCAGTGGTATCTTTGGAAAGTGGGAATGACAATTCAGAGATGCAAGAGAAAAAATTAGATGGATCAATCTCCGTTGTATGAAGGGAAAGATTGGTATCTGACGTGTTCGTTAGGATAAGTTGCAAGGTGTACGAGGGCGGATGTCGTATACGCTATGAAATGTTGAGTTGGCTTGGATTTGACAGTATTGTGATAACAGAGTAAAAGTAGTGGTCGTGAGTTCTTTTAGGGAATGGTTTTATGATCGAAATCTGTTGGCAGTATTACTTGTGATGAGTGAAGCTTAGTGGAATACATAGTCATGTTTCTTCACCTAAAAATGTGTTCGTGGGTTCACTTGGCATTTTCAAGGTTAGTGATGATATGGGATTGTTGAAACCAATTGATTATTGATTTGTGAGTTATTTTATGGTTGTTTAGTATTGAGTGAGTGTAGAAGTCATATATGTGTTGGCATGTTGGACTCGTCGTAGGCTAATGGGAGCCACTGATTGACTAATAGGAATAACTCTTGCGCTAGACAAGTGTGGAGGTATATTTGAAGGATTATTGAGTGTTGCATCTAGTTTTTGGATGAGATTTGTGGGCTTTGCTATGTAAAGGTTAATACTTGAGAAGTTCTATAATTGTTGGTATAATGACATGGGAGTAGACCGAATGACAGGGAAAAATTAAACAGTTAGTTAGATGTGTATGATTCGGCAAAATAAGGTAAGTGTTGGTTCTTTGCGGGTGAGCATCATTTAAGGACTATTGAATAAGGTGTTGGTCAATGGGGTTATTTATGGTAACAGTTTGATGATGGTTTGACTAATACTGCCGGTGAAGAGCTTTTCAGATATCGATGATCAGGTCAGTGAACTTATGAACCAATATAGAAGAAGGATTATTTTGGTTAGGGATTTTTGGCAAGGGGTACTTATACTAAATGATCTGAGAATATTTGCAGGTTTGAGCAGTAATCAGTCATTAGTGGTGGTTATTATTTGAATGAAAGGTGTGGATTATGGTGGCTTTAGTTTCACACCTTTTAGATCGAGTGAAATTGTTAGTATGCTCGGAGTAGTAGGTTTATTATAATTAACTAAGTGTTATGACAAATATTCTATGGGGTTTGTGATTGGCGACTGGTGGTAGACTGTGTTGAAGTGTTGTTGATTAATAGCACATGTGAGTATTTCAGGTAGTAAAGACTTGGAGGTAATTGCGAAGGTAGGGTGCATGGATCATATAGTAGATGTGTTAGGATTTGATAAGGCGCGAGGGTTGTGAGATTTAATGCCTTCTGGATTGATAAAGGATATTGAGGTCTTACTATTAGAGAATCGATAAGTGGATGTGTAGTAAATGAGGTTGCATGCTTTGCGTCAAAATATTCAAAGTTGTTGGCGAGTTAAGAGAAAGTACAAAGAGGATTTGATGTATTTAGAGTCCATGGGGTTGTATCAAACTTGCGTGTCGGGTGGAAGTTGAGAAATATGAAGGTTACAGTCAAAGGTACAGATCTTCGGTACTAAATTAATGACTTGGATGCAATCCAGCTTTTGGAGTCATGGGTGATGGCACGTGATTGATTACTCATGAGAAAAGGGATGGAAAGGTGGCCACATGCTTATGGGAAGCCTATCAGTTATGTATGGAATCAGTTTGGATTACTATCGATGATTTAGAGATTCAGCATTTTATTTCGAGTTAGATTTTTCATTTAGGGTCGGGGGGCCCGTGTTTATATTTCCTGAAGGTTTTATAGTATTCTAGTAAACCACCGACAGGGGTTCGATGAATTTCAATTCAGAATGAAGGTATGACAGTGTTATCGGTTCTCATTGAAGTTTGCGACTAGGATGATATTTTTCGGATGGCAATAATTCAGACAGTTCTAATGGTTTACATTCGTACTTAGAGATGTATTGAGGAGGTACAAATGGTTTTGGAAAGTCTGTAGAGTGATCAGTTGATTTTTTACGGATCTGGCACGGTAAGGTAATCAGTAGGTATGCTTATAGTATGGTGATTTGGAGATTTCAGGAAAATTAGACTTGTGATGTGTGTGTATGTATTTATAAGGGATTTTGTGCAATGACGGTCTTGATAGTTGAGAAGAAAGTCTAGTAGAATCAGACTATGTTATCAGGTATATGTTGGATTTTGGTTGTGGCTACAACTAAAGGATGATGGTGATTACGGTGATATTTCTGGATTCAAACGCTTAAAGAGGTCCAGTAGTGATCAAATCAGGGAATTTGAGTTAAGTCAGTTCTTACATTCGACAATCAGATGTGAAATAAATTTCAATTACGAAGGAATGGAGACTTGAGTCGTTAAGCTAAGTTAACGACAATTTGAATGACACAGTGAACAAGCGGTATTGTCGGTATATTTCTTGCTATGATGGATATTCCTTGATTACTCGTCGGCTTTTGTAGTTTCATGTTTCCATTCAAGGATGAATGTTTGTTAAATTGGTATCTGATGTAATGACATGTTTGGTCATTTAGGCATTTTACCCCTTTACTCTTGTTGACCCTTCCCCTAGCATCGTTAGAGTGTATTCTACTTGCGGGGATGGGTGGAGCGATTTTCGAGACTTTCAGAGGAGTTTTGGATAAGGAAAAATATATTTTGGAAATCCTTAAGTTAAGAATTGAAGAATTTTGACCAATGTCAACATCGGGGGAAAATGCATCTTTTTTAAAGTTTTGTCGATTTTATTAGCTCCAGAATGTGATTTATGACTTAATCGAGTCGTTGGTTCAGTTTCTGAGAGGTTCAAATATGATTAAGGTGGTTGATTGAGAAACTAGCTTTTGAGATGATTTGGAGTTGACCACGGTCAACACTGAGTCAAGACGAATTCGTTTGGGTGTTTTGAGAGTTTGAGCAGCTTTGTATGATCATTTATGACTTGTAGGAACTTTCGGAATTAGATTTGGACTTCGTTTGATCAAGTTTAGGTGTTTGAGTCGTTGGCATAAGTCATTTGCATTCGATGCTTCAATATACCATTATATTCATTTGATGTTAGAATTGATTTTTGATTGTTGGAATAGATGTGTATCGAATTTTTTGATCCGTAGCAACTTAAATCGTTCAAATTCCAACACCGTATGAGGGAGTTAATTTTAGTTTCAGGAAAAACTGTTGGTTTCTGGTGTGCCCCGGAATGAATTTTCAGGCGTCGGAGCGGATATGCTGGGGCAGAAATCGGTCCGCCGAAGTGGAAATGTATGTATATTTAAAATCAATCTGCGTCCATTTAGTATTTTGTACATAACTTAAGTTCTAAAGCTCCGATTGAGGTGAATTTTGCGGCGTTGTTTTCGTCTCAATAAGAAGGTAAGTATTCAACCATTATTTTGATGTTTCTATAAGATTATTTTCGTTCATTATCGATTTTATCCGTGTTTGGTTGGGAAAATTAGGGGTTTTAAATCCTAAGTTAAAATTTGAATTTTCTTAAATTAATTATGATTGAATTTGAGTAAATTCTATGTTTTTGGCTTGTTTAAACCTTGGGTTAATTATTTCTAACATAAATTTCGTTTTCAATAAGAATTTTGCAAACATTCGATTTATTAGTTGACACAAAGAGGGTTTTGACAAAGTCACAAAATTGGAGGCTCAATTGGGGTTAGAATTTCATGAAATTTAAATTATGAATATTTAGATTATGATAACGTGTTTCTAACTTAAATTTATGATTTTGTCCTTGTGGGCTCGAGGTCACTTTTTGAGTTTCGGACTAAAGTATAGCAATATAGGTGTTGTTAGATTCATATAAACCCGTAGAACAATATTTTGATAATATTGAACTCATTTTCTCATTAAAATTACTATTTTGACCCTTGGGGTCCGGAATGAGGTTTTAAATTTACTTTTGAGCCTGAGTGCCTTACAAGATATGCTTGGTATCATTATAATCATGTGGAATATATAATTAGTCCTTATGTGTTGATAGAATGTATGTGGTAACATAGGAACTTCATGCGCTTGTTTCAACTACGACCGTCTGATATTCGCTCGGGAGGACTTGTGGATTAAGAGTTCGTGGCTCCTGCTCAACTTTAAGGTATGCTACAGTTTAGTTTTTGAGACTCCGATAGAAGTATGTAGTAGTTATAAATATTGAGGGGTATTGGGCGTGTTTGGGGGTCCCAATCAAATGGTTATGATGAACGGTTGAGTGGGTACCAGTGTTGAACTGTGTTGATGTGTGATTTAGGGAATCAACCTTAAGTTGATTCCGACTGCTGTTATTTCATCTTGTAACCATTATGTGGGATCGTCACCATATTTGATATTGTCGTGTTTATTCATCACACCTGCTTTGATATGATATCCTGATAGTATTTTGAATATTGTGGTTGGACTGTTTGATATGTATCCCGATTGTACTTGGATTATTGTGGTTGGATTGTTTGGTATGAAATCTTGATAGTACTTGGATTATTGTGGTTGAACTATTTGATATGATATCTGGATTGTACTTGGGTTACTTCTTGTTAAATTCTGAAAGCATGTGTTATTCATCTCCTATACTTGGTTGCATCTCAGACGTTCTAACTTCTTACCTTGTATTGTTATTTGCATTCATACACTCAGAGTTCTATGATATTGATATGAGAGGTATGAAGATGTTGCAGGTCCAAGGGACCGAGAAAGGTAAAAATACTATGAGATTATGGCAACATTGAGATGATCATGATACAGATGGTTCGAGTTGCATGTCACAACAGGTATGATGATACGTGGGGATTGGGGTTACACGCCTGTCACAAAAATTATTATAGCCAAGAGCTGGGCTCCGGTAGGATATTCCAGATGGGTATATGGACTTTGCAGGTCCCTCATAGGTGTACGAATAGTAATAAAACCTTGACGTATTGTATACCAGATTTATAAAGGTACCTGGCATTTGCATTTGCATTCATATTATATATACATCTATACATTGATTATTTGTTATTTGGTAATGTGGATTGGTTGATTGCCATGATTGGGATTATCTCTGTGGATACCTGGATAATTGGATATGTGAACACTTGGATAAATATTAAATTGATCGCCATGTGTTGCTTGATTTCTAATGCATGGGTTTTGTGGTTATAATTTGTAAGTCTAATTCTTTGATGTCTACTACTACTATGGTCGGGAGTGTGAATATATCAGGATTATAATCTAGACCTAGGGAAAATATGTGCATTGTGTGTTGTCTGTAAATTGACCGTGTGATTGGGTACTGAGTCTAGTAAGGAACGTGTGATAAGTATTTCCATTAGGAAGGTAAACATTACATGATCTATGTGTGTCAGATTGTACCTGTATAGAGACTTAGCTAAATGCAATACTAAGAATAATAGATGAGTTAATGTCATCATGGTTAGCTTAAGTGTAATTTTCATGGAAAGCGTTTAAAATGATCATTTTGATCTAAGTATTGACTTATTTATTGATGTGTTAAGATTAGGTAAATGGGGTTAAACTTGAATATAACTTGACAAGAGAGTACTAGTTGGTGGATACTATGATAGTAAGGTCCCTGTATATATGAATGGATTGATTGTAGTTGAATGTGAATGGAACCTTATATGAACATTGTGATGTATTGAATCAGTGAATTGATATATATGTACAACGTGACTTATATTGGCTACTGAACTGTCTAGTAGAGGCTTATTTTGTGTCAACTTTATATTTATCTCTGTTACATATCTTCCGTCGTTGTCGATATATGATGTCTATGGGGGTACATTATGTACTCATTAAACGCTTGATGCATCTTTTCTGATGCAGATACAGGTCCCTCTACTAGTTTACGAGCTCGAGTGTGAGTCCTAGTAGGTGGATTTCGGCATTCCAGGGTGAGGATGCTTCTTTTGGCTTGCCTTGAATGCTTATTCTCTTACTATGTCTTTACATTTGGATTCGAAAGACGTAGTTAGACATTTTGATTATGTTATTCAATTTTGGCCTTCGTTGCCTTCATTCAAACTTGTATTTCGCAATAGTGCTCTTGTATCACAAACTAGATTTTTGGGGTGTATTGGTGATTCAATTATATTTCTGTATCTCTTTCATATTATTTTGTTTATATGGGATATGGTTTGCCTATCGGTGGGAATGTGTAGGTGCCACCACGATTCCCAAAAAGAGGTCGTGACAATTTATTTCTTCTCTTGTCTGTTTTTGTTGATATTACTACGTTCTCCTTCCAAGGCCCTCTTTTTACACTTATTATTCTTTCGAGCTAGTTTAGGACTACATTTTGATGGGGGAACTTGTGCGCCTACATATATACATGAATCATCCACTTACTTTCATGAGGAATTTGGACAATATCGCCTTCGTATGCTTTGTAGTATGCATCTGTGCTTAATATGCAGAAGCGTATTTATAAACGGAGTCTCCAAATGTATCTGGACACCTCTTACTTAGATCTTCTATGGCATGTGGGAATGGGAGCTTGTCCACGTCGATAACTCTACAAGAACATGACATAGTCGACAGGTTGACAATTACATGATCGTCGTATCTGCACGCTGTGACTCATTTTCGTTTACTCCAATGACAATTACCTTTTTGCTCGCTTCCATTTTCTTCCTTATTCTTTTTCCAGCACGAGGCATGATGCGGTTGTTTAGTGAGAGTAGATTATTTGTTACGATACACATTTTATTGAATTTGGTAGCAAACTCGTATTAATGTCGTTGAAAAGGGCAGTTATGGGGAACTCTCTCTCTATCTCTCTATAATAAACATTTGAGTTGAATGATTCGCCAATGTTTGACGTCAACAACTTCAAATTTGTTCCCTGAAAAAAAATACCATGCTTCATTTATCGTCCCCAACTTCATCCCTAAGGCAATCAACTATATCTAATAAAACGCGCTGAATTTCACTAAAGTGATTATAAAACACCTCCAAGGTATATGCTTTTGTTGCTTTGTAAAAGACTTTCTCGAAGGAACCTCCCATGCATTATCTCAGAAAGATGCTTTGTGCAAACACCATGGTGAGCATTGATGTAGATCTCTCGTATTGCATTTTTATTGATGTGGTGCTAATCATATATTATGCACAAATCTAAGATGTTATGCACAATATCAAGCAACTATTGGAAAAAGTTATTCCAAGAGACATCACACTCTGAGTCAAGCACACAGCAGGCCACTGGGAAAACATGATTCTTAACATCTGGTGCTACAGCAGTCAACAAAACACCTTCATACTTGTCCTTTATGTGTGTACCATCAATTGCTATGACCTTTTTCATGTGCTTAAATCCCCATATCCACGCTTCAAAAGCCAAGAAATAATATAAAAATCTCCCCTCCTTATCGAGCAGTAAATCTGTCTTATTTTTGGGGTTTGTACTATGTACCATCCAACTATAAGAAATTAATTTCGGATACCCATCAGTCGCTGACCCCCTTATCAATTCCTTAGCAACTACGCCTGCCTGATAGACCTTTTAATAGTTAATTTTACGGCCAAATCTTTCAAAAACTTCCTTCTGGATTTGTTTGGGAGTGATCCATGTACCATTTTTAAATTTTCAAAAACTTCGCATGTATGCACGTTACAGTATACAGTTATAATAAATCTAGAACTTGCTTTGTAGTTATTGGCGTGCAGTCTCCACTTGCAAGAATCATCAATACATCTAACCACATATTTGTTTGATTTGTTCTTCCACGCATAGAAATTTAAATGTTCCTTCAAAGAAGGTATCACAAGTGCTTCCACTAGCGTACGCTTATCCTTGAAAGTGTTATCACTCTTAAAACATGTTCCATCAACATAGATATGGTTGCTGGAAGCAGGATTCTCCAAATCATCTCCATGAACATCATCAGGACAGTCATTTGTCCATTGGAAGTTCGCAAGGATCTTCATTGATGTCATTGTCCATTAGAGGTTCGCAAGAATTTTGATCGATGATTGGTGAGTATGCCCCTAATGAATTTGGTACATTTGATGAATTTTAACTTTCAACAATCCTCTCCTTCAAACTTACATATAACCTATGTAACCTAGTCTTGGAACCATCCTTGTCAACATTCATACGACATAGACAAACTTGATGGTCATTTGTGATGTACGTAGGAGGCAATCCCTTTTTAGGAGCATGAATTACGTAGCTAATGGACACTTTTGTCAATACGAGATCTATATTACCATAGAGAATCACACTCCTTAACAAATCATCATAGGTGTAATAATTATTCAATGCAACAGGTTGGATATTTTTGGAGAATTTCATTTCTATGCGCTTTTAATACAAACCTAGTTACCATTGAAACCACCAGCTGCTATCTTTTTACTCTCTATAATAAACTTAAATTGGTTTATACTAGATGTAGATTACCAAAAATTACAAATTTTGAAGAACACGAATTAAAGCTTACCAAATCAAACTATAACCAAAAAGAGTAATGTCCTAGCCGTAAAACCCAAAAATAACCACCCAATTATTTTCAAAAGCTTCAAATGAATTTAACAATGACAGTCTCAACAATAACAGCTGAGAAAGAAGGAATGAGAGGAGAAAAGGAGAAGAAAAGCTGCTATGCTAGGATTAAGATCGAAAGAGAGGAGAAGAACTGATTTGGGAGCATGATTTTTGAAGAAAAAGGTGGGATATGAAAGAGACGGATGAGGGAAAATACGACAGGGGAAATAAATTATTATAGCTTTTATTTTATTGTTTTTTATTTTTTATTTCTTATTTCGTTGGACGAAAATATTTTTTTTTAAACTTGGGGGTTTACTTTGACGACCCAATAATTTATCTCCGCTTAACTAGCCCTAATCCTAAATGGGGTCCTGCCCCCTAATAATTAAAACTTGAGTTCTAGATTTAAAAAAAAATAGCAATGGGCATGTGCCCAAACTTCTCCAGCAAACAAAAGAGAGCCTTTAGTAACAGAATTATATACCTCATAAGGAATTTGCTACTTTCGAACATTGTTGATATCAGATTTGTCAAAATACTTTTCCGTTAGCTTCTTATCGTTTCATAAAAACCCGCAAATCAAAATAGCGTACTACTCTTCATGTTCAGTTGTTTATCCGTAAATCGATAAAGTTGAATTTATATACATGGTCAAAGACGCGTGTATCTCAAGTGACTAGATTAGCAAATTAATCAGTAAATAATTCTAGCAAGTAATAAGTATCAAATCGAAGTTAGAGTGTAATTGGCCTGGAAAAAGGTTCGTGATACGACCTTTGGGCTAAACGATTCCAATAGTATGAAAGCACAGTATTGAGACAAATAGTGAAAACATAGAAATTGTAATATCTTGAATATGATGCCTTTACAATGAGTTAATTGATCTTATTTATACTTGGACTTATGGGTACACATTCCATGAATTATGCCCATAATAATATCAATACATAAATGTTGTAATAATTGGAAAATTAGTGTCTTCATAAATGCCTTTAATGCATTCTTCGAAGGTGTATAGTCAAATAAGTAACAATCGTCCGTCGGGATTCGAACCGAACCTCTGATCCTTCTGTTTTTCGGTACTTGTGACTCCCTGATGCTCCCGGTGCAAATGCAGCACTACCGATGATACTGAAAGCTGACTTAGATCCGACTCATCACTTCCTGCCATGTGTCACAACATAATTCGTTCATTTGTTAAATACGAATTTTGCTCTATACGGCTTGCAGAAAAGTAATACTCAAAAACTTTAATAAATCTTCTTAGTGAGTCCCCAACACTCAGCTGCAAACTATTGGCTTTCATCAATTTTAAAGGTATAGACGAAAATTCAAATATGTTTACATGCCCTTAAACATGAGTTTGTCCTATAAAAATACAATAACACAAGAGTCTGCAAGCAAACCAAACAAATGCTTCGTCTCTGAACAAGATCTATGTGGCCTACAAAATATTTAATGGAAAAGTGAAGGAAATATTTTTCATGGCTTATTTCATTCCAATAATTTGAGACAAAATGAATAGAGAAAAAAAAACTTTTTTTTAACTTGTCAATTTAAACACGTGATGACCAATGACCACTCTCTGTTGGTCGAGCCTCCTTTTCAGTCGCCCTCTACATCGTTATTTTTTTCATAGATATCTAATTTCAACACTCAGCTGCAAACTAATGGCTTTCATCAATTTTAAAAGTATAGACGAAAATTCAAATATGTTTACATGTCCTTAAACATGAGTTTGTCCTATAAAAATACAATAACACAAGAGACTGCAAGTAAACCAAACAAATGCTTCGTCTCTGAACAAGATCTATGTGGCCTGCAAAATATTGAATGGAAAAGTGAAGGAAATATTTTCCATGGCTTATTTCATTCCAATAATTTGAGACAAAATGAATAGAGAAAAAAAATAACTTGTCAATTTAAACACGTGATGACAAGTGACCACTCTCCGTAGGTCGAGCCTCATTTTCAGTGGCCCTCTACATCGTTATTTTCCCATAGATATCTAATATCAACACTCAGCTGCAAACTAATGGCTTTCATCAATTTTAAAAGTATAGACGAAAATTCAAATATGTTTACATGCCCTTAAACATGAGTTTGTCCTATAAAAATACAATAACACAAGAGACTGCAAGCAAACCAAACAAATGTTTTGTCTCTGAACAAGATCTATGTGGCCTGCAAAATATTGAATGGAAAAGTCAAGGAAATATTTTCCATGGCTTATTTCATTCCAATAATTTGAGACAAAATGAATAGAGAAAAAAAATAACTTGTCAATTTAAACACGTGATGACAAGTGACCACTCTCCATAGGTCGAGCCTCATTCTCAGTGGCCCTCTACATCGTTATTTTCCCATAGATATCTAATATCAACACTCAGCTGCAAACTAATGGCTTTCATCAATTTTAAAAGTATAGACGAAAATTCAAATATGTTTACATGTCCTTAAACATGAGTTTGTCCTATAAAAATACAATAACACAAGAGACTGCAAGCAAACCAAACAAATGCTTTGTCTCTGAACAAGATCTATGTGGCCTGCAAAATATTGAATGGAAAAGTCAAGGAAATATTTTCCATGGCTTATTTCATTCCAATAATGAGACAAAATGAATAGAGAAAAAACTTTTTTTAACTTGTCAATTTAAACACGTGATGACTAATGACCACTCTCCCTGTAGGTCCAGCCTCATTTTCAGTCGCCCTCTACATCGTTATTTTTTCATAGATATCTAATTTCAACACTCAGCCGCAAACTAATGGCTTTCATCAATTTTAAAAGTATAGACGAAAATTCAAATATGTTTACATGCCCTTAAACATGAGTTTGTCCTATAAAAATACAATAACACAAGAGACTGCAAGCAAACCAAACAAATGCTTCGTCTCTGAACAAGATCTATGTGGCCTGCAAAATATTGAATGGAAAAGTGAAGGAAATATTTTCAATGGCTTATTTCATTCCAATAATTTGAGACAAAATGAATAGAGAAAAAAAAAATTTAACTTGTCAATTTAAACACGTGATGACCAGTGACCACTCTCCGTAGGTCGAGCCTCCTTTTCAGTCGCCCTCTACATCATTATTTTTTCCATAGATATCTAATATCAACACTCAGCTGCAAACTGATGTCTTTCATCAATTTTAAAAGTATAGACGATAATTCAAATATGTTTACATGTCCTTAAACATGAGTTTGTCCTATAAAAATACAATAACACAAGAGACTGCAAGCAAACCAAACAAATGCTTCGTCTCTGAACAAGATCTATGTGGCCTGCAAAATATTGAATGGAAAAGTGAAGGAAATATTTTCCATTGCTTATTTCATTCCAAGAATACAATATATATACAATCATACAAGAATCAATCTAGACTACTATTAAGGTATACTATCCTAAGAATATTCTAATCAACTTTACAATCCTAATTATAAAATATTTGATTTAATTACATAATATATGATTTGATATGATGGAAATAATAATGGATTATTTTCATAATTATCTTAACAAAAAGTTGATCAGATCGACAAGCTAAGATAATCTGCAAAAATAATGTGATATTTCACCTGCAATGCTGAAAGCTCGATACAAAAATTTGAAACCATTAAACGACATATATAAACTGAAAGTATGTATGTACTAGAGACAATTATTATTAGGGACAAATATACTTGAACACATGCGTATTATTAATAAGATTAATTTATTTATGGCATTTACAATTATTGAATTATTATTTGATTGTTTGTAATTATTCATTAATATGCATCCTTTGAGCTTACGTTGTCATTAATACAGTGAGATATTGATGATAGAGCATAACTCTAAAATAGCCTCGACTAATGATCATCGAGAATGGGATATCGATGATATGTTATAAGTCGACATGTGGTCTGCATCACATTCTGTGGTCTGCATCACATTCTGTGGTCTGCATCACATTCTGTGGTCTGCATCACATTCTTAAAGAATGTAGTATGTCTCACCTGCTACTAGTAATGGTTATTAATGATGGACACATGGATACTTTTTGAAAGTATTGGTATACTCTGCTGATAAACTATTTGTTATACATGTCTAGAGTGTTGTCAGTATGTGGGAGATAAATGTCATTTGACTGGATGTCAATATGCACCTTGTTTACAGAGTAATGTACTTTGACCCTGTCCTAAGCTTAAACTCCTTATAGGATAAGATACGGTTTGTGCTGGGTGCATTATGATGTAAACTAAGGTGGTAGTTGAGCCAAGAATAAGATTTATTCCTCGATTGGACATTCGAGAGAACACTCAACTTCTAAGTGATATTAGGTCGACCAAGTCATTGGACAATGCAACAGACATATTTAGAATATGGTCTAGTTGTCGACTAATATAAATGAGATAAAGTGATCAAGCCATTTGGATAGACACATGGCAAATTCTAAGCTTGATCGAGTGTGTCGCGAATGAAAGGAATTTATCATCTCACATAAAGGTTATGTTTGTTGGATTCATGTAAACGTACTTCACATATTGAGTTCGTCGTACGGCGAAGTCTAGGAGTTCTGTATGGACCTTAATTGGATTAGTGCCAATATGTGAAGGCCTATAGGGTCACACTATGTCGATATTTTCTTCGATCTAAGGGTGTATTGAGAAATTATTAAATATTCAATTTGGAATCGAGATATTTAAATTGATAATAATGGGATAATTTCTATTAGATGGAAATTATTTAATTAAGTCAAAATTGGGTTTTGGATTTAATTAAATGTGTTGAATATATTAACGAAAACGAGGAGCGTTGTTGGATGTATGGCACCGCGGCGCCTGCTAGGTTGAGCCGCGGCGCCTGCTAGGTTGAGCATGGCTGACCGATGGGCCCAGCTGATCGCCCATTTGCACCTCGATTTTGGGCCAGGCTTAGAGCCCAACCCTAATCTGATTTTTTACCTAAATTTTACTATATATACAGCACTACCCCATTGATAATAACACATTTATTGTATAAAACAATTCTAGACTTAGAGTCTAGGATAAAAACTCTCTCAAACCTCTGCCAAGATTTCCTGACTTTCTTGACAGAGGAATACACCGTAGTAAGGTGCTTGTAGTCGAAGGGGCAATCGCGTGTTCACCCTTTAGTAAAAGACTCCATATTTTATAACATGTAAGTGTTTTGTTCTAGTTTACTTTACAGGTTTGATTATCATATAACCATACCAGAAGGAATTGTTGGGGTTAGAAATAAAATTTTAAACTTCCATTGTGCTTTACTTATGTGTTTTGAACCCAACAAACCCTACAGTGGTAATAGAGCCCAGGCTGGTTCAATGGTTATATAACAAATTGAATAGAATAATAATATGGGTTAAACATAAAATTGGTTCTTAAACTGAATTAAAACAAGGCTTCTTAAAATTCTACACATATTGACTGAACAGTTAACCTTTTTACGTCACCCTAAATTATCAACTATGCTAAATCGAGGAAGTCATTCTGTTCTAACTCGGACTAAGCCAATTGCAGATAACCGATTCAGACTATTTAAATGTCGAATCTGTCACTGAAAAATGTTGGTCGAGACAAACAAGTTTACTGGAGCTAATTACCCTGACAGGTTGAGAAATATGAGATTGTTGTTAAGACAAGAAAGAATTGAGTATGTGGTAGACACAGTCTTCCCCACAGTCCCTGCTGAGTATGCCCTGTTTGACAAGGTGGCTTATCAAAAACATCTAGACGATGCTACCTCGGCACAATGTGTAATGTTGTCCTCCATAACTATGGAGTTACAGAGGCAACATGAAAACATGGGCCCCAACGTAATGCTAGAACACTTGAAGAGTCTCTATGACTCACAGTCTCAAACAATGAAGTATGAACTGTTGAGAGACCTTTTCAAGTGTAAGTTGAACGAATGAGGTCAAATGTTAGCGCATGTTCTGAAGATGATTGGGTTAATAGAAAGATTGAGTTCAATTGGAACGAAGCTGCCTATAAATGTCTCTGTCAACTTAATCCTGAATTCGCTTCGTAGTTTATTTAAAAATTTCATTGTGAGCTTCAATATGAATGGGACCAAAGTGAGTCTTCCAGAGCTTCACAACATGTTGAAGACCTTTGAATTATCTACCTCTAGAGGTAAATATGTGCTCACAGTGGGCTCATCTAGCAAGTTCAAACCCAAGGGTAAGAACATGCAAAAGAAGAAGGGTAAGGCAGTTGCAACACCCACAGTTTTAAAACCTAGAGGAGGTGTTCAGAAGAAGGCAAAGGTAGCTATGGATGTGTGCCTCAACTGTAAGAAGAAGGGGCACTGGAAGAAGGAATGCACAACTCCATGAGGAGGCAAAGCACTAGGTGTTTCTAACTCTACTGGACTAGGTATGTTTGTCATTGAAATAACTATGTTTATAAGTAACTCTCACTGCTGGGTATTGGATACCGCTTGTGGCTCACACATTTGTAATAATGTGCAAGGTCTGATTGGCAGCAGAAAGGTTGGACCATGGGAGGTAGACTTGCACGTTGGAAATTGAGCACGAGTAGATGTTGAACGCGTAGGAACTTGTAGACTAGATTTACCTCAGGCTTTTGTTTAGACCTAAATAATTTTTATTTTGTTCCCTCGTTAACGAGGAATATTATTTCTATCCCAGTGTTAGACATTGATGGGTTTTCCTCATTTATTGCCAATGGTAGTTATGTACTGTCTTTTAATGGTTTTGTTTGTGAAAATGCTCCGTTTGTGGATGGTTTGTATGTTCTAAACTATAGTAGTGAAATTTTTAATGTTTAAAATAAACGAGCTAAGATAAGTAATCCAAGAAACTCCACCTACTTCTGGCACTGTAGACTTGGTCACATCAATGAATCAAGGATAGCAAGATTAAGAAAGTTAGACTACTTGGAACCATTTGACTTGGAGTCCTATGGTAACTGTGAATCTTGCTTGAGAGGAAAGATGACCATCAAGCCACTTTCTAGGAAAGGTGTGCGAGCCAAAGAAGTACTTGAGTTGGTCCATACTAATGTATGTGGGCTATTTTCAACTCAAACTAAGGGAGGCTTCCCTTACTTCATCACTATTACAGACGATTTCACAAAGTTTGGGCATGTGTATCTTATGAAACACAAGTCCGAAGTCTTTGAGAAATTCAAGGAGTACAAGTCAGAAGTAGAGAAGCAACTTGAAACAAGTATCAAGACCCTTCAATCAGATCAAGGAGGTGAATACTTAAGTAAAGAATTTCTTAATTGATTGAAGCTTCATGGAGTCCAATCACAATTGACACCTCCTGGAACGCCATAAATGAATGGTGTTGCTGAAAGGAGAAATTGAACCCTATTAGATATGGTTAGATCCATGATGAGTTTCTCAGCTCTACCAACATACCTTTGGGGCTATGTATTACAAAGTTCAATTTATATTCTGAACAGGGTTCCTTCAAAGTCTGTAGAGAAAACTCCATATGATATATGGAATGACAAGAAGCCAACACTCAAACACATGCGACCCTAGGGGTGCCCTGCATATGTAAAAAAGATTCTTACTGACAAATTGGAATCTAAAAGTGAGAAATATTATTTTATGGGGTATCCAAAGGAAACTAAGAGATACTATTTCTATCTTTCTGGAGAACATAATGTCATTATTTCCAGAAATGCAACTTTCCTTGAAGAAGACTATGTCTACAAGGAACAGAGCTACAATAAGATAGAACTTGAAAAAATTCAAGAACCACAAGATAACACAGAAGTTGAACCCTTGTCGAATGACCCAGACAAGGATTCAGTTGGAGTATTTGGTGAATATTGGGTACATAGAGTACGCCCTTCAGCCAGTGGGAGTGTTGTGAGAGAAAATACAGAAATGCAAGGCTCTCATACACAACTAATGGAAGATGATACAATGGTTGTACATCATTCCATTCGAAAAAATACATGATAATGAGATTCCTGAAAGCTCTCAATGTGGTGGATTGTCCATCACACAAAGACCTTCTCACAATCAGAATGCAACAAACACTGAAATGCAGAATAATAAACTCTGTAGGTCCACTAGGGCTTATCGTCTTCCTGAAAAACTTAATCTCTTTGTTGAAACACACAATGAGATAGATATTCCTAATGACAATGAACCTACAATCTACAGCGAAGCTATGTTAGACATTGATTCGCAGAGATGGCAAGAAGCCGTGAAATCTGAGATGGACTCGATGTACATCAATCAAGTTTGGAACTTGGTTGATTTGCCAACAAGGGTTAGACCTATAAGATGCAAATGGGTCTTCAAGAAGAAGATCGATTCATATGGCAAAGTACAGAATTAGAAGGCAAGATTGGTGGCTAAAGGTTATAATCAACGGCCTGGGGTCGATTATGATGAAACTTTTTCACCTGTTGCAAAAATTAAGTCCATTCAGATTTTGCTTGCAGTAGACACATACTATGATTATGACATTTGGCAAACGGATGTTAAAACTGCTTTCCTCAATGGTAACCTAATTGAGAAGGTGTATATGATACAACCTGAGGGTTTTACATCCAAGATTATGCCCAAAGTAGTATGCAAGCTACAAAAGTCCATTTATGAACTTAAGCAAGCCTCAAGGAGTTAGAATATTTGCTTTGACAAAGCAATCAAATCATTTGACTTTGTTAGAAGCAAAGAAGATCCCTGCGTTTATAGTAAGCGCAAGGAAGGGAGTATTGTCTTCATTGTGATATATGTAGATGACATATTAATAATGGGAGACAATAAGACTCTCATGCAATCAGTCAAGGAATGGCTATCCAGCACATTCATGATGAAGGACTTGGTGAAGCCTTCTACATTCTTGAAATTAGGATCTATAGAGACAGACCTAATAGATTGTTGGGGTTGTCACAGTCCATATACATATACAAAGTGCTAAGACGATTCTCTATGGAAAACTCCAAGAAGGGAGGTCTTTCTATGGGTCAAGGCATTAAGTTATTAAAGAAGGATAGTCCTTCTACTGTTGCAGAACTTGAACGCATGAAGAGAATCCCATATGCTTCGGCTATAGGATCAATCATGTATGTCATGACCTATATGAGGCCAGATGTGGCCTATGCACTTAGTATGACTTGCAAATTCCAGCAGAATCCTGGGGAAGAAGACTGGAAAGAAGTCAAGAGTATTCTTAAGTATCTTAGACGAACTAGAGAATATTTCTTAGTTTATGGTGGACAAGAGAAGCTAGTGGCTACTAGGTACACTGATGCTAGCTTCGAGACAGATCTTGATGACTTCAAGTCTCAGTCTGGATATACCTTCATTTTCAATGGTGGAGCAGTAAGTTGGAAAAGTTCCAAGCAAGCAACAACTGCTGATTCGACAACTGAAGTCGAGTACATTGCTGGATCGGAAGGTGGTAAAGAAGTTGTCGCGATATCTGAGTTCCTTAAGGAACTAAGGGTTGTTCCAAGTGCCACTTGTCCAATAACGATTTATTGTGATAACACTGGTGCGATTGTGCAAGATAAGGAACCAATATCAACAAACAGAAACAATCATGTACCTAAGAAATACCACATACTCAGGGAGATGGTGTAAACTGAAGAAATAAGATTAGACTATGTTCCCACAAATAATAATCTAGCTGACTCATTTACTAAACCATTCAGCTTAGTTAAGCATAATGGTTATTTTGAAAATATGGGTATTAGATACATTGGAGATTGGCTCTAGGCCAAGTGGGAGATTGAAAGTATGTATGTCCTAGAGACAATCATTATTAGGGACAAATATACTTGAACACATTCGTATTATTAATAAGATTAATATATTTATGGCATTTACAATTATTGAATTATTATTTGATTATTTGTAATTATTCATTAATGTGCATCCCTTGAGCTTATGTTGTCATTAATATAGTGAGATATTGATGATAGAGCGTAACTCTAAAATAGCCTCGACTAATGATAATAGAGAATGGGATATCGATGATATGTTATAAGTCGACATGTGGTCTGCATCATATTCTTAGAGAATATAGTATGTCTCACCTGCTACTAGTAATGGTTACTAGTGATGGACACATGGATACTTTTTGAAAGTATTGGTATACTCTGCTGATAAACTATTTGTTATACATGTCTAGAGTGTTGTCAGCATGTGGGAGATAAAGGTCATTTGACTTGAGGTCAATACACACCTTGTTTACAGAGTAATGTACTTTGACCCTGTTCTAAGCTTAAACTCCTTATAGGATAAGATACGGCTTGTGTTGGGTGTATTATAATGTAAACTAATGTGGTAGTTGAGCCAAGAATATGATTTATTCCTCGATTGGATATTCGAGAGAACACTCAACTTCTAAGTGATATTAGGTCGACCAAGTCATTGGCCAATGCAAGAGACATATTAGAATATGGTCTAGTTGTCGAATAATATAAATGAGATAAAGTGATCAAGCCATTTGGATAGACACATGGCAAATTCTAAGCTTGATCGAGTGTGTCGCGAATGAAAGGAATTTATCATCTCACATAAAGGTTATGTTTGTTGGATTCATATAAACGTACTTCACATATTGAGTTCGTCGTACGGCGAAGTCTAGGAGTTCTGTATGGACCTTAATTGGATTATTGTCAATATGTGAAGGCCTATAGGGTCACACTATGTCGATATTTTCTTCGATCTAAGGGTGTATTGAGAAATTATTAAATATTCAATTTGGAATCGAGATATTTAAATTGATAATAATTGGATAATTTCTATTAGATGAAAATTATTTAATTAAGTCAAAATTGGGTTTTGGATTTAATTAAATGTATTGAATATATTAACGAAAACGAGGAGCGTTGTTGGACGTATGGCGCCGCAGCGCCTGCTAGGTTGAGCCGCGGCGCCGACCCGGCAGTGGGCCCAGTCAGACTGACCCACTGCACCTCGATTTTGGGCCAGGCTTAGAGCCCAACCCTAATCTGATTTTTTACCTAAATTTTACTATATATACCGCACTACCCCATTGATAATAACACATTTATTGTATAAAACAATTCTAGACTTAGAGTCTAGGATAAAAACTCTCTCAAACCTCTGCCAAGATTTCCTGACTTTCTTGACAGAGGAATACACCGTAGTAAGGTGCTTGCAGTCGAAGGGGCAATCACGTGTTCACCCTTTAGTAAAAGACTCCAGATTTTATAACATGTAAGTGTTATGTTCAAGTTTACTTTACATGTTTGATTGTCATATAACCATACCAGAAGAAATTGTTGGGGTAAGAAATAAAATTTTAAACTTCCGCTGTGTTTTACTTATGTGTTTTGAACCCAACAAAACTCTACATAAACATATACCCTAAAGCATTAAAAAATATTTTTGTCGCCTTCCTTCCAATATTTCCAACTAATACATAAAAACCCATGGAAATAACATTTCTCTTAATAACTAAGCTATGGATCCTCACCAACAGCCTTATATGGACAAACATTTAAAGCAATGACGCGAGGAACTTGACTTCTAGACCAAAAACAGTAGGATTTATTTCTCGATCTGGAGCGAATTGCAGACTATAGTCTCCTTGTTTAATTTGAACAACCAACACGGATTGAGATTTCATGCTTTGAACAGACCATTTTTATATAACTTAAATACTTGTTAAAAAATAGGATTAAAACTTATTAAGGATATAAAAATCGTTCAATATTTGAATGTTATTATGGTCAATCAACAGTTATATTCATGCTTTTATAATAATATAGATATAGATGATTTATAGAAATTAAATCTAATACTTGAAAAGTATATATAAATTACTAAATATCACATTGATTAATTTATTTATATCTATATTATTATAAAAGCATAAATATAAATGTTGGTTAACAAAAATATGCTTTAAATATTAAACGATTTTTATATCCTTAAATTTTTTTGTTAAGTCAGGATAAAAATATAATTAATATTTAGTTTCTCCCGATCATGCAGAATAAATGAGTAATTTAATGTCCTACTTGAATTAGGACACGTCTACCTCTTTCCCCCCAAAACTAATCACTAATCCTATTTAATTTGCAGTACCTAATAGCCCATGTCTATTATTATACTAACGTCCTAATTCTATTTCTGTTGATCTCCTTTTCTTTTTGTATTTAAATTGTACTTCCAATTTAATTTGATATGAGAGCCAAATACTTCTATAAAAAATCCATAGATAATGTAAGATTATCAATATTTTTTAATTAGCTTTTTGTGACAAAGATTATCGAGATGAATATTTAACCTAAAATCTAATTTATAGATTAATAACCGGATTTATAAAACAAGGTCACAAACAAGTGAAATATCTAATTTTAATTAACCTCTAGACGGTGGTTGTCATGTCTCGGCTTTATGGTCACTTAATTTTTTATATTGAATTTTCTTAGTCATAACGTGCTTTTTATATGGGGAAAAATAGATAAATGCAGAGAACCTTAATTTCAATAAAAGTATTAAATAGATACAATCCTATACTTAGTAACTTTCTTATAACTCATAACATAAATTTATAATTACAATATCTAATATCTTTTACTATATTTGAGATTGACTAGGAATAACGTGCAATGTTTATAGAGACTAGTTATTATAAAAAACATGAATATAAATATTGGTTGATCAAAATATCCTTCAAATATAGAACAATTTTTTTACCCTTTAAAAATTAAAATATTTTTTGTAGAAGCTATTACATGTTGGATAAAATCATACTCCCTTCGAATAAAAAAGAGTGTCCAGTTTAACCTTTATTTTTTGAGTAAAAAAGAGTGTCTACTTACTAATTCAAGAAAGAATTAAGCTTACTTTTCCAAATTTGCCCTTATTAAGTGTTAGATGTCCAAATCTCAATACCTATTTAATTAGGGGTATTTTAGTCAAATTACCTATTTTTGTCTAGAAATTTATATTCTCTTAAGGAATGTGCAAATGGCTAAGTGATCGTTCTTTTTTATCCGTATGGAGTACTATTTAAAATTTATCTAGTATTTAAGAATTTGAATTCAATTAAAAACTGTTTTTTTACTACAATTGTGAAAGTAGAATTCTAAACCTTTGGGTGAATAGTGTCCAAAAATTGATGATAATTACCACGTTGGTTACTCAACTCAAGTTAATTCCTAAAAGAATTCACATCTTAGTAGCTGTTGAATTGGAGTTACATCAGAATTAGACAAAGTAAAACTTGAATTGGGCACAAGTCACACAACACTTTACTAATGGGTCAGCATTTTTCATTCCTAAATACGGATCATTATCTTATGCAGTATTTTGACTATTTTCAGCTGGGAATAACAACCATGGCAAGTGGAGAAGCTGTCAAAATTTAATGTAAAGCCGCTAACATATCTGCGTAATTTATCCTTGTTGTCCAACCAATATCATTTTTTAGACCAATTTCTCTCAAAACAATTAATAAATTAATATAATGTGATATTCTTATATATGTTCTTTTTGTAGATACTTTTAAAAAAGATGAAAATATTCTGTTAATTAAGAAATGTTCCTTTTCCCCTTTTTCTTTTGGTTTTTTTAAGAAAAAATGATGATTACATTCTCATAACTGAGAAGTTTTCGAGAGGGAATGATCAAGCTTACATGAGATCTGCAACATACATAAATTTATGGATTTTCCATATTTTTTAATTCAAAATATAATATTAAATTCATCTATATGTTCTTCATTTCTTTTTTTTTATGCTGTTTGTTAAAAAAAAATTAAACAAAGAAGAAGATGTTGGCCCTCTACTAAGTAAGAAGTTCTAAAGAGGGAGGCCATTATGTCTTTTTTTCCTTTTTCTGTTTATTTAATTTAAATTATATGTTTCCTCTTTATTTATATATCTTAATGATTTGACGTCAAAGCTTACATGAAATTGTACAGAAACATGTTAAACGAAGAGAATATCTCTAAAATGTTAATCGATTTTTATATCATTTATTAATAGAATATTAATGTACACTAATATTAAAAATGCTGATGAAAATCCTGAAATATTCACTGACCTTCATACCCTTTAATAATTAGATATCCCTATAACATTAATTTACAAAAAAGGTAAAGTTAATTCATTAATTGCGGAATCCAAGTAAAAATTTTAATGCCAAATTCAAGTTAAAATCGTATTTTTTGGGATCTTTTATCAACAAATTTCCTTTGTTGACTGTACAACCCGAATGCATCACTTGTTTTGAAGGGTCCAAGTAATCAAAGACTTTGACAGCCAATATTATGTTAGATACAATTTTTATAATAGTTGTATGGGTTGCAAGTGCAAGTCACGTGACATAGGGACTATACTATCTAATTATAATTTTATTTCCTCTATAGCATTATTTGACCGGGCACAAAATTTAAAAAATAAAGAAAGACTTTGTTATGTTTACTAATTTGTCATTACTTTAATGTCATTTTTGTTGACTTTTTTTCACAATAAGTACATCTTCAAAATTAAGTGGGATGCAACAACAGTAAAATAGGGATGATGTCATTAAATAGTTATCAATTAAGGAAAGATTTTTTTTTGGAACTGATAGAATTCATGAAAGTTTTTTATTCATAACATGAATTCTTACAAAGCAATAACAAGATAATAGAATAATACTATTCTTGAGAGCTAAAAGTGTAAGTAAAAGAAAAGCAAGTAAATATCTTTATATAGGGTCTATTACATGAGATATAAATGTGTTTTTCCAATGTGGGAAAGAGTTAATGCTAATATCCGCTCTCAAACTCGCAATGGTGTAGACAGAAGCATCGAGAGTTTGCCAAGAAAGAACCGGTGACGCTTTAAGGTATGCGCCTTTGTGAAGAAATTTGCAAGTTGCATCGAAGATGAGACAAATGGCAAGGATAAAGTGCCCTGCTGAAGATGATATCGAATAGTATGACAATCAATCTCAATATGCTTGGTACGTTCATGAAAAACTGTGTTGTGCGCAATCTGAATAGAACTTTTATTATCACAGTACATCGGTGTTAGTGAGGAAAGAGAAACACTCATATCAACTAATAACTGACGTAATCATACAATCTCACACGTAGTAGAAGTCATAGCACGATAGTATGCTTCAGTTGAAGAGCGAGAAACCACATCTTGTTTCTTACTTTTCCATGAGATGAGTGAATCTCCTAAAAATACATAATAACCAGTAGTTGATTTTCGATCAGTTAGATCACCAGCCCAATTTGCATAAAAAATGTACGAAGCTCCAAGGATGAGGTCGATGGAAACAAGAGACTCTGATAAATCGTTCCTCGAAGATAGCGAAGAATACATATAACTGCAGCCCAATGTACAGATGTAGGAGAGCAAACAAACTGACTGACAATGTGAAAACATATGCAATGTCAGGGCGAGTAATGGTGAGGTACATCAGACTCCCTACAACTGAACGATATAAAGTGGGATCAGGAAGACGATCCCCGTCAGTAGGTGTATATCGAACATTAACCTCAAGAGGAGAGTCAACTATACGAGTATCTGTGAGACGGGCCCACTCAAGAATATCTGCAGTGTTCTTAGACTGAGAGAGAAGATATCCCTTCTCAGAATAAGCTACCTCAATACCTAAAAAGTAACGTAGATGATCTAAATATTTCATCTCAAAACAGCGAGACAAAGTAGATTTTAGGTTTGCAATACCATCAATATCATTACATGTAATGATCATGTCATCAATATAAAACAAAAGCAAAATACAACCTGCAGGGGATGATTTAACAAATAACATCGAATCATGATAGCTGGAAATAAACCCAATAGATGATACTACAGTGGAGAACTTGTCGAACCAAGCTCTTGGAGCTTATTTGAGACCATACAGTGTTTTCTTAAGCCTGCACACCTGTCCTGGACTATGTGAAACACCAGGTGGAGGGACCTTGTAGACTTCTTCTTGAAGATCACCATTCAAAAAAGCATTTTTAACATCCATTTGTGAAATATGTCAATGACGAACAGAGGCCACTGCAATAAGAACCCGGACAGATATATCTATACAACAGGTGCAAAAGTCTCTTCATAATCCAACCATATTCTTGAGCAAAACCCTTTGCAACCAAACGAGCTTTATATCGCTCAATAGAACCATCAGACTTGGTCTTAATCTTGTACACCCATTGAGAACCAATAGTTTTCTTACCAGTCGGTAGAGAAACCAAATCCCAAGTATCAGTTTTGTTCAAAGCAACTAGTTTCTCATTCATAACCTCTTGCCAAAGAGTATCACGAGCTGCCTCAGAGTAGGAGGTAGGCTCACAAATAGAATTAATAGAAACTAGAAAGGAAGTGAATGATGGAGCATAACAAGAATAATCAAAATCGGATACCTGAGTAAATTGCAAAGTGCGTTTAGGATAGCAAGGTGGATCTGGATCTGCAACCACAAGAGGTTCTGAAATAGGCGTAGGAGGGGGCGGAGTATCAATATCATGAAACATGCCAGAATATTGAGAAGGAATAGATGATATAGATGTAGAATCAGATGGGAAATCAGCATCAAAGGGATCAAAATCAATAAGGTTAGATTTTGTCATGCCATGTGAGCTAGGTGGGATGGAAAAGAAAGGAACATGCTCAATAAAGGAAACATTACGAGACATATACAATTTTCCAGAAACTGAATCATGACAACGATAACCTTTCTGCCCAACCCCATATCCAAGAAAATCACAAATAGCGACACGAGAAGATAACTTAGTACGCTCTACATGTGGACGTAGAACAAAACATGTAGAACCAAAAACTCTCAATGGGAATATAGTGGGGGTGTGACCAAATAGTCTAGCATACGGAGAAATTCCAGAATTATGAGAGGTAGGGATCCTATTAATAAGATAAACAGATGTAAGGACAGCTTCTCCCCAAAATTCACTAGGTACACTAGCAGACAAAAGCATGGATCTAGTGGTCTCAACAATATGCCTATGCTTTCTCTCGACTACCCCATTTTGTTGTGGTGTATCAGTACAAGAAGACTGATGTATTGTACCATCAACTTTGAAAATACCAGAAAGATCCTCACTAGTATATTCATCTCCTAAATCAGCCCGAAAATATTTAATAATGGCAGAATGTTGAGTTTTCACATAGGTTTGAAACTCAGCATAAGTATGAACAAAATCAGAACAACTTTTCAACAAACAAACCCAACAATAACGAGTATAATCATCAATAAAGGAAATATATTATCTGGAGCCTCCCTTAGTAGGGATAGGTGTTGTCCCCCAAACATCTTAATGAACTAGATCAAATGATGCAGAAGAAGTAGAAGTACTAAGATTAAAAGGCAAAGCAGAAAATTTTCCAAGTTTACATCTACTACAATCAGAAATATCATCGGATTGTAAATCACCAAGAACACCCGTATTACACATAAAACGCAGGCGAGAGCCTGATACATGACCAAGTCTAGAGTGCCACAAATAAAACTTCGAAGAGGAATGTGTTAAATGAAAAGAAGACATATTAACATGCATATTTGCTGCATGAGTAAGAAGATGCAACTCATCCAAAACATAGAGACCTCTCCCCTTTCTACACCCTGTCCCAATCACACTCTTAGATTTTAGATCCTGCACATAACAAGAATTAGGGAAAAGTCCAATAAAACATCCAGAGTCACATATTTGACCAGCAGAAGCAAGATTCATATGTTATTTTGGAATGCAATAAACATCATGTAATGATATAGTGGATGTATGAATAGTGTCAATGTTTGTCACTGGCATAGGTTTGTCATCATCAGTCACAACAGAAATGGAAGGGAGGGGGGGGGGGTCAGAAGACATAAATACAAAGACGGAAGAATCAGGAAACGTATGATTTCCACCTCTAGAGTCCAAGATCCAAGAAGACGAAATGATACCTGAACCAATAGATAGTGATGAGCCGGAAATAACAGAAAGATCATAAGATTGATAATTCTTTTGAAACTGCTGGAAGGCGAGGAACTTCTGAAATTGGTCAGCTACAGAATCAGTACTGTGACTCACAGAGGCTCCTGAAGCTGGGTGATCAAGAGAGGGCACAAAGGCAGCCTGAATCGGTGGATACGAGTTCTGGAATTGACCCCCAGAATATGGCTTCTGTCCTTGTCCCAAATGGGGAGGTTTAGAACCTAACGTCTTCAGTAGCTCGGGACATTGATTCTTCAAGTGTCCTGGTTTCTTGCAATAATTACAATTACCCATGATAGATGTTCTATACTGGTGTGTAGGGGTTGCAAGGACCGGCACAGACAAAGGAGCTGCCAATACGGAAGTATAAGCCTTATGTACCCTTTTTAGAGTCTTCAAACATGTTTCTTCAACCATAAGTTCATTTACCATATCTCCAACAGATGGTAAGGGTTTGTGGTGCAACAAGGCTGAACGACAATTCTCAAATTCTGACCGAAGACCCATCAATAGCTGAACAAGACGGTCTTCATCTCTGCATTTAATATAAGCATCACATGCTTGCAATTCAGTAGATTCCGTCATAGTTAACTGATCCCACAAAGTGGTCATTGAGCAGAAATAATCTTGAATGCCCAAGTCATTCTGTACTGGTGCACGAATTTCATATTGTAACTGATATTTAACAGCAAAATTATTCCGCACAACCAAACTTGACAGATAATCCCAAATCTCTTTAACAATTTTGAACTTAGCCAATTGAACACCAATTCTTTGTTCAACAGAGTTATTAATCCAAGTAATAATCTTTGAATTATTGGTCTTCCGAGTCCTAAATAATTCATCACATTTTTCATCTCCAACTTTAGGGCATTTGACTTTTCCAGACATATAATCCCAAAGCCCCTTTCTCTTCAAAAAATTTACCATGACATAGCTCCTATAGGAATAATTTTTTCCATCTAACCGAACACCAATAATTTGCAAAAAAAATCATCACCTCCAGCCATTAAGAATTTTAAACAAAAAATCCCAAATAACAAACAACAATCCCAAATAACAAGCAACAAAATAATAAATGACAGATCTCACCAATCAGATGCGGAAGCCAAGAAGACGAAACCCAGATGCAGAAGCCAAGATCAGAACGAGCACGAGCAACCAAAACGAGCATGAGCTTCCAAAACAAGCCAAGAACAAGCCAAAAAAATTTAACTGATACCAGAGGCGTGCTGCATGCGAACCCCAACTAACTCACCGCGAAGTTAGATCTGCGATTGAGCTAAAAATATTAACTTGCGCTCTTGGCTCTGATACCATGATAGAATTCATGAAAGTCTTTTATTCATAACATGCATTCTTACAAAGCAATAACAAGATAATAGAATAATACTATTCTTGAGAGCTAAAACTGCAAGTAAAAGAAAAGCAAGTAAAGCCCTTTATATAGGATCTATTACATAAGATACAAATGTGTTTTTTCAATGTATGACAAAAACAATGTGGAAAAGAGTTAATGCTAATAGGAACAAATTAGAAAATAATTCCACATAAATTGAAACGAATGAAGTAATATTTTATAGATTATCTTTTAATTCAAAGTACTTGTTAATACTATTTCCTCTGTTCCAATTTATGTGACACTATTTTATTTTTAGTTTGTACAAAAAAAGTCACTTTTTTATAATTAGAAATAATTTAATTTTAAAATTTTCCTTTTATCTTTAATAAAATAATTTATAGTTACACAATTATCTAAAATTTAATTTAAATCACATATTTTAAAAATTAATCTTCATTTCTTAAATTTTGTGAAAAATGATGTCAAATAATTAATAAAGTATTAACGTGCAACGCAGAAGTAACTAGTAATTCAAAAAGTACTTGAAAACGATAGGCAAGGAATAAGTCCAACCATCAAATGGTAGTACTGTGACGAAAATAAAATAGGGAAAGAAGTAGTATATTGAGTAAAACTAAGAAAAGTCGTGAAACCATAGACTACGCAAACCTTTTAATGTAGTACTAAAAAGATACAGATGGCAGTGTCCAACTCCGCTCAATCTTCTATCTCCGTTTTCCACGTAGTAGCGTACCTCATTGGCCTAAACGATTTCGCCCACACAATATAAGATAAGCACTCCCATATGTATTCATTTTTTCTCCCAGTAGCACAACTAGGTCATTCATTGTTTATTCACCCATTGCTATCTCCGTTTGAGTCCAATTGAAGTTAAACCCATTTGTTGGGTCGGAAAAACTAGTTTTTCTTCAATATAAATATATGTCCCAGACTAGACACTAGAGGACAATCGGGTCACGACCTACTTATGCCTTTCCGAGTTATCCTCCCAAAGGATAAGAACTGTGATCGTTTCACGGCATCCTTAAAGATTATCTCACTCTTCCTTTTCCTCGCTTCCATATCCTTCGTTCTTTACTCGTCATTTGTTAGACATGACTTATGGTTTCGGTGCTCCGAATGTCCCGACCCGAGTACTACCAGCTTCACCCCGGCTTGGGACTATAATTCCACAGCCCCAGATGATTCTCTCTCACCCACCAACATCTCCCATATTGTTTTCGGAATAGGCGGGTCAGCCCGGACTTGGAAGGATCGGAAACACTATTCGCAGCTCTGGTGGAGACCCAACATCACTCGCGGGTTTGTTTGGCTGGACGAAGAACCCGACCCGAATTCAACATGGGCAGATGCTTCGCCGCCTTACCGAATTTCATCAGACTGGAAGAAATTCAAGTTCACTAGCTCGCAGTCAGCAGTCCGAATCTCCCGGGTGGTTGTGGACTCATTCCGGGTCGGGTTACCAAACGCGAGGTGGTTCGTGATGGGAGACGATGATACTGTTTTCTTCACAGAGAACTTAGTTACAGTGTTAGCAAAGTACGACTACCGGGAGATGTACTACATCGGGGAGAACTCGGAGAGTGTGGAGCAAAATGTGATGCATGCCTACGACATGGCGTTTGGCGGCGGCGGGTTTGCCATTAGCTACCCTCTGGCGGCGGAGCTTGTGAGAATAATGGATGGGTGCCTGAACCGGTATTTCAACTTTTACGGGTCGGATCAGCGGGTGTGGGCCTGTGTGGGTGAGCTAGGTGTCTCCCTTACAAGAGAACGTGGATTCCACCAGGTATTTTATGTTGCCATTTCATTTTTTTTTTTTTAAAGAGTTTTAATTACAGTCAATTAGAGTATCTAATATTCTAATGTGAGCGACTTAACGTCTTTTTCTATTTCTATTTTGCTGCTGTAGAAGTGTTAGATAAATTATTAATTAAAATGGAACTAAGTTGTAGAGAGTCAAACTCGGCTTTTAACAAATATTTACCGGAATTTGAAAATAATAATTAATGATTACTTGATGAGCACATGCATGTAGGGCCTTTAAATATTTTTTTTTTGAATGTCCTAGAATTATCAAATATAGTACTAAATAATTAAGGAAAAGTTCTGCTTACAAGACATTGATTTAAGTTCTGACTTCTAACTATAAGGTACTATTACTTAATTTTGTTGCTCATCGGGGTATTGTAGATGATCATAGTTTGTTTGTTCTGATTTTTTTTCTCTTAAATAAACAAGTCTTGATCAAGCTAATAGTTTATCAAGTGTTTATGGACTCATTAAGTTTTTAAAAATTGGATATTGTATTTTTTCTGTTTCGATTCGACCATATTAATTGACTTGAATATGACTCCTCTAAGTTCAAAGTTGACGTGTTTTTTTACACTGGTAATTGTGAATCTAAAAGTATAGGTAAATGTTAATGACTTGAAAAATTGAATATTTTTAAGAGTGACAATCTCATGACATCGTTTGACTAGATACATAATATAAAAAGGAGGTTACCAACACTATTATCTTCACGGTAAATTTTAATTTTAATTTTAATTTTTGCGATATCTGACTAAATATATTTAATTTTTATTAACTTGAAATATAATTTTTTCCCTATTTGCTTATATATTCACAATTTTTTAAAATTATTAATTATATCATTATTTAATTGCTCACGTATTATATTAATATCGTATCATTACTCCACATTTTAAAGTAATATACCTTTTAAAAAATTTAAATAACATATTGGCATACAAAGGGAACAAAAGCAATTATTTTAATTAATTAAAAGTAATATGTTTAATCATACATCAAAGTGATAACATTTACTAAGTAATAGTTGAGTAGGGATGACAACAGATCGGATCTGGACCGGATCCTACTAGATCCAGATTCAGATCCATTTTTCATACCTGGATCCAGATTCATCGCGTCCATAAAAATCAGATCTAAATCTGGATCCATCGGATCCACCCGGTCCACGGATCGGATCTGGATCTACATGTAATTTTTTTTGGCTTGAATAATATTCTCACATGTTGAAACTTTTATGACAAAATGAAAAACAATCTGATTGAAAAAAATGATTGAGTTCATTCAATCAACCTACACAAACAGGACACCATTCTTTCAAAATACTGAACAAAGTTTTAGCATCACAAGAAAATAAAGATGATTGATTTCATTAGTGATGCAAACAGGTTGCAACTTTGAGCTAATTTTTTGGAGGCTTTAGTGATGTTCCACTTGTAGTTCTACTGATTGACTTCATTAAACAACATAAAACAATGTCAGTCATATATCAAAAGTCCCAAATTTGTTTTTGCTGATCAAACAAATGAGAGACAGATACTTAAAGTTTACCGCTAGCAGATTCAAGAAAGAAAAATTTAAAGAAGAGTGATAATTTTTTCTTTTTATAGAAATGAAAATATGAAAAACTGTATAGAGCATATAGGTAAAAGAAATGAAACTTCAAAGACAAATTACATGGCTGTGTGACTTGTGCCTTATCCTGGTTCAACCCTTTACCCAATATATAAATTATGAAAAAAATTAAAAAAATACTTATAAAATTACATTCTAGGTTATGAATATTTTTAATAAAATCGGATCCATGGATTGGATCTGGACCGGATACGGATTTCAAATACAAGATCCATATTCAGATTCGATCCGTTAGAAACGGATCCGGGTCCGATCCGGATCCGTCGGGTCCAAATTTTGAAAATTCATATCCTATAAAACGGATCTGGATCCATCGAATCCGGACCGGATCCAAGATCCATTGCCATCTCTATAGTTGAGGGATCAAAGTGCTATTTCTCAAGAAAGAAACTCTTCAAACTTATAATTTAACATATATTATATTAGATATTTATATGGCAATAAATCATCTCTTTACCTTAATGATACAATTAAAAATTAAATTGTCTTTTAATAGAAAAAATTATATATTGTTAAAATAAAATTAAACAATATACCACATAAATTCGAATAGTTAAGAAGACATTAAAATGGAAGAAAAGGGATACAATTTAATTTTAAAAAGTCACTAAGGTTTGATGAAATAAGTTTGTCATTAACGGGGAACTTTTTTGGTTTGATTAAACAAATCGTATAGAAAAATTAAAATATTTTGAACCGGTCTTAAGAAGTTAAAATTTAATTGGAGGCGGAATCTGGTGGATGAAAAGAAGATTGAAAAGTAGGCATCATACTCCTTACTTTTCTATGTTGTAAGAAATCATGGATTGACACGTAGCCAAGTACCATGTGCGTGTGTGGAATTTCTTGGCAACTACTTATTGGGTTTACGCCACGTACTACTTGCCCTTGTTGATCTGTTTTACCCCCATTTTCTTCCATCCCTAAGCATAAGAAACGCAGCTTTCACCTCATTCTTTGTCACCGGCCTTGAAATCTTTTGCTAAGACAAAATTCTATTTCTCTTGAATATTAAAAATGTTTCCCTCGTTTAAGTAGGCTCATTTTCTATCAGTTAGTTTTATAATTTTGCGTAACTCAGCTAATTTCGTGAGGATAAAAAATATTTGATGGCTATAGCCTATTACAATGTTTGATGGTTTCTTAGGAAATATTTCTAAGATATTATTTTCCAGTGTCTTGTTTGATTAAATTATTGAAATTATCTTTCTTGATAAGTAAATGTTCCCATCAATTAAGAGAATAACGACTTATTTCATTTATGAGTGTGAGTTTTCTTTTCTTTACAACTATTTGAACGAGTATATACCATGTTAGTAGTTGTCTTAGCCAGTATCAACTTTCATCGAGCAACTTTAGTATTGAAATCGCTAACTAAAATATTAGGAGTATTCTTGTTCAATCACTTACCTTCTAGTATTATCATATGATTCTTGTATTTATTTACTATTAAATTATTAAATGCCAAAATGATGTAGCTAATAATATTTTAACTAAATCCGTTGAAAACTTTACGTTATGTAAGCGCACATAGTCGACAATGTAGTTGTCCAAACAAAAGAATAATAGGAAAGATTAAAAGAAAATGAAAAGCATCTGACACTAGTGCGGCGTTTTGATGTTTCGTGGGGTATTGTTATTGGTTTCTGATGCTTCGTGTCAAAGTTGGGAGAGACCTCGAGGTAAGGAATCTACAAAAGTTAATTAAATTCATATCCATCTCAGCTCTGAACGCTCTTTGTCGCTTTGTATTGTAACATAGCGTTGTACTTTACTATTGTCAGGGACGGATTTACCTTATCTCGATATGTCGAGAGTGTCAAGTGATGTATATAATTGGAAGTAAAAAATAAAAATACGGATATATTGGTGAATGCGCTTTGTTTTGAGCTATAGTTCGTGAGTTCCACACTCAGCAGCACCTCAGTTGTTTACTATTTTTTTCCCTTCATATATAAAAAGATAGTTGTCAAGATTAGAATCATGGAGCCCCTACTCCCTAGGGACACATGCGAGTTGGTAAGTGACAAGGTTATTGGGGTACAATTACTCCGACGTTGCGGGTTCGAATTCATGTGGTGACAGTCTTTGCTGAAATATTGCAAGGGTTGTTGTTGTGTTCATGTCCCATTGGTCCTCTCCCTTGCAGAGCTACCACTCGCGCATATCCCTCGATTTACATCCCACCTGACCAAGGGGCTCTGGTACAGGTGGGGTTTCATCTTCACAAAGATTAGAACCATGGACCTCTTAAAAGTTACGAAAACTGTCAACCAATCAGTCCTGCTTAACATATGTAAGTTTCTTTGACAAGCAAATATTTGTTACTTCTGCTTCCTTGGTTAAGCGTGTTCTATTTCCATTGTGTTCTTTTTTTAATATGATGTTAAGTGTTTTATTATTTGTTCTCATTTTAAATTATGACACCGCTTGAAGAAAATCTTGCATACGCCACTCACTATTATCCATAAAATCTATATGGTTGTGTTTTTTAATGTGGGCAGTGGCACTGCTCACTAGAGAATAATCGTGCTCGTAAGGATGCGTGCTCAATTGTTCGTCTATTCAATAATCGCGCTTTGATACATGTTCGGGTCAATTCGATTCTTACTTAATTAACTTTATAATATCCTTTTTTTCAAGAATTTTTTTTCCATCTCTTCTGTGCTTAAAAATATGGTGCAAAAACTGCTTATACTCCTATTCTTCACTCATGTGTCTTTGTCGAAAATGACAAGTATCACTTTCTGGAATTTACTATCGGCAAGATATTTACTTTTGCTTGTAATATGCAATTCATAGACATACATAAATATCATGTGAACATCTATGCCATAGTTTTACTTCACACCGATCATTTATTTGCTGTTAGATTTTTTTTTTATAAGACACGATTTGAAAGTTGGCGGATAATGAGATAGAACATGATTTTCCTTGAAAAATAGGATGCTTATAGAATTAATTAAATAAAATAATATATTATAACAGAAAATTTAGTAAAATCACCATTTTTATAGTGATAGTAATTAGATTTTAAAAAATAAAATAAGAGACGTAATCGTAATATTATAATTTACAAATAAAGTAAGTATTAATTAATTGAGTGGTTTTACTAATATAAATTCTCTCATGAACAATATTACATGAAAACACAAATTCATTAGAATACTACTGTAACATATGTTTCTCCCTGCTTCAAGTAGGGAGTGCGGAATTCAAGATTTGAATATTATGGGTCTGAGTTGGGATGCTATCACATCCCAATTAATTTATTGGATCTGAAACTCAATATTGTTGAGAAAGAATATCACTAAAATTCAACAAATAAAAAATGTTGAACCTAAAATTTGAAAATTTACAATGAGTTCATGAACTAGTAACCTTAAATGTTGAATCAATCAAATTAAAGTTTAGATCCACCTTTTGAGCCGGTTTCAGTAATTTGATTGACTGGCTTTTACATATCCTATGTGGAAGCCATTATCATTGACTCTTTTTTATTCCAGTTTATGGAGCTTCTGCAAATTGCAACACTTTGTGACAGAAAATACACAAACCTTAATATGTTATCTTTAACTTATATGATTTCAAGTATCCCAGATCAGTAAAGTGGAGCTAAATATTTTGTTTCCACTTTGGCAGATTGACATTAGAGATAATCCTTTTGGTCTATTGGCAGCTCATCCAGTGACACCGCTTGTATCTCTCCACCACCTTGACGATGTACATCCGTTGTTCCCTAAGCAGAGCCAGCTAGAGTCTTTAAGAATACTAACAGAAGCATACAAGGTTGATCCTGCCCGAACAATGCAGCAATGCTTCTGTTATTACCACAAGTATAAATGGTCCATATCTGTCTCGTGGGCCTATGCAGTGCAGATATACCCTTGGTTTTTGTCAGCCAGGGATTTGGAAACACCCTTGCAGACATTCCAAACTTGGCGGAGTTGGAGCAATGGACCTTTTACGTTCAACACCAGGCCTATGAGTTCTGAACCTTGTGAACAGCCACTAATATTCTATTTAGACTCAATTAAAGAGGACGAGAAGAGCAAGAAAGTAGTAACTACTTACAAGATGTCTCCAATAAAACAAGAAAAGAAGTGTAATCAGCCAAACTACGCATTTGCCATTGAGAAGATTGTAGTCTCCTCGCTGAAAATGGATCCTCACAAGTGGGAAAAGGTTTGCCCTTCTCACTCTCATGATCTCTGGAATTTACAAATCAAAATTGGTGTTTTGTTTAGATAGGTTGTGCTAATGCATAGTTAGACCTATATTTTAGCCAAATTTCATTGGGAATTAAAGAGACTCGTTACTTTGTTGAATGGTTTGAGGATGTGATGATAATTTTATGCAGGTACCTCGAAGACAATGTTGTGAGGCGAGTAAAGGTTTTTGGAGTACCACAATGAAAGTAAAGATAAGAAATTGTAAGCACCGAGAGACTATTACAATGTGAGGTTAGTATACCCTCTGTATATTTACTATAGCTTTAGGATGATACTTTGAGAATGAGAGTTGAGTAGAGGTATTATTTTGAAGACGTAACTATTTGCTAAAAAAGTTTACGCCCTACAGTGTTTGGTGGTGTATATCTTTTTAATGGTTTTGTTTAATATTACGGCAAAACTTTATTCAGAATCAATGTCTCCACCACAACGCCCTTATACCCGTAACTCCCTCCTAAAATGAGAACAAGAAAGAAAAGAAAATGAATAAAGCAGTTATCGCTGTTGAGAAGCAAATATTCCTTATTTCTCCTCCTTTCTTTTTGACAGTCAACCAAGAAATCGAATCAAAAAACAAACATGGCATATTTTCTTTTTCTTTTGGTTTTGGTTTTAAGTAGCCAAAAAATCAACAGTCGATTTTGGACCCCTATTTAAGTATAGTTAAGGTTTAGTAAATTTCTTAAGGTTACACTAGGGATGTAAGTGGGGCGGGTTAGTGCGGGTACCGCCCCGCACCCGCTCCAGTTGGGTCAGCTATGGGGATGGTTTGGTGGGTGGTGGGGCGGGTATGGGTATCAGAAGTGCTGCCCGCCATGGGTAGTGGGGCGGGGTGGATTTCATATAAGACCCGCACTGCACCCGCTACCTGCATCGTACCCGCATCACCCGTACCCGCACCGCCTAAATAATGGGGCTGGTACCCGCATTTACCCGCCCCACTGACATCTAAATTAGCCATCAAATATGTTACATCACTGAAATGCCCAAGTGACTCCATAACTCTAGAGATGATATTCATATTTCATTTGCAGAAAATCATCAAGTCATCATCAAAGATAAGATGAGTCAATTTTGAGAGTTTATACATAGGATGGAACTGAAAATTAGATAGTTCACTCATTTCTTGTAGAGTTCTAGAAAGATATTCCATCACTAACACAAACAATAGTGGTGATATGAGATCTCCCTGCCTAAATAAATCATGACATATCAAGACATTATGAACCAATGATCTTTCAGCTACAAAAGTTGCTTGATTCTCAACCACAACAGTAGGAATAATGTTTTTTAATCTCATGCAAATTAATTTAGAAATGCATTTATATAGGACATTACAACAAGATATGAGTCTATATTAACTAACATATTGGAGGGCTGTCACTTTGGGAATCAGAGATATAATGGTAGAATTTACTTGTCTTAGTAATTTACTATTCTCAAATAACTCCAACACAACACTTGTCACCTCCTACCCAATAATACTCTAAGCATCTCCAGTGGGGCGGGTAAATGCGGGTACCGCCCCGCATCTGCTCCAGTTGGGTCGGGTATGGGGATGGTTTGGTGGGTGGTGGGGCGGGTATGAGTATCAAAAGTGCTACTCGCCATTGGTGGTGGGGCGGGTATGGGTATCAAAAGTGCTACCCGCCATTGGTGGTGGGGCGGGTTTAGGTGGCGGGTACGTGGTATGGGGGTACCCTTCCCCCGCCCCGCCCCGCCCCGCCCCGTTGACATCCCTAGGTTACACACTTCACAATTAATTATTCTTTTGTTTTATTTAATTGATTTATAATATAGTTTTATCCGACAATAAAATGGTTAAAAATTCATTTTCTTTCAACCTAATTGTAAAGAATGGATCTTGGACCAAACTCAATCTCAAAAACTAGCTTGTAGGGTGAGGATTGTCCAAGTCTATATAAGGAGTTTATGTTCCCATTCCATTTTCGATGTGGGACTCTTAACACTCACACACACGTTCAGGCCTCGTTAACTGGAGCGTGGATAATATAATTTGGGGGCCCAACATCGGATTAGAATGAGTCTGGCTCTGATACCATGTAAATAATGGATCTTGGGTCTAACTCAACCTCAAAAGCTAGTTTGTAGGGTGAGAATAGTCCAAGTCATATACGAAGTCCATGTTCTCATTCCATTTCCGATGTGAGACTCTTAACACTAATGACACTTTGGAGATCGAGAAAAAAATTCTTTATTAATATATTTTTTCACTTAACACACATAATAGAAAATGGTAGGATTCATTAAAAATCTCGAATCCACTCACGGGATAAGAAATTCTTTCCACATCTCATTAATAAATTTTAATGTGTAATTACAAATTTTAATTGAAATTTGGCATTCTACAATTTTAATGTCTAATTACAAATTTTAATTGAAATTTGGCATTCTACGTATTCAAACAGACTTCAGACCATTTTGTCTAAACTCACCAAAATTAGATATTGCAAAATCAAACTTCAAATCAGGGGTGTTCAGGAAAAATTGAAAAAGTCGAACCAAACTAAAAAAACTGATTACTTAAAAAAATTAATTTTCTTATTTGACTTTTATTTTAAAAACCGATGATTTTTAAGCATGAAAATTTTCTATAAAAGTCTCCTCTCATTACTTATGGATAAAGCTCCTAAACTTTTACGAACTGAAAGGTCTTCCCATTCTAAATAAGAATGATAGTCTTTCAACTAGATGTGCTATTTGGTTTTGGTTTTAAGGAGGAAATTATCGATCCAAACCGACTTTATATATGTTACAATACACTTTTACGCGGACATAAAATTACTATCATAACTTGGCTTTTTGTGGGTTTAACGGTCGCTATTTACTTAATTTTGGAAATTAGAAATTCGTTTGTTTTAAGGTTAATTTTTTAAAAACATTTTTGAGTACCAAAATTCAAGTAAAGGTCCTGATGATTCCTCGAGAAAGATGTTAGACACCTCGAAAGGAATTCGCAAAATGCGATTAGCGGTTGACCTCTGAGTTCAAATTTTGTGGCTAAAAGTTCATAGTTGCTTAAAAATATGTTTAATATGTATATAATTTAGAAAGAAAAATATAGTCTTGTCTTTATTTATTTGACTAATAAGAGAGCGTTTTAGTAAGAAAAATATTTTGTTATTTTCTCTTATCAAACGCTTGCCTTATGGATAAAATTCCTTTGAGTTTTAGTTATAAAAAGGGAAAGGTGCAAATATAGCCCTCAACTTTGTGATTTAGAGCAGATATACCCCTCGTTAAAAAAGTGATGGATATATACATGCCATTACAAAATGATGCAAATATACCCTTTTTGCTGACGGATATTTTTTAGAAAATTATTTAGCTTATTTTTTAATTTAAAAAAATGCCGCAGGGCTTTAAAAAAATTCTATTCCATTTTTTTAGTCTACATATTTTTCTAAATCCACATGATAATTTATTTTTACTGGTGGATCGGGTCTGGTTCATTTAAAAACTGATTAGACTTATTTTTTTTAAAGCCACGTAGATATTTTTTAAAACAAATTAGACTCGATCCACCAGAAATTTTTTTATCATGTGGCTTTAGAAACATATGTCTATTAAAAAAATTGGTAGACTTTTTAAAAAGCGACGAACACTTTTTTTAATTAAAAAATAAGCTAAACGATTTTCAAAAAATTATGTTAGCGAACATGGTATATTTGCACCATTTATGTAACGCAGGGGTATATTTGCATCATTTTGTAACGACAGAGGTATATATCCACCACTTTTTTAGCAAGAGACATATCTGCTCTAAATTGCAAAGTTGAAGAATATATTTGCACCTTTATAACTTGGAAGCATCGGAATTTTTTTGTTTCATTGGGTCAAAACTCTTTGGCGAAATCCTGCTTGAATTCGGCCCAATTATGAATATAAGCCCATTTTGTTATTTGAAAATTGTTCGTCTTATCCTCATTCATTGATTCAAAATTATTGTCTTTATAAACTTGGGCAAGAACTCATAAGATCCTTTCAAACTTGACTTAAAAATCGGTTTTAGAATCATAAAGAAAAACAGAACTTAATTGCCGAATCAACATTTTGCAAAATCCAGATTTTCGTTTGAAAAATCCAACAGTTTTTCTTTAAGGTTTATACAAATCGATACTAATTGAGACAAGTCAAAACTTGGATTTTTTGTAAAAGGAAGTCAAAATTTGGATTTAATTTTTAATCTCAAAACTGTTTTTTCCGAATTCAGTTTATATTTCGAAAAAACAAGACTGTTTTTAACACTTTGTAGAAAAGAGAAATCAGTTAAGATTACTTCACCAAAAATCTGATTTTAATACTTAGAAATTTAATTTTTCATGTCTAAAGAGACTGTTTGGATTTAGTTCGGAAAATATTATTTTGGAAAGTGGGTTAGGTCGCAAAACGGGTCGTCTACCAACTAACGATATTATAATCGTTTGCCTACTTAAGAATCTCAATGAGGTCCTAAAGGATTCCATGACATCAATGTTTTACAAAACTCATATTGATGGGTTTACTAAGTCCATCAGCATAAAGAATGTGCAATTTTCACCCATTGCTGGGCCTTCAACTCTGCGACAGACTCGATCCAATAGTATGTTAATGAAATAATGCACGGAGGTGGGGTAAAGTCCCGTTTGGACTTTCAAATGTGTTGTTCATGCAAAGGGAAAAAAGAAAGATGCGATTAGAGGGCACCTAACTTAACAAATAGTATACTAAACATTTTATCACATCATCATTTAAGAGCGGCAAAAGCCTTAAGTACTTGTTTAGAAATTTTAGAACTTAAATCCTTATCTCCAATAGAAAAGTTTAGATTACTAGAAGAACATTTTAGCAAAGAGTTAGAGCCTAAATTAATAACTATAGAACGTACGGTATTATCTAGAATAATTCAAGAAAGAATAATAGTAGGAGATATAGAAGAAACAACCTCTAGTATTAAGTGGCAATTATACGGTATAGAACGTACGATTAATTACTATAAACATAGAATAGATTACCAAACAAAAGAAAATATTATAACTACTCTAGGTTAAAAATAGCTCATTTAAAGCATCTAGATTACTTAGACTTAAGAGTACTACCAGAAAAGAAATTTAGAATTTTACCAGACCAAAGTATTATTAAGTGTAACTTTAGTACAGGAGAGCATACGCTCCATAGCGAAGAAAAACAGCTAAATACTATTGTAGACTTAATAATAAACTTAAGTGAAAAGGTAAAAGAAAGTAATAATAATTATACAAATAACTTGCGAAATTTGGAAGATATACTTAAAAAACAAGAAAGAATTTTTAAAAGATCAGAACAGAATATAGAATATATAAATAATTTAGTAACCACTTGTGACTTCAAGAAATTATCTACAAAACAAGACGTAGAAAAGGTGCTAAGAGACAATTTAATAAGCATAGAGTTAAAGGTTAGTCAGGAAAACTTAAAAATTAAAAAAGAACTTGTAGAAAGATTTTTAAAACTAGAAGAATCAGTTAAGGAATTAAAATTAGCAATCCTTTCATGAGCAGAATAGCAAGTGCTCAAGAACAAGTTGCGAAATTAATAGAAAAATCTATTCATTTACCAGCTGATTACAAAGAATATATACCTAGTCAAAAAGCAGACCAAGTAATCATACAGCAAAATATAGTATTAGCAACATTAATATTAGATCTACATAGAAAAATAGATACAGTAGCAACTAGAGTAGACAAATTAAGTGAACACATTCTTCAAATAGCTAAAGAAAGAGATCAGATAGCCCGAGAAAAAGATAAAGAAAAACAAGCAAACCAACAAATAGATAATCTAATAGATCAGTTAAATAAAATAGAATTAACTCCGCAAAAAGAAAAAGCCAAAATAGTAAAAAGACCTCAAAAATGGACATTTTTACAACTAGACAGGGAAGAGAAGACGAAGGGCAAAGAATAAGCTGCTCAGAAAATAGAATAGGAAATAATTTTATTTCTAGAATTTTAAACATGAAGACACCTGAAGAAGAAAACAGACAACTTAGCGAAGTTATAAACGTAGAAAAAGACATAAGTATTTTTCAACAGAATCAATTGAACTTATTAAACCCTAAGACTTTATACAATGCTGGACGTTTCTCGTCTACAGCTCAGCTATATAGACATTATAGAGAAGAACAACTTTCGGTATTAGGAAATACGGCAAGAAATATCAGTTTAATAAATAGAGAATCTTTTAAACACGTAAAAAAGACAACAAAGACTCTCATGCACATGTGATTAATAGTTATAGGTATTAAAGGATTAACTAGAAAGAATTTAGGTAGCAAAGTTCTCATAATTATATATGATGACAGATGGACAGATATGAAGAAATCCATTATCGGTATGACAGAAATAGATATGACAGATAACGGAGGAATCTTCTACATTAGTCCAGACTTCTTAATGAACTTAGCAGAATTTGGTACACATATTAAAATAGGAATCCAGACTAAAGGATACGAAGAAATGTATAGCGGCAATAACTTACTATTATGTTTAGGATTTCTTGGTAAAATGACAACTAATAGTAATACGAAGTTTAAAATAAAGATAAATGATGTAGTAGAATTAATGAGTAATAAAGTTATAAATTTAATAAAACCTACAAAGATCCAACCTGAAGAATACGCAGGTTTAGAATGGAAATTAGAAGACTTTAATAATAAAAAGAAAGTATTACAGCCGGCCGCACACCTAGAATATACAAACATAAAAGGAGAGACTTCTATAAGATTTACAGATTATAATTACACTCCACAGAAAAACTGTGAAGAAGAAATTACAATAGAAGAAGAAGAAATTAATCTAATGAACATAGAAATAATCCAAGAAGGTTATGAAGTAGACATCGCCATAGGAAAAGCTAAAGACATGAAAAAAGAAAAACCATGGATGTTATTTAGATGTAAAGGTTGTAAAAAAGACAATATGGAATTAGAAGAAACAATAGAACATTTTAAACTATGTGAGATTAGAACAGATAATGCAGGATATAAAGAAGAAAAGCTTTCCAAAGAAAAGACAGAAATGTTTGAAGAAATATGGAAAGATTTGGCATTAAATAATGAAGACGAATTTGAGACAAACTCCGAAGTTAGTCAGAAAGAACTAATGGAAGCTAGCACATCTAGCTCCAGTCCTTTCCAGAGAACTACAGGAGAACATATTACAGTAGACACTAGTACAGGTAATATACCTAGACGAAGAGTATTTAGAACCGCAGGAGAACCTGTAGAAAATATTAAACCTTCAGGAAGAAGAATGCCATTAGAAGAACCTATAACTCTCCAAGAAGGAGAGAATAGAGGAAAGATTTTAAATATAGCTGCCCACGATCCACAAAGATGGAACTCCGTAATAGATTTATGGAAGGGAATAGTGGTAGCAGACTATATACAAAACTACGTAGAAACAGACCCAGAGACTATGTATAAATACTTAGAAACCTTTTTAGGAGAATCTACTAAGGCTTTATGGGAAGCTTATAAAACAGATTTTCCAGAAGAATTCCACCAGTTGGTGTCTATGGGGTCAAACCCATACAATTTCACCAATAAGATACACACTTTAATTACGGGAGAAGACCCAAATAGTGGACTAATAGTATTACAGAGAAATGCTTTAATTAAGTTAGAACAATTAAGTATTAGTAATTGGGTACATAAAGAAATTCTTAAATGATTTCTTTTATTATTGTACGATCAGCGGTAATTCGTTTGATCAAGACTTAGGTAAAAAGCTTTTTAATAAATTACCAGGAGCTTTAGGTAGAGAAATAGAAGAACGCTGGAACAAGCGTGATGGGATTTTACAAAACCCAAACGCTAGATGGTCTATAGGACATAGAATACATCATGTGATGGAAATATTACAAGAGAAATGTACTCATCTGCAAATACAAAAACAACTTAAGCAGAATGAGTTGAATTTCTGTAAAAGCGTAATATATACCACACAAAGTTACGATAAAGACCCCCAGAGAAAGAAAAGTTATAAGAGAAAAAATAAGAAATATGGTTATCAGAATTATGATAAGTATAAGAAGAAAAGATACTACCTTAGAAAGTCATCAGCTAGAAAACCATATTTAGATAGAAATAAGCATATAAGAAAATATAGAAATAATAGGACATATAAAAATAAATTAGAATGTTTTACTTGCGGTAGCATAGAACACTTAGCTAATACATGTCCGAAAAGAATTAATAATAATACTAGAAATTTCCAGTTAATAGAAGACTTCCAGGAGACATTAATAAATGTAGATGAATATATGTCAGACACAGAAAGTATATACTCTATAGTAAGTATAGATACAGGAGAAAATAATAAATTAGATTCCTCAGACTCAGAAGCAGACGAGTTCATTAACGAAATAGGAATAAAACAGCTAGATATAAATGAAGACTTAAATAATCTAGTAAACACTGTAGTAGAGTGCGGCCATTTATTTGAAAGAAATAAAGGTTTAGACAGCACGTCATGTTGTATTTGCAAATGGTTCCCTAGCAGAAGCAAAAGGGCCAAATGTAAAAAATGCTACATGGAAGGTTGTATAAATTGCCTCCAGAAAGAATTAGGAATTACTATAGGATCTAAAGAACCGGTAAAACAGATTCAGGAGGATACAACTATAGCAATAAGATTAATTACACTAAAAACTAGAATAAATAGTTTAGAAATGAGATTAGCTCAGCTAGAAAAAGGAAAACAGAAAGATATAGAAAACGATCAGATTTTCGAAGAAGACCAATTAGAAAGAGAGTTAATTACAGAAGTAGCCTCAGAACTAATGAATTCAGAAGAAAAGACTTTAATATGTAACGAAGATAAAAAGTTTAGCTCTCTGAGATTATTAACAAAGATCAAAATTAAAGACTATGAGATTACTACACTAGCACTAGTAGATACAGGTTGTACAAGGAGTATTTTAAATAAGAAAATCGTTCCTAGTCATCTAGTAAAGACGCTAGATAAGCCATCTTCAGCAATGCAGATGGATGGAACCCATAATTTCTATAAATACTACCTACAAGAAGCAACAATTAGCTTTATAAATACTTGTGAAATTTTTTATAATCCTAGTTATAGCATGAATAGAATATTAGTAAGAGAATTAAATATAAATACAGATTTTATAATAGGTTTAGATTTCTTATTAGACAATAATGATAGCTGTACCATCACTAGAGATGGGATATTATTTCAGAAAAATAGTACTTATACGCCAGTACAGACTCAAAAGACTGAGACTAAAATAATACAGATTTCCCCCATAAACTTAAACAATAAGGAAGACAGTTGTTGTAAAGACTGCAGCAATGGAGAAAAGTATTGCTGTCAGAATAGCAAGAACTTAATGCTAGAAGAAATCTTAGAAGAAAGCTATGAAGTATTAGAAAAGAATTATACTTTAATAGATTTAGAGACAGAATTTTATAATTTTAAAAATGGAATAGAAAAAATAGGCATAATAAAAGATAAAACAGATTTAGACAATATAGTAAAAATCCTAGATGAATTAGAAATTATAGGAGAAAAACCACTTGAACCTTTGGAATAACAATAAGATTTTGTGTGAATTAGAGATTATAAATCCAGAATACATTATAAGAACAGCTTCAATAGAAGCAACTAACAAAGACATAGAAGATTTTAAAATACAGATTAAAGAATTAATGGACCTACAAATTATAAGACGATCAACGTCAAAACATAGGTCAGCAACATTTATAGTCAGAAATCATTCGGAAATAATTAGAGGAAAAGCCCGAATGGTGATAAATTATAAGAGACTAAATGACAATACAAGAAGTAACGGTTTTAAGCTGCCAGACAAATCAGAATTAATTAATAGGATACAAGAAAAGACTATATTTAGTAAGTTTGATTGTAAGTCAGGATATTGGCAGGTAAAGATGCATCCAGCCAGTATTGAATGGACAGCATTCACTTGTCCAGAAGGGCATTTTGAATGGTTAGTTATGCCATTCGGCCTGAAGACTGCTCCACCCATTTTTCAAAAGAAAATGGATGAAATATTTGGAGAATATAAAAGATTCGTAATAGTATACGTAGACGACATATTAGTCTTCAGTAATAATATGACTGAACATTTAGGACATCTACAGACAGTTTTTAGACTATTTGTAAGTAACGGAATTATAATTAGTAAGAAAAAGATGGAGTTATGTAAAAAATACATAAACTTCTTAGGAGTAACCATAGGAGAAGGAAAAGTTAAATTACAGCCTCATATAGCTAAGAAAGCATTAGAAATGCCAGACAAGCTAGACAATACTAAAGATTTGCAGAAATTTTTAGGAATTCTAAATTACGCTAGAACCTTTATTAAAGACTTAAGAAAGATAGCGGGACCATTATATTCTAAGACAGGTTCCACAGGACAAAAACATTTTAATGCAGAAGACATTAAGATAGTAAAATTACTAAAACAACAGATCCAGAACATCCCAGATCTAAGCATGCCTTTAGAAACAAATTACTTAATTATAGAAACAGATGGTAGTTTTGAAGGTTGGGGTGCAGTATTAAAAGCTAGAACGAATAAATACAGTAGTAAAGCATCAGAAAAGATTTGCGCTTACCAAAGCGGTAAGTATAGAGAAAAAGGAAATATGAGTAGCATAGACGCAGAAATATTAGCAGTAGTATACGGTTTACATGCTTTTAGATTATATATTCTAAACAAACCAGAGACCCTAATTAGAACAGATTGTGAAGCCATAGTTAAATTTAACCAAAAAATAAATGACAAGAATAGTAGTCGAAGACGATGGCTTAAATTCTTAGACACTATATCAATTTATAATTTAGTATTCGAACATATAAAAGGAAAGGATAATAGCCTAGCAGATCAACTTAGTAGACTAAAGATTACTACGAACTAATCAGTTTATTTCTCTCTTAGCAGAATGAGTTCGTCACAGACGAATCCAAAAGACAAGGGGAAAGGCCCAGCCAAACCCCAAGATGATTATAGACAAAAAGTATTGGGTAACCTGAATTTCAGGCCCATAACTGCTCATGAGACTCCAACATTAGAAAGACTTTATTTTGGTAAGAATAATTTAGTATCTTTTCCAAAGTCTAACTTAACATTTAAAGTTTTGCCAGATTATGTGTTGGACAGACAGCAGAGATGCTTGATAGACAACTTGTGGATAGCCCACAACAGAATAGACGCTAGTCACTTTGTGGCTACTTTAAATAGTACTTGTTTTTATTTAAATGAAAAGAACCTGGACAAAAAATTCAAATTGTACGTTGTTGTCCATGGAAAAACAAATGGTATTTTTCAGACTTGGCTTGAAGTATTAGACTCTATAAAAGATTTCAAGACTCTTTTGTTCAAATGATTCAATGTTTTCACCGAAGCTTTAGACTATGCTCGAGGAACCCTTGGGCCTAACTACTACATATCACCTGCACTAAGATATACCCAAGCCCAGACTCCTCAGTACAAAATATAAAAAGACACAGACAAAATTATCTTTTGCGATCATTGTAGTACAATGACCGAAGCTTTTAAAAGACTTAACCAGACAAAAGAAGAACTCCAGATACAAAACATACACCTCTTAGAACAAATCTCAAAATTAGAAATCCAAATCAGACAAACTCAGAGTTCTCCATCTCCTTCAAAAATGGATAAGATAGGTGAGCGTTCCCTTATGAATGCTAAGAAACCTATTGTACCAGGTATAGGTACAACTAGTCCGGTGCAAACGGTTGCCGATAAAGACTTATCAAATCCGTTAATGGCTGTCACTTTGCCAAAAAGTGAAAATGAGGAAGAAAAATCCTCAAAGGACAGACGCAAGCTCCCTAGAACTTTGACAGGATCTACATCCCAGACAAGGAGCAGACCAGTATACAGATAAAATAAAAAAATAGAACAAATCATCAGAGAAACTTTAGAAAATATATTTAAAGAACAAACAAACACCTTGAGCAAGGATAAACATATACATCCAGAGACATCAAGGACTCAGGAACAAGACAATAATTCAGACGAAAATAGCGTAGATCATGTATCGAATACAGTTTCAGACAATGAGTTTCTAGAATCCAATTATGCTCAGGCCGAATGGCATAACTAACCATTCAAAATGCCCTTCTGGACAAGTGAATGCTGTCCATTCAATACTGGCTGGATGCATCTTTACCTGCCAATATCCTGACTTACAATCAAACTTACTAAATATAGTCTTTCCTTGTATCCTATTAATTAATTCTGATTTGTCTGGCAGCTTATAACCGTTACTTCTTGTATTATCATTTAGTCTCTTATAATTTATCTCCATTCGGGCTTTTTCTCTAATTATTTCTGAATGATTTCTGACTATAAATGCTGCTGACCTATGTTTTGACGTTGATCGTCTTATAATTTCTAGGTCCATTAATTCTTTAATCTGTATTTTAAAATCTTCTATGTCTTTGTTAGTTGCTTCTATTGAAGCTGTTCTTATAATGTATTCTGGATTTATAATCTCTAATTCACACAAAATCTTATTGTTATTCCAGTGTCTAAGTGGTTTTTCTCCTATAATTTCTAATTCATCTAGGATTTTTACTATATTGTCTAAATCTGTTTTATCTTTTATTATGCCTATTTTTTCTATTCCATTTTTAAAATTATAAAATTCTGTCTCTAAATCTATTAAAGTATAATTCTTTTCTAATACTTCATAGCTTTCTTCTAAGATTTCTTCTAGCATTAAGTTCTTGCTATTCTGACAGCAATACTTTTCTCCATTACTGCAGTAGGTCATCAGCATTTATAGTCAGAAATCATTCGGAAATAATTAGAGGAAAAGCCCGAATGGTGATAAATTATAAGAGACTAAATGATAATACAAAGATTTTTAAAACTAGAAGAATCAGTTAAGGAATTAAAATTAGCAATCCTTTCATGAGCAGAATAGCAAGTGCTCAAGAACAAGTTGCGAAATTAATAAAAAAATCTATTCCTTTACCAGCTGATTACAAAGAATATATACCTAGTCAAAAAACAGACCAAGTAATCATACAGCAAAATATAGTATTAGCAACATTAATATTAGATCTACATAGAAAAATAGATACAATAGCAACTGGAGTAGACAAATTAAGTGAACAATATATATATATATATATATATATATAGATATATAGATATAGATATATATCAACACATGACTGATATACAACATGTATATGTTCATCATAAAAACAAGGAGGGAAAAAGGCAATCATAAAAAAACCAAGCAATGCAGCCTGATATGCTAAAGGCATTTAGAAGATATACAGAATTTAAACACTAGTATACTCAAGTTACACCTAGAATATACACCTCTGTATAGTTGAGAAATACTCAAAGTATAATGGGTTGTTTATTCCAATCGTTTTTAGAGGATATATAGAAGAGAGCAGCAACAATCCTTCAAGTAACGACATCAATAGGATCTGATATACTTTGTATGCAAAAGATATACAGTGTATACACCCTTATACACTTACAAATATATAAGATGTGTATACTCTTGTATATCTAGCGATACATCACAACATATCAGTAAAGAAAAGAAGAAAAAGGAAAGGTTCAAAATAATCACATTCATCAATACACAATATAGCCCAACATACTTTGAATATATAGGATATACAATGGGTATACACATGTATACTCAAAGTATACCAAATGTATACACCTCTGTATGCTAGAAGGGTTAAAGGTATATTTTGTTGTTCACTTCATTATTGAAAGAAAGTACAGTTGAAAAAGAGAAACATTAAAGTGACATAACCACCTAGACAAACGTTCGGTATTCAAGGGGTATACAATGTCTATGCTCTCATATACTCAGTGATATACATAGTATATGAGGTACACATGTCTTTCATTCGATGACGAATGAATCCAAGTGGGAGATACCGTAACACCCCGTACGTTTGACCCATTGAAAATAAGTGGTTCAACTCGAATCAAGAGGATGTATATTAATGTTTAGGTCCTAACGCTTCAGATGTTCATAAATCTCTATACGAAAAATTATGCATGTTTTACTAAAATCCCGTAGAAATAATTCTAATTATTAAATGCGGGGGAGGGTGCGGCGCATCGCCCATCGCATTAAATTTGGTCGCAGTGAAAGTTGCGGTGCATCGCCCATCATACTGGATTTCAGTTATATGGAGGTCGCGTCGCATCAACCCAGTCAACATGATAGGTGATATGGCACACTGACTGGGGTTTGGTCTTCAGTCTATAAATAAGGCCCTTGTACATTTTTCGAAAACTTTTGATTTTTCGAGCCCTATGATGGTTTTCTCTTCTCTCCTCATCATGCCACGTGAAGGTATGATCTTTCCCTCATTTATTAATGATTCTAACACTCGTGCGCAAGTAATTAACACGCATTATCATCTAAATTATAGCGTTCTAAGGAAAGCCTTTCCTATAAGTTCAAGCAAGGGTTTTAGCATGAATCACGTCTCTTCAATTATTTGAGCGATTAAAGATATGTAATACTAACTCTTTACGTATAGTAACATTTATTATTCTTCCCCGCACCACGATTGTCCATGTTTCCAAGAATTCTCCTCAATAGAAGAATTATGCCCTACAGTTATGAAACGTCGATATCGTTCCAATGTCTTCAATTTATGAACGTCGTATTCACACATGTCATTTCATTCTGAATATCATGAACTCTCTATGTATCCATGTGTGCTCATAACCTCGATTCCGTGAGTTTTTATTGTTCCCCATACCCCCATACATAATATGATGTATAATAAATTTCTGATTTTTCTTCAAAGATTGATCATGATGTTCTCATGATTTACGCTCTTATGCTATAATTCACTTCACTATTTTACATAATGAAATTAAGGGATAATAAGTGACTTTTATCACGTAATGCTTAGGATTTGCCAAGTGTCTATCCAAATGTCTTAATCACTTTATCTCACATTTATTAGTTGACAGCTAAATCATATTCTAAGTATGTCTCTTGCACTGACCAGTGACTTTAGTCAACCTAATAACATTGAGAAGTTGAGTGCTCTCTCGAATTTCCAATCGAGGAATGAATCATATTATTGGCTCAACTACCACCTTGATTTACATCCTGATGCACCCAACACAAGCCGTATCTTTTCCAGAAGGAGTTTAGAACTTGGTCAAAGTACATCATTATGTAAACAATGTGCGTATTGACCTCAAGTCAAAGGACCTTTATATTCCACATGCCGATAACACTATAGACATGTATAAAAAATAGTATATCGGCAGGGTATACCAATACTTCTCCAAAGTATCCATGTGTCCATCACGAGTAACCATTACTCGTAGCTGTGAGACATACTACATTCTCCAAGAATGTGATGCAGACCACATGTCGACTTATAGCATATCATCGATATCCCATTCTCGATGATCATTAGTCGAGGCTATTTTGAGAGTTACGTTCTATCATTAATATCTCACTCTATTAATGACAACGTAAGCTCAAGGGATGCACATAAATGAATAATTGCAAACAATCAAACAATAATTCAATAATTGCAAATGCCATAAATATTAATCTCATTAATATTTACGAATGTGTTCAAATAGATTTTTGTCCCTAATATAGATTATCTCTATGACATACATACTTTCACATGCAACAGGAATAGAATCACCTAACATTTTTGTCTTTGTTGAGATTTCAATCCTGACCATTCATTATTTTCATAGCTAGGACACAAGTTGCAGAAATATGGGGTCGTTTGGTAGGAGGTATTAGTAAAAATAATGCATGCATTAGCTTTGTGTATTAGTAATACCTTGTTTGGTACACTTTTCAACCTATGGATAACTAATGCAAGTATTAGTTATACACCTTATTTGGTATTATCCTATGTATAACTAATACATAGCATGGTATTAGCAATGCAATGTGTTTAATACAATGCACAAATATGATTAAAGACACAATTGTCCCTCAAATCCTTCAAAACCTTCTCCAAATCCTTTCTGATGTATTTTGTAGAAACGGCATTGGTCTCTCTTCTCACTGTTTTTCTTGTAATTAATTTAATTTTATTGATATAGATTTAATAATGGAAACTTCGAAACTAACGTTACATAGAGAGTGAACCTTTTCATTTTCGTTTTGCAGACAGATGGATAGATTAGTATTACTAATTGCTATAAAAATGCTATTGAGCTCTCTTTTTTAATTTTGTGTCATTTTCTTTTTTACTATTGTATTCCAGTTTTATACTTGTAATATAATGGATAGGTTAGTATTACTAATTGCTATAAATATGTTATTGAGCTCTTTTTTAATTTTGTGTCATTTTTTATTACTATATGTATTTCAGTATTACTACTTTGTATTCCAGTTTGGAGTATGAGCAAAATGGAAATTGTACACTGCTGCAATAAATATAGTGTATATAAGTTAAAGAATGTGGAGGATATTTTGATAAGCAAATAATTCTTTTAGAAATTAAGTAATGTTTTAATACATCAAATCAAACAGTGCAAAAGAAATAACTAATGTCAGTATAATTAATGTAAACATTACTAATAAATACATTATTAATACACTCTATTAAGCACTATTCTTATACACTCTTCCAAACGAGTAACGACCCTATATTGTGTAACAAGAACAAAAACCATAAAAAAAATATAGAAACAATGAGAACCAAACCCGCAAAGCACAGCAATATTTAGACATCAATGTAGTGTTAACACATTTGATTTCTACTGATTTGACCTATCAATTTGCTCTACGACGAACTATTATATAAACCTGACCATTAATGGTACGAGTCATAGCAACAAAACAGTGAGTAATTAGTTAAATTACCCAGCTCACTATGCTGCATATTAAAAGAGAAACTCCTAATCAAACAAGCTCAATCCCAAATCCTCGTCATTGTCCTCCTTTACCTCCTCCTACAATCACACAATCAAATAAATACGATAAAAAAACAGCCTAATTAGATCAACTGTTTATCACATAGTAATAAAAACTAATTGTATATTAATTGTTGGTACTCTATTGTACTTTATAGAGCAGTACGGGAAGTAATAACTATTACAAATGTTCGAAAGGATAAATAAATGGTCAATCTTCAAAACTGCAGCATATGTGTTGTGTCTTGAATCTTGATCACCTTGCAAAGCCAATGTTGAGAACTGCCGCAAGTTTGTTGTGTCTTGAATGTTGATATCCTGAAATCAAGAAACAACTAAATCTGGATGGTTACAACGTTGTGTGTTGAGTCGAGGATAGCCCTCTATCCTTAAGACAAGATTGCCCCGTATATATGCTTTTACGTTAGCGGACAATAGTCTCCCAAGATAAAACAACACTTTAATCTCAACACTACAAAGCCAATAGGCTGAGCCTGCCGAATAAAACAAATATGACTCGACTTACTGAAGATATGGAATAGGAAGGAAGAGTTTCTCAATACTCTTCTCTTTTATCTCTGTGTATATAATGTGTCTCTGTAGTGTATATCTTGTGTATATATGAGGGTTTACTCATTGTTTTTCAGTCACGAATTTACACTGATTTTGGCCACTGTTTTGGACAGATTTCGGCCACTTTTTGTGCTCTTTTGTGACTGAAAAGTGCTGCTATTTTCGTGTGTTTTTCAGTGCTGTTTTGCAGTGCATATTCGTCACTATTTTATCTCTAAAACTGTCACGAATTGATCCAAAAAATAGCTCAATATATAGCAAGTAGGAGGGCCGCCCAACAGCCACAAACAAGGCTGTAATGGCCATTAAGTGAGGGCTGTTAATGGCATTAGAGAGGCTGATTTATGAGTGGTTTAAGGTCATGAATGTGGCTGCTCAATTGCCCAAGTAATGGGCTGTTAATGGAGAGTTAATCAGCCAAGTAATGGCTGGTTAATGCTCCAAAACGCAGTCCAACGGTAGGCAGAAAGCCTACTGTCACCTTCCCAGAAACTCTGGGGACCAAACTGTAAAATATTAAACTTCAGGGACCAAACTGTACATAAGAAACTTCAGGGATCAAACTGTACATCTGGAAAAATTCTCTGGTCCAAAAAGATAATATCAGAAAGTCCCCACAGCCCACAACCCACAGCCCGTGATCGAGACCGGACCGGACAGGACCGGCGGGCGGCGGCGGCGCGCGTGTGGGCTTAGCCTTGAACCCATGCACATCTAGGTCCTCCCTCCTTTAAACACATGGGATACCCCTTGGGGTCCCAAACCCTTTACTAATTAGAGACTTATATAGAAAGCAATTCTTCCTATTCCCACCGATGTGGTAGATTTGTCCCACACCACATTTCCATGCCTCAAACACCTTACTTCGTGGACCAATATCTCTTTCATTTCTCAATGAAATTTGACGATTCTTGGCCCTACGGTCATCTACTCACTTCGTAGATCATGGATATGCGAAGAGACAAGGTCTCCAACATGCGGAACACTAGTGTTTAATTCATCAAAGATGGGTGGACGCATCTCCCCGCCAAAGACAAATTTCCAACAATCCCCTCTATGAAAGAGAGATTGTGGCGCACGCACAAGGTGCCTACATTTCAGCAATCTTTCAGCGAAAAGATATTGCATCAGGAGAGGTAGCTTTCGCTTTGAACCTTCCCTAGTTTAAACCATCAGACTTACTTACTGCGCGGTGAACGTGATGTCTTGAACCGTCAGTGTTTAGTGTAAGCCAATACAATGATAACAACACAATAACTCTTCTTATTCGTTTTCATTCTAACATTTTTGTCCGTTGTGGCCTTGGACACACTTGGATTCTTAAGTGCGTTCATTTGAGACGGCCATCCTCGCACTTAAACAGGTGATCTCCTACAAGGTATCCTGCTATATCCCACTTCACAAGTGTTAGGAATCATTAAAAGTTTCACCAACCTTAATCTCAACCATTTGAGGATCGTTAAAGGTTTGGAAGCTTAACCTTTACCCACCATGAAGGTAGCACTTTAATGTCTATCGCGGGAACAACTTTGGATTCATGTTTCCGTACATAAATCATCATCCGAAGTGCTTCTTGCTTCCACCGAAACTCTCAACTGAACCTTTTGCCGCTTAGTTTTCCTATTGAACTAAATTCTTGGGATCTCCAATCAGTATGGTTGGGTTTCCACTGCAAAGGTTCGTATTGTTTGGGTTTTCAGCCCATTCCCCTAGACAGGCAGAACACTTGATCTTCGGGTAATCCCTTAGTTAGTAAATAAGGTAGTGACACCCGTGATGATCAACTGCCATACGGTCTTATGTCTCCGACAGATATGTCCAGACGTCGTCATCTTTCCTGAAGCCGACCGGCTAGCCACAGTGTATAACTGTTGAAGGCACGGGTTTCTCCCAATAAGGGACGTCCTCTAATGAGTCGTGAAGTTACTCAACTTCTTTCATGCTTTGTATAAAGCGATAAACTCCGATACCATCATGAATCGGTCGATGTAAGTTTGCTTAGAGGATTTTCCAAGACCCACCATACACATTTACTTGTGGCTTTGGTGTTCTTCAGATCTGATGTCCTGTTTGCATCACTGTGTTCTCCTAGAACCGCTGGACATCCAGAATACTATAATCCGTAGATAAGCGAATAATTCAGATATCGTCATATCCGACTTAACGCCTTCAATTGATCATGTATTAAGATCATCAGTAAACCTTAGTTCAACTGATCTGTTTGTTGGACGATACCAGGTCGGTTGTAGTGTGTACAATACATTGAACTACACATGACCTGTGCATATCTCTCCTTGTCTATGGGTGCACCATGATTACAATCAGTTTTATGATTCATATCCATTGGTGGCTTCAACGAGACTGTCAACTATCGACCAGTCCGTTAGATGTCTTAGAAATCCAATTCCTAAGATGTCATCTGTGATACCCATATCTTTCATATCGAGACTTTGTTTCAATATGACTTTTACTTTCAGACTGTTGATTCTTCAATTGTTGGCTTTCTAACTTCAGAGTCAATGTTTCTGTGGTCAGATTCATTGTTTCTGTTTTATCTGAAGCTTTCAGGACCAAAATGTAAACATTTCAGGGACCAAAATGAAAGTTCAGGAAGAAGCCCAATAGTCCAACAAACCAACTCTGATTTTCTTCTTCCAACTCTCCGGTTGGGAAGGTTGTTTCAACATCCATGCCACGCAAGACTGCAATGGCCCATGATCTTAAGCTACTCCCAGAGGAGCACTTGTACAAGTAGCCGATGCTTTGAACTCGTCAGTAGATCCATCTACTTTGTACTCACTTTTGAGTATCCATTTTCACAACCCAAAGGTTCTTTTCCCGGAGGAAGATCAACCATTACGCAAGTATGGTTCTATATGATGGAATCTATTTTTCTCCTTTGTAGCTTCTTTCCAAAGCAGCGCTTTTGGAGAAGATAATTATTTGTTAATTGTCCATGGTTCATTCTTAACCATACAAGCTCGAAGGACTGGAACAAGTCTTTGTCCCCTTCTTTGCTCCGTCTCGATTCAACATCTAGAATCCCTGAATTCTGCAGATCTGGAATATTAAGTTCCTGATAGCCAGCAACTTTCGAGTCCTGTAGATACAGAACGTCTAGTTCCGGACAGTCAGGCCCTCGCGGGTTCTTGTTAACCTTGAGCAATTACTCCTTTTTCCTTTTCAAGGAAAGTTATCTTCTAAGAATTCAGCATTCTTTGACACCAAGAGGTGATCAACACTACTATTATTTGCAGATCCAGTGGATATGCAATCTACAGTCTTAGGTACAACTTGATCTGTTTCAGTATTCCAACTTTTACCAAGCCACCCCACATAATTTGGGCGTATGACTTTGCGCTTAGCTAACACCGTTGGACTGAGGTGAGAAATGAACAGTCGTTTAATGAACGATGCTTCACATTCTCCCCCTCTATTGCTACGAATTTCGCAATCCATAGGCTTAGTTGATTTCCAACTTATGCTTTGTAGCGCTTATTCGCTTCAACAACTTCATCTTTGCTTTTCAACAAACAAAAGATTACATACGTTGTTCCCATCATCAATGAAGATCACAACGTACTTGTCTCCCCCCTCTATTTTGTATAAACTTCAAATCACCCATAAAGCTGTGACTAAGTTCTAGAGGAGCAGTGCGTCTTTCGCTATTCCCTTGACGGAATTTGGAAATGTGATTTTGCCTCTTCGCCTACCTCACATTCATTTTGAGGGTTTATGTCGACAGAAGGCAACAATCTCAACATCGTTAGCTTTTGAATGCCTTGCTATTTAACGTGTCTTAATCTATGATGGCATAGATGCACGGATTACAAATATATCATTCATTTGGCTATAGACATATTGTACCATTCTTAGTTATTACAGACCTGTTGGACTAGTCTCAACCAGCTTGACCAACAGCGTCCCTTTAACCAAGTTTGGGACATGTATCACCTCATCTTAGAGTGATCCCATTCCCTGAAGTCCTATTGAGGACAACCTCTCCAGCCCCTTTGATTTTAGAGGTGGCGTTGCTTCACATGAACAACCTCTTGCCCGTGGTTAGGGCGTAACTGGATCATTTGTGATCTCGATACTCTGGCCCACTCTAGTTGCTTTGGCAGACTGAGTGTCCAATTTCTTTTCCTATGAAATGAATTCTGGCCCCACTCTAGTCGCCCGGAGGCTTCGTATGACTGAGTGTCCAATATCATCATATCAAAGGAATTTTGGTCCACTTCAGTCGCCCGGAGGCTTTGTACGACTGAGTGTCCAATATCATCCTATGAAGGATCTTCTGCCAAATAGTATGACAGGTTCAACGTCTTTAGCTTTTAGACTCCTTCCGTTAAGATTGGTGCCCAGATAATTCTTGGCGCTTACTTAAGAGTGGTAACAGTTTTCGCATAGTTAGTGGATCTTACTCCCTCGTATGTGCGAACATACTTTACACACTTTTAATAATTACACTTAAAAGAACGGATCTTTTTAAGTCGTTTACAAAATCCAATCTTTAAACGGGAAAGAAAATGAGATTAAACTTTTGATTTTTAAAGCGTAAGGAATATACATTATTTTCATATTCCTCCTTACTTTAATCCATTTTTAATCAGACATCATTTAATCTTTATTCTTGACAAGTAAGAAAAACTACTTATCCCAATTTCGGATTCTGGCTCACATCAGTCACTTCATCAGACTGAGTGTCCATTTCCTTCTTACCATTATTCGGATCTTTTGTCTGGGACAGATATAGGCCTTCTGCTGCAAGATAGAATAACATCTTCAGCCTTCTCCTCTTGTCCCAGTTGACATCCTCAGGCTCTCGAGAGCGCTTGTTCCCACCAGTCTTGGTAGCGGTGACACCATGAACACGTTCATCATCATCACTCTCTTCTACCAGTAAACCATTGCCATATCCAAATTTGGTCACACAACTTTTAACCGACATCTTTCGAACACTAATAGTATTACAATACGATCTTGTCTTAAATTGTTGGTACTCTATTGTACTTTATAGAGCAGTACAGGAAGTAATAACTATTACAAATGTTAGAAAGGATAAATAAATGGTCAATCTTCAAAACTGCCGCATATGTGTTGTGTCTTGAATCTTGATCACCTTGCAAAGCCAATGTTGAGAACTGGGCAAGTTTGTTGTGTCTTGAATGTTGATATCCTGAAATCAAGAAACAACTAAATCTGGATGGTTACAACGTTGTGTGTTGAGTCGAGGATAGCCCTCTATCCTTAAGACAAGATTGCCCCGAATATATGTTTTTACGTTTGCGGACAATAGTCTCCCAAGATAAAACAACACTTTAATTTCAACACTACAAAGCCAATAGGTTGAGCCTGCCGAATAAAACAAATATGACTCGACTTGCTGAAGATATGGAATACGAAGGAAGAGTTTCTCAATACTCTTCTCTTTTGTCTCTATGTATATAGTTTGTCTCTGTAGTGTATATCTTGTGTATATATGAGGGTTTACTCACTGTTTTTCAGTCACGAATTTACACAGATTTTGGCCACTTTTTTATGCTCTTTTGTGACTGAAAAGTGCTGCTATTTTCGTGTGTTTTTCAGTGCTGTTTTGCAGTGCATATTCGTCACTATTTTGTCTCTAAAACTGTCACGAATTGAGCCAAAAAATAGCTCAATATATAGCAAGTAGGAGGGCAGCCCAACAGCCACAAACAAGGCTGCAATGGCCATTAAGTGAGGGCTGTTAATGACATTAGAGAGGCTGATTTATGGGTGGTTTAAGGTCATGAATGTGGCTGCTCAATTGCCCAAGTAATGGGCTGTTAATGGAGAGTTAATCAGCCACGTAATGGCTGGTTAATGCTCCAAAACGCAGTCCAACGGTAGGCAGAAAGCCTACCGTCACCTTTCCAGAAACTCTGGGGACCAAACTGTAAAATATTAAACTTCAGGGACCAAACTATACATAAGAAACTTCAGGGATCAAACTGTACATCTGGCAAAGTTTTCTGGTCCAAAAAGATAATATCAGAAAGTCCCCACAGCCCACGGCCCGTGACCGGACCGGACCGGACCGGACGGGACCGGCTGGCGGCGGCGGCGCGCGTGTGGGTTTAGCCTTGAACCCATGCACATCTAGGTCCTCCCTCCTTTAAACACATGGAATACCCCTTGGGGTCCCAAACCCTTTACCAATTAGAGACTTATATAGAGAGCAATTCTTCCTATTCCCACCGATGTGGTAGATTTGCCCACACCACATTTCCATGCCTCAAACACCTTACTTCGTGGACCAATATCTCTTTCATTTCTCAATGAAATTTGATGATTCTTGATCCTACGGTCATCTACTCACTTCGTAGATCATGCATGTGCGAAGAGACAAGGTCTCCAACATGCGGAACACTAGTGTTTAATTCATCAAAGATTGGTGGACGCATCTCCTCGCCAAAGGCAAATTTCCAACATTAATTTCTACATTATGCGATTATGTTACCTTTTTCTCCTCACTGGCTGGAGCAGCAGCGGCTGCCCCACCTCCGGCAACCGGCGCAGCAGCAACGGCCACGGCTGGATTTTTGTATGTAATGGGAATGCCATCATCGAAGAGAAGCAAAGCAGCATAGGTACAACCGAGTTCCCCAACTGATGACATTTTTGCACGATTGATCTAACTCTCTAAATTTGGAAGTAAGAAAAATATAGCAAAATTACTTTAATATAGAAATGACGTTAGTATATAGAGGACTTGTGAATTAAGAGGTTCGAAATATAAGGGTGAGATCAAGCCTCAAGGCGTACGTTACGACATTTCAGGTGCTATGAGTCTAACGGCTTTACACACGAATAGCTTTCATTACATTTTTTGATAATCTTTTTACTATCTTCAATAATTTATTTTGCTAGTTGCCCAACTGGTGAAAGTGTCAATGTTCCTTAGATTATAGTATCTGCACTCTGCAGTGTCCTTTATTGTTGGGTGCCGTTTGGAATTTCAAGTGCTAATCAATTTTAGTTAACCATTATTTCTTGGCAAAAATGCAAATCCTTTATACTAGGGGAAATTCAAGTTCGTAAGGTTTTTTTGTCGAAATTGCCTCTTAAGCTGATTACGCTTTCTAAATTTTGAAACATAAAGTTACGTATAATATTCTGGGTTGCGAGTTGCGAGTTTGAATCACAAAATCCCACATGCAAGGCTCTACATCTGTCCGTTCTGTCTTCCATTCCTCAGGGTTCTTGTATCCTTGAACAGTGAAGTAGGGTGCGACTATACCAACCTCCACACTGTTTGTAAGATGAAAAATACTTCAGCTGGACCAGACAGTCATCGTTCCCGTTTCCCTTATCTAAAATTCAGATGTGTCTTCACACTTATTTGAGGAATCCTTTTCTCACGAACAAATACCACCTCCTAACATCCAGGAATATTCATTGCAGGACCACTCTTAATGTACTAACTAGCTATCGCTTAACCCTGCACTTCCACAAAAAAAGAGAATATGTACTTGTGGCGAAGTATTTTGGTGGGGAATAACAAAAGCCTCAACAAAGACAACTATGAAAAGAGAATCTGATAGCATCACATCTACAACAAATGAACTGACTCAACAAGTCAATGTTTAATAGTCAGAACTCCATTAAGTACCAAAATCACTTGCAAAACTAAATCTTACATGTTCAATTAGCCACGTAGACTGCTGACAGCCGAGAGAACAGGATACTGCAGCTCTCAGGTAAAAAAAGCATGTTACTAGGGCAGACCTCCAAAGGTTCCGGCCTTTAATACAGCTCTAGTCCATAGCTGACTCCTAATCAAACTAAGCATATAGTTTCAGATTCTCCTTTCAACAGGAGAACACCACTAAACGATTCTTGCATCAGCATCAGCCACTGTTTGATCGTGCCTACAATAAGACCATAATATGCAAACATTAGAAAGGTCTAAATGCATGGACAATATGAAGCATCCAAAATTCTGGTCAGGAGCATCTGCAACAAGACCAAAAAGAAAAAGCTATCTCCCAGATGCAAAATCGAACATTAAATAGAAAAACATAGCCTAACCTGCCGCGGAGATGCTGATCTGGACCTTGATGCTGACCTAGACCTCGACCTTGACCTGGACTCCTCAGATGATGAGCTCAAGTGTTAGACAGCCTTAAAAACCTAAATTGAACATAGAAAACAAATGGCTATACTAGTACCTATGAAAAAAATACACATTTAAGTAATAATGCAATGTCATTACCTGGTCGGCTTAACAGGAGATGCAGCTCTAGACTTTGGAGGTTGTGATCTCGAAACTGAACGGACAGGTGATCTGCTGCAGAATAAACTCCCAGTAAGACATCGGGACAAAAAAGAATGTACATGAACGAGCTCATTTATTATCTGCAACTTGATATACCTCCTACTTCTCCTTGGAGTTCTGCTTCTGCTCCTGTTTCTGCTCCTGCTCCTGCTCCTGCTCCTGCTTCTTGAAGGACTGCCCTTGTATTCTCTTACCTATATGAAGGAACAAAAAAATGAAGTGAGCATCAATGTAAACATACATTGTAAAAATAAAAATCCCTGCTACTAAAAACTCAAGTATACACGTTAACTGGATAATTGTATCGTAAAGAATCCTACACACCGAATGGAAACCAGTGCCCAACACGGGATTTTCAAACCCAAAATTCAATTTAACCTGTCCACCCAAACAATTTCACCTATTCCAAAAAGCCCTAAATTAGCCAAACTGGACCCGAATTAAAATGCGGCCATGTGTGAGGAGTTTAATGCTTTAACGAAACAACATACTTGGAACTTGGTTCCTCGACCAGAGGGGGTGAATGTGATCCGTTGCATGTGGCTTTTTCGTCACAAGTTCAGGGATAGTGGTGACTTAGAAAGATACAAGGCAAGACTAGTGGCATATGGTACTAACCATCAGGAGGGCATTGATTGCGGCGAGACATTCAGTCCGGTTGTTAAACCGGCCACCATTCGCACAGTTCTAAGCATTGCTATGGGAAAGCGTTGGCCGATTCATCAGCTAGATGTGAAGAATGCATTTCTTCATGGGGATTTACGAGAAACTGTATACATGCACCAGCCGCCTGGTTTTGTCCACACAACAGCCCCACAATATGTGTGCCATCTCCGTAAGTCACTCTATGGCTTAAAACAGGCCCCAAAGCATGGTATGATCGTTTTGCACAGTTCATTATGCGTCTTGGGTTTACATGCAGCAGATGTGATAACTCTCTCTTTACTTTACATCGTGGATGTAATACTGCTTATTTACTATTGTAAGTGGATCACATTGTTCTTACCGCCTCTATTGATGTATTGAAAGACGAGATTATTGCACTACTCAAGTCTGAGAATTTTCCATGACTGATTTGGGGAAGCTGAGCTATTTTTTGGGGATCTCAGTCACCAGATCCGCAGATTGTATGTTTCTTTGCCAGCGTAAGTACGAAGAGGAGATCGTGCACAGGGCTAAGATGGACAACTGCAAAATCATGTCCACTCCAGTTGATTCTAAATCCAAACTTAGTGCAATGGTTGGTACTCCAGTGACTGATCCTACTCTGTATCGGAGTCATGCAGGTGCACTTCAGTATCTCACCTTCACCAGGCGACGACATTGCCTATCTTTGTCAGCCAAAGAGTCTGCTTGTTTATGCATGCCCCCAGGGAACCTCATTTTACTGCCCTCAAACGTATCATTCGATATGTTAAGGGCACACTGGATTATGGACTACACTTATACCCCTCCGCACCGAACTCGCTATTATCCTACACCGTTGCAGATTGGGCAGGCTGTCCAGATACCCGCCGCTCTACATCCGGCTACTGTGTGTTTTTGGGTGATAATCTCATCTCTTGGTTTGCCAAACGACAAGCCACATTATCCAGTTCGAGTGCAGAAGCTGAGTATATAGGAGTTGCTAATGTTGTTGCTGAGATCTGTTGGCTCCGAAACCTTCTCTTGGAGCTTCAGTGTCATTTAAGTAAAACGTCTCTGGTCTACTGTGATAACATATCCGCCATATACATGTCTCACAATCCGGTTCAACATCAGCGAACCAAGCATGTTGAGATGGACATCCATTTTGTTCGCGAGAAGGTTGCTCTCAGGCACATTAAGGTATTGCACGTGCCTTCCTCATATCAATACGCGGATATTTTCACGAAGGACCTCCCAAGACAGTTGTTCCTTGATTTCAGATCCAGTCTTAGCGTTAGGCATCATCCCGCTCCGACTGAGGGGGTGTGTAAACGTGTACAATAAGAACACTACAATCCCTACCCATAATTAGCATATACCCCATATATTGTAAGTATATATAGTGATAGATAATTATGGTAAACTAAGATTCCTCTTGTATTGTGACTAGGATTCCTCTTGTATTAGGGATTGTATATTGTACACTATATATATTGATATTAATGAGAAAGACTCCCAAGGGAGATTAATATCATCTCACATCCTAGATAACCAATATTAAAACCCACCAATGGAATTAGGAAATCACCACCACACCCCCTTAAATATGCTGAGAGATTAAGCATTGAATTAAAAAAAGGTGTTTCCAAGAGTTCGGGTTGAAGGAGGAAAACTAAAAAAAGATGAAGCATAAAGAATAACAAGGATAAGCAAATACCCGGATGTAGGTTCTTATCCAAGGATTCCTGAACTCAGTATCATCAAGTTTTCTCATCTGAACGAGAAGAAAACATGTTAACCACAAGCCTGGTACTTTTCCAAAGGGATACAATGAAATACTAACAAATAACTACTATCAAGGGAGTTAACAAATTTAAATTGTCACGACCCAAACCGGAGAGCCGTGACGGGCACCCGGATCCCACCCGCCGGGTACCACCACTCGTATATTTAACATCTAATCGTAATTAATTACGGACTAAGCCGAAAGAAAATTATGAAAATCAGGTAACTATCTTATATATACACACACACATATCAAGGCCGACAAGGCCATACAAGACCACTATCCACAGGACACCTGTCTACAAGCCTCTAGGAGTAGCAACATCAAAGGTCGGGACAGGGCCCCGCCATACCCATACATACAAGAAAAATTGTACTGTACCAAAGTTAGACATACACTCCGAACAAGAGGAGTGCTCCAAAAATCCACTAGATCCGCAATCAACTAAAGTGAACCGTCACCCTGCCTATGTGAACCTGCGGGCATGAAACGCAGCGTTCCCCGATAAAAGGGACGTCAGTACTACTGATGTAGTGAGTATGTCAGGCATGAACAATAGCATAACAGGGATATAACAACAACTGAAACAGAAACAACTGACCAGCAGTAAATGCCGCTGAGGGCCCTAATACATATGCCTAAATGTTATGCACAATACAATATACATATCCATCGGCCTCATCGGGCACATTCCTTACCAAAACAACCTCTGTGGGCACCATACCATGTAATTATTAATGAATGTATGCATAATGCAAATGCGGTATACTAATGTCCACACAGGAATCCTCCCATAACTGTCTCTGTGGGCATCAGGTTATATCACCACACAAGGGCATCACATCATCACATTATATTGGCCTCTTCGGGCTCTTTCGTGATAGTCTGTACCAGCTACAGGTGGTGTGCGTATATAACAGTCTTTCCCTTTTTCCATTCCCCGTACATATATATATATATATATATATATATATATAATATTTACCATATAGTAGTGGGCATAGCCCAAATGGTCCAGGGTAATATATGAATGCAATGCAAATAAAAATGCATGAATGATAACACAATATTCCAATCTCAGCGGATGACATAATACCTTTATACCTTCGGCTAACATTGGAAAATCAACATCTTTTTCGTATGCCTCAGTAAGGACTTAGAAACATATTTAGACATGCTTTTAGCATAGGAATCAATAACACGAATATTCTTAACTACTAGGAGCAGAATAAATTATGGAGCAATATCACGGTTATATTTCGTTACATGAAACATGCCAAAAGAAAGAAATAATTTGTCTTAACATACCTCGTCGACCCTTAAATAATTTCAACGGACTGGTCTCCCTCACAAGCCAAGCTTAATTTTACCATTTCCATGAATTTCTACTCGTAACATAGAATTTAGGAAGATGTGCTTGGGGCTATACTGAAGTAAACACAGAAGCTCATTGATTACGTATAAGACCAAAAAAAGGAGAAAATTGTGTACTAAAATAAAAAGGGTAACGGCCTTAATCGTACCACATAAAACACTAGGAGACCAAATGTTATATCACCTATACCAGCTAATACGTGTAGTTCATTAGGGACCCCTAACCCACTTAATCCCTACACATGACACCACTTAATTCTTAGGCTTAGTCATTAGGCAATTAGTGTAAACATTACACGTATAGAACCCCCATTAACTCTTGTCCCCCATAAAAATTAATCAATCCCACCATTAATCAATTATACACATAATTAATTCTAGATCTCACTTCATTTAAATCCTAAAAACTCATAAGACATTCGTATACTCAATGTCATAATTTGTAATATGACACTAGTCCATAATATCTTTATGCACACACCAAATTATTTCCTTTCCCCGTCGTCACACTTGTTACGTCCAAAATTATTTCGGAGTTTAATCCCTTTTTATATACTAATCTCTTTATTAGCATATGTGATATCACATAAAATCCCCGAGGCCCGAGTCTACTTATTACGCTTAGGTGCTCAAATCATTGTCCAAAATTCCGGGATGTTACATCTTTCCCCCCTTAAAAACATTCGTCCTCGAATGTTGGGGTGACATATCCGATCCTTGTCGTGTAACCAACGAATACAACTACCTTCATACATCACTACATCAGACCCCTCATACTCCCTTCCATCTTCCGTATATGAGTGAGACAACTTCTCATAATCTCGAATTGTAACAATAATACTGCCCCTCTGGCGTATTAACCGTCTTGGTAGAAATTGCTCATTTACTGGCTACGAGTATAAACTTAACCAAAGTCCCTTTTTTTTGCTAACTGGCATTACTGAAATCGTAACATGCACGAGTTAAACTCGAATTCTTAAAACTCAGCTCTACTGCACGATTTATGCGATGAAAGAATAGAAACCATCCCTAAATGCCTTGCAGCCTCCTATTTATAGGTGTGACGCGTAACACACCCATAAACAAGACTCTACTACACACGACTTGTAGACTCCCTAGGATAGACATGCTTTGATACCAAGTTTGTCACGACCCAAACCGGAGGGCCGCGACGGGCACCCGGATCCCACCCGCCGGGTACCACCACTTATATATTTAACATCTAATTGTAATTAATTACGGACTAAGCCGAAAGAAAATTATAAAAATCAGGTAACCATCTTATATATACACATACCGATATCAAGGCCGACAAGGCCATACAAGACCATTATCCACAGGACACCTGTCTACAAGCCTCTAGGAGTAGCAACATCAAAGGTCGGGACAGGGCCCCGCCATACCCATACATACAAGAAAAATTGTACCATACCAAAATTAGACCAACACTCCGAACAAGAGGAGTGCTCCAAAAATCCGCTGGATCCTCAATCAACTAACGTGAACCGTCACCCTGCCTATGTGAACCTGCGGCATGAAACACAATGTCCCCCGACAAAAGGAACGTCAGTACGACTGATGTAGTGAGTATGTCAGGCATGAACAATAGCGTAACAGGGATATAACAATAACTGAAACAAAAACAGCTGACCAGCAGTAAATGCCGCTGAGGGCCCTAATACATATGCCTAAATGTTATGCACAATACAATATACATATCCATCGACTTCATCGAGCACCTTCCTTACCAAAACAACCTCTGTGGGCACCATACCATGTAATGATTAATGAATGTATGCATAATGCAAATGCGGTATACTAATGTCCACACAGGAATTCTCCTATAACCGCCTATGTGGGCATCATGTTATATCACCACACAAGGGCATCACATCATCACATCATATTGGCCTCTTCGGGCTCTTTCGTGATAGTCTGTACCAGCTGCAGGTGGTGTGCGTATATAACGCCTTTTCCTTTTCCCATTCCCAGTACATATATATATATATATATATATATATATATATATATATATATATATATATATATATATATATATATATATATATATATATAATATTTATCATATAGTAGTGTGCATAGCACAAGTGGTCCAGGGTAATATATGAATGCAATGCAAATAAAAATGCATGAATGATAACACAATATTCCAATCTCAACGGATGACATAATATCTTTATACCTTCGGCTAACATTGGAAAATCAACATCTTTTCCGTATGCCTCAGTAAGGACTTAGAAACATATTTAGACATGCTTTTAGCATAGGTATCAATAACACGAATATTCTTAACTACTAGGAGCAGAATAAATTATGGAGCAATATCACGGTTATGTTTCGTTACATGGAACATGCCAAAAGAAAGAAATAATTTGTCTTAACCTACCTCGTCGACCCTTAAATAATTTCAACGGACTGGCCTCCCTCACAAGCCAAGCTTAGCTTTACCATTTTCATGAATTTCTACTCGTAACATAGAATTTAGGAAGATGTGCTTGAGGCTATACTGAAGTAAACACAGAAGCCCATTGATTACGTATAAGACCAAAAAAAGGAGAAAATTGTGTACTAAAATAAAAAGGGTAGTAGCCTTAATCGTACCACATAAAACACTAGGAGAACAAATGCTATATCACCTATACCAGCTAATACGTGTAGTTCATTAGGGACCCCTAACCCACTTTATCCCTATGACACCACTTAATTCCTAGGCTTAGTCATTAGGCAATTAGTGTAAACATTACAGCGTATAGAAACCCCATTAACTCTTGTCCCCCATAAAAATTAATCAATCCCACCATTAATCAATTATACACATAATTAATTCTAGATCCACTTCATTTAAATCCTAAAAACTCATAAGACTTTCGTATACTCAATGTCATAATTTGTAATATGACACTAGTCCATAATATCTTTATGCACACACCGAATTATTTCCTTTCCCCGTTGTCACACTTGTTACGTCCAAAATTATTTCGGAGTTTAATCCTTTTTTATATACTAATCTCTTTATTAGCATACGTGATATCCAATAAAATCCTCGAGGCCCGAGTCTACTTATTACGCTTAGGTGCTCAAATCATTGTCCAAAATTTCGGAATGTTACATAAACATTAGTGAGTGAGTACTGAAACCAGCAAAACACAAGAATCATTCACCGAGGAAATTGTTAAAACTTCGCAACTAACCATCCTTCCAAAGATTAATGAACCAAAGAACTTAAAAGTGTGAGAAACTTAACCTTGAAAGTAGGGGTTGGACTCCTCAATAATAAAAGTAGATACCAGCATCCAGACTAGTGTTTAAAATCAATTAAAATAGTGAGGCAGATAAGAAACTTACAGCATACTTCATGTCTTCATAATTTGTGTAGTCAACCAAGCCAAAGGCTCCTGATATGGATAAGAAAATTTAGAACAGCATAAACACAGTTAGCACGAGAGCAAAGTACAAACGTCCCCTAAAAACAATTTTCCTGAATATTCTACTCTTTCAAAAATAGAAATACAACATTTACATTTTATTCTTGCACTCCATTTTTTCTCAAAGGTTTGCTTGAGGCACGATGAAGGCCATAGAGATAAGTGCATTGAAACATTCCACCGCCTCGTGGTCTCAGCGCTTCGCTACAAGCACCAAGGTGCTAAGCTGTTAGCCTTCTTACCCATGCACTATCTCAAAGAGGGAAAAATTATATTGTTGGCATAGTGATATATTAATCATTAAAGAAACATTTTATGAATGAATAACATAGTAATTAGGAATAGAACATTAAAACTTTAACATAAAGAAAACTATACACTAAATCTTAAGAACATGCAGCTAATATGCATTTGAATGAGAAATTGAACATGGTTTTGAACTTGAATAGTGTGATTTTTGCGCCATGCACTTAATTGAAGTTTTCCTATTTTTCTTGTTCCCATAATCAATTGTAGTTTCTCTGTAGCATTTGTTCCTTACATTGCACGTGTAATTAATTGTCTCTTTTCCTTGATAAAAACCCGCGCTGTAGATTCACTTAAATTCTTAGCAAATTTTCTAATCTTTCTTACCTTGGGATCAGTCGCATTCATGCAGTTTTTTCTTAATAAAAACCAACTGTTTTTGGATATAAGTTTGGAAAAAATTTATGAGTTCTGAATTCTAGAAAAAGATAGATTATTAGGTTGTGAATAAATTATTTATATATACTAAGTAAATTTCTTAAGTCAATTTTTAAATATAATTAAAGGATTTTGACTAAAACTAATAAATTCTGCTAAACCCTAGAACTCTAACTTTGACCCATGAATACCACCACCTTGGGTGGCCTATACTCTCAATACTATCAATCACCATTAGCTGTTTTGATTCAAGTAACAACCTCCTAATGGAAATACAGAAGGAGCAATTAACACTAAGCAATAGTCGCGAGAAACAGTGAAATTGTAGGCGAGAGTTTGAAGTTAAAGGTAAATAAAATATTTAAAAGTTGGAATTACGTCTCACGAATTTCACTTGTAAAAAGATTTGAATGAAAGCATTACGTAATTAACTTCAAATACTCATCTTGAGTTTTTTTTAAAACTAAATTCTACAATATTTTGCAAATGAAGTCATAGCTAAACATGTATGAATTTTCATTAATGATGTGCCAAGTGAATATTGAAGGAGAGCCTTGAGCCACGGGTTCAAGCCATATAAGTTAAAGATTTGTAGTTCGACTCTTTCCCGATCTCGGAAATAGCAGGAGTTTAATGCACAAAACTGTCCATGTGTCAGTGAATATAAGCTAGTCTTATCTGAAAGAAATAATCCCCTTGATTATTTTCATTAATTGAAAGGCTATATATACAAGTTACATATTTCTATAATAGGAAAAATCCTTTTCCTATTCTACCTCTAAATCCTTATTCTACCATAATTCTAACTCTACAATTATGGTAGGTGTATAATACTAATTAAGGTAATATTATACTACACATATATTTTCCTAATATACAATATTCTTACATGTTTATTTACCCTAATATATCACAACCGAGATCTTCATTTGTGGAGCATAATCCGAGAGTGACTATACAATATACACACATGTATATTGTGTGTATATTGTATATTTAACACACCCCCGCAGTCATAGCGGGCGGTTTCCGAATGCTGAGACTGTCCCTAAAATCTTCAAAGAGAATTTGGTAGACCCTTTGTAAAGATATACGCAATTTGATAACGAGACGGGACATGGCATACGCGAACTTGACCTTTGCAACCTTTTCACGGACAAAGTGAATGTCCATTTCCATATGCTTGGTGCGCTGGTGTTGAACTGTGTTACCTCAAAGGTAGATGGCACTAATGTTATCGCAATATACCAAGGTTGCCTTACGAATGGGACAATGAAGCTCAAAAGCAAATTACGTAGCCAACATGATTACGAGACCACATTCGCTACCCTCGATATTCTGCCTCAGCACTTGAGCGTGATAGAGTTGCCTGACGCTTTGCCGACCATGAGACCAAGTTGTTGCCGAGGAACATACAATAGCCAGAAGTCGACCGTCTGGTGTCGGGACAACCACCCCAATCAGCATCCGTGTAAGAGACAAGTGTGGATGTAGAGGAAGGATACAAGTGCAACCCATAGTCTAGTGTCCCCTGAATATACCGAATGATGCGTTTGATTGCATTCATGTGCTCAACTCTGGGATCATGCATGAATAAACACACCTGCTGAACCGCATATGTAATATCCGGTCTGGTAAAGGTAAGATACTGGAGGGCCCCTGCAAGACTGCGATAGCGGGTCGGGTCCTCGTATGGTGCACCGCCGCGCGCTTAGCTTTGGGTTTGCATCAATCGGGCGTGGAAGTGGACTTACAGGATGACATCCCGACCCTCTCGATGATCTCGGCCCAGATACTGTTGAGACAGAAACAAACCACCTGAATGACGTTTGACGGCAATCCCCAAAAAATAACTCAACGGCCCTAAGTCCTTCATAGCAAATTCAAAACTGAGCATGGCCATGATAGACTGACGCAAAGCATCATAGGAGGCAGTCAAGATGATATCATCCACATATAACAGAATATAGGCCAATGACGAACCACGGCGGTAGATGAACAAAGAATTGTCTGACCTGCTGTGTGTGAACCCAATAGTCGAAACAAAATCAGCAAATCGTGTATACCAGGCACGTGGAGACTGTTTCAGCCCATATAATGACTTCTTCAACAAACAGACATGATGAGGGCAGTTGGGATCCCTGAAACCCAACGGCTGATGCATATAGACTGTTTCTTTGAGATCACCATGTAGAAAGGCATTCTTGACATCCAACTGATGGATTGGCCAAGTCTTTGAAAGAGCCAAGCTAAGCACAGTGCGAATGGTAGCCGGTTTGACCACCGGACTAAACGTCTCACCACAATCAATTCCAACCTGCTGAGTCTTACCATCACCAACAAGTCGCGCCTTATGTCGAGCAAATGACCCATCTGAATTCTCCTTATGAGCAAAAATCCACATAGACCTGATAATATTAATACCATATGGACGGGGCACCACCTCCCACGTCTTATTATCAATAAGAGCATTATATTCATCACCATAACAATTTTCCAATTAGGGTCATTTAATGCGGACACGAGATTGCGGGGCAAGGGGATCTAGAGACATCGAATGTAAATTAAAATGTCTTTTAGGTGTAAAAATACCCAGCCCGACTACGAGTGACCGGTCTATGACTCGAGGAAGAAGTGATGGAATTTTGGGAATTTTACGGGCTCGGGACGGGTGGCGAGCCGGTGGGCTCTTGGCCCAAAACGATAAACAGTGGACTCAGTTTCGGAGCGGTTCGAGGTGGTGGCGAGCCCGATTCTTTGGAACTGCTATTCGATGTTTGGAGCGGCCAGGCGGCGATCTTTGTGGGACCCGGGGCGATGGGCCATTTGGAGGATTTTGGGCACGGAGGTGTTCGAAAAATTCCGAATAATATACGGGGATATTTGGTCATCCAAAAATTATACGACTTAGGCTCGGGAGTATGAACTTTCGTAAAAGGGAATTGGTTTTCATCAAAAATGACATGACGATTTATAATGATTTTCTTGGAGGATAAATCAAAACACTTATAACCACGATGATTCGACGGATAACCCAAAAATACACACGGAGTAGACCGAGCCTGAAGTTTGTTAATTGTGGTGGATGGGAATAACGGATAACACAAGCACCCAAAAATCCGAAGATGAGAATAAGACGGGTTTTTATTATATAAGATTTTGAGAGGGGAAGAATATGTCAGACCTTTAGATGGAATTATGTTAAGAAGGTAAGTGGCCATTTGTAGAGCATGATGCCAAAAATACGGAGGTATGGAGGCATGGATTAGGAGAGTTCGGACAATGTTATTTATGGAACGAATTTTGCGTTCGGCTTTCCCATTTTGTGAAGATGTATGAGGACATGAAAACCGAAAATTTATCCCATGAGTAGCACAAAATTCTCGAAACTCCCTATTGTCATACTCCTTCCCATTATCACATTGAATATTTTTTATTTCTCTTTCGAATTGAGTACGAATGAACGCTCTAAATTTTATGAAGACGGAAAACACTTGTGATTTATTCGCAATTGGAAACGTCCACAAAAATCTAGAATAATCATCTAAGAAGAGAACATAATAACGATGACCCATTGAACTCAGAACAGGTGAGGTCCATAAGTCGCTATGAATAATGTCAAATGGCATAGAAGTATGAGAATTGGAGTCTACAAATGGCAACTTAACAATTTTTCCTAATGAACAAGACTGACAAATTGGAGTACGACTCGTACCCTTACAAGAAATAAAGCTATTTTAATCTAAAACTGATAAAATAGAAGATCCCGGATGACCCAAACGAGCATGCCACATGGAAGGAGAGATGGCTGCAAAAGCTGATGGCAAGGCTGGACTCGATGGACTGAAACCGGGCATGATAGGATATAGATCCCCCCTACTATCACACCTCATGAGATGACTCCGCCTTGAAATCCTTCACAGAGAAACCGAAAGGATCAAATTCAACAGAAACAGAATTGTCATTTGTGAATTTACGGACAGACACTAAATTTTTAATCAATTTAGGAGCATGTAAAGTATTTTTCAAGAGGAGTGGTGGATTGGGGGGAGACAACGTTTTCTGACCATACCCTAGAATTGGAATAGAACTGCCATTACCAATGATTATCCCCCGAGGGGTGCTCAAATTGGAATAAGATGAGAGAGTACCGACTCGGAAGTCATGTGAGTAGTGGCCGGTGTCCATGTACCAATTTTGGTCGGTTGAGTTAATCCCAACGTGTGCATCGCGGCCTCGATATCGGTGCGAGTAGGGCTCGCTGCATGATGGGCTTGCGAGGTCGGGGCCCAAGAACTCCTGGCCGTGGCCGACCTGGCCCAGAATCGCTACCATCGCCATTGTTGGGCCATCGGCGATGGCCGCCATCGCCGGGCATTGGGCCTGGATTGTTGGCCACCCGCCGCCGGAATTTCTCTTGCCGGTATGGGCCGGGCCGCCCACGGTCCATCGCCATCGCTCATCGCCATGGGCCCCACCATCGGGCCATGGGGTGGTGGGCCATCGTTCATTGGATGGGCCCCACCGAGGTTTTGCTGACTACCGGAACCTCCACCATTACCACTGCGTTTGCCCCGCGGTTTTTGTTATTATTCTTACGATTATTCTTGCCGCCACCATTATTATGGTTTTGGCCCGAATTATTAACAAAAACTGACGGATTAGGAGAGGACTCCATCATGACAACTGGACTTGCTCGTAGCGCTTTTAGCCAAACCGGCTTCTTCTAACGTAAGCATGGAGCGGGCTTGATGGAAGTCGGGAAGAGGGTTGCTTTGGCGAAGGAGAGTGCCAACACCATTATAGGCCTCCGAAAGACCGGCAACCAACTGTAGAACTAGACGATTATTTGTTACTGGTGCGCCAATGTTACGGAGTTGATCCGCCAATTCCTTTAGTTTCTTGCAATATGCAGAAACGTTCGGAAATACGTCCATTCGAACGAGAGAGAATTCCTGCTCGAGTGTGACGATACGGGAATGTTGGTTGTCTTGGAATATGTCACGCAATCTATTCCATGCAGCCATAGCCGTGGTATCGGGCTCCATAATCGTCTGTAGAAGGTCCACTGAAATAGTGGCGTATATCCACCGAAGAACGGTAGCATCAAGTGTAATCCATACCTCATTATCCTCCGCAGGAAGGGGTCTAGCGGGAGGAATTATGTGATGAAGAACTTGGTAAGAGATAGCGTGAATTTTAAATAACTCCGCCCACAATGCATATTGAACGTTTTCCATCTCAAGGACAATTGGGACACTGAGCTTGATATTGGAAACCGTGAGGGCAGGGTGAAAATTGTTCTTAGACATAGTTGAAAGAACAATGAAGGATGATAAATTTAAGAGAGGTTTTTGAGAGCGGAAGACGAGATATTTGGAGAGAAAAACCCGAGGGAGGGGGGGGGGGTTCTCGGCCAAAGAGGAGGCAAAAGTTTGAGAGAAGAAAACTTTTGTTTAGACCTAGTCTCTTGATACCATGAAAGAAATAATCCCCTTGATTATTTTCATTAATTGAAAGGCTATATATACAAGTTACATATTTCTATAATAGGAAAAATCCTTTTCCTATTCTACCTCTAAATCCTTATTCTACCATAATTCTAACTCTACAATTATGGTAGGTGTATAATACTAATTAAGGTAATATTATACTACACATATATTTTCCTAATATACAATATTCTTACATGTTTATTTACCCTAATATATCACAACCGAGATCTTCATTTGTGGAGCATAATCCGAGAGTGACTATACAATATACACACATGTATATTGTATGTATATTGTATATTTAACATTATCAATAGGCGAGACATCAAGAGCCATCCTCCTAGGACGGCGTTCGACAGAAGTGGCTTGGTTGTTTCCTCCTTGAGCGCTACTGACATGCACGTCCACTGAATGATCTTTGTTATCTCCGGTGGCCTGAGCTACCAACCTAGACGCTGGCCTTCGCATGTTGCATGCAGACGGAAAGAAAACAGAACAAGGTGCAGCTACCTTGTTGTAATAAGTTCTAGAGGTTGCACCAACAGTGACATTTGACACGAAAGGAGAAGCTGATGAGGATGTAAGAGTTGTGCAGGCCATGAGAAAACTAAAACAAGTCCAGAAAGAAAAGCTCGAGCACAGGATGGATATCTTTATCTTTATGAAGATTTCTTTGTAAGAAGATATCCCGTACTTTCGGGTTACGATTTAAATCGCTAGGCGTATGTAAAATCGCTAAGCTTTTGTAAGTAGACCCGAGCGTTGGAAAAATTTATGTTATTTACGTATGCTAATAAAGAGATTAGTATATAAAAGAGATTATACCCCGAAATAATTTTGGACGTAAGAAGTGTGATGACGGGAAGCGAAAATAAATTTGGTATGTGTATGAAGAGGTTATGAACTAGTGTCATATTACAAATTATGACATAGAGTATATAAAAGTCTTATAAGTTATTAGAATTTAAGTGAATTGTGATAACGAAATTAATTATTTGTATAGTTTAATGTATGTTGAATTAGTGGGAGGTAGGTCACTTAATTAATAAGCGAGGTGGCAAGATTAGCCTGCTCCACCACCAAAGAATGGCTTGGGAGACAAGGTGATAAAAGTTCATTAATGATATTTTGGGAAAGAGTGTAGACATTCCATTCTATTTTGTTTCCATCTGTATGGAAGGCAATTATACTTACCATTTCTTTCCATCCTTTAAGCCAACAAATTGCTGCAAGCAATTAGGAATTCCTTTCTTTGTTTTTCTTTTAAAGAACGAGTTGCTGAACCTTTATTTAAAGGTTTCATGTTCACGAAATCTCTTCAAATAATTGCAAAGCAAACTGAAGATTACTAAGTGAGGTATCGGAAAACTTTTGGTGAAGGAGGCCGGTTCCGTTGTAATCATTTAAGGGTCAACGAAGGTATGTTAAGGCAAATTATTTCTTTCTTTTGGCATATTCCATTTACGAAATATAATCGTGATATTGGTCCATAATTTATTCTACTCCTAGTAGTTAAGAATATTTATGTTATTGATTCATATGCTAAAAGCATGTCTAAATATATTTCTAAGTCCTTATTAAGACATACGGAAATGATGTTGATATTCCCAAAGTTAGCCAAAAGTATAAATGTATTATGTCATCCGTTGAGATTGAAATATTGTGTTATCATTCATGCATTTTTATTTGCATTTCATTCATATATTACCCTGAACCACTTGTGCTATGCACACTACTATATGGTAAATATTATATATATATGTACGGAGAATGGGAAAAGGGAAAGGCGTTATATACGCACACCACCTGCAGCTGGTACAAACTATCATGAAAGAGCCCGAAGAGGCCAATATGATGTGATGATGTGATGCCCTTGTGTGGCGATATAACCTGATGCCCACAGAGGTGGTTATGAGAGGATTCCTGTGTGGACATTAGTATACCGCATTTGCATTATGCATACACTCATTAACCATTATATGGTATGATGCCCACAAAGGTTGTTATGGTAAGGAAGATGCCCGATGAGGTTGATGTATATGAAAACTGCATTGTGCATAACATTTAAGCATATGTATTAGGGCCCTCAGAGGCATTTACTGTTGGTCAGTTGTTTCTGTTTCAGTTGTTGTATATCCCTGTTATGCTATTATTCATGCCTGACATACTCAGTACATCAGTCGTACTGACGTCCCTTTTGTAGGGGGACGCTGCGTTTCATACCCGCAGGTTCAGTTAAGGAAGGTGACGGTTCACGTTAGTTGATTGCGGATCCAGCGGATTTTTGGAGCACTCCCCTTGTTCGGAGTGTTGGTCTAATTTTGGTACGGTACAATTCTGCTTGTATATATGGGTATGGCGGGGCCCTGTCCCGACCTTTGATGTTGCTACTCTTAGAGACTTGTTGACAGGTGTCCTGTGGTTAGTTGTCATGTATGGCCTTGTCGGCCTTGGTATGTGTATGTGTATATATAAAATGGTTACCTGATTTTCATAATTTTCTTTCGGCTTAGTCCGTAATGAATTACGATTAGATGTTAAATATACGAATGGTGGTACCCGGCGGGTGGGATTCGGGTATCCGTCGCGGTCCTCCTGTTTGGGTCGTGACAAGATAGTTCTTGTAATTTGTTGCTTATGTTGTGTAATAATAGAAAGAGGTACTATTTTTATAGGGAGAAGAGAGAAGGGTGTGGAGGAATCGTGAAAGTTTTTGATAATATTATGAAGTGGTGATTGCCACGGTTTTTCTATTTCCCCAGATTTCTTCTGCATTCTCTGAAAGATGGCATGTTTCCCAAATTTTATAAAACTAGACTCTCTATTTCAGCATAATTATGCTTTCACCCCCCCCCCCCCCCCCTTCTTTTCTTCTAGGAGGATAAAAGTTTGTATATTCCTGAACTTTGCAAAAGTATTTATTTATACCATGTGTTATAAAAGTCGACCTCAAAGTTATGTTTCTCTTTACTCGATTGTATCACATGTGTTCTTACTTTGCAGTTTATCAAATGAAACTTGAAAGTGTTTTAGTAAGTACTTCACATTTTTTTGAGAAATGAAAATGTTGCAAAGTTATCTAATTTTTTGAGAAAAGAAAATGTTGCAGAGTTATCTAATTTTAAATACATTTATATTAGATTTTAAAAAATTGAATTTGTTGATTTCGCATTTGGACCAAATATCAATTCAGTTGAAGTATTGAACCTTCAAAATATTTGGGCATGGAAAGGGTAATGAGCACATTAATGCATTTCTTCATCCCAATAAAGGGAGGAATCACTTCGAGAGATGAACCAAAAGACTCATTCATCCATTTCTAAATTCTAGAGCTTAATATGATAATTCTACTAATCTACTACTCCAATTAGGTGAAATTGACAAAAGTGATCACACCTTAGATCATTTGTACCATTTCGCATCGAGCAAGAGAAAAATATAATGATGTTGAGAGTGGGATTTGAACCCACGCCCTTTCGGACCAGAACCTTAATCTGGCGCCTTAGACCAACTCGGCCATCTCAACTTGTGTTAATTATTATCACGTTTTCTCTAACCGTAAGAACCTATCCTTTTTTTTTTCCTAACTTCACATTTAGAATTGCACAACAAAGATTATTTATCTCAAAGAGGTAAAGCAACAAGTAAGATTTGTACTGTGCTCCGTAATTTCTAGAGCTAATGTTACCAATTCTTTAACTTTTTTTGATATTGGATTATTTTTATCTTCGAGAAATAAAATCTCTTAAAAATCTTACAAGTTATACAATTACTAGTAGTAATATAAATTGCATTTTTAATATCAAATATCAATAGTATCACACATTATATATAGAAATTTTAGTCAAATATTTCGTTAACTCATTAAAAGCACATAAGCATGTTTAGATGAGAAAATACATGTTGAGTTGCATAAATGGTATTTACATTAGTGCTAAGCACTCATTGAAACTGATCCATGCCATGTTAAGTTGTAGCCTTGTCTCATTCCATATTTAACTTATAACTAGGTCTCATGTTGTAAGGCATGTATATATGATACAGTTTGGCATTGAAATTGTTCAAGTATGGATAAAGGATCCCAGTAAATGCATTTTGTTTCCTATATTAAACTGTGCATACATGCCTAGGTTACCTACTCAGGATTATGTTTGTCTTCCATAGTTGTGGAATCTACTCATGTGAGCATGCCTACTTCCCTAACAACGAGTGTGTGTTTAATGTGATCTGCTATTAGTTCACTGTTAGGCTAACCAGGCTCCTTGTTAAGCCTAAAAGAGGCCATAACTTGTGAAACAATTGATCATGTTTTAGGTTGCCTATTAAGGATGTATGTGTATGTCTTTAGTGAATTTTTCAGATCCTATTCAACTTGTTTAGTTTCCCTGATGTGCTATGATTCTGCCTCAATTATGTATGATAGAAAAATTGAAGATAACATGATTGTTAGGGGGTGGGCATGACTGTGGTCTAAGCTGTTTGCCTATTGTGATTGAGTTGAATGTTGATCTTATTTCTGGATTTTTTAGCCATGTGCATTACTCTTTCCTCCCCCTTTATCAAAACTGGATCTTTCCATTTGCTAGCCATTTTTCTTTGTTTGATCTTATGTGATTCCCTATGATTGGTCTGTATTTATACTCCATATGATTATTTTGTTTGGCTCCCAGTTTATTTCTAGTTTGGAAGGGGATGATATATCTCGAAACATATATGTCATACGAATTTAGTATACACCTAGTGTATACAGAAGTCGTATGTGTATGTATATCCTCCAGATATATCACATGCATTATGAATACTTTGTATACCAGGCCTGATATGTTGAATGTTGGCCTGCAATGTCTGTTTAATAATAACGTGAATACGAGAATGGGCTGATATGTACTTTAAGCCCATCTTCTTTATCCTCTCTTTAAAATCTATAAGACAAAAATACAAGTTACAGGGCCTGTTTTCTTTTGTCCTCCGCATATCTTGGCGTGTTGCCTAAGCCCAACATAAAGTTAAAACACTTGGATTTTCATTTCTTTGGGTCTGCTGGACTATTCATTTATTTTGCTAACTGATATAAATTAGATGATTAAATTTCATTATCACTATTTATTTATATCTGATAAAATTTGGGTACTTTTTAACTCTTACATTTGTTCTCCCCTCTTTGCATGATCGTGGGCCAATGGGCCCACACTATCTCTGAAAATGCCGATTGTTTGAGTCGTTGGGACTAAAGGCCCAACAACATTATTATTCATCGAGTCCGCCAACGAAGGTCCAATCATGGATAAAAATGACAAATACATTTGCACGAAGATTCAATCATGGGTAAAAATGATAGAAGTTCCATCCATGGGTGAAAATGTCCTAGAAAAAATAAGAATTCCTTTTATACGGTAGTTGGTGGGCCGGTATACCCACCAACCCGTTGATTTATTTCATTTGTTCTTGTATCTGCTATTTGTAAACACTTTAAATATTATTGGAACCCTTAAGTAGAATCTAGTTGCGTAGAGTCGCTACTTTTATTCCTTTAAAAATAAATGAATGTTCAATTTCAAAAATTAAAAATTAGTTTATCTGGGCAATTGTTCATGTACCTTTAAATCTTTTTGAGATAAGCTTTGAAAATAAAAAATGAAAATAACTTGGTTTGAATTTGCAAAAGGATTCCCTCAATATGGCATGAGTTTTCTTTAAAAGAAGCTAACTCTTGAAATCTCTTGATTAAGTTTATAACTAGAAAAATCCTTATAATTGAGGTTTGGGAAAGGGAACAAAGATTAATGGTTGATCTCTTTTTATAAAAGATATACTTTATGAACTCCTTTTTAAAGTGTTGAAAGAAATAAGACATATCACTACTTCTTCATAAAAAAGAAAGTTTTTTGCATCAAGAAAGATATTTGGAAAGAATTGATCATTTTTTGAAAGTGTTTTGTGTGAAAAGTCATTTTTGGCTGAAGATTTGAATGACCATATACATTTTATAATATTTTAAACACTAAGCATTTTAAAAGAAATTTTTATTATATAATATTCAAGGTCAATCATATTTTACGAATTCTTAATATAGGGGTGCCTAACACCTTCTCCGGGATCATTTGAACCCTTATCCGAACTCTGGTTTAATTTAGATTTTTATTTTATTTTGAAAAACTCTTTTAAATATAGTTTTCCTAGTTTTCCATATAAATTAGGTAGCGACTCTAAATAAAAAATAAATTTCAAGAGTCGACAAGTTATCCAGTAAATTATATGGCTCCGTGTAAAAGTAAACCGCAACAACCACCAGTGATGGATAGGCCATGGTGGTTATTGTATACACAGGGGGAATTCACAGTTAAATCATCATGGAACTATCTAAGGCTAAGAGGGATTGAGTAGGAGATATACAACTTCATATGAATCAAGGGATGCCTTTCAAAATATCTTTTTCATGTGGAGATGTTGGAAGTTTAAGATTTCTTTAGACGATGTTTTAAAGGGGATACACTACAACTTGAAATCAAGGTTTTGGTGTTGTTAAAATCCTAGGGAGGAGGCAATCCAACATTATTTTGCCAAGTTTTTTTCTGCTAACATGATTTAGTTCTACTTTTGTTCTTTTGCATGTATCAATATAAAAGGACTACAACTACAACAAATCATCTTGAAATGGTGGCATGCCCCAGTTTCAGATATAGTTGTTCCTGTTATAGTTGTGTGGGAACTATGGAAGAGAAAGAATACCATAAAACATGGGAGAAGAGGATTATGGGAAGATGCATTTATCAAATACGTTCAACAATTTATAGACTGATATAGTTTAGGAACCCCTCTATTTAGGAATTTCCAAATAGATGGGATGCAATGATTCAATTATTGGAGAAGGTTACACCAAAATTGAATGTCACTAAGGTCCCATGGAAGCTATCACCTACAGGCTGGATAATTTGTAATACTGATGGAACATCGAGGGGAAATCCAGGTAGGATTTCCATGGTTTTTGTCTAAGAGATGCAAAACCAAACTTAATTCATGCACAAACATAAGAGGTTGGTTTTTCTACTAATACGGAAACTGAAGTGCTAGCAGCAGAAACTTGCATAATATTATAGTACATACAGATTCAAAGCTACTTTAACAGATTTTGATAGAAGAGTGAAATCATGCATGGAATATTGCATAGTGGATTGAAACAATCAGAGACATAACCAAGGACAAGCAAATACAATTCACACATATCTTAAGGAAAGGTAAGAGACTAGCACTAGCAGATGCACTTGCAAATCAAACCCTAGATAGATGACAGGTCGCATTTTAGAGTTTTGTAGAGATGGACAGTGACCTTAGGAGGATTCTAAACAATGATAAGGCACAAATCCCATATTTAAGAGTACGAGCTAAAAATGATTTCTACCAAACAATTTTCAATAAGAAGAAGGTGCAACAACAAACAACAAGCAGGTCCACAACATGCAATCAAGATGGACTTAGTTGCACATATAGCAGGCGTATTGGGACATAACAACAATAGATATACACAGACACAATACAAGAAACAGAAAGAAAAGCAGCTACAAGAAGAAGAAGAAGAAGAGTCGCTAGGTATCTGGAAAGAGAGAATCAAGACAAAAATCAGTCTACTGGAGAAGAAACAACAAGAACTGGAGCTGATTTCAACAGGTTCTGAATTCATCAAGGGACAAGCTCATAAAGGGTCGATTCAGCTCATGCAATACAAGATTAGAGCAGATTTCAGATAATTTTCACAGATAAGAAGCAAAATCACAACAAATAAAGCTTACCTGGAGGTTTCGATGCAGACTAAGGAAGAACAGATCAACTACCAGAGGTGAATATCAGAATAAGCTAATAGAGATGTCAATTGGGGCACTGAACTCCGGCTATTTCATCATCTTTGCACCGGCGGCGACATTCAGATAAATAAAGAAGTTCTAATGACGAGATAGGTCACACCTGATATTTCATCTCATTTGTTACTTTCTTTTTCTAGTTTTACTTTTTGCATGATGGACCATTTTGTACTCTTTATTTCTTGTCTTCATTAATTAATAAAATGTCCTTTAAGAGACAAAATTTTCGACAAAAAAGGCTGAGATCTAACTCCATGTTCTCACATGGTAGATATGTTATGTCGGTTATTGAAAAAACACCCATAAAATGAATTATTTTATGTTAATGTTCAGTTACTCATGTGTTTCAGTTACCTTTTCGCTTCATATCTTATGTTCACTGATTTGGGCTGCCCATTTCCTCGTGCATCCCTTTACATTTATTTTATTCAGTTGGTGTTATATATAAGTATTATTCCATAATACTTACGTCCCTTTTGTAGGGAAGTGCTATATTTCATGATGCAGGTATAAATATTCAGGGCGATACGATTCCACGTTATCTTCCGCACATATCATCTTCGGTGAGCATAACTTGACATTCGGGGCATTGTCTTTTATTCAGCTTATCTAGTTAGGTTTGGATATGTTGAGGCCTTGTCCCGGTAAATAATGTTAGTTATGATTATGTTTAGAAGCTTCATAGACTAGTATGTCATGTCAGTTATGCAGATGTCATCATTAGCTTGTTTCGGCTTTATGTCTTATGTTTTTAAACAAAATGAGTTATTTATTTTATGAATAGAACCTTTTAAAGGATTACTCTTTACCATTATTATTAAACATGTCCCATGCTTATTCCTTACATTTTAAATGACATGTCTATGTTATGTATGTCGTATGTTCGGTCAAGTTAAGATATCGAATGCCGGTCCGCTTAGGTCATGGTCCGGGCTGCAACATAATTATAGTTCACCATTACTATTTTTTCGAATCAGGTTTCAAATTGCATTTTACAATTCATGCATCAAACTGCATTTCTGAAACATCAATAGCGTTTTGGCAAATTAAACTCAAATGGAATAAATTGCGAAATCTTCTTTCACAAATTCTAAATGAAAACAAATTTTAGAACTGGTATTCAACATCGCAAGTCCAACAATTTTTCAGCGTCTACATTTTACAAAAGAAATTTCCAAACATTCAATAGTTATTCGGCTTACTCCAATTTGGACTTGAGGCCCAAACATGATTTATATGCAACCGGGTTAATGAAATCAAAATCAAATGTTTTCAAAAGTAGCAGAGTTTACATTAATGTTGCAAGATTTGAATTACTTCAGAAGTTGAAATAATATAAATAATCAAATGCTAAGTAAATAATAATTAAATGGTCTTACTTCAAAACTTGATTTAAGTATATATGACTTATCAATTTAAATTTCAAAACATCTGTCCAAAACCCTGCTTTACAAAAGAGTTACATTTTTTGCCTCAATTTTAAACTCAACCAGTACTGCCTTTGCAGATTTCTTAAGGTGTCTGCCTTCCTTAGGAAATAATCACTTAGATCCTTATCCGAACTTTGATAAAAATAAATATTTTATGGAAAAGATATTTCCAAAATGAGTTTCTAATTCCCAAAACAAATATTAGGTGGCGACGGTATTCATATAAGCCAAGTTATAGATATGTTGTTAAAAAGTTTAAAAATGGATCGTGACCTCTTTCTCAAGATAAATATTAAATAAGTAGTCCTTGTTTTATGAGAATTAAATTCCTCTCATAAAACAAGTAAGACGTGTAAGCACAAATTCTAAATTAATTATGAGACCATAGTAAACTATCAGATTTGCCATGACAACAAAACACGTAATACACCTCGCTCTTTACTTGTGTTCCATCCTATAACTTTTGTTAAAATAAGTTGTATACCGGAGGAGTATATCAAGTAAATGAAGTCAGTTCCTAGTTATTTGTGAAGTTGGTTAGAGGTGGTTAATTTGTTAATTATACTAATGATCAGTTGACAGTTGTACACAACTGTCTAATCATGATAAATTGCAAACTACAAATATCTCATTTTCATTGTAACAGAATCAATTCAACTCAATACAAAAATATCTTCTCTCGCGAGCTCATCTTCTCCATGTCGATCACCATTGTTGAGCACCAAGGTCAATGCATGGTTTCTCTTCATTAATTTCATATGGTATTAGAGCGGAGGTTCTAAGACTAACATCCGCGAATCTAAACTCCACTTGAGCAGAAAAATTGAAGGTTGAAAACCATCATAGAAGAGGCAATAGTCACAATCGATCATCATCACCCACTGTATCTACAAGCTTCAGATGTACCTGGATTGGTGTTAATTTCAACTAAGCTTACAAGACCTGAGAACTACATATTGGGGAGTAGATCGATGAAGCTATCCCTAAGAGGTAAAGGAAAATTTGATTTTGTGAATAAAACATGCATCAAAAGTAAGTACAAAGAGGAAATGGAAGAACTATGGGAGAAATGTGATGCAATTGTGCTTTCGTGGATAGGTAGCACAATTTCTAGTGAACTAATACCTAGTACTGTTTATGCTAGTAGTGCAAAATAAATTTGGGAAGAATTTGAGGGGAGATTCGATCGGTCAAATAATACTAGCATCTATCACTTGTGTTCAGAAATTGTGAATCTGAAATAAGAAAATGACTCAGTTACAAATTATTCAAAGATGAAAGTGTTGTGGGATAAATTAGATGTAATGGTGCCTTTACCATCATGTTGTGATCAATCGAAATAATACACAGATCATCTCAAGTCTCAGAGATTAATACATTTTCTTATGGGATTAAATGAGAGTTATAGCAACATAAGGAGTAATTTGTTGGCTAAAGGTTTCAATGTAACAGTAAATGAAGCATATGTAATCACTACACAAGAGAGAGTCAGAGATCTTTAGGAGTTGTTGATATAAAAAGAGAACCACTAACAATGCTAGCAGGAAAGCTCAAGGATACAAATATAAAAAACCAATGCAATGAGTGCAGGGAAGAGCACCTTGTGGAGAATGTGGGTACAAAGGGCACAGAACATAAGATTGTTACAGGATTGTGGAATATTCTCCAAATTTCAAAAGCAAGAATAAGGGTGGACAGTCAACTCAGGTTAAAACCTTTGCTAATTCAACCACAACGGATGGTACATGAGAATCTAGTGGATCAGGCAACAGAAGTGGAGGGTTGTTCATACCTCAAAAATATCAGGATGTGCTGAACAAGCTGGATGATTATTCTTCAACTAAATATGTAGCTAACATGGCAGGTATTACTTCTTTATTGTCCAAAGCTATATCATATGAATGGATAGTAAATTTAGTTGCATCATACCATATCACACCCTGCAAGAAGCTCCTAGCTACACTTAGTAGACTAGGGGCACAACAAAGTAGTAAAGTACAAATTCCAAATGGTGAAAGGTCACAAATAGCACACTCAGGAAGTGCAAAGATTTTAGGTGGACATATAATTCAGAATGTGTTGCATGTACCGGATTTCAAGTTCAACTTGTTGTCTATCTAAAAAATTACCAAGGAATTGTGTTGTACAATCTATTTTCTGCCTGATTTAGGTGTATTTTAAGGCCTCTTCAATGGTAAGGTAATGGAGATTGGTAGAGAAATGGATGAATTTTATATTTTACAGCATCATGTTTCAATAAGGACACCAACAGTAAGCAACTCTATAGTGACAAATAATAAACACAGCTTTGGCACATGCGACTGGGCCATACTTCAATAGGAGTAATACAACATATTTCTTCACTCAAACTGAAAGATTATGATAGTGTACAAGAATTCTGTGAAGTCTGTCCCTTATCAAAACATCACAGGTTGAAATTTTCTACCAGTGAAAGTAAGACTGCTGCTAGTTTCAACCTTGTTCATTTAGATCTTTTGGGACCTTATAAGAAGTCTATATATGATAAAAGATAATATTTCGTTACTATTGTGAATGATTTTAACTTTAAGTTTGTTGATTTACTTGTATCACATTGAATAATTCATCAAAGCAGTTGTCCATATACTCCTCAACAGAATGAGGTTGTATACATAGACACATACTTGATGTGGCTAGGGCCCTTAGGTTTCAAATTGGAGTTCTCATATGTTTCTAGGGAAATTGTATAAGAGTATTAGTGTATTTAATTAATAAGTTGCCTTTTCAGGTTTTAGGTGTTAAGAGTCCTTATGAGCTGTTATTTGGGAAAACACCAACTTTAGATCATCTGAGGGTCTTTGGTTGTCTTTGCTATGCAAGTGTCTTACCTAGAGATGACAAATTTGTTCCAAGGGTAATGAAAGAGATTCAGATTGGTTACTTGGAGACACAAAAGGGATACATGTTGTATGACTTAGTTTTCGAAGTGTTATTCGTCAGTAGAGATGTGACTTTTAAAGAGTCAATTTTTTGTTCCAAGCTTGATGAGTCAAATACACAGATTAAAGACATGTTCTTATCTGAACAGTCTCATTCAGTACTTGATGAAGCAGAGGGGCATGCTGATCTTCCTTCATCTTCATCAAGTCCTATTCATTATGATATTGGTCATAATCACATCACTATTCAACCTTCTTATGCAATACCTATTAATAATGATGATGTTGATGATGTAGTAGAACCAGATGAGATGGAAGAACTTGAGAATAAGTAAATAATGATGTAGATGTGCCCTTATTTCATCAACATGAAGCAGTATGTGAACACATGCCTGTATTCTAAGAAGCACTAAAATCAGAACAACCAATCAAGCCTAGTAGAATCACCAAACCACATATATGGCACAATGACTATGTTATGACACACAGATCTGGTGGACAGTGTTCTTATCCTATATCTAATCATATCTCATACTCAATTATCATAATCATATCAAGGTTATCTGAGATGCCTTTCAGTAACAATAGAACCTAAGAATTTCCATGAAGCATCTAATGATTCTTTGTGGATAGAAGCAATGCAAAAGGAGGTAGATGCTCTAGAAGAAAATTACACATGGGAGCTGGTACCACTGCCACCAGGAAAACAACCCATTAGTTCAAAATTGGTGTATAAGGTAAAGCTGAAGGTCAAATGGAGAAGTGGACAAGTAAAAAACATAGTTAGTGGCCAAGGGATCCAACCAAAGAGAAGGTCTAGACTATCATGAGACCTTCTCACCAGTGGCAAAGATGGTCACTATTAGAACAATGATTAGCATAGTTGCATCTTATGTATGGGAACAATTTTAGATGGATGTAAACAATGCATTCCTGCAAGGTGATTTAGAAGAAGATGTCTCTACCACAAGGGTTTCATAGACAAGGGGAGACAAGAGTTTGCAAATTGTTTAAAGTCATTATATGGGCTAAAAGAAGCTTCAAGACAGTGTAACATCAAATTCACCATAGCTTTGTGAAGGCAGGATATTCACAAAGCAAATATGACCACTCACTATTTACAAAGAATTAGGAAGGGAAACTAGTGATTGTCTTAGTCTATGTTGATGATCTTCTTATTGTTACAGTTCACTTTTTACACGGGTGAGCACATAAAGAGCTACTAAGAATTTGGATAGTGCTCTAAGTTTGGATAACTGTTTTAAAGTCACCACCTAATTTATAGGTAAATAAGAAAAACAAATGTGAAAGGGCTTATTTAAATTCATTAAAAAATCCTACCTAAACCAGAGTCAATGTAAGGGTTCTGGTGATCCCCCAGGGAAGATATTAGCACCCCAGTATTAAGAATCCGTAGAAGACGGTTGACCTATGTGATCTATAGCATGCTTCAAAAATGATTTAAATTGCCTTGCTGTTTAAAATCTGCAAAGTAACTTGCCATTTTCATTTATTGAAACTCAAGATTTTATTTTTAAAACAAAGAGTTAAACTTCCGCCGAAAATGATATGCATGGAGTAATTTAGTCAATTTCATTTTCGGACTAAGAACACTCAATTGTGAAATTGAGTAGAACTCCACATTTAGTCCAACTACATTGACTATTTTCACATTTGCATCTTTTTAAAATTCTTTCCAAGTTTTGAAGATAGTATAATTTATTTAAATTAACAAGTTTGGTTTTGAAAGAGAAGTAATACAAAAGCGGTTTTTGTTTCATTTTGCATGTCATATCCCTAAGGTCAAACCAAATTCTACATTCCAAAACCCCCAACTTAACATCAAGTCCAAGATAAGGTTTTATTTCAAAATCAACTATCTAATTTGGGTTTGGCCCGCGTTTTAATTTTGAACAAAGTGTCAATTTTCAGTCCAATTCTGAGTCTGATTTCCAGCAACCCATTTGTTCAATTTCAATCCCTCAGGCCCATATCTGGGTCCTTCAAATATCAGCCCATTTCAGTTTTTCAACTCAAATCCCAAGTCATGTTTTTAAAACTCAAAATCAGTTTTGCACTCAGATGAAAATCCACTTCTCATTTCTAGTTTTTAATATCCAAACAACTCTTTTTATTTAGCCAAAACAATATTTGTTTTAAAATTTTCCATATTTTAACACAAAAATTTGAAATTATAAATTGGCAATCTAAGCTACAACGATCTACGTATCGTTTTCCTATCCTAGATTATAACGATAAATAGGTTCCAATAAATCAAAGTATATTATTACAACAAATACATTTATATACAGTTATATAAGAATTGAAAGGAGAAGGGTTAGGCTGGTGGCCTACCGAAGCCCATGAGTTGGCTATTTCCACCCATAGCTGTGCCTTCATGCAAATATTAACTTCCCTTACATATTTTCTCAACCAAAATAGGTATAATTGAGCCTCAGCCCAATTGGCTAATCATAAAAGGCATCAGACTCATCTAAACAGAAGTGATGGGCCCAGTAAGGGCCCATCTCATGGCAATACAACATAGAACACACAAAGGGGAAAATAAAGGCTCAAGTTAGAGAGTATCTTGGACTCATCATTCAATTAATTTGTGCAACAAACAAGTAAACAACATATAACAACTTGCATTTAATTCAAAATAATTGGACTAGCCCAAACCAACAACAGCACGTAAGGAAAAGAAGAAGAAAGCAAGCAGTGGGACAAGCCCAATATGCAATCACGAAGAAGGAAAATAGATGAGACTATTAGAAATGGGTCAGGCCCAACAAACACACATAACATGACACCTATGAATGATATACAACCTTTACACGTTCATATACTAGGTATATTCAGTATACAATACCATGATGTATATTGACATGTATTTTCAAACAACACACACACTAAGATATAAGGGCAAAACAGGACACTCATAGCAGTTGCTCCAAGTTACTTATAGCCTTAGGCATCTCAAAGTTCAAACTAGTCATTGTGAAAGCAAGAAATGCATAAGGATAGGCAAAACACAGAGTCTAAGTTTACAACAAAAAAGTACCAAGCTAAATCATGTGTAGGTCAGTCATGAGGAGAATGAGAGGAGTAAACTGCATACTTACACATGTTATATATACTTACTGGCAATAGGCTTAAATTAGCATACTAATCAATTCAGGACCCTTACACAGATTATACTTGGCAACCCAAGTCATAACTTTGTGCCTAGACAGCCTACACATCCCTAAACAAACTTCAAATTACATCATTTAGGCATCTTGAAACTATCCTTATCAATTCTAATAGTTCCTAGTTGTTAATGCACTTTAGAGCAATATGAAAATACCAATACAACATCTTTTTATCCTATCCTCTAATCCCAAGCAAATTTTAGAGGTCAAGATAACCATAGACAACATATATAAACTGAACATAGTTCCTTGAAACTAGCATATACATCAAACAAACAAACATGACCTTTATAGTCCATTCATAGCCTAACAAATTTAAGTTTGACATGGGTGATATACACATTAGTGTAAAACAGGTCACACATTATTAAGTAAGCCACCAAACTGACATTCAAGTCATTGCATTAACTCTAAGCAAGCCACATATCCATTTCAAATTATTAGGTGATCCTAATATAACATTCTCTTACTAAGTCTTAGTTACCTTAGGTTAAATAGGCAACTAAGCTAAATACTTAGCATATCAGATCATTTTCAAACCTAAACAGAGACTAAGTGGCATAATATGAGCATTTTCAACATATTCAAATCAAATATGACCATCCAAAGCCAACACAGACTAGGTAGACACAAACTGACCTTACCAGCACATTTTTATCCTGAAACTAGTGTTAAATGACACAACAAACATGGTACAATCCCTAAAAGATTAAACATGTTCTTTAGACCATTACTGCAACACACCAGATCAGTTTACTTAGTTATCAAATTCCAGACCAATATTTTTGACACCTTATTAACTAAGCAGCTTAAGATTTGATTAAAATAAGATATAACTAACACACTAATCACTTCAAGGCCATTTAAATAGGTCTTACATGATCAAGTAAACCTTAAACTAGGGATTAAGCTAATTAGATGACTTATATATGCACATAACCAACCTTAAACTAACATATTAGGTATTTACCTATCCAATCACATACAAACAGTCAACAAACATGTGGATATAACAACTAAAACATGCTAAACTAATATATGAGCAGCCCAGTTACAAGTTTTATAACTTGAAGTGTTTATACATGATTGATATAACCTTAAACTAACATGATAAGAACTTAACACACAAATAATCATCACTATAAACTCTAACATTGACTATCATCAACTAAACATGTTGGATATCCATATAGTGAGCATAAAAAACCACAGTATTGAAACATTAATCACACATAACTTAATTAAAATATGCGGGATATTAATCTAATAATCTTAAACAACCACTAATCATCCACTAAACATGCTTAACACTCAGAATGATAAACATTAAACATATTAATAGTTGAATTAGTGAACACAAATAGTAACTAGTCTAATTAAACATGCTTAATAACTAACCTAATGAACCTAAACATCAACTAATCATGCTTAAAGTCATAATAACATATCACATAATTTAAACTAAATAGAAAATTAAAAGGTAGATTTACCTTTTATGAAGGCAGCCGAAAGGTCGAAGGTGAGCTCGTCTTCACTCCAGAACCTCGAAACTCGCAATCACACACAAAAACAAAGGGGAGTTTAGTAGTGGAAGATTAATCAAGCTATAATTCTGGGTTCCTCGTAATGGTTTGGATTACAACTTAAGCAAAATCAATCAATTTAAACTCGATTAGGCTCTCCATCAATGTGAATGCCCTGAAACCAAATTCCGGACATGTCAATAATAGCTTCATTTTAAACCTAAATTTGACACTAACTGAGATAAAATAAAATAAAATTATGCAAACATCTTTTTAATTGAAAACATGACTTGAAATTGAGGTGTAATTCCTTTATTATTTTTAATTAAACAATTTCCCGATTTTGACGGAGCGAAGCATTAATCCTGTAATTTTGAAAATTCTTTTGAGATAATTACATTTATAATTATCGGTTAAAATTCCAAAATTATAATTAATAATTAAAATTATGTAAAATTAGGATATGATGTACAATATGTATACCAAGTGATATTTTATCAAATCAAATGACAAAATACTCTCGAAATAATTTTGTAGAATCATATTCACTTTGTAAAAAGTATATTTCACTCCGTCTGTGACTCGAGAACTCTGAATAATTAAATAAAATTATTAGAGGATAAAAATTAGGTGTCAACAACTGCCCTTTCATTGTTCAGGATGTCTAGACTATCCCTGAGCAATGAAATTTGATTGACCTAGTTTTTAGCCGACCAATAGGAAATTACGTCTCATTTTTATTTAATTTATGAAAACTGTGGTCGGACCCTGGTTTATAGGTTTCTGACATATCTCGGGTTGCATAATAATTCAGTCCACTTGTAGTTCAACTCAACTAAACTCCTAGAAAACCGATAAAGAAAAACATCAGATCATAAAGTTCTAGGAGTGATTTTGTTGGAATATGACTAATCCTCAAAGATTGACTAGCCTACATATCCCCGGTTTTCGAGAATTATGTCACTTGTAGTTTGATTTGATTGCCCGAAAAGGGTATCCCTTATGGGGAGAATCCCTTTGACCCATCTGATATATGCCTGACTGGTTACTTGCACAAGTCCAATATCACTCGGTATATCAGAGGATTAAACCCGAGTGTAAATGGGTAGGTGTAGATGTTGGAGTATCCTGACCTGAGAGTGGTGATGTCGTCATTAGGGTTAGGGATAACAATCTCGGAAAGTTTCTACCAACTAAACTTCACTCAGACTTTCCCTAAAATCGATGCAGTAATGGAAGTCAGATAGTTTTTTGCCATTTCACCCGGTCACTTTTGGAAGTGGCGGCATGAACGGCGAATTCATTGTCAAAGTTGAAAGTAGATGGAAGTATGTTTAAAACTCTAGGTTTAGAATAAGCCTGAGACCTAGAGGGTTTGCCGACATCGATCGTTCCAACGGTAGCCCACAGAGAAGAAGGGGAAAGACAAGAGTTCATCGTAGCGGAGGAAGTAGAACAGGAAGAAGTCTTGGCCATGATGACAAAGAAAAGAGAATTTTCTAGCGATTCAGGTGAACGGAAAAAGCAAAAGCAAGGATGAATATTTGTTTGGAAGATGAACAAGAGAGAAAGGAATTTGAGAAGAAATTTTTTGCAGAAGGTTGAAGTGAAGAAGAGAAGAGGGGTTTTATAGCGCACAAGTCATCATTATGAAGACTCTTCGGACTACGAACCGGTTGGGCGGTCAATAAGAGAGTGACACATGTCCAAAATTTTAGAAGGATGAGACGTGAGTCAGAATTTGAAAAAGAGAAAATATTTCGTTTTCTAGCTTTTCCCGCTTTTTCAGAATAATTTGAAAAGAAAACGTCCAGAGGAAGATAAGGAGAGGATCATTTCCACTTCCCATCACTACGGTAAACTTAGATCCAGAAAGTGTGTTGACTATCTGTATACGTTGAAATCCAACAGGACACGTGGTAAGGTTAGGACAAGAGTTTGAGGTAAGCAGGTGAACTTGGTATCAGATATGAGTCGTTATCGAGAAAAGGTAGTAACGTGGTAAACCCGGATACGACCGAGCCAGTTGACATCGAGCGAAGTTTCGGAGGCAACCGATGTGTATTCGATCTGGACATGTCATCAACTGTTACTCTTTAATCATTAAGAGGTCATTATTAGCATTAACGACATTTAATTTGAGAGGGATTCTCGGGCTTAAATGTCTTGTTTTCATAGCTATAAAAGGAGTCCAACCTTCATGTTGGAAGGGCATCCAATTCTCACAATCTGTACTTCTACGCTCAAAATTGCATAAGTTCAATACATTGCTCTTGTTTCTTGTCTATAACCGAAGCTATCTTATTAAAGATCACTACCAGCTCGGACCAATCTTGCTCAGGAAATTCATCTGAGTCTAAGGCAGTCCAGGCCAAGTCTTTTACTTATTATTTCTATTATTTACTTTTTACCGATTGTTTATTATTTATTACTGCAAATCAGTCCACGTATCCTTTAACCACTAATAAATTTAACTGTAACTTTTTTTTTTGGGTAAACATAGATGTTTTAGAGCCGTGAACATACTGTAGATAGGGATGGCAGGTGGGTATACTTTTGCGGATTCCGCACTGCACCCGTCCCAGTTGGGGCGGTATGGGTATAACTTTGGCGGGTAGTAGGCGGGTATGGGTATTGAAAATGTACCCGCCACGGGTAGGCGGGTAGGTGGTGGATTTGCAGTCATACCCGCCCGCCTACCCGCCCCATAAGCCCAATAATAGTAGAATAGTAGTCCGTTTCTGTAAGCCCATCCATAAGCCCATCCATAAGCCCAATACTCTTAATTAGACTACTAGGGTTCAGCACCCATACTCCCAACAGTCCAACACATCCATTCGATACTCTCTTCATCAACAGTTCAGCAGTCAGCACCGATACTCTCAACTACCATCGATACTCTCAACTTCAACACCGATAGTATCGGTCCGATACTCTCATCTTCACCAGCCATCTACCATCGACCGACGACTGATACCCTTAACTCTTAACCCATCATCGGCCGAGGGCCATCGACCAATAGTCCATCACCATTGACCACGACCATCGACCTTATTTCCCCCAAACACATCGGCCATCGACCATCAGTGCATCTCCATCACCATCAACCTTATTTCCCCCAAACCCATCGACCTTATTTCCCCCAAATCCATCGGCCATCGACCAACTCTTATTTCCCCCAAACTCGTCGGCCATTAGTTCGCTGCACCCAAACCCATCAGCCATTAGTTCGCTCCGCCTCAGTTTGCTACACTAAAAAAAGGTCAGTCTATCGAGTGTCGAAGCATATATTTTGTTCACTATCGAGTGTCGAAGCATGATAAACTAGTCAGACCATTAACAAGAAATATGTGTTGGGTCTCATTTGATAAACTAATAATATTTTCCTATTTATTATTGGTAAAAATGCATTAACATTTTGGTCATACTTGATTTTGGTCATACTTGATCTAAGATAACTTCTCATGCAAGAGCCTCAGTTTGGAATGTGATTTGAGAAGCCCGTGAAACTCTACATTTGAGAAGCCCGTGAAACATTTTACATTTCATTTTTTGGTCATTTTATTTCAGTGTATTTTAGTTATATTGGAATGTGATTTGAGTTGTGAAGTTCTTAAATATCTATTGAACTTGAATTGTCCTGCCTCTGGATGTGTCTCCAGTGTACATAGTCTTAAGAGATCTTAGTTTATGTTTAAAGATTCTGTTAGGTTTGGCATGATATTAGTCAAATTAAAACATGATAACATGTTGATTAAAGTGTGTGATATGTGTATGCATAAATGCATTTGTGAGGTCCTCAAAATACTGCACTTTGAGAAATGATCTTATACACTTTGAGTTATGGCTGCTGTTTTACTACTATTTGCTGCTATATATTGTTATGTTTCCCTGAGTTGCTGTAACTTGAGATAAATTATTGCTATTTACTACTGTTGTTTTGCTGCACATATTGCATTTGTTGAGCTGCCATGTTGTGTTAAATGGGCTACTGATCGACTGTGCTTTAGTATAAATAATTATTGTATTTCTGGCTCATTTATAGTTGCTGTTAAGGCTGTTTAGTTATGCCTTAAGGCTATGTGGTTGTTGTTTCAAAAGGGGAGTTGCTACTGTTTTTAGTAGGATGATTGTTGATGTTTGTGTTCCATCTTCTGATTACTGATTATTGTTCCATCTTCTGATTATTGTTCTGATTACTGTGATTATTGTTGATGTTTGTGTTCCATCTCCTAATCTATATATATGTAATAGCATAGGTAAGAATGGCAAGCAAGGGTAATGTCACTACTATGTCTTCCTCAAAACCATCAGATCCTTCTACGACAAGTTGTACCCCGAATACAGTGGAAACATGTAAAGAAATTGTAGAGAGCCAAGAGCAAACTAATTCTGTAGATACTTCTGTTTTCCCCCGAACCAATAGACATACATCAAAAGCTTGGGATATTTTTACAAGGAAACGAGTAGGGGAAGAAATAAAAGTGGAGTGCAACCATTGTTTGAAGCAACTTGCTGGAGGACCGAGAGCTGGAACAAGTCACTTGAAAGAGCATGCAAGTAAATGTTCAAAAAAGAAATGCATGGATCTCCGACAAACAAGGATGTTTGGTACACTTGCTAGCCATTGTGATACGAATGAGACACTGACATTGTCCCCGTATGAGTTCCGCCAAGATAATGCGAGACAAGACTTAGCAGAAATGATTATTCTCCATGAACACCCACTAAGCATGGTTGAGCATTATGGCTTTAGAAAGTACTCTAATACTCTTCAATCGGGTTTCAAGGTTCCCTGCCGCAACACAACAAAAAAGGCATTATCCAACGACACAATGTCGAAAAAGAAAGTATAAGTGCTTTGTTAAGGAAAGTCAAATGAAGGTTTGCTTTGACTACCGACATGTGGACTGCAAACTATAAAAAAAACGATACATGGCTGTCACCGCACAGTTCGTTGATAATTCATGGAAACTCCAAAGTCGAATCATCATGTACTCTTTCTTGTTTGATTATGCAAGTTGTAATGTGGTAACTGGTTGTGATTATTTGATAGCTGTGGTCTTCTACGATTATGTGATTATGCAAGTTTTTATTTCAAAATTCTTAATAGTAGTATTATGTTCATATCAATCTAATAGGTTCTTGTATGTCCCGACACCACATACAACTGAGGTGTTTGCCGAGTCTTTAAAAGAATGCATTCAATCTTGGAATCTTGATCTTAGATTGTCTTCTATAACGGTTGATAACTACACTACAAATGATGCAATAATGAATTTATTGCGTTTGGAGTTTCCTTATGGTTCATTGATGTTGCATGGGCATTTTCTTCATATGCGTTGTTGTGCACGCATACTTAATTTGATTGTTCAAGATGGCTTATGTGCCATTTTCAAAGAGGGTATTGAAAGAATTAGAGAAAGTGTTGTATTTTGGACTTCATCACATAAGAGAGCTCAAAAATTTGAACAAGTAGCTAAGCAAGTTATTCCTGATTGTTCAAAATCACTTATACTTGATTGTAAAACTCGATGGAATTCGACGTATGACATGCTTCTAGTTGCTATGAAGTTTAAGGAGGTGTTTGTTGTTTTAAGTGCGCGAGATAATTTGTACAAAAAATCTACCACTTAGTGAAGATTGGGATAAGGTTGTGAAAATATGTGAACTATTGAAAGTGTTTAATGATATTACACATCAATTTTCTGCCTCGACGTATCCAACTGCCAATATTTATTTCCCTAGAATTTGTGAGATTAGGATCTTATTAACCAACTGGTTGTCCTCACCTACCATTTATATAGGAAAAATTGTTGAGGTAATGCTAGATAAATACAATAAGTATTGGTTAGATATTAATGGTCTTATGGGCGTGGCAACTATACTTGATCCTAGGTTCAAGATGGCTCTCATTCGGTTTTACTTTGCTAAAATTTATGATACGCTTGTTGTTGATGTCGAGGTAAAAAGGATTTATGATTTTCTAAAGGAATTGGTGGATGAGTATGGGCAAAAAAATGGTAATAATCCAGCTAGTAGTAGCCACGTGTCTTCAACTGATGTTACAAGTAGTATGAGAATGGGGTACATGCAAGAGTTTGCACAATTTGTGTCACAAGACAATAGTAAAGTTGGACTAAAATCTGATTTGGAGAAGTACTTGGAAGCTGAAACTGTACCACTTGTGGATGATTTCGATATTCTAAATTGGTGGAAAACAAATGGAAATAATTATCCCACTCTCCAACAAATAGCAAGGGATATATTGAGCATTCCAGTTTCTATCGTCCCATCGGAATCCGCATTTAGCACTAGTGGACGTGTGCTTGATCCTTATCGTAGTCGACTTCTTCCGGAAATGGTGGAGGCATTAATGTGTGCTCAAAACTGGATTTGGGCGGATATTAAAGGTAATATTAATTTGATTAAATTATTTATGTTGTATTAAATTGAAGTTAGACTCTAATTACTTTGTTTATACTTTATACATTATGCAGGTGGTGGTGATGTCAAGGAGATGGAAATATGTGATCTTGAGGAATAAGTCGACTGATGTTGTTGGCTTGCTGCTAACTGATGTGATCAAAACTGGCTTACTGATGTTGCTACTGCTAACTGATGTTGCTGTCTTGCTGCTGTCTTGCTGCTATCTTGCTGCTGGCTTGCTACTAATTGTTGCTGGCCTGCTGCTAATTGCTGCTGGCCTGCTGTTGCTGCTGGCTTACTGATGTTGTTGTGGCTTACTGATGTTGTTGTTGCTGCTGGCTTACTGATGTTGTTGTTGCTGCTGGCTTACTGGATGTTGAAATTGTACTCACCACCCGTGGCGGGTATAAAATTTTCTGGCAGCCCCACCCAATTGCCATCCCTAACCGCAGAAGTTAAAGAGCACATGCTCTTTATTTGTCATATTTTGCTCCTCCTCCCTGTAGTTGTTTTAGCCCCTTAGATATGTCAGTCATTCACTCTCTATTTGTCTGGACATTGTTAAATCTCCATTATTAATCATTAAACTAATCTATTAAGGCATAGTCATGGTTTGGTTGTTGGCCACTAAAAACTTGAGTTAGTGGTCGTCGTCGGCAATATAATGGCCCCGCCTAACACTGAGCCTCCAAACAGCTTCATCCATTTCTCGTAAAAAAAAGTAAACAAGCCAGCTTAAAGAGTAAAAGACAGATGTCAGTGCTTAAACTATTAACTATTGTTCAAACCAAGCACTTCAAGGCTCAAGAAAGAAATGAACAAAGTTTGGAGACAAAATGCCACTAACTTTCCGTCTTATCAAACGTTAATTTTGTGATTGAAATGCATGCATGAGTGAGGGAATGTTGATGCTATTATGGATAGAATGTAAAGGTGGTTTTGCACTTTCGAGCTTCACGATGTAAGTGTTTCTCTATCATGAATATTCAATCATCTTCATTTTTTAAATATTTCCCTCCCTTTAGCTATGGTAGGCTTGTGACTCTCCATTACAATTTGTGGTCATCAGCCGATCCAGAAATTAAATTCTATGGATTCAATTTTATGATTATTAGTATTGAACACGTTATATTTTAAAGTTATAGATTCATATCTACTATTTATTTCAATTTTAATAAATTTTTACATTTAAATTTATGATCCACATCAAAAGTTATAGATTTAATTGAACCCATAACTATAGTGCTACATACGCCTCTACGAGTCACTCGTCATTTTTACAGTGTACGGAATTAAGCAATAATTAAGCATATGATTAAAAGATTGGTGGAGCTTGCTCATGCACAGCTCTTCTTGTACATTACTTGTTCTGCAACACGGCTCCGATTTGCTCGGCAACATTGGTTTCGTGGCCTGTTATATGTTAAATCTATCCAGATCTTCATTTTTATACATAAAATTTCTGAAAACAAAACATAAACGATCTTTATAAAATATATGTTTCTATTTAAATTGTAAATGGTTATGTTAACCCATTCACTTTTTTCTTTCCCATTTCATGTTGATTATGTAAGATTGTATTAATATCTTTTCGGGAGTCTTTCTCATTAATACAAATATATATAGGTGTATAATGTGGAATTCTTATACAACAGGGATCCTAGTTCTACCATAATTACATAACACTAAATATGGTAAATATAATGTAGTACACACACGTTAATATACCCCCTCAGTCGGAGTGGGAGGAGGCCGGACGCTAAGACTGGATCTGAAGTCAAGGAAAAGCTGTATAGGAATGTCTTTCATGAAGATGTCCGCATACTGATACAAGGAAGGCACGTGCCTCACGAACAAAGTGTATATCCATCTCAATGTGTTTGGTTTCCTGATGTTGGACTGGATTATGAGATAAATATTATGGCGGATATGTTATCACAATAGACCAAAGATGCCTTACGCAAAGGACACTGAAGCTCCAACAGTAGATTTCGAAGCCAACAGATCTCAGCTACAACATTTGCAATACCTCTATACTCTGCTTCTGCACTTGAACGGGACAAAGTGGCTTGCCACTTGGCAGACCATGAGATGAGATTATCCCCTAAGAATACACAGTAGCCGGAGGTGGAACGTCGCGTGTTCCGAAAGCCTGCCCAGTCAGCATCCATATATGATAACAATCTGGTCGGTGCTGAGGGATAGAGGTGCAATCCATAGTCAAGTGTTCCCTTGACGTATCAAATGATACATTTGAAGGTAGTGAAATGTGGCTCCCTGGGGGCATACATGAATAGACATACCTGTTGAACATCATAAGCAATGGCAGGCCTGGTGAAGGTAAGATATTGTTGTGCACCTGCAAAACTCCTATAGAGAGTGGGATCGGATACAAGATTACCTTCAACAACACTATGCTTTGATTTAGAGTCAACTGTAGTGGACATGATCTTGCAATTCACCATCTTAGCTCTGTACACAATCTCCTCTACATACTTATGCTGGCAAAGAAACATAGTATCTGCAGATCTAGTCACTGATATCCCTAAAAATAACTCAATTTACTCAAGTCAGTCATAACAAATTCGATTTTAAGCAGTGCAATGATCTCATTTTTCAACACATCAGACGAGGCAGTAAGAACAATGTCATCCATATACAACAACAAATATGCGATGCTACTACCTTTATGAAAAATAAATAGTAAGTTATCACACTTGCTGCATACAAACTCAATCTGCATAATGTACTGTGCAAAATGATCATACCATGCTCGAGGGGCTTGTTTTAAACCATACAGTGACTTACGAAGACGACATACATACTGAGGGGATGTTGGATGAACAAAACTAGACGGCTGGTGCATGTAGATAGTTTCTTTCAAATCCCCGTGAAGAAATACATTTTTAACATCAAGCTGATAAATTGGCCAATGTCTACCCATATCAGTACTCAAAACTGTGCGAATGGTAGCCAGTTTGACAACCAGACTGAATGTCTCACCACAATCAATACTCTCTTGCTGATTAGTACCATTAACCACAAGTTTGGTCTTATACCTCTCTAAGTCACCATTGTCTCTATATTTGTAAAGAAAAACCACATGCATTGGATCATATTCACCCCCTCCGGTCGAGGAACCAGATCCCAAGTGTGTTGTTTCGTTAAAGTATTAAATTCCTCACATATAGCCGCATTCCAATTAGTGTCTAGTTTGGCTAATTTTGGGTTTTTGGGAATCGGGGAAACAATTTAGATGGACAAGTCAAACTGGACTTTGGGTTTAAAAATTTTGTGACGCGCACGGGTTTCCATGTGGTGAGTGGGTACAGGGGTACTGTTGGCAATCGGGTATGGATATGGGTTTTGGTTACTGGTCAATGGGACGGCTGTAGGTGGCGAACTAGGTTTGACGACTGGTTGGGGTGTTGGGATTGTGGAATTTGGGTGTGGCATCGGGGGTGGTGATGGGGTCGAACAGGGTAGGTCGACATTATGTGGGTTGGGAACAGAGGGGTATGTCGTCGGTGAGGGGGTGGGGGTTCGGTGTTCTGGTTACCGGGGTTGGTTTGGTGGGTCGCGATGTCGGAATGTCGGTGCAATGGAGATATGGTAGTCATTGGGCAATTGGACCGGTGGGAGTTTTGGGTGGATACCAGAGCAGATGCGAGGATAGGGACCGGTAAAGGCATTGAGAAGGTGGGCCGATTGCCGGTGGTGGCGGCAATCGGCGGTGATGGTGGCAGAGAGTGGGCAGGCGGCAGAGACCCCGGAGTTGGTGATATGGCAGCGGCATTAGGTGGCACATATTGGACGGGGGAACTGCCGGTGGTGGCAGCGGCTTGAGGCAGTGACTGGGTAGTAGTGGTGGTGGTGGAGGGCTGACTGCCGGTAGTTGCAGCATGTCGGAATGCTTGTTAGACAAGCGGTGATGGATCCGAATATTTGAGGAATTGGTAATCAATGACTCAGAATTTTTTAATGTTGTCAAATGAGAAAACATACTCAACAAATGTGATGTGGTGAGAAATTATGATTTTGTCTGTGGAGAGCTCATAACATAAGTACTCCATATGATTTGAAGGAAAATCTAGAAAGGCGCATGGAGTAGATCTGGGTGCCAATTTGTGGGGGGCCGTAGATGTTAGATTAGGGTAACACAGACAACCGAAAATTCTAAGATGGTCATAGGTAGGGATCCGATGGTAGAGAATTTCAGTGAGTGTCTTATTTTGAATCGCATGGGGTAGGTAAAATGTTAAGAATGTGTTCTACCATTTTTAGTTCATATACCAAAAAAGTAGGGGGAGAGACGCATGAAAAATGAGGGTACGAATCATATTATTAATGGTTCGGAGAATTCTTTCGGCTTTTCCATTTTGAGGGGAGGTATGGGGGTACGAGAAACAGACGATCCATTAGCCGCACAAATTTTACGAAATAGGAAATTATTAAACTCACGACCATTATCGCATTAAAATGATTTTATGTCTTTTTCAAATTGCATTTTGACCAGTGTACGAAACTCAACAAATTTGAAAAACACTTGAGGTTTGAGTTTGAGTGGATAGACCCAAAGAAAGTGAGAGAAATCATCCAAAAATACTAGATAATATTTGTAGCCTAAGTTGCTAGTTATGAGAGATGTCCATAAATCAGCGTGAATAATATCAAATAGAGAAAGTATTACTCATAGAAGTCGTAAATGATAGTTTAACGTGTTTCCCTAACTGACAAGAGGAGCAACTATGAGAAAGGTTCTCTTTGTTACATTGGATTAAATTTAAGTTTCTAAGAGAATAAAAAATGTGAGAACCCGGATGATCAAGTCGACTATGCCACGTTGAGGGAGATATGACTGTTAAAATGGTGGGAGGAGTGACACTAGCAGCGGATGTGGGTAGGAAATGACATAGGCCCCTCTCACTATTGCATCTCGTAAGGAGTTTTCCTGTACGGAGGTCCGATACAGAAAATCCATACGGGTCAAAATTAATTGAGATAGAGTTATCGGTGGAAAATTTTCTAACATAGATTAGATTTTGATGATGTGTGGGGGCATAAAAGACATTTTTAAGAGAGAAGTGGGGATGTGGTGGTGGGGTAAGGGTGTGGCCAAATCCTTGAATCGGAATGCTATGACCATTTCCGACCTTAATAGATTCCGGAGTATGTAACTTGCGTAGTTGAGGAAAATTACCTGAATTGTTGGTGAGATGTGACGTGACACCCGTATTCATATACCACACATTATCGGGCTACCGAGGAGTCAATGTGACGAAAGTCTGACCCAAATTAGATTGGGAAAGGCCTTGTAAATTCGTGACTGCCATTAAATTTCTGAAGAGTTGATTGTGAAACGGAAAAGATACAAGGGACAGAGGGCAACAGAATAAAAGATATAAGGAAAATAATTTATGCTGCTTTTCTCGAGGAAAATAGGGGGAAGCTGACACAATTGGTTGGACCGAGAAACAATTTGCAGGGTGTTTAGAAAGAAGAGAAAAGAAAATTGTGTTGCTTGGCCGCCACTGGTCGGACCAAAATTCGAGAAAAGAATAAAGGGGGGCTATCGTCCGGAGTAGGAAACAAAAGGACTAGGATTTAGGCTTCTGATACCATGTAAAATTGTATTAATCTTCCTTGGGGAGTCTTTCTCATTAATATAAAATATATATAGATATACAATGTGTAATTCTTATACAACAAGGATCCTAGTTCTACCATAATTACATAACATTAAATATGATAAATATAATGTAGTACACACGTTAATATATTTAGTGTAGTACACACGTTAATAGATTAGTACAATTCATAAAAGTGTTCAGCTTGAGTGACAAAACATGTGATAAATGTATTTTATACGGAATGTAAAGTTTCTCCATTCAGCTCGATATTAAAATGGTTTTGGATGTTACACTATTTTGAAAATAGATATTTCGTTATTTACATGGTCCAATTAGACAATGATGAGGTGCCAAAATAAACTTTTTGTCAAATTTGAGGGGCCGATGTAGGGTGGCAACTGGGTCGGGCTAGGGCAACCCCACCCCATTAAAGTGGGCTCTGCCTGGTCTGAGATTTGATCAGGCTAAGCTCATTTTAAGTGTGCCGGTTTTAGAGGAGAAAATGGGCATCTGGCTCATCCCCTTACCCGGTTGTGGGTTATCCGGGATGGGTCGGGCTGTCGGCCGGAGTTTCTCTATTTAGTTAATTACTAATAATAAAATTGACAATTACATAAGTGTTGGGAGATTTTACTCTTGTACTTTATAAAGCAGTACGGGAAGTATATAACTATTACAAGTATTCGAAAGGATAAACAAAGATTCAATAATTCAACTAGAAATCTGAAATTACAATTGTTGAACAAGAAAAAACTGGAAAACTGTTTTTGCTGAGTCGAGTGTGGCACTCTGTCCTTAAGACAATATTGTCCCGTATGTATCCTTTATACGTCCTGGACAATTTGTCTCCCAAGATAAAACAGCAATGGAACACTTGAGCAAAGGAAACTCAAGTGCTACCGTGAAGAATATTGAGTAACGAAATGATGCTTGAAAGTTGTAGGAAGAAGAGATTTCTGCTTATGTATTTTCTGTATATCAAGTGTTTTAGTGTTAGATCTCAACAATGGTGAGGGAGGGACTGAAAACTGCCTCCATAACAGCCAAATAATGGCCATTATGGAGGTAGTAAAGTCACCAACATAAATGGTGAAAGACCAACGGATTGGCCATTATAGGAGGAGTAATTCAGCCAAAATAAATGGCCATCCACCGTCCACAGCCCACAGCCCACAGCCCACGACCCACGACCCGTGACCCGAGAACCCGTGACCCATGACCCGAGAACCCGAGAACCCGGAACCCGGAACTCGAAACCAGAACCGGAACCGGACTGGACGGGCGCGCGGCGGCGGCGCGCGTGTGGTCTTTCCTCGAACCGAAGCACATCTAGGTCCTCCATCCTTTAAACACATGGGATACCCCTTGGGGTCCCAAACCCCAAACCAATTTCGAGTCTTATATACACAACAATTCTTTCTTCCTCTACCGATGAGGGAGAATTGAACACAATACCACACTTTTCCATGCTTCAAACACCTCACTTCGTGAACCAATATCTCTTTCATTTCTCAATGAAATTTGACGATTCTTGGCGCTACGGTTATCTACGTACTTAGTAGATCATGCATGTGTGAAGAACCGGATTCTCCAACATACGTAACACTAGTGTTTAAGCCGTTAAAGTTGGTCGGTCGCAACTCCCGCCAAAGGCCAATTTCCAACAATTCCCTCTTGAAAGAGATTTTGGCGCACTCACATGGTGTCTTTTCATTTCCAGCAATATTTCAGCGGACCGATGTTACATAAGGAGAGGTAGCTTCAGCTTTGAACCTTCCATAGTTAAGTACCATCGGACTTACTTACTGCGCGGTGAACGTAATGTCTTGAACCGTCAGTGTTTAGTGTAAGGCAAGTCAATGGTACCAACACAACAAATTCCCTTACTCTCTTCTTCGTAGTGTTTTGTCCGTTTTGGCCATGGACAACGTCTTGGATTCTTAAGTGCGTTCATTTGAGGCGGCCCGTCCTCGCACTTAAATAGGTGGTCTCCTACAAGGTATCCTGCTATACCCCACTTCACAAGTGTTAGGACCATTAAAAGTTTCCCAAAGACCTAACCTCAACTTGTTGAGGATTATTACAGGTTTTGAAAACTTAACCTTTACCCATACTGCAGATAGCACTTAACGTCTATCGCGGGAACAACTTTGGATTTGGTGTTTCTTTTCAGAAATCACTATCCGAAGTGCTCATGCTTCCACTGAAGCGATCAACTGAACCTTTACAACTTAGTTTTCCCATTGAACCAAATTACTGGGATCTCCAGTTAGTAAGGTTGGGTTACCACTGTATTGGTCCGTATATTTTGGGTTTTAAACCCATTCCCCTAGACAGGCAGAACACTTGATCTCCGGGTAGTCCCTTAGTTAGTAAATAAAGAAGTGACACCCGTGATGATCAACTGCCATACGGTCTTATGTCTCCGACAGATCCTGACAGATATGTCCAAACGTCGTCATCCGTGTCCTTCCTGAAGCCGACCGGCTAGCCATAGTGTATAACTGCTGAAGGCACGAGTTTCTCCCAATAAGGGACGTCCTCTAAGGAGTCATGAAGTTACTCAACTTCTTTCATGCTTTGTATAAAGCGATAAACTCTGATACCATCATGAATCGGTCGATGCAAGTTTGCTTAGAGATTTTTCCAAGATCCACCATACACATTTACTTGTGGCTTTGGTGTTCTTCAGATCGATGTCGGTTGCATCTTTGTGTTCTCCCGTAACCGCTGGACATCCAGAATACTATAATCCGTAGATAAGCGAATAATTCAGATATCGTCATATCCGACTTAACGCCTTCTATTGATCATGTATTAAGATCATCAGTGAAACTTAGTTCAACTGATCTGTTTGTAGGACGATATCAGATCGGTTGTAGTGTGTACAATACATTGAACTACACATGATCTGTGCATATCGCTCCTTGTCTATGGGTGCACCATGATTCCAATCAGTTCTATGATTCATATCCATTGGTGGCTTCAACGAGACTGTCAACTATTGACCAGTCCGTTAGATGTCTTAGAAATCCAATTCCTAAGATGTCATCTGTGATACCCATATCTTTCATATCGAGACTTTGTTTCAATACAACTTTTACTTTCAGACGGTTGATTCTCCAACTGTTGGCTTTCTAACTTCAGAGTCAATGTTTCTGTGGTCAGATTTATTGTTCCTGTTTTATCTGAAACTTTCAGGACCAAAATGTAAATATTTCAGGGACCAAGATGAAAGTTCAGGAAGACGCCCAACAGTCCAGAAAACCAACTCTGATTCTCTTCTTCCAACTCTCCGGTTGGGAAGGTTGTTTCAATATTCATGCCACACAAGACTGCAATGGCCCATGATGTTAAGCTACTCCCAGGGGAGCACATGTACAAATAGATGAGGCTTTGAACTCGTCAGTAGATCCATCTACTTTGTACTCACTTTTGAGTATCATTTTTCACAACCCAACAGTTCTTTTCCCGGAGGAAGATCAACCATTACGCAAGTATGGTTCTATATGAGGAAAACTATTTCTCTCTTTGTAGCTTCTTTCCAAAGCAGCGCATTTGGAGATGACAATTATTTGTTAATTGTCCATGGTTCATTTTTAACCATACACGCTAGAAGGACTGGAACAAGTCTTTGTCCCCTTCTTTGCTCCGTCTCGGTTCAACATCTAGAATCCCTGAGTTCTGCAGATCTGGAATATTACATTCCGGATAGCCAGCAACTTTCGAGTCTTGTAGATACGGAACGTCTAGTTCCGGACAGTCAGGCCCTCGCGGGTTCTTGTTAACCTTGAGCAATTACTCATTTTTCCTATTTCAAGGAAAGTTATCTTCAATGAATTCAGCATTCTTTGACGCCAAGAGACGATAAGCACTACTGTTATTTGCAGATCTAGTGGATATGCAATCTACAGCATTAGGTACGAAACCACCTCACATCACAACATTTGTATGTGAGATCCTTTCCGTGTATCACACGGAGGGTTATCCTTATCCTTATGCGGAGTTCTGTTGAGAATCACATTAGCGGTAAGGATCGCCTTGCCCCACATAACTTGGGCGTACGGGTTTGCGCTTGGCTAAAACCGTTGGACTGAGGTAATGAACAGTCGTTTAATGAACGATGCTTCACATTTTCCCCCTCTATCGCTATGAATTTCGCAATCCATAGGCTTAGTTGATTTCCAACTTCTGCTTTGTAGCGCTTGTCCGCTTCAACAACTTCATCTTTGCTGTTCAACAAATAAAGGATTTCATACGTTGTACCATCATCAATGAAGATCACAACGTACTTGTCTCCTCCCTCTATTTTGTATAAACTTCAAATCACCCAAGTAGGTATGACTAAGTTCTAGAGGAGCGGTGCTTCTTTCGCTATTCCCTTGACGGAATTTGGAAAGGTGATTTTGCCTCTTCGCCTACCTCACATTCATTTTGAGGGTTTATGTCGAAAGAAGGCAACAATCTCAACATCGTTAGCTTTTGAATGACTTGTTATTTAACGTGTCTTAATCTATGATGGCATAGATGCACGGATTACAAATATATCATTCATATGGCTACAGACATACTGTACCATTCTTAGTTATTACAGATCTGTTGGACTAGTCTCAAACCAGCTTGACTAACAACGTCCCTTTAACCAAGTCTGAGACATGTATCACCTCATCTTAGAGTGATCACATTCCCTGAAGTCCTATTGAGGACAACCTCTTCAACCCCTTCTACTTTAGAGGTGGCGTTGCTTCATATGAACAATCTCTTGCCCGTGGTTAGGGCGTAACCGGATCATATGTGATCTGGATACTCTGGCCCACTGCAGTTGCTTTGCAGACTGAGTGTCCAATTTCTTTTCTGCCTTTCTTTAGGCCTTCAGATCATTTCAGACCTGGAAACTCTGGCCCACCTTACTAGGTGTCCATTACTTTTCCTATGAAATGAATTCTGGCCCCACTCCAGTCGCCCGGAGGCTTTATATGACTGAGTGTCCAATATCATCATATCAAAGGAAATTTTGGCCCACTCCAGTCGCCCGGAGGCTTTGTATGACTGAGTGTCCAATATCATCCTATGAAGGATCTTCTGCCAAATAATATGACAGGCTCAACGTCATTAACTTTTAGACTTCTTCCGTTATGATTGGTGCCCAGATAATTTTTGGCGCTTACTTAAGTGTGGTAACAGTTTTCGCACAGTCAGTGGATCTTTCTCCCTCGTATGTGCGAACATACTTTACACACTTTAATAATTACACTTAAAAGAATGGATCTTCTTAAGTCGTTTACAAAATCCAATCTTTAAACGGAAAAGAAGATGAGATTAAACTTCTGATTTGTTAAAGCGTAAGGAATATAAATTATTTTCATATTCCTCCTTACTTTAATCCATTTTTAATCAGACATCATTTAATCTTTATTCTTGACAAGTAAGAAAAATATTTATCATTTAATCTTTATTCTTGACAAGTAAGAAAAATACTTATCCCAATTTCGGATTTTGACTCACTTCAGTCACTTCATCAGACTAAGTGTCCATTTCCTTCTCACTTCATCAGACCGGGTTCCCGGGTTCTCGGGTCTTCTGATATTATCTTTTTGGGCCAGAAACTTTGCCAGAAGTACAGTTTGATTCCAGAAGTTTAAGATGTACACTCAGGAACCAGGAACCCGGAACCCGGAACTCGGAACCGGACGGGACGGGCGGACGGCGGCGGCGCGCGTGTGGTCTTTCCTCGAACCGAAGCACATCTAGGTCCTCCCTCCTTTAAACAAATGGGATACCCATTGGGGTCCCAAACCCCAAACCAATTTCGAGTCTTATATACACAACAATTCTTTCTTCCTCTACCGATGAGGGAGAATTGAACACAATACCACACTTTTCCATGCTTCAAACACCTCACTTCGTGAACCAATATCTCTTTCATTTCTCAATGAAATTTGACGATTCTTGGCCATACGGTTATCTACGTACTTAGTAGATCATGCATGTGTGAAGAACCGGATTCTCCAAGATACGTAACACTAGTGTTTAAGCAGTTAAAGTTGGTCGGTCGCAACTCCCGCCAAAGGCTAATTTCCAACAATAAGCTATGTGAAGACATTTTAATATGAACTATATTTTTGTATAAAAATTTATAGATCGTGTACCAATTTTTGAGAAATTGTAAATTGAATAGGAAAACGCTCGTCTCTCTTGAAGCTTTAAACTTCAATTAATAATATGGTGAATGAACAAATTTAAAAGAAACTTTAAACTTAAATTGAAAAAATTGCAAATTCAAAACATACAAACATGATATTTCTAATTTCATAAATTTTAAAAAGAGAAATTTTAAAGTCCAAATTCTATGGACAATCTTATGCTTTTCCTTTATTTCTTCGTTTCGATCCAGTTCAATATTTCTTCTAGTGTCTCATTTGAGGTGGATTCACTGTATTTTCTTCATCTGGATGCCTATGCTGCAAGTGTCTCTCAAAGGGCTTGTACCCCCTCTATTGTTTCCGGGCTAATGCTTAAATATGTCAATGAAGTACACATCGAACCCTATCTGTAGCTATTCGCTTAAAATAGAATAATGCCGAATTTGTTTTTGATCAATTTGGAGGAGGATATATATATATCCACTATACAAATAAAATTAAGGTATCTTAGCCTACAAAATAAAGGTAAGGTGAAAAAGGATTTAATGTATACTTTATAAACTTGGGATTTAAGAATAAATTTTGGAGGGTAGGGAGTGTTTGGGGTATTTGGTCATTGGCCAAACGACTATAATGTGTCAGTTTGAAAAAAAAATGCATCGGGTCAGACTCTGGGTCGGGTTTATTATTTATTTATAAAACTTTCATATCGTTTGAAATTAAAATTGAACTTTGTAAGTGGACATGCACAAATTTGAAAAGAAATTCAAAGGGTCAATAAGCCTTTAATTTTATTAATAGATAAATTGCAAAGTTGAATTCAAAGCTTAAAAAAGTACAACAAGTTTTGTCAAATTTCATAAACTTAAATTTAAAAAAGAAAATTCAATTTTATAAGTCTTCAAATTTCAAGCATTTTCGTCAATTCATCCATATTGACATTAGGAGGAATTGGCTCAACATTTTCATAATCTACCTCTTCATAGTTTGGAGTTGATTGTACATATATAATTCCAAGGGACATTATATCTTCAAGGTCTTGGTCTCCTCGGCGTTGTTATATTCTTTCTTGGTTTTTTCGGTCCGATCTAATTCAATTTTTTAAACAAACTAGAACATTTATGGCGTTACTATCCAATGAATATCGGTTATCTCTGAGTTGTTGCCTTTCTTGACTAAATGTGTTTTCTGATACCACGGTTAAAATTAAAACTTTTAGCATATCTTTAGTCATTATTAAAAGAACATGATATTGCCTTCTGTTGTTCAATTCCATCAATCCAACGTGGTAACACCATTTTCGAAAAGCTCCACCATTTGCATATAAAAATTAAGCTAATCAAAATCTGTATTACTTTGTTGGATACGTGTTATTTGCGATCAAACATCTAAATAATCTACATCTGGGATTGATATACTTTGTGCTTGTCTTTCATAAGATGATTCTTTCGTTAGAAGTACCACACGTGGCAGGAGTTGGTGCATGTAATCATTCATATCATTAGTAACTTAAACATAGATGATTCTTCATTTTTTCCAATATCTAAAGAGGAATACGAAACACATGTCAATTCTTTTGCATTATTTAAATTAATACAAGGATTTAACATACCAATTAAGTAAATATGAGGAATAGAAAAGAAAATACTTTTTTTGCATTTTAGTAATATCACCTTTGTAACCTTCTCTACTCTTATATTGTTTAAGAGAAAAAATCAATATCAGTTATATAAGCTAAAACATTCGAAACAATAGTATATAATAAGTACCAGATAACTCAATAGTAGCTCCTCGAACATAACAATGTTTAGATTTAAGATCTACTTTAGATTCAACACACCAAACTCAACCACAATCTCCAATTAACAACCGTTATTTCCACATATTCAAGGTGGACAGTGAAGAAAAATGGGGAAAACAGATTATTTTTTCGTTTTTTTAAATTTTCAGAAAATAATAAAGACAGGGATTAAGAATAGCCTTGTTCTGATACCAATGTGATGTAAAACAAGGAGATAAAAAGGAAAAATAGGAATTAAAGAGCGATGGATACGACTAAATTCAAACAATTAAAATATGTCATGGTGAAACTAACCAAAACACCATTTAGTTGAGAATTAAGTACGCCTAATCTATTAGAATCCTCAGAAAGGTAGTAACCTTACCTGCAAATCTAGGACAAAATGTTGGGATCCAACAAAGAGTTATCAACCTCTCATAAGAATCACAATTCATCATATGTTCAAAAGCTAAATATGAAACCCTAACTTATTTATAATAAGGTCTAAAAATAATTAAAAAAGACTCAATTGCCCCTCATTAAAATTACAAGCCAATTAAAATGGTAGAACACTTAATATATTGAATATCTTCAAGTCTTTTATTTTGGAGCCTTCCAAAGTTTCCATCTTCGTCCATAAAACTTGCCATGCTTAAAGATAAAGCTTCTTGTGAAAGGCCTCCTTGGCATGTTTGTAGTGCCACTTTGATCTACAATATAGGTGTACAATGGTGTCTAAACAATGTTTCCACTTTCCAAAGCCTAATTCTTGAATGTGATTCAATGCTGGTAGTTAATATGTTGAAAGGTGGCTATCGACCAACCTGGCAGATGCAGGACATCAGTAAGATCAATCAACTAATACAACAATGCCACCACCATTACATTCAACATTGCTATAGAGAGGCGAATCAAGTTGTGACTGCATTGGCACCAGTGGAGCATTGAGCAAGGGGAATGTCTTGTCTTCAGTCCTAAGGACCTCCCACAACAAGCTGCTGGTACATATAGGTTGGACAAGATGCAGATGGTTTCGATAAGGCATAAGCTTAAGAAGAATAAGTTTCTTTGAAGTCTTCTCCTACATTTTTGCTGTACAGTGTTTGTATTCTTGTTAATCAGGGCAAAGTAGATAACCAAAGTATCTAATATTTCCCTAAGCTGTTATCACTTTCCAAAACGTGGTTCTATTATCAGAGAACTACGACAATCGAGCGGAAATTTCCAGGCGACTTTGAAGGCTTAAGCCAGACCAAGATTGGCGAATACATGCACCCCTCAAATGTTACACAGTGAGCTCCTGGAGTCTCCTTCGCCAGTGCGTGAGCCTCACACGCTGTCCACCCAGTAGCGGGAGATGGCTCTGCTGGATGGAAATCCTCCTTTGCTTCCTACTATAGTGTTGGTGAGCCAAATTAGTCACTCCTTAGAGGGGACCTAAACAAGGCAGCGACCAATTTTTCAGAGAAACTTTGAACCTTCGATCAAAGTTTTTTTTTATCCCTAATGGCTTTTATAGATGAGCAATGTATAAACACGGTACATTAGGTGCTAACTAAGGAAAGAAATAAAGAAGGAATCTGTATATGGGGCTATGTATATTACTAAGAAAGAAGTCCCACACATAATGTTTATGTGCTGCAATGTCTCAATATCTTTTGGCTGGCTTGCATTAAAGCTGCAGAAGGCGAATGTAAAAGTCGACAGTACCACAGTAAACGAAATTTGAATGCCTTAGCTTTGTATTTCTTCTCTGTTTTCCAAAAAGTCCAGCAAACCTTGATTATGCTCATAAAATGAATGAACAATAAAAAGGAAGCAAGTGACCAGTAATAACATTTCTTGACAGGATCTTCACCACCAATACAGCTGAAGCTAATGAAACAAAAGAACATGGTATCGAAAACCTTAAAGGCGCTTAATATTCACAAATATGGACATAAGATACATGTAAATTCAATCGGTCTTTGGAAAAGCAGGAAAAATTTCTGGCTCAGTTTGCAAACTCTCAAAAATTGACGCAATTTCCAGATATGCAAGAAAAGACTCCACCCGTATACTCTCGCACTTCACCGAGATGTAGGAGGAAACTATAGAAAAACAGAACCAGGTTCAAAAAATAGATTTCTCCCTCCCTATATATTCTTTTAGAGCAAAAGTTATACCAGATGCTATACATTTTGAGACACCAATCACTTCTCTGAATGATCCAAGACCCTCAATTGGTCACACCATTTAATAAACAAGACCTCTCCAACAGGCAACAGTCTTCCACTTACAAAAACACACACACACAAAAAAAAAAACTAAAAAAATAACTAATGTCTATGTCACATGCTAGATGAAATTGCTATTGCAGTAAAGGGAAGACACGAAGAAAACAAGTTTGTGTAGAGGAATAACACCTAGTCGCTGCACCAAATCCTCAATATTGCTCACTGCTTTTTGCTATGGCTTAGAACTAAAATCCAGATAGCCACCACGCCGGACTCTGCGTAATCTTCCCATTTCCTTCCAACAGAACAAAAATCTTCTATAGCAAAAGTTTACTCATTTACAATGTTATCCTCTCCCGTCTCTTCTTCACTATCTTTTGGCCCACCAAAAATTTCAAAATCATCAAAACCTGCGGTAAGAGTTGATGGTCATCAAAAGATTGCAGTTAACAAAGATTTCCTAAATGAGAAACAGAAGTTACCTGCATCTAAGGCTTCAATATCATCAATTAATGGACCTAAGGGAGCTATGCTGCCCAAAGGTGGATTAACAGTCATCCAGTCTGAAATTTCCATATCCTCCGAGCTTAGTTCCCTCCTGGAAACCCAATTATGGACAAGTTCCATTTTGTCATAGGAAATGGCGTCCATACAATCCAGCTCCATGTTCTTCCTAGTGCTGTAAGAAAAAAAATTAGACATACTATTTTTTACATCTCAAGAAAAAGGAGAACAATAAGTCAATTTCTCCCTTTACCTTTGCCTCAACCACATGTTGTACTGAACAAAAGCAAGATCATTAAGTCTTTGATGCTCGATACAATTTTTTGTTTCATGCATCTCTTCTAAAGGAATTCGACCTGGCTTGGACCTGATCAAACTTGACGTTTGACTGAGAATACGGATGGCCAAGTGAGTCAAATTTGGGCATCCTCCACCATAATTTGACCACCATTCAGCTGCAAGAATTACAACATAATGACTTCAGTCACTTCTGAAACGGACAAAGATTCACTATACTAGGAGCATGACATTACATTATTACTTGTTAATTTGTTTATTCCAAACTCCAATAATTTCCTGAACTGAAAAATATTTCATACTTAGATTAAAAAGATTTTTTTTCCTCCACAATCTTTAAAGTCTAACCTCATGCATACAAAAGAGCAAATCAAATGGAGAGATACTAGTTAACAACTCAAGCAGCTTGAAACCTTGACCAGCATCCTATCCAAGCAAATGCAAACTTGTTTACATGGTCTCTTGCAACTAGAAGGATACACTCTATGCAATAGAGCATGATCCGAACTAACTTGTGGCGATTAACAACAAAATAATTGAAGGATCTTAAGTAGAAAATAAGTAACCATTCCATTATTACCAATCATATACAAATAAAAGCTTGTCGACATAAGCTGAGCACACAAGAAAGAAATGGGAACTAAACAAGAGATAGAAATGAATATAAGATTAATATGTAAATTCGTTTTTGAATGTAGTGATTTCTTCCAACGATAGTCATTGTTAGACTATGCAAGAGAGGTTAGGTTGAAGAGGGACAGAACTACTGTTCATTTGATAGTCTAAATCCATATGATAGGTAAGAGGTAATATGACAAACTAACTTTGCGAATCACTAATCTTTTGAAGACTTCAAACCACACAAATAATAGGTGTATACAGGCATTCACTCACCAGGAAAAAGAGTGTCTCTGGCTCTCATAGCCATTTTCCTCCCAAAATCTCCAGCACTGTTGTGGTAAGAAGTAGTTTCTTTCACAATTTTGTCTTGGATTTTAGGATCAGGAACCAATTTCTCTATACAATCATATACAAGTGATCTGATATGGAGGTGCACGTCTTCCTCGGTAGTATAGAAAAACTTGGGATTGAGGTAAAACCCTGCAGCATGAAGAGGATGTCGCTGAAGTGGTTCCCACCAATGATCTATAATATTCCAATAAACTGAGTAATCCTTTTTATTGACAAACTCTTTCTTAATTGTTTCTTTTGCTCGATAGAGCCCTGCATAAACATACGCCATTGCAGGCCTCTCCTCACTACAGACTATCCTTAAAAGCCTCAATATGGGATCTGTCAAACGGGTAATCAAGCTGCAAGTAGACCAAAAGGACGGACTACTGATATAATCTAGCACGGCAAACCCCTCTGGTTTCTTCGAATATGGGCTCTCCATCCACTCCACTGAAGTAACCATTGATTGCAAATTATGCTTGATATTTACCATTCTTTTTAGTGTCAAAAAGTCTGTTGCCGAGCGTGTAACTCCTAAATCAACTAAGTCAACTCCAAAGGTGAACTTTCTCATCATACTCAAGAGAATGTTATTATTGTAGATGAATCTTGACATTGACTTGGCTTGTTCCATTGCTGTATCGATCCACTCAAGTTTTTTTATGTCCTCGAGCATCAAGTCAATGGAGTGAGCAGCACAAGGAGTCCAAAAGATGGTAGGGTAAGCATCAATGAGCCTTTTCCCAGCAATAACGTATCGCTCCTCATTCCTAGTTACTACTTGCAAAACATTTCTCACACCAACTTCCTCCACTACCTCCTTAAGCAACTCATATAGAGAATCCGTAGAATCAATTAAGCTAGACGCATCCACAGACCTCAAAAACATTGTCCCTTCAGGGCAGTAGACGAAAAAGTTTACCAGTGTTTTACCCTTTCCTGTAATCCACTCGTCAACCAAAACAGAACAACCAGTATTTGTCCAGGTGCTTGAACATTGATCAATATTATGCCTGACTTCTTGAACTGAAGCTTTTAGAACCCCGCTTCTAAGGTCATGGTAAGAAGGGCCTGCAACATGTGCTCCTTGGGAAGCGATCACATCAATCATCGGTTGGAAATAAACAGAATTTACAGCATCAAGAGGCACCCTGGCATCTAAAAGGAATCTGGCTATTGCCATATGCACATGATTGTTCATTCTTTTCGACTGGTTAATTGCTAGAACCATAGCATTATTATTATTATTAATTGAGGAAGAGGCTTTTCTAATCCTACTCTTTTTCTTCCTACCACCACCACCACCACCACCTCCTTCGTCTCGATTAAAAAACAAATTAGAGGTATGTTCAAGAGCTGCTATGGGCATTGGAAGCAAGTCAACATCCGTATTAACACCACAACTATCTGTATTATTATAATTTGATATTTCCTCAGCAAGTTTCTGTTTTTTTCTTTTCTTCATTACGACACCATTTAAGCTTTCTTGCATTAAAAGCCGAACATCAGGCTGAACTCTCAAACAAGTAGATGCATTACCTTTATGACCCGCAAGATGTTCTTTAATCCTATGAATTCCACCACCTTTAAATATCTTCCCACAATATATACACTTCAACTGCACTCTCTCCCCATTCTTATACATTTCACAATGCTTCCATGCCGGGTCATGTTTTTGTGAAGTAACTGCTACTGCTTCCAAATTTGAACCCATTTTTTTACAATCACACTATAAAATTATAAGGACAAAAATTAATAACTTACTTGCAAAATTGTTCGGCCGCAATTTTTTTTTGAGGATTGAGAGAAACCGAGTTAGGGATTGCAGATTGGGTTTTTTTTTCTCTTTTATTTTATAGGGCAAGAGAGAGTCGAAGGATGACCGGTTAGGATTGAAAGAGAGAGTTTAGGGCTTGGACCGCGGTTTAGTTGGATAGGAGAACCGGCAGTTTCAGTATCCCGTTGCTGGACCGGCCAATGTCAGTTTTGGCTACTAAACCGCAAAAAGAATCCGGTCCGTGATCTGTTTCTTTCCTTGAACCATCCACGCCCATTTTTATATCGGGAATATTGGTTTTAAAAAAAGACTTTAATAGAACTCTATGACCCTCTAAATTCCTTGTGGAGTAATATTTTCCTAGTTGGCATGAGTGAAAATATTTTACGTGGCTTAGTTGGTAATGATCAAGCACTAGATTACAAAGGTAAAAAGGTTAAAATTGGCCTAACGTATTAAATATTGTTAAAAATGGCCATCATATTATCTATTGGGTCATAATGTTAAATTTAAGCTTAAAATTGTCTTTTTTTTATTAGAATCTAATGTGGAATATATAATTCTTTTAATTAAATATGTGACATTAATTTATTGGTCAAAATGTTAATAAACTCTGGAAAAAAATTATCCTTTGATTATTTTCATTAATTGAAAGAGTATATATACAATTTACATATTTTCATAATAAGAAAATCATTTTCATGTTCTACTCCTAAAACCCTATTCTAGTAGTACAAGACTCCTGTAATTATAGTAAGTGTATAATGCTAAGTAATACAAATATTCTACACTAATTATGCTAAAATCGGTACACTAATTACTATACTAAACGAACCAAAGTCCCGTGATATACACTATGTATGGCAAGTGTATATCACGGGAATATACATTGTCTATCAAACTCAATGTTAGAATATATACTATTAACCATGTGTTTAGATATAGTATTTGTTGAAAAATGGTTGTAATATATCTCAAAAAGAAGTATTCATACTATTGTCTAACCTCATCCTCCACAAAATTAATATACCATAATACCTTATAATGAATTTTATCCATCCATCCATAAAGAGACTATTGGTAATTATGGAACATTTATTACTTACACGTTAGCCTTGACATTTATTCTAAATTAATAGCATTTATCTTTTCATAACTCATATGTTATGGAGTGAATTCTTCTCCTCTTCATTACCGTTCCACTATTCTTCTCCTACAAAGGTACATGATAGTAAAGTTAAGAGAAATCCTTTCCTTCTCGTTCTTTATTTTGAGGGTTTTCTTGTTAAATCTTTGTTAAATTCTGACTCTTTGTTTTATACTAGAAGAGTTTGTTGAATTTTGGAGATATATCTACACCGGGTGAAATATCCTTAAGGATAATGTTTTATATGACAAGCATCAAGCTATAAAGAGTTCTTACATTGTTCGTGAATGAGTATTTTTCGTTAGATTTTCAACAGTCTTAAGAATATTTCTCGCTCTATTCTTATGAAAAATAGAAAAGAATAACTTAGTACAATTTGTCTAAGTTCCAGATATGCTTCTACTAATATTTGAATGCTAACCTACTTTACAAATAGATAGATAGATTTAGAATCTCCTCTCATCATATTTGATTAGACAATTTTGTCAAAACATTTTACAATGTTTACGTAGATTTGGTTTTTGATGAATTTCTCTTCGAAATATAGTTGTTGGTGATTCAGATTTTGAAAACTATTAATCAATCTTTTAATGAAAATATCAACTGTTTGTGTGTGGTAAACTAAGCCATCATACCTCTCAATAAAGAAGAAGATTCAGAGAAATAATAATCCCGCCATGCAAAAATAAATTTGACTAAGCGGATGATATAATTATTGTGGTCATTTTTCAAGCAAAATTTGTGGTCAGTGTGAGTGACTGGGTGTTAGACTTTGTGTTGCTAGGCATGTTTATATGAATAAAAAAATTGTGTGGCTTACACCCTAGTCAATGAAGGAGAAGAAATTATTTATTTTGGTGATTCAAAAATTACTCAAGTTCTTGGAATGAGAAAATTCTTCTTAAACTCACATCTAAAAAAATATTGGCATTAACTGAAGTGGTATATGTTTTTAATATCTTAACCAACTTGGTTTTCATGAAATTATTAGAAAAAGTTGGGTAAAGATTTTATTTGAGTTTGATAAGATATTAACAAATAACATTTTTGTGGGGTGATGAGTATTGTAACCATGATTTATTCGGGCCTAGTATTTTTCAAGATGAAAATTCTAGTACTTACTTGACTGATTCATATGAATTATGGCTTGTTATACTTATATATGTTAGGTTTCTTATGTTGGAAAAAAATCTCAAAAATTCATGTGTAGATTTACTATTTAATAAGTATTATATTAATGGGTCTTTGGTATATTAGTTGTGTTTAAATAGGTCTTTAGCGTTTTTTAATGAAATCGTCTAAGTTGGTTGGAGTTTATTCAAATAAAAATGTTTGTTCAAAATCTAACCAAATTGTTAGTAAAAGAAAACACCAAAAAAGAAAAGAAATGCAGAAAGCAGCTATAGTATCTAATAACCATAAGAAGAACTAGAAATCTTAAAAACTTAACTATCTTCCATCTTTCATACCCTTAAGCTCTCATCAGTTGTTACGAATACCAGTCTATGAATTTTCTTTAGTATTTCAAATTTGTAGTCTTCTTTGATGTCATCTGTTACTATCACTACATCAATAAGAAAGTATACATTGTGCCATATTTTGTATATGCTTCAAGGCCCTGTCTAATAAAGTTAAAATCCTCCAAGTAGGGAATGAGTATGAAACCATACTGATACCACCCTACCATAAGTAATTTAACCAACTAGACAGTACTTGAAATCAGTGCTAGAATGGCTTATCATCAGTTGTAGTTTTATCATTACTAGGAATGTCTCTGATGCCTTCTATCTATAGTATATATGATTCTCAAACTAGGAACTTCAGCTTTGTCAATGTTGATCAGTTTTCTAGCCATACTAGGTAGGTCCTGAAAGTTGTGGAACTGTTGCGTACCTGCAAAATCAAAGACATGATTAGTTAAAAAGCTGCTACTTCATTGCCTTCTCTGAATGTGTAATGTATTTGTATTGTGTGCGCCCTCCTCAATCTGTTGATCTCATTCAAAATCATGACAATACTCCATCGTATCTCCCAACTTCTTGTAAGAAACATTTTCATAGACAAAGAATCAGTTTCCACTAATATTGAAACTAGGTGATGTGTTATGCAATATTCAATAGCATTCTTCAAAGCTATAGCCTCAGCAATAAGGTTATTGTCATCTGCAATTTTCCTTCCTTATGCATATACAAGATCGTCATACTCATTTCTTACATAAAATGTAATTGTACTTGGACCAGGATTTTCCCTTGATGATTCATCACTATTGCATTTATACCATCCTCTATCTGGAAATTCTCATTTTACAGTGATGTAGGTGATACATGGCTGGAATTTCTCAAAGTTAAAGAGCCTCCATGCAGTACTATATTCCTTCATTTTTAAATTTGCCACAATATCATAGCTAGTATTGCTTTGTACACATGCTTTAATTTGTAATGGCATGTAGTGTTCCACCATATCTACATTGCATACTTAACATGATGACAATTCATTTGTATACCTACTGTATTGTTAAAATAGCTCCATACAGATTTGGGAAAACTCCCCAGTAAAAAATAAATTATCAATTATTTCTTGTTGAAATACAATACAACAGTAACATCTTGATAATAAATTAATTCTAATTCTTTGCAATACTTCATCTACTGAAATTTTAAATTTCCACATCCTCCATAAGAAGAAACATATCTTGAAAGGCACTCCTTTTAGTCCATATTTGCTTATATATATCAGAAGGAGATGTTCTTTACCTCAACAAATCTCATGCACTAGATACAGTAAATTTACCAGAACTTGTCATCATCCACCAAGGCTTATCCTACATGGTATCCACCTGCTTGATATCTAGTTCTGTAGTAACATGTGATACAATGTCATCTGGTAGATACTGTTCTAACTTTGACAAATCCCAACCATCCTCACCTAGTAGTTCTTTGACATCTTTAACCTTTCATCAACAAGAAACCCTAAAGGTAAAACATAGTATAATGATTCCAGTTTGATCAAGTTATCAAACCAAATGTTAGCAGTCTCACTCTTTGTTTCACATCATATTTCTTGGTCAATGCTATCCCTTGCCTCAAGAATCATTTTTCAGACCTGAGAACCACATTTCCATTGCACATATTGAGGGTACTGCCTCTTACATTATTTGTTTCATAAAAAGTTAGCCCATAGAGAGTTGGTGGTCCTAAATCTCCACCATAGCTTTGCACACAGTGCCTTTGATCTATCAAAAAGAGATCTAAATCCCAAACCACCCTCATCCTTAGGCAAACACATTTTTAACCATGCAGACCAATGTCTAGCCTTAGTATCATCCTTGCTACACCAGAAGAATTTGGCAAATATTTAATGTATATCCTTGATTACACATTTTAGTGGTTTTATAGCAGCCAATATATGTATAGCCACACCTTGTAATACACTAGAAATCAACACTGCTTTACCTCCTAGTGATAATAATTTGCCTTTCCAAGCCTGCAACTTATCCTTAATCTTCTTAGATAACATTTTGTTGATAAAGTTGTTAAGACTTATAGACCTCATGTATGAAAATGTTTCAACTTCATTCTTATTTGGAAGCAACACTAAATTGGTATGAGTTATGAACTTAGGAAGTGTTTGTCCCTCAAAGAATACCCCCCACTACATTAAAAACATCAGAACTCACAATTTCCCGACATGATTGTTAGAAAATACTTGTTAATCCATCAAGACCACTTGCACTGTCTTCTGAGAGTTCAAATACTGCATGTGTAACCTCCTCCATTATTGGGATAACAAAAATACATTCATTATCTTCCTGAGATATCATTTGAGGAATATGATCTAATAAAGGAGATTTAGCCTGTTGATCTTGGTACAATTCTTGAGTAAACTGTCTCTGATAAAAGGAAATTGCCTCGTTGGCAATATCATCAATCCCTTCTAACCAATTTCCTTCTATGTTTTGGATCCTCTTAATCTGATTTCTCTTCCTTCCACCCTTCACAATATTATGAAAAAAATCTGGTGTTTCTGTCTCCCTCAGCAAAGCAATCAAAAGCAGATTTTTGTCACCAAAACTCCTCCTCATAGTGTAAATACTTCTTCAATTCTGCCTGAGCTCTTTGCAAAATCATCCTGTTTGCTTCTGTTGAAAATTCTTTAAACAACTCCTCTTTAACTCTAACAATATCCTCCATAATATTTAGTTGCTTAAAAATATCTCCAAAAGCTTGTCTGCTCCATGCAGATAAAATAGTTTTAACATTTTTCAGCTTCTACTTGAAAGATAAGAACACATCTCCTTCTGAATTTTCACCTTGCTAGTGTTTCCTAACAACCTCATGGAAAGATTCATGCCCAGTCCAAAACTTCAAGAACTTAAATGGCTTGACAAAATATTAATTCTGAATACCACAAGACAATAACATATGAGCATGATCAGATTTAGTCCTGGATAGATGATCAATTTCTATAAAACTAAACCATTATTGAAAAAGAGAGTTGACATTCATTCTATCTAGTCTTTAAAAATACATTCCCTATATGTTTTTCCATTCCACAAAGTGAAAGGACTGCCTTTGTAGTAAACTTCTTCCAATTCACAAGAATTAATACAGAATTCATTCAGATAGGTAATATATACTATCCCATAAAGCTAATCTCTGCAAAGCATCATACTTAGCATAAGCTATGGTGACAAACATGGTCTTATCCAAATTCCGAAAGAAAAGTTTGCAACTAATCTGCTGCTCATCATTCACAACTATATCAACCACTATGTCTTTATTGACAAAGAACCGGATCTTACCATTACAATTATAAACATGGTTCATTTCAAGTTTCCTCCTGTATTGCTGAATGTGTCTATATTGTTGGAAGGGTTCCATTAGTGCTATAAAATTAAATTTGTGATGTATATGCAACATATGCACTCTATGGAAAGCCTTCTGAGTTCTTACTGATCTAAAATTCCAGAAAAGTGTTTTCATCATGATTTATTATTAACTTTAGCAACTCTCATTGGTAACACCCTGGTAGGTTGTCCTTCATTGTTTCCATGTTTCTTCTTATTGCCTTTTACATGAGATTTTTGATATAGTCATGCTTCAACTACTACATGCTCCAAGGCCTTTGATAATACTTCAGTTGTATTAGTATTTTTGAGATCTGCTTCCATTTCATCTTAACAAACATGTACAACTATATCTTTGATATTATGAGATACAAGATTATCATGGGAGAAGTAAGATTAATATTCAGAATCTGTTGATCTTGTGGAACATGTACAATAGCTTGTGCATCATTATGATTCATTATGTCACCAGTCATCCTTTCCACAGCCACCTCTAGTTCCTTATTATGCACCCCTCATCAGTCATCATATGATCCTCAGATTCAACCACTTCTTCTAACTCATTAGTCCCTTCAGCAGCCTCCACTCTAGTCTTGTGTCCAAAGAATGAGTTTTTAATCCATTCCTTTGTAGTAACATTATCACTATGTATTATTCTCTCATCTTTTTTCTCCCTCATCTTTAGAGCCTTCATTGCACACTTGGTCACTCCATTCTTTGTTGTTTTCTTCAACATTACTTGGCATGGATGCTGCAATAACACTTTTTTTTTAATTTCCTGGCCTAATACCATTTTCTCTGGAATTGTATTTTCTTTGTTACTCCTATTGGATTGCTCCTCCTCTTGTAATACATTAAACTTATTTTGCGTAGTAACATAAGCCTCATTTGATTTTGATGGATCACTAAAAACTCTCATATCCTTAACCACATTTCAGTTTCCTCGATCTCCAAGAACTTTACCATTAGATAGAATTCTAGCTTTTCCCCTTTTAAACTTATTATTTTTTCATTTATGCTCTAGTTATCCACCTTGATGTATTGAATTCTCTGCATTAATAACTTCTTCCCCTTTCTTAGTATTCTTTCCTTGTTGAACAACATCAGCTTGTTCTATATTAGTGTGGACTACCAAATCTAATTCCTTCTTAATATTAGTATATTCCTCTTGATAAGTTTCAGGATGAAGATTCCAACATCATTCTTCGTTTTGACCTTGTAACTTGCAAGTACGACAATATTTAGGAAGATTGTCGTACCTAATTTTACCTTTTCCACCCTAATATCATGTGAGACATCATCTTCAATTTTCATATTCACAAGTCAGGATGATCAGCTAATAAGTCAATAAAAACCTTAACCCTAGCATAAGTCTAGTTCGATTCTCAGTAGCTTTATCCACATGAAGTGGAATTCCAACAGCAAATGCCAGTGAAAACACAGATTCTTTAACAAAAAAAGTTGACATTAAATCAAGAAAAGAGATCCATGAAATCACCTTTGATGTTTCCTCCTCAACCTTAAATTTAGTATCATAAATAAGAGGTCACATTTGATATGCATAACCATCTCTTGATTGTAAATAATAAGCACCCTTCGACATAGATTGACAAAATCCTCCATAAGTGATAATCGAATCAAAATATGTCGATGCCTAAACAATCCAATCTCACATTTTTCTTTAATTCCACATTGGTACGGTATGATTTTCCTCAACTCATACATGTATGGCCATCCATAGGAAAACTTACCAATCACTACATGTTGTAGTTTCTTCATTGCCTCCATTTGCTTAACCTCCTTGTGCATCCAACTAAAGACTGGAACGCCATTACAATACGATATAGTCTTTATTGGAATCATTATCGTGGGAGTAGGATTAGGGGTTTTGCATGGCATTCAAAGTTGTAGGTTGAAAAATTAATTATATTTGGGTTCGGGAATTTCCGATTGGATATGAGTGATTGCATGGTTGTATTAGCGTCGTTAGTGGTCTGGCCAACCATCAGAGGTGGCTGACCAGTGGTTGTGGTGGCCATTATGCTGGCGCCGACGAGTTAAGTTAGAGTTTGCATGTAGGATTTCTTACGTAGGCTAGAGAGCATTTTTCATACGTGATTTGAAGTTGATTAAAGAATTCAGATGACCCTATTCTAGGTCTTTAACGTTAACCTTTTGAAGATGTAATAGATCATTTGAATGATCTTAAAATCAATTTATTTTCTAAAGGAGGTTCAAAATGGTGACATTAATTTTAATACTAATATGTTGATGTCTTCACTACTTTTTATAAACTTTGTTGAGCATGATAGCCGTCGGAGACTTGGAGAAACGAAAGATACATTGGATCCGATGCTTTATTTTTTTGGATTAGAGAAATTGATGTTTTAAATTCCAATTTCTTAAATGTGGTGATTGTTTTTCGAATGAAATGGTGAATCCGAATGTTTTTCCTTAACGGTATGTGAGTGATTTATGTTTTAAAAATAATAATTTATGAACGGTGATAAAGTTATACCTCTATCTTGAAATATTTAAAAGTGTGGAGTGTCTTGCTAATGTTATGCTGCTCAATTTTGGAGAGAAAAAAAAAGGTGACGAGTTTTACACTTACCCTGTTAAAAATAATCCTAAAATGTATTTTGATGTTATTTCTTTTCTGGGATGTATTATTAAGAAAAAGAAGTCATTGATGATGAAGTTGATTTTTATTTCTTACAAATATGTGAGAGGTACCACAATTATGTTACTAAATATGGTGAATATTTTGTACTAAAGTGATACAATGATGCTAAGTGGATCTAAAAAATCACTAATGGTTATGTGTTTCTCGTTGGTTGAGGAGCCATAACATGAAAATCAGCTAAATAAAATGTGCTATTTTGGAGTTGGTTGGTAATGAGACTGGGTGGTTAAGTGAGACCTCTTAGTGAGTATTTCAATTGGAATCAAATCAACATCTTTTGTATTTATGCATTGTGGTTGCCAAACGGTAATAGTTGTGGTGAACAATAAAATTTTCATTGGCAAAACAGATACATTTGTTTGAGAGAATGTGATAAAGCAACTTCTATGAGATGAAATTATTTAACAAATAAATTATGTTAAGTTAGAGGTGAACTCGATGAATTTACAGACTAAAAAAAACATCGAGGATGAGACTTTTATTAGTCAACTTGAGAAGATCAACAATGATGGTAACCCAACCTATGTGACCGGAGATCCCATGATTATGGTTCATATAGGTAATAACAAGTATTAGTTGATCAAGTATGCACTATTAAATTATGTTTCTTCCTATGATGTGTGAATATAGTGCAGTTTTGCAAGGAAAAGTAAGGGTGAATTATTAACTCTTAATCCATTATCATATCCTTTATAGGTGGTGTATTGCTCTGCAGGATACACTTGATGGGTGAACCTATATGACTGTGAAGTGGTACCACTTATGAAATTGTGACATATTTTTAGAGCACTCATGAATACCAGGACACGCACATGGCCTCTTAGCGCAAAATCGCGATAACGACAAAGATTTTGCAACTATAATGTGATAGAATAAAATCATGAGCTTACAAAAGAATTTTTGGTACATAGAAGTTCTAAACTTTACCAAATTTTCTGTAAGTACAGTCTTATTTTATCTAGGTATGATTTATAGTCTACGTGACACCAGATTCGATGAATTGTACTCATGTGAAAACACAACAAAACTTCTCATTTCATTCTATTTCAAAACTTCTTATTCTTTTTCTATTCCTTAATATTCTTTTTAATATATGTGGGGGATTGTTGAAAAAATGATTGTAATATATCTCTGTTAAATAAGACAATATACACACAATATACATGTGTATATTGCCTTATTGCCAATCTCAGATTTTGCCCAAAAATAAGTGGCTCTCGGTTTGGACATAGTAGATTAGACAATGTAAGAATATTGTATATTAGGAAAATATATGTGTAGTATATTGTAATGTATTTGTTACCTAAATTAAGATTATACACTACCATAATTGTAGAGTTAGAATTATGGTAGAATAAGATTTTAGGAATAGAATAGGAATAGGATTCTCCTATTTTGTAACTTGTATATATACATATTCAATTAATGAAAATAATCAAGGGGATTATTTCTTTCATGGTATCAAGAGACTAGGTTTTACAAAAATTTTGTCACTCTCTCGGCCGAGTACCCCCCCCCCTCTCGGATTTCTCTTCCGAAAGTCGTCTTCCGCTCTCAAAATCTCTCTTACTTTTCCCTCATACTTTGTTCTTTCACTATGTCTAAGAATAATTTTCATCCTGCCCTCATGGTTTCTAACGTCAAGAACAGTATCCCTATTGTTCTTGAGATGGAAAACGTCCAATATGCGACGTGGGCAGAGTTGTTTAAAATTCACGCTATCTCCCATCAAGTTCTTCATCACATCATTCCTCCCGCTACACCTCTTCCCGTGGAGGATCCTCAGTTATGGATTACTCTTGATGCTACCATTCTCCGGTGGATCTACGCCACTATTTCGGTTGACCTTCTACAGACGATTATTGAGCCGGATACAACGGCTATGGCTGCTTGGAATAGATTGCGTGACATATTCCAAGATAACCATCATTCACGTGTCGTCACACTCGAGCAGGAATTCTCTCTAGTTCGAATGGACGAATTTCCAAACGTTTCTGCATATTGCAAGAAACTCAAGGAGTTGGCGGATTAACTCCGTAATGTTGGCGCACCGATTACAAATAATCGTCTGGTTCTACAGTTGGTTGCCGGCCTTTCAGAGGCCTATAATGGGGTTGGAACTCTCCTTCGTCAAAGCAACCCTCTTTCTGACTTCTATTAAGCCCGCTCCAAGCTTAGTTTGGAAGAAGCCGATTTGGCTAAAAAGGCGGCTACCGGTGCAAGCCCCATCGTCATGGTGGCGTCCTCCCTAATTTTTCAGGTTTTGTTAATAATTCGGGCCAAAATCATAATCATGGTGGCGGCAAGAATAATCACAAGAATAATAACAAAAACCGCGGGGGCAAACGCTGCGGTTCTGGTGGCGGTTCCGGTGGTCAGCAATCAGGCGATGGGCCCCATCCAGGGAACAGTGGCCCACCACCCCGTGGTCCTAGCAGTGGGGCCCATGGCAGTGGGGCTGGGGTAGTAGGCCGTGGGCCAGCATCCCATATACTCCAGCAGGTAATTCCGGTGCTGGTGGCCAATTCGAGCCCAACAACGGCGATGGCGGCCCAGCGGCGCCCGGCGATAGTGGCTCCATCAGCTACGGCCCAGCTCCGTCACGGACAGGAATTCTTGGGGCCCGACCTCCGCAAGCCCATCATGCAGCAGGCCCCACTCAGACCGACATCGAGGCAGCGATGCACACATTGGGGTTGACTCAACCCGACCCAAATTGGTACATGGACACCGGGGCCACTACTCACATGACTTCCGATTCAGGTACTCTCTCATCTTATTCCAATTTGAGCACCCCTCGGGGTATAATTGTTGGTAATAGCAACTCTATTCCAATTCAGGGTTATGGTCAGAAAACGTTGTCTCCCCCCAATCCACCCCTTATCCTGAAGAATACTTTACATGCTCCCAAATTGATTAAAAATTTAGTGTCTGTCCGAAAGTTTACAACTGATAATTCTGTTTCCGTTGAATTTGATCATTTTGGTTTCTCTGTGAAGGATTTCAAGATGGGGAGTCATTTCATGAGGTGTGATAGTAGGGGGGATCTGTATACTATCATGCCCGATTTCAGTCCATCGAGTCAAACCTTGCCGTCAGTTTTTGCAGCCATATCTCCTTCCGTGTGGCATGCTCACCTAGGTCATCCGGGATCTTCTATTTTATCGGTTTTAGATAAAAATAGTTTTATTTCTTGTAAGAGTACGAGTCATACTCATATTTGTCAATCTTGTTCATTAGGAAAAAGTGTTAAATTGTCATTTGTGGACTCAAATTCTCATACTTCACATCCTTTTGATATTATCCATAGCGACTTATGGACGTCTCCCGTTCTAAGTTCGTTAGGTCATCGATATTATGTTATGTTTTTGGATGATTACTCTATATTTTTGTGGACGTTTCCAATTGCCAATAAATCTCAAGTGTTTTATGTCTTCTTAAAATTTAGAGCATTCATTAGAACACAATTCGAAAGAGAAATAAAGAATATTCAATGTGATAATGGGAAAAGTATGACAATAGGATATTTCGGGAGTTCTGTGATAATAATGGGATAAATTTTCATTTTTCGTGCCCTCATACATCTTCTCAAAATGGGAAAGCCGAACGCAAAATCCGTTCCATAAATAACATTGTCCGCACTATCTTACTTCATGCTTCAGTACCCCCGTATTTTTGTCATCATGCTCTGCAAATGCCAACATATCTACTTAACATAATTCCGTCCAAAAGCCTGACATATTCTTCCCCCCTCCAAATCCTATATAATAAGAGTCCTTCCTATTCTCATCGTAGGATTTTTGGGTGATTGTGTTATCCGTTATTCCCATCCACCACAATTAACAAACTTCAGGCTCGATCTACCCCGTGTGTATTTTTGGGTTATCCGTCTAATTATCGTGGTTATAAATGCTTTGATTTATCCTCCAAGAAAATCATTATTAATCGCCACGTCATTTTTTATGAAACCCAATTTCCTTTTGCGAAAGTTCATACTCCCGAGCCTCGGTCATCTAATTTTTTGGATGAACAAATATCCCTGTATATTATTCGACATTTTTCGGACATCTCCCGCACCCAAAATCCTCCAGTAGACGCGGCGGCTGGACCTTTATCGCAGTGCCTTTGTTCGATTCTGGATCAGTCCCAGCAATTGGGCGATCCACCCCACCTCGAACTGGTCGATTGATAATTCGATTCTTGATTTGGGCGGCGGGCCACTACCTCTTGGCGATCCGTCCCGAGCCCAGAAAATTCCCAAAATTCCCTCAATTCTTCCTCGAGTCATATACCGGTCACTCGTAGTCAGCGGGGTATTTTTACACCTAAAAGACATTTTAATTTACATTCTGATGTCTCTAAATCCCCCTTGCCCCGCAATCCTATGTTCGCATTAAATGACCCTAATTGAAAAATTGTTATGACTGATGAATATAATGCTCTTATTGATAATAAGACGTGGGAGTTGGTGCCCCGTCCATATGGTATTAATGTTATCAGGTCTATATGGATTTTTGCTCATAAGGAGAATTTCGATGGGTCATTTGCTCGACATAAGGAGCGACTTATGGGTGATGGTAAGACTCAGCATGTTGGGATAGATTGTGGTGAGACGTTTAGTCCGGTGGTCAAGCCAGCTACTATTCACATTGTGCTTAGCTTGGCTCTTTCAAAGACTTGGTCTATTCATCAGTTGGATGTCAAGAGTGATTTCTTACATGGTGACCTCAAAGAAACATTCTATATGCATCAGCCGTTGGGTTTCAGGGATCCCAACCGTCCTCATCATGTCTGTTTGTTGAAGAAGTCCTTATATGGGATTAAGCAGTCTCCACGGCCTTGGTATACGCGGTTTGCTGACTTTATTTCGACTATTGGGTTCACTCACAGCAGGTCAGATAATTCCTTGTTCATCTACCGCCATGGTTCGTCCTTGGCCTACATTCTGTTGTATGTGAATGATATCATCTTGACGGCCTCTTCCGATGCCTTGCGCCAGTCTATCATGACCATGCTCAGTTCTGAGTTTGCTATGAAAGACATAGGGCCCTTGAGTTACTTTTTGGGGATTCCTGTCAAACGTCATTCAGGTGGTTTATTTTTGCCTCAATGAAAGTATGCTGCCGAGATTATAGAAAGGGCTGGGATGTCATCCTGTAAGTCCACTTCCACTCCAATTGATGCAAAACCCAAGCTTAGTGCCACGACAGGTCCACTATACGAGGACCCGACCCACTATCGCAGTCTTGCAGGGGCTCTCCAGTATCTTACCTTTACCAGACCAGACATTACGTATGTTGTTCAGCAGGTTTGTTTATTCATGCATGATCCCAGAGTTGAGAACATGAATGCAATCAAATGCATCATTCGGTATATTCATGGGACACTGGACTATGGGTTACACTTGTATCCTTCATCTACATCCACACTTGTCTCGTACACAGATGCGGATTACTGTGGTTGTCCGGACACCAAACGATCTACGTCAGGATATTGTATGTTCCTTGGCAACAACTTGGTCTCCTGGTCTGCAAAGCGTCAGGCGACTCTATCCCGCTTAAGTGCAGAGGAAGAATATCGAGGGGTAGCTAATGTGGTCTCCGAATCATGTTGGTTACGCAATTTTCTTTTGGAGCTTCATTGCCCCATTCAGAAAGCAACCTTGGTATATTGTGATAATGTTAGTGCCATCTACCTCTCAGGTACTCCGGTTCAACACCAACGCACTAAACATATTGAAATTGACATTCACTTTGTCCGGAAAAAGATTGCTCGGGGGCAGGTACGCGTATGTCATGTCCCATCAAGATATCAAGTTGCAGACATCTTTACAAAGGGTCTTCCCTCGGTACTCTTTGAAGATTTTAGGGACAGTCTCAGCGTTCGAAGACCGCCCGCTATGACTGCGGGGGTGTGTTAAATAAGACAATATACACACAATATACATTTGTATATTGCCTTATTGCCAATCTCGGATTTTGCCCAAAAATAATAGGCTCTCGGTTTGGACATAGTAGATTAGACAATGAAAGAATATTGTATATTAGGAAAATATATGTGTAGTATATTGTAATATATTTGTTACCTAAATTAGGATTATACACTACCATAATTGTAGAGTTAGAATTATGGTAGAATAAGATTTTAAGAATAGAATAGGAATAGGATTTTCCTATTTTGTAACTTGTATATATACTTATTCAATTAATGAAAATAATGAAGGGGATTATTTCTTTCAATCTCTATTTATACTACTGTCTAACCTCATCCTCCACAAAATTAATATACCATAATACCTTATAATGAGTCTTTATCCATCCATCCATAAAGAGACTATTGGTAATTATGGAGCATTTATTACTTAAACGTTAGCCACGACATTTATTCTAAATTAATAACATTTATCTTTTCATAACTCATAAGTTATACCGTTGGAGGCTTTAGCCTTGTGGTGTGGATCTATATAAATCCACTCTTATTCTTCTTCTACAAAGGAATAGATGATAGTAAAGTTAGGAGACATCCTTTCCTTCTCGTTCTTTATTTTGCTGGGTTTGATTGTTAAATCATTGTTAGATTATGTTTCCTAATTTTATATTAGAAGAGTTTGTTGAATTTTGAGAGATACACTTACATCGGATGAAATATCCTTAAGGACATCGTCTTAATAGACATGCCTCTAGCTATAAAGAGTTCTTACATTGTTCGTGAATGAGTATTTTCCGTAAGATTTCTAACAGTATTAATTATAGAACAATTGTTTATTCAATTTTAATAAGGATTTGAATAGACCTTGTATTCGTCTTTGTGTCTTTTACTTATATAGTAGATGATTTAATATATAGGATTTAGTTTATACATGAAAGATTAAATCATCAGTTCTAATAAGTATAAAGTTTATATTCACAATCTAAGATAGAAATTGGACAAGCCACCAGTATAATTATAGCACACGATTAAATATAATTTATCTTGATTATGGAAACGGTATATATAGTTTTAACTTCTTGTGCTAGTACATTTTGTAAGTGTTGAACGGACCAAGTAGAGACAAATATTTTAAATTGACTTAGTAAAATAATTTTCTAGTCCTTTAAATATATTTATTCTCTTAATCTTGATATAATAATGATTAGATGTGTATATTTTTTATTATTTTGATTTATTGAAAGGCGATCTTTTGTGGGTCAATATGCCTGATAAATTGGATGAAAACAATATTCACTGGATACTCGGTCTAGTGATGGATAATGCACGTTTCATGTTTTTTGTTTAATTATCATTAAGCTTTCACCTAATGTTTTTATTGGGAATCAAAATAAAGAGTACATCAACTAAAGCTAAAGAGTGTCTAAAATTTAAACTAGCTAGAATAAAAAAAGACTGAAAATGAGAAATTGATTGCTAAGCTAGAAATAAAGATGAACTTATGCATGTAACTGGTTGTTGCTCCCTTTTGTTGTGTTGCCTCCATGCTAAGTTGTTGAAACAGAATGATCTGTTGCTGCTCTACTGTGGTTGTAAAAAAATACAGTATAAAAAGTGTTATGATCTCCATCATCTGTCAATGATTCTTCTTGTTTTGATTCTCAAATTTGAGATTTGGGTCTTGTCCAAATTGAGAATTCTTTTTTCTTGTGATGGTAATGATGCAAAGGATTGAAAACATACAATGTTTGGCTTTTCAAAAGCATGGTTAGCCAAGAAATCAACTAGCATGTTTCCTTCTCTAAAAGTATGTGTGATATGTGCTTGAACTTGTGCCTTCGGCACCTGTATCTCTTCCACAATGTCTGTAATTGCCCATGGAGTGTCCCATTTCATATCAATGATCTGCTTGAGCACCAATGAGTCAGTTTCAACTTGCATAAACCTGTAATGTTCCCTTTGACAGTAGAGAAGAGCCTCCATGATTGCAACTACTTCAGCTTCTATGTCAGTTGTTGAATGAATCACCTTAGCATGGGCATATATTAGATCACCTCTAGAATCTCTTATACAAAAACCATATGCACTCCTTCATGGATTACCCTTGCTAGAACCATCAGTGTTACACATTCAAGTTGTAGGTATCTTCCATTTCACGTGTTTAAAGGTGTTTGAAGTGTTTAATAGTCATATGTTAAGTTTTGACGTCAAGCGAGTTGTAAAACAAAAGTCGGCAAAAATTGTCGCAAGTTACGTTCATAAGTTTACTGAAATTTAGGTCTGATGTCACTGAGCTTTTCTCCCAATATACTTGGATTTACGGAGTGATCCACCCACCATATCGAAGGTCTACAAGTCTAGTTTTCAATACATTAAACCGTTCATTGATACAACATGGAGTATAGAGATATTCACATTTTTGTGAGACAACGTATGCAGCCTCTTTGGGACCCACTTGAGACGGTGGATGACCTTTTAAGCTTATTTACGCCTTCCAGCTCTATTACTTCATCATTTTCACCTAAATCAGTTCCCAAACACCCCCAAATACTCTCTAAGAGATCCCCTACCATCCAAGAGTAAATAACAAAGAAAACAACGCAAATCACATGCTGGGAATTTCATGGTGCTAGTGAGTTTCTTATTTTTTTTTGTGTTTGTTGATTTTGGAGTGGTTCCAGCTCGTGTGGTAGTTGTTCTAAGTGTTATAAGGTAGGATTATAATCCTCATTCCTTTATTTGTGATTATAGAAGTTATAGCTACCTCGTACAGTTGAAAACTCATGAACTAAAGGTAAAAAATCATAGTTGTAATGTTGTTGCTTGTTGAACTATTTTCGGATTGTTGTTGTGGTATTTTGTGGCTATAAATTGGTGCAGTAACCTGAGTATGTTCTTGTTGTAGTTGTTGATATGTTCTTAATGAAATAAAGGGTTTAAATTTATAGCTTTATTAGTCGCAAATCGAGTTGCCACTTGATGTATTGTTGTCTGGGTTGAAAATATTATTGTATATCCATTTGTTGTCTGGGTTGTTCTTGTGATCATTATGTACTTGAGGAATATGAATTAAACAAGGGAGATGTTGCCTGTTTGGTTATAAAATAAGTTTATCATTCGAAATACGATACCAAGTTTTTCACGACCTAAATCGGAGGACCGCGACGGGCACCCGGACCCCACCTGTTGGGTACCACTACCCATACAGTCCACATCTAATCACAATTAACTAATCACGGCCACAAGGGCTGTCCCCCGACATATGAAAATAGTAAGTATGTAAAATCTTAATCAGAAAACCAACTTTTATATATATATATATATATATATATATATATATATATATATATATATATATATACATCCCAGAGGCCGACAAAGCCATCACTGACTACTATACACACAGGATATCAGTCTACAAACCTCTAAAGAGTATGTGATATCAAAAGGTCGGGACAGGGCCTCGCCATACCCATATATATATGCAAAAAAAATATACCGTACCAAAATAGACCAACACTTCTAAACAAGGGGAGTGCTCTAAAATCCGTTGAGTCAGCAACCTACTAACGTGGATCGTCGTCTTGCCTACGTGAACCTGCGGGCATGAAACGCAGCGTCCCCCGATAAAAGGGACGTCAGTACGACTGATGTACTGAGTATGTCAGGCATAAGAAATATCATCACAGAGATACATAATAATCTGAAACAGAAATAGTCAACAATGATAGCTGATAGAAACAGCAGACAACACCAACAACCGACAGAAATGGCTAACCAGCAGTAAATGCCTCTTAGGGCCCTAATATATATGCGTAAATGTTATGCACAATGCAAATGCGGTATACATATATATATTGGTCACACAAGGGTATCTTCTTTTCCATAACAACCTCTGTGGGCATCATTTCATTATCATATTGGCCACACAAGGGCATCAATATTAGCCTCACATGGACATATTTCTTTTCGTGATATCTGTACCAGCTGCAGGTGGTGACGTGTATATAATGCCTTCCCTTTTCCCCATCCCTTACATATATATAATCGATACCATATAGTAGTGTATATAACACATATGGGTCTAGGGTAATATATGAATATAACGCAAATGAAAATGCATGAATGACGATAAAATATTTTTGAACTTATCGGATGACATAATATCCTTGTACATTCGGCTAACATTGAGAATATCAACATCTTTCCCACATACCTTAATAAGGATTTAGGAACATATTTAGACATGCTTTTAACATAAGAATCAATAATATGAATATTCCTTAACCACTAAGAGTAGAGTAATTTATGGAATAATATCACGGTTATATTTTGTTACATGGAATATGCCAAAAGAAGAAATAATTTGTCTTAACATACCTCAATAATAACGGAACCAGCCCCTTTTAATTTTTTTTGCTTGCTGGAACGTTGCTTGAAGCAATATTTGCAAAAGGTTTTTGTTTCAAGAATATTGCTGCTCACACATTACTATCCCTTAATTATCTACTTTAACTAATGAAGGGTCCTATGCCTCTGTAAATTCTTAAAGTGATATAGGTGGTTATATACAAAGTTAATCGGAGGAACCTATATATGTATGCTAGACCACGACTTCCCCCTTCACTAATTAATCTCACGTTGCTTACTAAGCTTAGGAGTTGCCACCACTTAGTCCTTTAGGCTTAGTCACTTAGGTGATTAACTTAAGGACTACACGTGTTTATCCCGCCTAATTTTGTCCCCACTAATTAAACTTATTCCATAATTAATCAATCAACACATAATTAATTTCTTGATCCCAATTAACTTAACTCTTAATAACTCATAAGACCTTCACATACTCAATGTCATAATTTTGTAATATGACGCTAGTCCATAACCTGTTTGGGGATATACAACTATTATTATTAATCCCCGTCGTCACACTTCTTGCGTCCAAAATTATTTCGGGATCACATTCCTTTATATACTAAGCTCTTTATTAGCATCCATAAATATAACATAAATTCCTTGAGGCCCGAGTCTACTTTCCTACGTTTAGGTGCTCAAACCATCGCCCAAAAGTACGGGGTGTTACATCATTTCCCCCTTAGAAACATTCGTCCTTGAATGTTGGGGTGATATATCCAATCCCTGTCACGTAACTAGAAAGTACAACTACCTTTTTCACGGTCATATAAAGTAACATACATAATTACATCTACGTCAGACTTCTTATGGCCCTTAAGTATTAATTATAATATCAATAATTAAAACTCACCTTATGCTTCTTTCGGAACCTTGGCGTTGGTCTGAAATAGGTATGGATACTTGTGCATCATCTTCTCTTCCGCTTCCCATGTCATTTCTCATACGTTCCTATTCCGCCAAAGAACTTTCACGGAGGCTACTTCTTTAGTCCTCAGCCTACGGACTTGTCGATCTAGGATAGCAATAGAAACCTCTTCATATGATAATTTTTCTGTAATCCTCATATCGTCAATCGGTATAATCTGGGAAGGCAAATCTAACTCCAAAGGTAATCTGGGAAGGCAAATCCAACTCTGGATGAACAAACTCCAACTCCAAAGGAAAATCCAATTCGTAAGGTACTTGTCTGATTCGTCGAATTATGTGATATGGCCCAATGTACCTTGGACTGAGCTTTCCCTTCTTTCTGAATCTCATTACACCCTTCATAGGAGAAATTTTCAAGAAGACCCAATCGTCTACCTGGAATTCTAAGTCTCATCGTCGCACTCTAAATACCACTTCTGATGACTCTGAGCCTTTAACAACCGTTCTTGGATAAGTTTCACCTTCTCTATGGCTTAGTGTACTAAGTCAGGTCCAAATAACTCTGATTCGCCTAACTCGAACCATCCGATAGGAGACCTACATCTCCGTTCATATAAAGCCTCATATGGAGTTATTTTAATGCTAGCATGATAACTGTTATTGTACGCGAACTCAATAAGGGGTAAATGATCATCCAAACTTCCCTTAAAGTCCAATACATAAACTCGTAACATATCCTAGAGCGTGTGAATCGTACGCTCGGCCTGCTCGTCTGTCTGAGGATGGAAAGTTGTGCTAAGATTAACTTGAGTGCCTAAACCTTTCTGAAATGACTTTCAAAAGTTAGCTGTAAACTGTGCACCTCGTTCAGATATAATAGAAATAGGCACACCATGAAGGCGAACAATCTCTTTTACATACAACTTAGCTTAGTCCTCGGTTGTGTAGGTAGTTCTGACCGGCAACAAATGAGCTGATTTGGTTAGTCTGTCAACAATTACCAAAATAGAATCAAACATACGATAAGAGAGAGATAAACCCGTAATGAAATCCATATTAATCATTTTCCATTTCCACATCGGAATCTCAATGTTCTGAGTCAAACCACTAGGCTTATGGTGCTCGATTTTTACTTGTTGACAATTAGGACACTAAGTTACAAATTCTGCCACGCTCCTCTTCATGTCATTCCACCAATAGATACACTTAAGATCATGGTACATTTTAGTAGATCCCAGATGAATAGAATATCGTGAGCAATGTACCTCTGTCATAATTCTACCTCGTAATCCTGCTACATTTGGAACACATAAACGATCTTGGTGTCTGAGAATATCATGTTCGTCAATCTCAAAGGTTGTGGTCTTTTTCTATTGAATTCCCTCTCTAATATTTCTCAAACTGGGGTCTTCCCACTGACGTTCCTTAACTTCCGATATGAGGGACGATTCTGAAACATTCTGAATCACAAAACCACTATCCTCCGAATCCATTAGTCGGACTCCAAAATTAGCTAACTGGTGGAGCTCCCTTACTAACTCCTTCCTTTCGACCTACAGGAGTCGAGCTGATTATCGACTTACGACTGAGTGTGTCTGCTACAACATTAGCTTTACCGGGATGATGTAAGATATCCACATCATAGTCCTTCAATAATTCAAGACATCTTCTCTGTCTCAGGTTCAACTCCTTCTGTTTGAATATATATTACAAACTTTTATGAACCGTGAAAATGTCCTCGTCAACACCATACAAGTAGTGCCGCCAAATCTTCAGTGCATAGACTACTGCGGCCAACTCCAAATCATGTGTCGGATAATTTTCTCATGTTTCCTCAATTGCCTTGAAGCATATGCAATCACTTTACCATGTTGCATTAGCACGCATCCTAGACCTGCTCCCAAGGTATCAAAATACACCACATACCCTTCTGGACCCTCTAGGAGAGTGAGGACTGGTGCCGATGTTAGTCTATCTTTTAACTCTTGGAAACTCTGCTCACAAACATCGGACTACTGGAATTTTATGGCATTTTGTGTCAACTTTGTTAATGGTGCTGATATGATAGAAATCCATTTTACAAACCTCCTACAATAGCTGGCTAAGCCCAGAAAGCTGCGAACCTCTGATGGAGTCGTGGGTCTCGGCCAATTCTTCACCGATTCAATCTTCTGAGTGTCCACTCTTATACCTTCGTCTGATACTATATGACCCAGGAAAGCCACTAAATTCAGCCAAAACTCACACTTGGAGAGCTTAGCATACAACTTGTGATCCCAGAGCGTCTATAATACTATCCGCAAATGATCCATATGCTCTACTTCCGAGTGAGAATAAACCAGAATATCATCTATAAATACTATCACAAATACATTCAGAAATGGGTGAAATACGTTGTTCATTAGATCCATAAATGTTGTCGGTGCATTTGTGAGTCCAAATGACATTACTAAGAACTCCAAGTGCCCATACCTTGTCCTGAAAGTCATTTTTGAAATGTCCTTGTCCTTGACCCTTAGCTGATGGTACCCTGACCTTAGGTCGATCTTTGAGAAACATCTTGCACCCTTTAACTGGTCAAACAAATCATCAATTCTGGGAAGGTGATACTTATTCTTGATGGTGACTTTATTCAGCTGCCGATAGTTGATACACATCCGTAAGGAGCCATTTTTCTTTCGTACAAACAATACCGGTGCACCCCAAGGAGATATACTAGGCCTAATAAAGCCTTTCTCAAGCAAATCTTTTAATTGATCCTTTAATTCCTTCAATTTAGCTGGAGCCATTCTATAAGGAGGAATTGATATCGGCTGAGTATCTGGTAACACATTTATACCGAACTCAATTTCCCTTTCGGGAGGAAGGCCTGTAAGTTCATCTGGAAATACATCAAGAAACTCATTAACCACTGGAATTGATTGTGAAGTAGGTGGTTCGGCATCAATATCTCTAGCCCGAACGAGATGGTATATACAACCTTTGGAGATCATCTTCCTTGCCTTAAGGTATGAAATAAATCTACCTTTTGGCATCACCGTATTACCCTTACATTCAAGCACTGGCTCGCCTGGGAACTGAAATTTAACAATCTTTGTTCGGCAATCAACATTAGCATAGCATGATGCTAACCAATCCATGCCCATAATAACATCGAAATCAATCATCTCTAGTTCTACCAAATCTGCTAGAGTCTGACGGCTATAAACTAATACTGCATAATTCTGATAGACCCATCTAGCAATTACCGACTCACCAACTGGTGTAGATACCATAAATGGATCTCTTATCAATTCAGACTTCATACCAATAGATCTAGGGGTTTTTTGGTAGTTAGAGATTTGGTCAACCATGGAATCCAAACCGATTCTCAAGTAGCTAAAGGATCTAGAAAGATCCTTCTAGTTCTTGCACCGTTGGTACCTTCTTCTTAACTGATATTTTATGTTCTACTATTTTTGTTATTATATTGCTTCGATAATGTAGTAAATAGAAATGAATATATATACATATATATTCACTAGTTTTCGGCACGTGCATTGCACGTGTGTTCCAGATGAATTTGTCTATATTTTAATTTTTTTTATTAATATTAAAATATGTAAATCGTTCCTCTAATATATCAAATATTCAAGTAGACATTTTTCTTGTTTTTTCATATTTCAAAAGAACAAAGTTTTAATGTGAATATAAACATTGTCTGTACGTTTGTAAATTCATCATGTGTTAAAGTTTGTGTCATGTATTTAAGAAATTGTAACTTTTTTCTTTTTATTGTGACATATATGAGAACCACGGTGCATGTAAGGATCAAAACCCCTCTGCGTTGCTTTATCTATCGATCTTAGTGATTTTTTTTCCGATTTTGGTTTTGAATTCGTGATTTTATTGGCTATGTGATTTAGGAGGGAATTTCCCCCCATTTCTCATTATCCCACATCAGATCCCTCGATTTGCTAGAATTTTCACGACTTCTATAAATTGAACTCTTATTCTTCATTTTTCGAGGTCTTGCAGTTTGAATCTTGGCTCTTGCAGTGTTAAGAATTATTTTCTAACTAAAATTGATCGATTTAGGCTTAATCGGGATCCAAACCCTTTGGTGGGAACCCAAACTAGACCTAAATTGGGCTTCACAATCTTAAACCTTTTCATTTTCATATGTGCGAGTGCTCTTGGTGTTGGAGTTGAAGGATCAAGTCTCTGTTGGAAATTTGCCTTTGGCGGGGAGGTGCGTCCACCCATATTTAATGAATTAAACACTAGTGTTCCGCATGTTGGAGGCTTTGTCTCTTCTCACATGCACAATCTACTAAGTGAGTAGATGACCGTAGGGCCAAGAATCGTCAAATTTCGTTGAGAAATGAAAGAGATATTGGTCCACGAAATAAGATGTTTGAGGCATGGAAATATGGTGTGGGACAAATCTACCACATCGGTGGAAAAGTGAAGAATTACTCTCTTTATAAGTCTCTAAAGTGGTTAAGGGTTTGGGACCCCAAGGGGTATCCCATGTGTTTAAAGGAGGGAGGACCAAGATGTGCTTAGGTTCAAGGCTAAGCCCACACGCGCGCCGCCGCCGCGCGCCCGTCCGGTCCGGGCTCGGGCTCGGGTCGTGGGCTGTGGGCTCTTACTGATATTATCTTTTTGGACCCCAATTACATATTTACAGTTTGGTCCCTAGAGTTTCTAGAAAGTTGATTTTGGGAATGACGGAAGGCAGAAACTTTCTGCCTACCGTTTGGACTGTTTTTTGGAGCATTAACCACCCCTATTAACTCCTCCATAAACAACTCTCCTTCAATGACCATAATTAACCTCTCTAATGGCCATTAACAACCCTCTCTAATGGCCATTAACAACCCTCACTAATGGCTATTAATAGCCTTGTTTGTGGCAGTTGAGGAGTCCCTCCTCTATGCTATATATTGAGTTGTTCTGCTCAATTGTGCAACACACGAAAAATACACAAAATAGTGACGAAATACAGTGGCCCATACAGTCACGAAAAACAGTGAGGAAAGACACACATATACACGAGATATACACAACAACGACGCACTATATACACAGAGACAAAGCGAGAGAAAGTCACCCAAAAGCGTTGGGCTAGCGAAACTCTTCCTTCCTTTTCCATTTCTTCAGCAAGTCGATTCGTATTTGTTTTCTTCGTCAGACTCAACCTATTTGCTTTGTAGTGTTGAGATTAAAATGTTGTTTTTATCTTGGGAGACTATTGCCTGCTAACGTAAAAGCATATATACGGGGCAATCTTGTCTTAAGGACAGAGTGGAATCACTCGACTCAGGACACAGTTGTAATCATCCAGATTTAGTGTTTCTTGATTTCAGGTTATCAAGATTCAAGACTCAACAACTTTGCGGCAGTTCTGAAGATTGGCTATTTGTTTATCCTTTCGAACACTTGCAATATTTATTTAGCTCGACCCTAGGCTGCCACCAAGAAAGGTATTCCCTTTTCCTTTTAAATTTCTTATTGTTTAATTTCCCTTTTAAAGTTCTAGTCGAATTGTGTGATTAACAACCTGCTTGTATGTTAATGAACTTGTTTAAGTGAAGTTTGAGCGTGATAGTTGATTAAAAAAAACATGTATTTATAATGTTCTTGTTCAACTGGTTTGGGTTAATACTATGCTCATTACTTGATTTTAATTAGTAGGTTTAAGAAGTAGGCTAAAAATTGTACCTTATAGGATGCATCAAACTGTTTAATGATTGAGCTTAGTCTAACTACTATCATCACTGCTTTAATGGGCTTAGTATTAACATAGGTGTGGAAATAATCTACTCTCAATGATATCTGTGTTTCTTAATGACCTGTAAAAGAAGCATGTTTGTTTTCATAGTTTAATGACAGTTCTTAGGCTTGATGTAGTACAAAAACTATTCTAAAATGAATTTAGGGGGTAATATGTGGATATAGGGGTAACTAAAATAGCTTGTCTAGTGTTATGTTAAACTGTTTGAACCTAGAGATAACATTTAAGATTTGTTCATGATTTAAAATTTGACTTATAATGATAGCCTTTAATAGGATTTCTTGAGATGACATGGTAGTATAAACCTTTTAGACCATATGTACCTGATTTGAGGATCATTTTTTATTTTAAGATGAAAGTAGGTTTGCACTGGCTTAGTTTGATATGTGTTCATAAAGATAAGTGTATAAAATAAAATAGTTAGGAACGCAGAACGATCCTTAAGTGCTGCCTATTTTGGCTTATATTTTACTAAATCATGTGTTTGTTGGGAGGTTTTGGACATGGTATCTGAGTAGCATAATTTAAATGCCCATTTGTGTCACTTTTTGTCGAGATCATGTTTATCATTTGTTGAAATCTGAGCCTATTACAAGTCAAAATGACCCTGAGGACTCCTTAGCCTAGTTCTTGTGCCCTGTGGGCTTATCTGCATTTCTTTGTTTAGGTTTAGCTATGTATTTGTTTGCATCTTGAAATGATAGCATGTTTGTCTTGTGTGAGCTAGTAGATGACCATTCTTAAAACTCATGCTAATATCCTAAAACTACCTAACCTCCCTTGCATGCCTTGACATGGCCTTATTATGTCTGTGTGGTCTTGTTTATGTCATTTCATCTGCTTAGTTCCAAAAGTCATGTATAACCATGCCTACTTGTACCCAGACATACTTTACATGAATATTAGCTTTTGACAACCTCAAATGATATAAAGCTGTGTCATAGTATACATCTGGTTGGCAATATGTTCGTATATATCCATGCTGAAATTGTCAGTTTAAGGTCTAAATCACCTAGCTCAACATCTGTTTAAGTAGGAGCCTAAAATCCTAAGTTGCCATGATCTGTGTCTTGTCTAAAATGAAAACCTGTTTTTGAATCATGTCTGCTCATTAATAAACTAAGGGAAAGAGTTTAAAACCTTGTTTATCCTTTCTTCCTTTGAGTTCTAAACATGTTTTCTTGCTGAAATTATGTGTTTCTTTTAGTATGTGACCATCCTTTGAAACAACTTGAGAAGTACTTTAAGTTGATACTGACAGCTTGCTTGCCATCCTATACCAATGCATGAACTACTTTCTCTGTAACTTGCCTAGGTCCTAAGAGGTGTTTGAAGTTGTTATATGTGTATATTTTTCATTGATATATATGTGGTTTTGGATTATGGACCGAGTTAGAAACATAATTATAGGAGTAGAAGTAAGTTTCTTAAGGTGACTAGATGTTTGTCCCAATATCTGATCAGAGGAAGCATATGGCTAATTGGCCTAGGATTGTCTGCTAAATAGCTGCAATGTGCATAAATGTGTGTGGCCTTCTCATTTCATGACTATCTTGCATGCTTGTAATCAGTCTAGGTGTTATGCCTGTCCCTAAGTGTTGCCTAAAACAAGAACCATGTTTAGCCTTATCTAATATGTCCCTCAGTATGTTAAGCTTAACTCTTCCCATTTGGTCTAGATGGTTAAACTACATCTACTTCAGTGCAAGAGGTAAACTCAGCATGCATGCATTAAAAATAGGACACAGTCTCTTATGAATTATGCTGCCCTTATGTGTTAACTTAGCTCATGTGGTTTGAAGTTTGATACTTAGGAGATATCATGACTGATTGTATGTTATGTGTATGAATCTGTGGTTGTTCCTTTGTCAAATATGCATAATTTCAATCTTAAAGAATGAACTGATGAATATAGATGGACATTTAGGATCAAAATCTTGAAGGCTTGTTAAGAAGTAGGGTTTAAGGGCCTGTTGGTACCATGCTTATATACCTTCCCCGTTGCTTTTTCTTTCCTTTGTTACATGTTGAAATACCTCTATGATATACAAATAATATATTGACCGTATACCAGAGTATACCTAGCATATCAGGTATACAGGTTGAATATATTCTCATGTATATCCTTTAGGATCTTCTGATGATATTCCTATTGGGCTAAAGCCCGGCATCCTATGTTCAAGCCATTACTCATGACTGTTTATGGCATGTACTGGGATAGGCCCATTTTCTTTGGCATTCTCTGTCTCTACTTTTGTTGCTATTATTTGGTTAGCTGGGCCGGGCCCACATACTCTATATATCACGCATGCTTCATTATTTACTCAAGATTGGGCTCAACCCATTTTCATCATTTATGTCTTGTTATATTTGTACATTTGGGCAGCCCCTTACGATTTGATTTGAGCCCTGAATATTAGTTGTTTGCTTTTTGTCGTTGATTATTTATATGATATGTGTTTAGAGTAGATAATTTCGGGTGCGTTCTAACTAGTATTTCATTTTTTCCCATCTCCTGCACATCGTGATGGGCCACTCCATTAGCAGCCTAGTTAGGCCAAACGCCCAACCATTTTCATTTGATCGAGTCCGACTAGGGTAGCTGTGCATGAAGGCCCAACTATGGGTGAAAATAGCCAAGTGGTTCTATATATGTGTGTGTGTGTGTGTGTGTGTGTATACACTACTTGTATAAATAAACATTTGGTATACATATGGGAACCCCTTATGATTATAACTTAGGATCCTAAGCAAACAATATGTACATCGTTTAGTTAGAATCGTCACGAAAATATATATGTGTGTGTGTGTGTGTATATACACTACTTGTATAAATAAACATTTGGTATACATATGGGAACCCCTTATGATTATAACTTAGGATCCTAAGCAAACGATACGTACATCGTTTAGTTAGAATCGTCACGAAAATAGATTTAAAAACAATTAACTTTATTTGTATATTTTTAAACGGATGAGAAATCGGACTGATTTTCGGACTTAAAATCATTTAGATCATTTTTGGGTTTGAAATTGGAGAAAATGGGATTGTTACTTTACTAAGTGAAAGAATTTGGATAAGTTTGATTTTTTAGAAGGTAACGGAAATGGGCTGAGTTTTATGGAAACTTTTTTGGACTGTTTTGTGCCAAGCCCAACTAAAGTTACTTTCAACATTAAAACTGAAACCTTGAGAACTTGAATTGATATATGGGTTTTGGAAAAAAGTTGATATGGTTTTACCTTTTGGAAGTAGTATGAAAAAATGGAAAAACTTGCATCTACTTTCACGACTTTATATGTCATTTCAAATAAACTGTATTCTTTTAAATTAAAAGATTTTCAAAATTTATAAGGAATATTTGGATAACCATTGGACTAAGATTAGTAGAGTTTTAATCAAACTTAAATTTGAGTGTACTTTTGTCTGTAATGGATTGACAAATTACCCCTATACAAACTTTTTTTAGGTAGAATTTAACTCTTTGTTTTCAAGAAACCATTATGATTTGAGATGACTGAAAATATTTTAAAGCAATTTATAACAAAATCATGCTATAGAACCTGAAGGTCAATCGTATTCTACGGATCTTTAATACCGGAGTGTTTAACACCTTTTTTGGGGGATCACTAGAACCCTTACACCGACTCTAGTTTTTGAAAGGATTTTTCAATATTTTAAATATACCCTTTTAACTCGATTTTTCTAATTTACCTATAAAATGGGTGGTGACTTTAAAACTAATTATCCGACTTAGAGCACCAACAACCTTTTAGTAGCTTTTATGCCTCGCGTAAAAGGAAATTGTAATAGATGGAAACTATAATGGGGATAAACCTAGGTTCTAACCATAAGGGTTACAATACAACATGTTTTAAATGACATAAATTGCTTATGCGTTTACTTTTCGCAAATTATAACTATCATTCATGCATCTTATAATTTCGTCAAATAACACACACACACTTGCATCAGTGCACAAAGATGATTATGCGATTTCACAATCGTTCTCTAGTAAAAAAATCAAATTACTTTCTTTGAAACACGTTGAAGACGGAGTTGATTCGCGGTCGTCCAACAGTCGACAACGGTTCACCCTGAGTATTCAACTCGGGTCCCTTAGTCATTTGCAAAACTAGTCTAGTTTACGTAGGATAAAGCGAAGCCAGATCCACTGAACTAGCTCATTCTTACCTAGATGGGCTCATATATTTTAGGCATATCCACCAATTAAGTTGACTACCTCGTGTCTTGACTGTCTATGCCCCGACAACACTGCATCCAACTACTTGCTATGTGGAAGCATAAATGTATTTTTTGTGGTAAACTATTGTCCTTGGGGGGGGAGGGGGTTACACCCCAAAGTTTTGCGTTATGCCGTGACGTCAATGGATACCAATATCCCGGGAAGAGATACGACCTTACAGAATGATAATAAAGATTTACAGCTTGTTTATAAAGGTATCAAAGTGTTTTGGAGTTAAATGGATGGAAATAAGTACGTTTGGACGAAAGCAGGAAACTGGACAATTTGACGAGAAGGTTGACGAACCGTCGAAATACCTAACCTAAGCCATCAATCTTCTTTGCAGTTTGACGGGGAAGAATAATGGACCGTCAAAAGTTTGACTGTCCGTCAAATGAACCATCTTTTTACAGCGGTGTAGATCTGGTTACAAATTTAAATTGGGTCTTCGACTTAGAACTCTTATTTTTGCCCCAAATCAGTCCCAAAACATCTTCTAAGCTCTCTCCATCATATCCTATCAACCTAATATGAAAGGAAAGCTATAATCCACAAGAATTATGTGAGAAACCCCGTGATTATAGTAAGAATTGTCATCTCCTTGAAGAGTTGATTTTGGAAAACTTTGAAGGCAAGATAACCTACTGTGTTGGTGAAGATTATGATGTATTGAGATGATAATTCGTAAGAGAAATGCAGACTTGTAAAATGATTGTAGCAACACAAACCAGGTATGTGTAGGCTATTCATTTCTTTGTTTTCAGCATGACTTCTTCAACGATTTAGTTCGATTCCATCGCACAAAGATGTGATGGTTATAGAAATTGTAGTTAGGTTACCATGACCCTATCCTAGTAGCTCTTCCTTGTCAATAATAAGTTGCGGTTAGCCACATTTAACTAAGTAGTGGTATGATAGAAAGCATGACCATAAACTACATATAACGATAGTCGACTTTTAGTAGATCTCCCGTGTGAGTCTGATGAAGCAGAGTTAGTAGCACCTCTAAGATATTTACAGATAAGTTAAGGTTCCTAATGGAAAGAGACCCGAAGAAATGAGGTAATAAACTAGTAGCAGAACATAAGTAAAGAGAAGATGAGATTACACCAGCTAGAAGATCACGTTGTAATAGACTAGCAAGATGAGCGTGTACACATATTTGAAGAAGATTAAGAGACCTAAGGTCAACAGAAATAGAGTACGAGGTACGCCATGATAAGTCACGTAGAAGGATATATCACACGAGTATATAAGGTACTCCTCAAATCTAAGAAAATATGAGATACACGAGTCATAAAAGAAATGAACTGAGTAGTATAACAAGATAGTCAGACGAGAGGTAAGATAGTGCAAGACTCCCTAAAGCTAGCAGAGTATCTCACAAGATAGTAAGTACGAACCGTGGGTTATAGAAAGTGGTAGATGAGCTATGAGTTATGTATGTAGTTAGTTAGTTTACATATGGCTGCTTGTTGCGTATGTATGCACTTGCCTTCGATGGTACAAAGTCGCCTTCGGGGCTATTGACATTACCTTCGGGGCTATGATGCAGATTGTCTTTGGGCTATATAGATATGCGCATTGCCTTCGGGGCTATATAGATACAGATTGCATTTGGGCTATACATATACGTGCTTGCCTTCGGGGCTATATAGATACAGATTGCATTTGGGCTATACATATACGTGCTTGCCTTCAGGGCTATACAAATATAAAATACATTCGGAGCCATTCAGACACACTTGCCTTCGGGGCCATGCATTTACACACCGGATCCCTTATGAGACCAAAATATTATGTTCAGATTGTATGCTAGATAGTAACATAATAAAGATAAGAAATCAGAGATAGTAAAGATAGTACATAGAACCAAGAAAGAATAGATTGTATAGATAAACATAGGGGCCAAACGGTCCAAGCGACATCAACCATGTAAGTTGACCGAGAGGTTGTGGTCAGTCCACTCTGTCTCTTTCTTTCAGTAGAGATTCCATCATGTTATTCATATTCTTCAACTTCAGAGTTTATATATACAAGTTGTTTTCTGCCTTACATACTTTGTACATTTCTTTATACTAACGTTCTATTGTTGGGGCACTACATTTCATGCATGTAGATGCAAGTAATCAATTCGACGAGTTCGCCTAGTAGAGCAGGTTAGAATATAATGAAAGATCGATAAGACTCCATCTCTACCAAAGTGCGGCTGAGTCTAGAGGTCAGGTATCAGACTTTTGTACAGACTACGGGCAGGTCGGGGCCTTGTTCCGGCCACGTTTGATGTCAGCTATCTTTAGAGGCTTTATAGACACAGGTTTAGTATATACAGTTTGTCAGTGGCTGTGTCATCCATTATTTTATATTTTATTAAGTTTGTCAGTTTAAGTGTTTACAGAGGGTTCCTTGGCCCGTAACTTTTAATAAGAACTAGTTTGGACTTGTCGGCCTAGTTTGAGACTGCTTGTATAGTGTGGCCTCAAGGGCCTGGCTTACCCACAAGGCTCATATTTTGAGTTTAGCTTGGTACACTTGGACCTAGCAAGGTACAAAGTGCCAGCCATACCCTCCTAGGTTGGGGTGTGACAAGGGGGAACTAAGTATGCTCTGTTTTGTAGATGTATACCACCCTCAAGTTTGATATGGTTCTAGAAGAACCCGAGCTACTCAGACTTTGGTGGTCATCGTTAGATGCCCCACAATAGAGAGAAGTAATGAACTGTATAGGACGCATACCCTCACTCATGACCTTGAAAATGAATAGGGACCTATTAGAGGTCCTTACTGGATATTTAAACTTTGATATGATGGTATTTAGGTTCGAAGATTTTGAGATGACCCCGACCCTAGAAGAGATCTGGGATTTCATATATAGAAAAAGGGACATGTATGAGAAGGAAGAAGAAACCCGATCATAACCTTCTATTACCCCATAAGCCTACTCCCAACGAGATAATGAAGTTTCTATCCCTAGCCAGTGCCAATTAGATATTTGGTCCAACCATAGCCTTTAGGGATTTTACAACCGTTTCAAGTCCAAAAAGGGTTATTTAGAAGACTATATGGAGTTTCGGTCTTACGCCAATTGGGAAGCCACCCGACACCTAGTATTTGCCATATGCCTACTAGGAACCCAAGGTTTTTTCCTAAAGATTGACACCAAGCCATAGATACCCGTGTCATTTATGTCACCCATACTATTTTTCATGGGATAACCTAAAACGGAGAAACCAAATACTTCAACCTAGTCCCTGTCATCCTTGCCAACATATACCGAGCTTTAGGTCAATGCTGAAACCTACATAGGTATTTCCAAGGGTGTAACCTACTAGTACAATGGTGGATTATCAAACACATTAACAAACTTGAGGGTTCCTCATACCTAGACCCGAAGTGTAGGAAAGATAACCTCCAAGCCAATTGTCTAAACATCGAAAACCAAACCAAAGAGGGGTGGGCTTTCATCTTTTCAAGAATCCGAGAGGATAACATTCAGTGGAGGTTCCCTGACTTCATATCCGAGAGTATTGTAGTGAGAGGCAGAAAATGCCCTTTCTTGCCACTTATGCGAATTCAGGGAATCCACCATTATTCACCTATTAGGGTCCTAAGACAGTTCAGTAGGAGATAAATGATACCCTAAGTAGGAAACATAGGGGAGTCTGTGATCGACTATGAGGAAGATAGGATCAAATGAGTTGATGATATCGTTCTAGAGTGGAATAATCGAGTGAGATGGGGTCTAGAGACTCTAGCCGAAGATAGGTTTCGCCTGAGTTGTGATTAAGACTATGTTGATTAGTTGAGAGCGCATTTGCAAGGTACCCTCACTCCGGGGCCCAATCGCTATCAGTATAGTCATGACAGAGATTTGAAGGCTAAGATCAAAGCCCGTCACATCCAAACACAAGCTGATGACTGGGATTCCAACATTTGACACAATTATGTTTCAAAATGATTAGAAAACCTTTGTGCAATGAGGTTTAGGAACGCAAATATTACAATTGATAATTATGTGATTATGTGACTATGTGATATAACTACTTGTATGCTTTCATGTGTTCCATCCAAGCTCTTGATTGGTTTCACATTCCGGACACCAACCCAAAAGAAAAACACAAGAAATACCAAAACCTATCTAAAATTCGCACCTATTTAAAGGTTGATTTGCTACCGATGGATACTCCAGATAGCCAAAATGCCATTTCTCCCGTTGTTGATTTGGTCACTGATAAGGATAGCGAAGAGTCGCTCTGGATAAAGATTCACAAGGTCAAGAAGAGGAGTGACTTGGCTAAGGCCAAAATGAAAGAGGTCGACCAAATTTTGGTTTTGGTAGGAAACCTTCCAGAAGAGACTACCGAGCGGAAGCACCATTGCAAAAACCTCCCTAACGAGGTTAAAAAAATGGTCAATGATTGTATCCTGCTATTTAAGACACCAAAGTAAGAGTCTGAGCTGCATGAGAAAGATATTATGCCATATGCCTAGAAATTAAGTGGGCCACCTGAAGGAGTTACCCCAAATGCCGACGAAGCTATTAACTACTACGGGATGCCATAAGGGCCATCCCAGACATTATCTCCTATCTGGTGGGAAATTGCCCTCAAAGCCCGCACTTCACCTTTCAGAGTCGCACCCAGCTAGTGTGAATTATCGAAGTGTATGAAGGATTATAAGCCGTCGGGGTATCGTGTTTCAGCCCTGATGTCCTACCAACTTGTGCACCTATTTGTGCTCACAAGAGGTGTCCTTTCCACAAGAACCAACTTGGCCACACCATAGTTGAGTATCTGGCCTTCAAAAGGAAAATTATAAGATTGATTGATGAAAAGGTTATTCGTAACCTGTAGGGCCCACATTCCCTACTGATTTACGATCTCATCAAGCCTGGTGAAGGAATCACCATTGACACCCATGTTTGGCGCTACGACTTCATTGTCTTTGAAGACTCGTATGCGAGCATCTTCTCCACACTAGCTAGCACCGGCATGGTCCGTCCGGTCGAGTCTACATGGAAACCCTCTACAAGTACTTCAAGGAGGAAGATCTATTTGTACCACTCAGGGGCACCGGGACACAATATCGAAGAATGTATGGCTTTCAAGTTTGAGCTGAAGCATCTGGTCAATACTTGTTAGATCTTAGTAGTTCTACCCCCTCGCTACTAAGAAAGGCCGCCGGGAGAATGTGCAGTCGTAAGGACGACGATCCGCCACGACTTCAGGGAAAAGTCATCTTTTGGGTAATTTAGGCGTCCCCTTTTATCTTCAATCAAATGTTATCCCTCCCCTCTTTTGTAAAAGAAACTACGTACCTGATGTCCCAAGGGGGATACGTAGGAAGCCCTTATCGGGCCTGGTATAGGAAATAATTAAGGTAAAATGAAATTAGGGATAATTTCTATGTAACCCAAACTACGGAAGGGCTTGATTTCATGTAGAGGGATACGTAGGCAGTCTATATAAGACTCAATCCCTATATTATATAAATTATAATCACCCTATTGGAAGAGGTTTGGTCTCGACGACGTTGTGGTAGCAAATTAACCATAGACTTACAAACCAAAACTCTCAAAACCTAAAATGGCTAAAATGACCAAAATACCCTCGGAATAAAAAAAATGATCAAGAGTTCAGATCAAACACATGAGTCTGTGCTTTTTATGCAACTTATCTGTGACATCTTGTGTTATTATTTTCACTAACATTACTATCGTCATATGCCTTTGAGTTTTTATTTTCTTGAAGAGAGGGTCGATCCGTGCTGTATCACACTGCATATTTCACAAGATCAAAAGCTGCAGCAGCATCCTTTAACGAGCAGAATCGAGCAGATATGACTGGTACTCCAGACGATAGGTGTAACAAAGTTGCTTTAGTTATAGAGGACGCAGCATCTCAAGACCTTCAAAATCCATCACATCACGAAGACGTGATTAATCTGCTATTCTGGAAAATTGCGAACCTCCAAGAACAAGTTGCGAAGAATGAAGCAATCAATGCCTCCAAAAAAGCGCCAACTGAAGCAAGAAGGCCTCCACCGCCTTTTCCATCCATGAGCTCGCCAGTACCCAAGCATTTCCCAACCACTAATACCCATATTGGTACTTCATACCAAACCCTACCACCTACTAATGCCACCCACTTACACGGGACTTCCCGCTTAGTACCTTATATTAGGCACCAATAACTTATGCTGATCCCAGCATACACCCAAATACCACTACTCATCAAACACCCAGAACTACTGGCACTCCCAGAAACAGTCCAACACATCCCACAATATCTTTCCACACCCCTATCACTCCCATAGACTCTTCACCCGAGCTTGACTATTACAAAGATTTGGAAAAGATGTGGACATCCGAATAGGACATAATGGATAGAGAAATGGAAAACAATATGGTGGACCTGCTCGAAAAGTCCAACAGAGGCTCTCGGAAGGTGACATGCCTAAATTATGATAATCTATGCATGCATCTAGACTTAGACTTGCCTGATGGCTTCAAGCTGCCTGATGGCTTCAAGACTCAAACTTTAATATTAAAAAAAACATCAATACGTACTAGGGATTCATATCCTTAACTTAATTGGAAACCTATACTCATTTGGACCTTCAATTGATCAATATACAAAAAGCCACAATTTGGAAACCCTAGAATTCTCCCCAAATCACATGGCTCTCTATACTCAAATTAAGCTCTACAACATGATAATCTAGTATAATCCATCACTAAATCACAATAATTAAAGTAAACTAGTCCATAAACACCCTTTAAATCAAGACTCAACTCTCTTATTCTCAAATGGAAGTCATAAGTCATGCTACCCAATTCACATGCACAATCTAACACCATTAAATGACTTAGAATCATAAATTTAAATCACAAAAGATGGAATTCTTACCCCAAATGAAGTACTTTCTCTTGAAACTTCAAAAACTCTCTTCTTGCGGCTCTAGGTTTGAGAATACTATTTTTGGAAAAGTGATCTAACCCAGTAAATTTTAAAGGACACCTGGTCCAGTGATTCTGCCTCAGCCGAATCAGCCCCACTAGGATGGACCTACTGCTGCATGAAATGACCTCACTGAAGCGGTGTCACTTGAAACCTCTTCCCAGTGCCATGACGACCTCGATCTCACAGAGGCATATTCGCCCGTGCGGAGGTTCCATCAGCAAGGCAGAAACTCGACAACTTCCCAACCCCCTGCTAGCCAACCTCCCACCGATGTGGACACGTAGGAGCAAATAGAGGTGCCGCTGAGGCGAACACCAGACACCAAATTATGGAAACAAGGCCAAATCGTTCACCAAACTCCCAAAACACTCCCGAGACCCCCAAACACAAACTAGACATGCTCGTCTGAGGTAAACGGTGCTATGAACTCACTCGTACCCTCAGATTTCTCATTTAATCGAGATAAGGCCTACTTCTCCTATGAATCATCCGAGAAAACAAAATATCAAAATATTATAAATAAAGCCACAAAATACATCTAATTGCCTCAGAAAGCAAACTAATGACTCGATTAAGTCATAAATGACCCTCCGGAGCTATCAGAAGAGACAAAACCCAGAAACAAACCTATCAACTCTAAAGTTAACTTTGAGTCAAACTATTCAACTAAAATGTTCTAGTTTTGTTTTTTCATCTAAAACTCATATAAATAATAGGAATCCGTGCCATCCATCCCCACATATCACTAACCCTACATATAGACTACGTGGAGGGTCAAATAAGCAATTAAGGGTCTTTAGCTAAAAATGACCAGATGGGTCATTACATATTTCCCCTCACTTACGAATCATATTTAGGACATAATATAACTAGAACACATTAATAGAAGGGTACCTTAATGATCAAATTCCCTTGAGTTTTCAAGAATCTACTGCCCAAGCTCTAGTACAAAGAGGAATATTTTAGGGAATGAGAATAGAATTCTAGGTTATTCAATCATATAATCTATACAGCGTTTCCACTACGTCGGAATCAATGCCGCTGGAACAGACATGCTTCAGCAAAAAACCTATCTGTTGGGGCGTGTTTACTTAAAATCCTGACCCTCTACTGGGGCGGAAGGATACTCCACAGAGGCGCACCTGCCCCTGTGAGAAACATGTCTGCTAAGGCGGACCCTCAGCTCATGGTAGAACCTTTCTTCTGCGAGCCAGACCTCCATTGAGGTGGATGCACAGAAGCGGAAACAAAGGCACCAGGGCAAACACCAGACACTAGTAATGCTCAAAACTCACCAACTCACCGTCAAGCACTCGAAACACTTTCGAGAGCTCCCGGATACAAACCAAAGATGCATTTCCATCATAAAACACATTCTAGACCTACTCGCGTACTCAGATTTTCTAGAAAAGGTCTTTAAAGCTCAGGTTTGACTAAAGTCAACTCTTAAGTTTTAATTCCACATTTTTAAAACCTAACCCCCAAAATTCACCCGGCTGCCTTGGGAACTGAACCAAAGACTCGACTAAGCCATAAATGTCATTCTGGAGCTAATGGAGCCGACAAAAATACAAACAAAGTGCGTTTACCCAAAATTCAACTATAGGTCAAACTCTTCTATTTTCTTAATTTGGGATTTCTCAAACCTACCAAAATTGGTCAAAACCTACCCGATCACCTCGGGAACCATGCCAGTCATCCCCACAAATAAAGACTCAGAAAGGGTAATTTAAGGGTTTTTAGGTAAAATAAGCAAAATGACTTTTTGAGTCGTTACAGATATTCTCTAGGATATGTTGTACTAGATAAGCTGGTTAAAGGGATTGTAATTTGACACTACCAACTTGCATCAACTCAAATTTAGAAATCTCAATTTCTTCAATTGTCATATCAGGAACTACAATGTATAAGGCACCTAGTTTTGTTCGTTATCAAACAAGAAACTAGAGTTACCCCATTTATGTTGCCACCATATTTGATGTTCCATAACTTCTCTCATTGCTATTATCTTTTTCCATGCATGTGATCCTCACTTGTTTTGTGCTGTGACTAGATGTAATTTCTTGTAATATTTGTTGCCCATAAATGAACTCCATAATGACATTAAAGTCCTAAAACTCGACCATAACTTGACAAACTATTCATTAGAGATATCATGTAATGACCTGAATCATAGACCTCTTTTATTCCTTGTAGACACATGTTGTCCCAAGCTACCCAATGTTTTCCTGCTACCTCTCCTGATTTACTCCAAAAAAACTTGACAAATGCTTTAAGAAATTGATTGATAACTGCTTTAGAAAGATTCATAGCCGAGATGAGACATATTGGCATGGTTTGCAGAACATGAGAGATAAAGATATATCTACCACCAAATGAGAGTAACTTATTGTTCCATGAATTGATCTTGTTCATCACTTTCTTGACTAGACTATCATAATGTATTATTTTCTTTCTTTCATAAAACACGGGATACCCTAAATAATTCAATGGGAAGTAGCCTTTCCTCATACCAATGATCAATTGAACTGTGGGATATGCCAACTACATCTTTCTCATGAAGATAAAAAAAGTTTTTTTTCATTGTTGATTTTCTGACTAGATGTTGTTTCATGTTTCCTCAACAATGTCATCATGAGATACAATGATATTGGATCTCCTGGAACAAAAAGTAGTATCATTTTCATATGGCAAGTGATTTATTTTTGGACTTCATTTGGGCATGTCATATCTATGAAACCTTCATGATTATGTAGAGTTATCAAGCTCCTAGCTAGTAATTCTGCAGTCAATATAAATAATGTTGGAGATAGTGAATCTCCCTGCTTTACCCCTATACTAGACTAAAAAATTAATAAGGCTGGCCATTGATAAACACAAGATACCAATTATTTGAAATTTGTTTCCATACCATATCAATAACAATCTAGAACCTAAATTTTATCATAACTTTTGTTTAAAAATCCATAAACTCTGTCGTATGTCTTTGCCATTTCTAGATTTATCACAACATTAGATGGCTTGCCCTTTATTTTTGTATCTTTATTTATCTCCTATGCTTACAAGAAATTTTCCACTATGCTTCTACCTTTCACAAAACCAGTCTAAGTGTTTCAAATCTATTTTGGTAATACTGTGACTAGCCTTTCACGAAGGACCCTTGAAATGATCTTATTAACAAAATAGCCTTTCATGAAAGACCTTTGAAATTTTCCACTATGCTTCTACCTTTCACACAACTAGTATGAGTGTTTCAAATTGACTTTGGTAATACTATGACTAGCCTTTCATGAAGGACCCTTGAAATGATCTTATTAACAACATGTACATACACTCTGCTGACATGACATAACTGACCACGTATATTCATACGTCTACAAAAGCCTTTAAGAACATTTGACCAACATAACATAGTGGGGACAGGGTCCTGACCTACCCATAAGTCTATATATATAAAATCAGATAATGTATAGACTCGGCTGCACTTCAAATGAACTGGAGTCTCACCAATCAACTACTGGAGTTGGGACTCTCTACTATGGAGGATCGTCAAACTGTCTATCTGTACTTGTAGCATGAAATGCAACATCCCCGACAAAGGAACGTCAGTACAAAATAATGTACGAGCATGTAAGGCAACTACATGATCACAAATAAGTGTTGTAGTAAAATGAAAGTATAACTGAATGAATGGTTACGTACAACATGTTACAAGAAAAAATGTAAGGTCATACAACATATTCTTACCAAATGGAATACATGAAACCTCTCTGTAGTTTGTATTTCTGTAATGACAACTTGTAGCTTATAACATATCTAGTCTGCAATACGCAAGTCGCGTAAATATATAAAAATTAAAATGCTAACTACTCATATCTTGTTGTACGTATGTGATAACAACCAAACTCGTGAGTCTGCACTTTCCAGGCTAGCATACCGGTACAGGTTATCATGACCTACAACAACTACCATACATTAGAGGGGCCTTGTTCTATTGTCAACTTATCGATTACGACTATACAAGTTCTCACAAGGGTGTTGCTATGTACCGTACACACTACTCTAGTAGAACTAAAGCCACTAACATACTTATGAAACTCTACTCATCGGAAGGATATTAAGTAAAGCACATTTAAAGTTATAAGGCACATAAATAGGTTAACTCTTACTAGTGGTCCTTATGCTACATAAGTCCTTACAAGAGAGACGATGTGTCTTGGATACTCTCTCTAAAAGAAGCAAGGGGATACTAGTAGATATAAGAATCTTGACTCAGAGGTGATATCAATTAGGGAGCTTATGAAACTGTCAATTACAAGAATGGAGCAACTCTAGTGTTTCTATTTTTGAATCACATTTGAGAGGGAAAACTTGATGTGGATTCTATCCAAAGAAATGGATTAGAAAATAGACTTACATACCTCTTAGACAATCCTTCAGCGAAGATAGCGGGACAATCTCCTCTTCAAGATCATCTACACCACTGAAAGCTATACTACCATCAACAAAAGGAATACACCAACTAGCTATCGAGAGACAAACTCGATTTACGGCAAATTGGATAGCATCTCCCTATTTCTTTTATGTCCCTCTAGTCAAGAACAATATCAACACAAAAAAAATCAACAACTATATGTTGAACACATAAAGAACAACAAGAACAACCTCCCAAACGTCACACCACACACCCTTAACTAAATTTCAACATATCAATATCTACTTGCAATTTCATAGCTTTCTAACCCATCTAAAGCTATACTAAGCTCAAATACATGAATAAGAATGATAATCTCACCTTAGGGTTCAAAAGCAATCCTTTCCAGCCCTTACTTGAACTTGAAGAATCCCTCAATCCAACTACTAAGCGGAGGAAACGAGTTCTACGAGTACTACAATGTTTCTGAAGGAAATTTCATGTCAACATCTTGTATATTTTCACTTGGATAAGGTATAATCCTTTAGAGAGAATCCATGGAGCTTAGGAACCTATTTGGATGAGAAATTGGGCTTCCATCATCAAAAATAAATTTATAAACACTTCACCACCTCAACTTGGATTACCAGTGAATCTAAATGTGAGCAACATCCTCGCTTTGGAGCTCGCTCAACAAGGTCCTTCACTGCATCCCTGGCAGTCTGCCTAGTCTCGTAAAAATGACAATATCTCGGCACTCTAACGTCGTATCGATAAACAGTTTAATGCATTGAAATCTAGACTTGTAGACATCGAATTTCGTGTATCGATCACCCTGTAACTCCAAGTATATTGGGAGTAAAGCTCTATGATATCTGACCTAAATTTTCAACAAACTAAAGAATGTAACCTGTGATGACCTTTGCCGAATTTTGTTTTACAACATGCATGACTTTAAGATTTAAACATATGAATATTGTATGATTCAAATACCTCATAATAAGACCTCCTTAGGATATTGAGAACTCTTAGTCTTACGTCCAAAGTACGGGCTATTACAATTCACTTTTCTTCGGCAAACTTCATCAAAAAAATGTTTTCTTTGATTTGTTTAACCTCAACCTCCCATGAAACTTACTAAACATTTTTTTAAACCATCGTTATCCATATATGAGATTTAACCTTGCCAGGTTATGTTACTTTACTTACGACACATACTAACATAAAAATACGGAGTGTAACATTCAAAAACCTAAAAAAATCTTATCACTAGAGAGTCAGTGTTGTTAGATTACACTATCAATAGAGCATGGTATGATCCTTGTTTTATTAGATGATGCACTCATTAAGTAGGAATAAGATCCATGAACTCCTGATTAACTAAGATCTTATCTAATCTTTTAAAGATACACGTTGCTTCAGTTCTGCCACTCCACCAGGTGTATGTACTACTAATGAAATTTGCATTTGACAATCCACATGAAGACACATAATTTTCAAAATCTACTATATCTAATGTTGGAACTGGCAATCCACCAAGCTTCTCCTCTTATGACAAAATGACATTGAAATCCCCACCAACAATTTAGAGATATTGAGTATCGTATGCTATATGATTCAGTGACTCCTATAAGCTAATCCTCTCAATAATATCACACTTTGCATATACAATAGTAACTATAAAATGCTATTGGAGAATAGAATGATATAACTTCAAAGTCAACGGATGCTCAGTGTCCACTATCACTATGCTTTGCCAATCATCTGTCCAAAAAACATCCATATTTTACCTGATGATTTTTTCATTGCATTTTGATGTCCCAATTTCCTTCCATAAGCATCAATAGTGTCCACTCCTTGAAAAGGCTCCATGAAAGCAATAACATAATAATTATGCCTTCTGGTAAGATCAATCGACCTCTTAGAAGCATTCTGGGTATTGACTGATTTAATGTTCCAAAATAATGCTTGGTCTATCATTGTATACTGTTGGACTTAGCTTTGTTATGCCTTATAATCTAGTATGCTTTGATTTTTCAAAATGTTTGGTGAAGGATCTGCTTCTTGAATGATGTGTCTCTTGTTAGCCTCCACGTCCTCCTCTTCCTACTTATCCTTAGAGGATTCCTGAGCAAGAATCATAACTTCAACTTGTACTACTTCATGCAACATATTTTATGGAGTTTCTTGCCCTTTAAGAACTGATTCTTGTTGGATTCATGGATTAAGAGAATTAGAAGTTCTCAATTTTATACCTCAGGTGTTGGCACAACACCAGGTGGCACTTCTCCCCTTTCATTAGCTTCGACACTGCACTTCCCCTCATTGTGATTTTTTTAAATATTTTCAGTAATAGTTGTTGTATTCTCTGCATGATCCTTATCCAGTTGTTTATTCCCCACAGGTTCCTCCAATGATATCTCTTGGGATTTAGAACATATGGGTACTACTAAATCTTTGTTTTGATTATGCTACTGTAGTTTGTTCTCCAATGACTACAACGAGAAGCTCTTGAAATTGAGACTTCTGAAAACCTCAGTTTGTGTCAATATTGTATCCTGCTGCTTGTTCTCCACATGTTGCTTTTCATTGGTATCCCTATTCTCCTGACCCGTTTTACCAAAAGATGTTTCAATCTAGTCTTTTGAGGATTCAGCGCTCTTCTATTATTCCACTTCTCCCATTTTTTCTTTATTTTTAATGCGCTTGGACTTGCAGGCTTACTCTTTGTTTCCTAGAATGTTGCACTTCTGTCACACTATCTTGCTTGTTTGAATTGCTTTCACTGCTATCCACCTAAATCTCTTCATCCAGCATAGCAAATTAGTTAGCAATTTTCACTGCATTTGTCTCATGATTTGTATGATTATCCTTGCCTTATTTTTCTTGTATCTTTGATTTATAATTCTCCTTTACATTTGTCTAATATATTTTCTTGCATTTCAGGTCTGCTACTATTGATACCTTATTTGATTACCTCATTGATGTTATTGTTGTTTTATGGGATTGCCGTTGTGTTTTGAAATTTTCCCTTGTTGTTGGTTCTCTTGACCCTCAACAACCTGTGATTGCTTTTTTTTACCACTATTTTTATCATTCTGAAAATCCACAACCTTTCCACTAGGCAACACCTTCTGTTTTTCTGACTTCTCACTTGTTGATATTCCAACTTGCTCCTCCTTATGTGATGGTTCCTGACTATTGCATGTGACCTCTTCTTCCTTATTTGAATATAGTTCAGGATGTATAATAAAGCACTCCACCTCATTGTGTCCTTAAAATTTTCATCTTTTATAGTATTTAGTAACATGATCATTTTTTATCTTGATCCATTTATCCACTATTTCACCATTGCTATTCTTTCTGATCTCGATATTAACTCTTTGTGGGAAATTTACTCAGCAGATCTATTTCAACATTGATTCTCGCACAACTTGGCATGGTTTGATTACAAGTAGTCATATTTACTTGTAAAGGCTTTATACTAGTAGATGCTAAAAAGAAAACAACTTCCTTATAAAAAGGTTTCACAACAGGTAGTTTCCCTTAAAAATATCTTGGGTGCCCCATTTTCCATACAAGGAAGAATAAGGTGTTCTACAATGACCTGATAAAAAGGTTAAAGATAAGTTGTAAAACTGGAAAGGGAAGTTGACGTCATTTGCAGGAAAAGCAGTACTAATTAATAGTGTGCTCCAAAATGTATTTGTTATCTCCTATGGCTCATACAAAATAAACTCTGGAGGAGTTGCATAGATTGTTTGCTAGATTCTATTGGAGTAACAAGGAAGAAAGAAAAAACATACATTGGTTGTCATGGTTACATATGTACTTTCCTAAACAGGAGGAAGGTATGGGATTTAGATCACTTTTTGATGTGTCCAAGGCTCTATATTCTAAGCTTTAGTGGAGATTCAGGACTAGTTGTACTATGTGGTCCACATTCATGTGAAATAAATATTGTAAGAAGAAAATTCCAACCCTTGTAAAATGGAAAAAGGGATCACAATTGTGGAAGAAAATGTTGGAAGAAATATATGATGTAGAACAGGAAATTTGGTGGGAGCCAAGAAATGGATCCTCTAATTTCTGGTTTGATAATTTGTCCAAACTTTGCCTTCTTATTCATGTTGTTCCTGCTAATTTTGCTATTGATGAAGAGATAGAGGATATGGTAAATGTTATGATAAATGGCCAGTGGAACTTATCATTGTTATAGCAAACTGTGATAAAGGAGATAGTGGAATATATCAAAAGTGATCTTATATTGAAGGAAATAAATGATCAATGTGATAAATCATTGTGGATGCTAACCATCAATGATAAGTTTTAGTAAGATGTGCTTAGGAGTTTATTAGACAAAAAAAGCAGCAAGTCTGATTTTACAAGCTACTATGGGTGAATGATTTGCCTTACAAAATATCTTTCTTCTTATGGAGAGTATGGCATCTGAAATTACCAGTTGATGATGTCTTGGACAGTATAGGTATTTAAATAGTTTCAATATGCAGAAGAATATGCCTCAAATAGATGGAAATTATTTGTTTCTGCAGCAGGTATTCAGGGCCCTTTTGTGCAATTTAATCAGATAGTTTCCACTTGGTGGATGGCATGTGTCCATTATATCAGGCATCTCCTGTTATTATTCTTTGGCAATTGTGGAAGAGGAGGAACATGATAGTGCATGGAGGGAAGATGTCATGGAGTAGAGTGATTTATGAGAGAAATATGAATCTATGTCAACTGGCTAAGGGTTAGATACCATTTGTTGAAAACCCCAAATACTTGGCCATAAACCCAAGTTAAAAGAAACAATTTAAAAATACTTGGTCATAAGCCCATAACTAATACAATTTCTGGAAGGTTATAAATGTCGTGTTGAATGTAAATTAGTACAATGGAGATGTCCACCCATAGGTTGGTACAAGCCTATAAGGGCAGTATTGGACAAAGTTCATCATGTTTCTATTTTAGAGACAATGTAGGGGATGTGGTGTATGCATGGTCTAGTATGATTCATGATTCACCATGCATTAGTGCAGAAGCTAAAGCTATTCTGGAGGGAGTTGCATACTGTGTAAGAAATTAGTTTCAACCTCTTATAGTAGAAACTAATTCACTCATCATGAAGAAGGGTGTAGATGAAGAATAGGAAGTGCCATGAAAAATCAGCATGGAGGTTAACATGATCAAGGAATAGAGAAAGAAGGGACTTATAAAAAGATTTCCAAGTATATAGAGAGGGAAACAAACTAGCGAATTTTTTTACTAACTTGGTTGTTGATTTGCAGGTACACTTCAGTTTACATCATTTCAGGATATGCCAGCTGCTGCAAGAAGAATATCGAATACATACAAGATACATATGCCAAATCTAAGATATAAAACATTGATGACTAGGGAACCTTATTAATAAAACATGATATTGTGATATACAACAGTGAGTAACAACCTACTGCACAAATAAATACAGGATAATGTAGAATACAAGAAGAAAATAGCTTTCCAAAGAAGGCTATAATCGGGTATCAAGTTAATAACATAGTTGCTAAAGAAATTCTATTCAATGTTTGGTATTAACTTATAGTTCAACCTATTGGAAGGACTTCATTAGACGCCTTGTCCATTTCTTAATAACCTCATATATCAATCCCACTTAGTTCATTTAATAAATCATGACAATTTAGCCAGGAATCAACAATTAGGCATTACTAGGTGAGTTTGTGTGGCCGATCATGGGACTTGCTTAGCTCACAGTCTCTGCGACATGGATTCGGAGAAATATGTTTGATTATAGGTCACCGACCGAATGGAATGAAGCTCAGAAGGCAGCCGATATGAAAGATCCTAGGTTTCTCTCCAGACGGTACTTGGCCATTATGATGAGACATTCATTCGTCATTAAGAATGGCGTAATTCTCCGACCGTGTCTCTCATGATTTAACTCTAAATATATAGCATAGTTCCAATTGTAACGCATTCAAATTTCATCAAACATCCAAGCATACTGCGAATACTTAGCAATTTCTTTAAGTTCTTTGGTCTTCATTTATTATCAAAGCTCAGTAGGGGAGTCTTCTCTAATGGCCTCAACTCATAAGCAACATTGAAACTCAGGCTTTCCTTGCTTTTTTATTGATCTATTATTCTCTTATTTCTTATTATTATACTTTGTTCTTAATATTGCTATTTGAGTCATTAGAATCCATGTGTCGATAACCCACGTGTACAAATTCAATTATACTATTTTGCGGGTAAACAATTTGGTGCCTATTGTGGGGCTTGGACAATCGTGGTAATATTTTTACCTACTCATTTTAAACTAATTTGGTTAAATTTTTCCGTTCAGAAAACACATTTTCAATTATGAAAAAAGCAGTGTTGACGACTAGATTAACGTGGGGCTAGGAAACAATGACACACCTGAGGTCAACGACCCTTATCTTGCACCCTTTGGGCCTTAGCAAGAGCACTCCACCAGCGAGATTCAGATAGAAGAGGGTGAGGAAACCACCATTCGGGGGGGGGGGGGGAGGATACCACCAGTGAATGACGAGGATTCGAACTCTCGGTGTAACAGATGATGAGTTCTTGGGAGACATAGTGAGGATCTTGTCAAATAACATAGATAGATATAAACCACCTCTCCCGACAAAACAAGATAATGGTGGGACTCAGTGGCTTCAAGAAATTTTAATGGTGGGACTAAAGTGCCACCTGGTGTGCCCGATGCAAATGATCTAGGGAACTGGACACATTGCCTCAAGAGTGGATACCCTATAGGAGGATGACTCGGATAGTTTGTCATGCCTGAAACCTGGGAGATGTGGCAGGTAGCTGGTGCCTTACTTAACCCCAAGCATAACAATATGTAACTTATATACCCTAGATATAAATAAGCAATCTAGGTAGACAAGGACAATCTGTAAAACACTCAAAATCATCCTAGGCCGACAAAATCGTACCTTGAATAATCTATAAATGACAACTATCTCAACTGACATGAGATCACCCCAAAAAACACATACATATATAAGGACCGACAAGTCCACCATAAGTGTCTACAAAATAGTAAACCCAAAATAACATATACAAGGGCCGACAAAGCCATCATGTTGACATACTAAACATACAAGACATGTCTATAAGCCTCTAGAGAGAACACAATCGTACTATGGTTGGGACAGAGCCTAACCCACCCATATTGTGGTAATATATGTAATAACCTCAAACTCTAGACCTAGTAACTCCGGAAGATATGGAGCTTACCAATAACTAAACTCTGACATAACTACTGGGGAGGTTTATCTGTCTGTCTCTCAGGACCTACAGGCATGAAATGCAGCGCCTCCAGCAAAGGGATGTGAGTATGAAATAATGTACCGAGCATGTAAGGCAACCTTTATAACTGAAACTGAACTAAGCATGTAAGGCGACATTCATTGTAGTTTTCTCTTAAGGTGTTAGCCTTGTTTAAGAGAAACCGCTCTGATACCAATTGATATTCTGCACACGTAGACTTCTATCTTATACCTAATTTTCGCCTATAGGATGAAATACGTAACCCTACCTGTTCTATGCATAGCGATTGAGAAATAGTAAGAATAGTAAAGTAAAAGACACAACACTTTTACGTGGATGCCACTCAGCTCACAAGGGCAATAAAAACCACAACATACACCTCTATATGATTTATCTCCAACTCCACTACAATGGTAAGCCTCTACAAATTCAAGTTACAAACTTTGTAACCTAGGAACTACACTCTAACTCCTATCTTACTAATCTACATAGACCAGTAAGAAACCTTCAAGTTAAACTCTAACTTGAAGCTGAAATTGACAATGTTTATACCTATTACAATTCCTTCTAGAAAAGCTGATAAAGGTACAACTCAATAACCAACCTAATACAAGTATCTAGACTTAAGAACATGAAAATATTATTCAGTAGAACAACTCGTTCAATCTTCTTCATTGTATTAGGGTCTCAACTCTGGAATCAGAACTCTCTCAATGATATCACTGATCACTCAACATTCTAAATTCTCTATGTATGAGTGCGTAATGATCTTTATCGTAAGACCTGATATATATAGAAATTATCTTTATCAACAACGTAGAATAGGGTTTGAGGTTGATTGGATTCTTAGACCTTCTCTCATAATCTATTTCTGTGTAGGACTCTAAAGTATCTTATTAAGTATAGCACGGAATCCTGCCGACTTGTGTTCCAAGTCTATACCATAAAACTTCAAATCCTACTTGCAGTATGATTTTGAGAAGGAACATGTTGCTGGACGTGTTCCTTGAATATGTTCGTGTGATATTTGTCTCGGTGTTGATGTTTGAGAAGAAACATATTCTCCGACCTAGATTATTAAATTTATGTCATGAACTTGATTCATTCAGCTCTATACCACATCTGTTATCTGATAGAACAAGTTCATGGACATGGTTCATTCCTCTCGACATTCTCTTTGTCAATTATCAAAACTACCACTTGTCATTTTTGCTAATGCCAACACAAGCCCTAGCATGACTTTTCTCTCCTCTCCTCATCTTGACACAACAAGGTAAGTGTCTCCAATATATTCTAAAGTAATTCTAACACTTATATATGGATTCTTACCAAAATACTACACTACAATCTTAGGGTTTTCAAGAAAACCCTCCTCAATGTTTCAAGTTCAGACTTTTCGGTCTCTTCTTCAAATGTTTAGGCCTTTTCTTCAAGTTTTAGTGCAATTAAGATATGTAAACTTAACTCTCTATATATGTAAATGTTATTGATATTCCCCACGCCATGTTTTTATGACTTTTAAGCATTGCCTCATAAATAGAGTTAAGGCCTAGTTTAATGAAAAGCTAAAGAATTTGTATTCTCTAAATGATATAGTTTCATAATTCATTCATTATTGTCATTCTGAATGCGTAAAATCATTATGTAATTAGTATAAACTTGTGTTTGATATCCCATGAGTCTCAATAATGAAAACTAGGTATGTTTATGAACAAATAATACTTGAAACTCTATAATTAGTTCACGAATCCATGTCTTTGAATATTAATGTTCAGTATTTCATGTTATGTTGGAGTCACAGGGTGATCCACCAACCATATTATTGGTCTACGAGTCTTGTTTCCAATGCATTAAAAAGTTTATCAATAAAACATCGGAGTAGAGAGATTTTTGCATTTTTTTAGACTGCGCAGGCAGCCCTATTGGAATCCACTTGAAGTAGTGGATGTTTATCCTGCTATTTAAAAGTGGTTCTAGGCTCATTTCAGGTCATTTTCGACCAACTCTCATTCCTCACTACTTCTAAAACATCTATAATGGTTTATAGATGATCCAAAGGTGAAATCAAAGGTAGATAACAAGAATCTAACGCCTGGAATTTTGTGGTGTTAGTAGACTGTAGTTTTTCTTCATTGTTGTCGATTTAGAGGTTATCCCAAGTTGAAGTAATATCATATTCGAAGGTGCCTAAGTTGTTTGAGGTAATATTATACTTCTTCTTCATGTATTTGAGATCATTCGGGTCATAACTAGATTGTTTGGTTGAGAACTTGTAAAACAAAGGTCGAAAATCAGATTTGAGATATTGTAGTAAGTTGAACTGTTTTGTCTTGTAGTATTGAGGCGATAATTCTGATCTCCTTGATGTATTAAGTTTATCCAAGTTATATCTAAGTTGTTGGATGAGAAACATACAGAATTACTATCGGAAAATACATACAATTGTAGAGTTATGTTTGTGTTATTTTGATATTATTGTGATATGAAGAGGATATTCATGTGATGTTTGGGGGTAGTAAATATGAATGTAAGTATGGATATCTATGGTTGTTGTTCTTATGAGTTTAAAAATGAGAAAGGCATGGTGAAAGGTCATTTCAATATTTATATAGTAAGCTTGCCGCTCGTTGTGTTGTTGTATTGTATTGTTGGGTTATTCTAGTGTTGTTGATGTGATGGATATATGGATTAATAGTGGTATTTTGTTGTTGATGTTGTGACCTTGAGGGATGTGAAAGAAACAAAGTAGATGCTACCCGATTTATTGTAGAATGAGCTTGTTGCTCACTAGTTAGTTGGTATGTTTCTCTTGTTGATGCTACTGTTGTTTTAATTATTGTATGACGTATTGGGGATGGTTTTGTTAAGCAAAAAGGCTGGATATGTTGATGTATTAGTATTCATGTATTTTTTACGGTGATATGAGGAATAGAGAGGAGTTAGGCAAAGATATTCGCCGTAGAATCATGTATAGAGCCGATTATCATTTGTCAGCTAATTGTTATGCCCCTCGTGTTAATTGTATTATTTTTTATTATTGTAGCTTGAATACTGGAGGAGGTTGGTTCTGCCATCTCCATGTAAAGGTCGGCTTAGAGGTATGAAATGGCTATCAGTTCCTTCATTTGGCATGACTCCTTAGAAAGTGTACTTGACGAGAGCAGGCTTAAGAAGAGCAATTGTCATAGGTGCTCTATTTTTGTATTTGGTATCCTTATTACCTCAGATTGTGACACATATAGTCGAGTTGAAAGTTATGTGGCTCAAAAGTCGATTCCTAAGTTTATTAGCATTCATTTAATTCATCACACGGGTGTATATCATAAATAGTAGGTGAACCAGCTTGTAAGAAGTCTTATCAATTGTGTCTTGAAATCCTAGTTGCACATAATAGTTGTCCGGTGTGTAATAAGAGTCAAAAGTTGTAAGAGATGAGTCATAATAAAAAGTTACATCTATATACTTACTGGTCTTTGATCTTGCCTAGTTGGTACCATTCCAAACTACTAAGTCCCCAGTAGATGCTACACTACTCGATATGATCTCACAAAGTATTTGAAATTATTAGTTTGTCTTCATGAGATAAGAGTCCCAAGAGATAAGTTGTATCAAGAGTTGGGTCATATACTTGCTAGTTGTTTAGTTATCCAAGCCTACTTCATTTTTTGTTACTACCTTCCTATTTGATTATATATGCATTTGTCATGAACTCTGAAGGTAAGTGAATTCGTTAGTTATATTACTTGTAAGTTATTATGTGTATCGTATGTTGTCATCTCAGAGGAGAGCTTTAGTTGAATAAAGTAATAAGCAGAGAAACTAGTTGAGTTAAGAGAAACGGATCGTTGACCCTTAAGGCTTATTTGTTAGCCTTTGAGCTAATTTACTAGCCTACGGGCTTACTTGGTAGCCATCGAGGCTTATTTGGCGGCCACCGAGGCCTATTTGCTGACCTTCCAAGGTCTATTTGTTGCTCTAGCAGATAGGTCTCTCTCATAAGTAGCCATTAAATAGCTCTAAGCCAACATTTCCACGGCGATGGAGGAACCAACCTTCTCCACAATTCAAGATACAATAAGAAAAAATACTACTATTAACACGAGGGACATAACAATTAGCTGACAAACAACAATAAGCTCTGTAAAAGATTATATGGTAAATATCATTTCCTAACTCCTCTCTATTCCTTATATCACTGTAAAAAATACATGAATACTAATACATCAACATGTTCAGCCTTCCTGGATAACAAAGCCAGCCCTAACACGTCACACAATAATTAAAACAACACTAGCATCAACAAGAGAAGCATACCAACTAACTAGTAAGCAACATGCTCGTTCTACAACAAATCGGGCAGCATATCCTTTATTTCTTTCACCTCCCTCAAGGTCACAACATGAAAAATAACATATCACTATTAGTCCATATAGACATCACCTTAACAACACAACAATACAATACAATAACACAACGAGCAGCAAGCTCACTATATGATTATCTAAACGGCATTTTGCCACACCTTTCTCCTTTTTAAACTCATAAGAACAACAACCATAAATATACATAATTATATTCACATTTCCAGCCCTTCAACAATGCAAGAATAGCCCCCCATATAACATCAACCTCAAAACAGCCCACACATAACTCTACAATCGTATATGTTTCCCGATAGTAATTCGTATTTTTCTCAACCAATAACTTATCTATGACTTGGATAAAGATAAATACATCAAGGCAAGAAAAATTCTTACCTCAATCCAACAAGACAACATCTTAAAATAGTTCAACTTACTACAATACTCAAATCCAAGTTTTGATCTTTGTTTCACAAGTTCTCAACCAAACGATCTAGATATGACCCAAATGATCTCAAATACATGAAGAAGGAGTATAGTATTACCTCAAATAACTAAGGTATCTTAGAATATGAGATTACTTCAACTTGGGGCAACCTCTAAATCAACAACAATGAAGAGAAAATATGATGTACTAGCACCACAGAATTCTCGACATTGAATTCATGTTATCTACATTTGATTTCACCTTTCGATCATGTATAAACCCTTAAAGAGTCTTTAGAAGTAGCTAGGAATGAGAGCTAGTAAAAAATGACCTGAAATGAGACTAGCACCGCTTTTAAATAGGTTGATAAACATCCACCACCTCAAGTAGGTCCCAATGGGGCTGCCTACACAGTCTCGCAAAAAAACATCCACCGTCATATTGATGAATGGTTTAATGAGTTGGAAACTAGAATCGTAGATCTAAGATATGGTGGATGGGTCACCCCATAAATCCTAATAAATTGGGAGAAAAGTTCAGTGATATCTGACCTAAATTCCGGTACACTGGGGAACATAACTTGTGATAACTTTTGAAAACTTTTGTTTTACAACCTGCCTGACTTCAAATCATAACATACGACTATTGTACGATTCAAACACCTTAAAACACGACCTCCTTAGCATATTAAGCACTCTTAGTTTTATTCCAAAAGTACGAGTTGTAACATCCTCAAATCGATTAACCTCTAATCCTCATGATACTTACTTAACACTCAATTCTAAACATGATTTGAACACTTGTAACCATATGATTAACCTATGTTATTTTGACTTACATCAACAGACTTACAACACAAATTAACATGCTAAGCAAATACAGGATGTAACATCATCCCACCTTAGGAACATTCGTCCTCGAATGTTAGAAGAAACGAGTCCTAATGGTCTCTCAATATATGGGTGCTTGCAATAGATGGTTCCAAATAGCTTTAACTAAAATGATATCTCCATTTCTATATGATTATACCTCTAATAATGCTTTGCCCCTCGCTCCCAACTCTGATTCCCCAATTATTTAACGATCTCGCTTATTTACATATATCTTTCTCAAAGCCAAGCATACAATTCAACTTAGCAGCAACCTATAGTTCACTTAATCGTTCTCTAGGAATAGCTAATACGACTCACCCTAGGCAATATTTTATAACCCGCTGTTAATACTCCACTTAAACACAACCTTTGAAGACCTCACAATTAATCATATGATACGTCATAAGTACACACACAGTTTACCTCTAATGGAATGCTCTAGCCCCGTAAATGGTACTGTAAAAATCAAAGCCTAAAGGTAAGGCCTCAAAAACTATATAACATGTAACAAATAACTACTAAGATTACAAAGATATGTATGTTTTGACGTAGAAGAAATTGCCATACTTGCTAGTTATTTCATCTCTATATACAAATAGCGAAACATAAGTTAAACTGAAGCTCATATGACTCAGCTCTATAGCATGATGTAGAATAAGAAAGAAGTGTTACCAATTCTTAATGCCTCGTAGCTTCATGTTTATAAATGTTAGGATATACACTTACCATAATTGTATAATTAGAATTATGGTAGAATAAGGTTTTAGGAATAGAATAGGAATAAGATTCTCTTATTTTGTAACTTGTATATATACCTTACAATTAATAAAAATAATCAAGAGGGTTATCCCTTTAATTTGGTATACATAAATTAAGTACATGGAGCTAGCGCATACGTTGTTTAACTATATACTCCATATGTATGGTGGTTTGGAAATGTTAATATATGTTTTGCTTCAAACTCGTTGATAATGCTCGGGGAAGTTTTGTATGCTCGACAAACATAAATAGTTCTGAGACAAAAAATTAGTGTTGTTCCTTTGATTACTAATTTTGAGATAAGTTACAACAAGAGTACTAGAAATAATATTACGAGATATGTTATTCCTGTTAGATGGTGAAATAATAGTATCAAGATTAGATATATTTAGATAAAATAATAAAAATGACAAAAACATCTTTGAGGTCCCTCAAACCCTTTTTCTAATAGTACGATTCAATCACCATGTTTTAGTTCAAAGTTCACTGTTCAATATTTTACACATAAATCGAGGTCTTTCAAATGAACGTATTTAGTGACGAAGTAAGATACAAATGAGCCAGGATTGCCACTAGATTTGAAAATTTTGAAGAAAAGAATCATATTTTCAATGAATGGCCAGGCCAGGCCATATCATCTGGAGGCAGGCGATATTTCCTTAAACTAAATTTGATTGAATAAAACAAGCCATTTGCATTCTTTAGCATATTGCAGAGTGTTAAAATCCCTACTCCCAAAGCTGTGTACAACAACACTGAATCGAACTCAATCTTTACACAGAAGAACACCTACGAGAAGTTGATGATTTGAGTTGGTGTTATAATACTTTATAAATTAATATTTAGAAAATAGATCTACCTACACTTGACTAGTCTTCTCCTAGAACAAAGTGTATGCTGAAGTGTGTGCCATATCATATACCAAAGCTTAAGCGGTCAGAGATAGCATATTTTTACACTCTCTCACGTGTTGATCTGATTTTTTTCATTGTCCAAGCACGTGTAAATTCTTTTAGATAATTGGTGGCGGCGAGATTCGATCTCAGGACCTTTGCCTATTCTGATACCATGTTGAAGTGTTTAATCATTTCATCTAATGACTTAAGCTGTTACAGTGATCATACTTTTTAATATTTGATTATATTCTCAACAGTGTACTACTCCCTCTGCCTAAATTTATGTGAAGAGGTTTGATTTTTCAGGAAATTTAAGAATAAAAAAAAGAAAGATTTTTGAAATTTGTTATTTGATATATGCATAAAAATTGATATGATGGTAAATTATTTTATTAGGTAAAATAGAAAGTTTGAAATTAAATTGTTATTAACTGTGAAAATAAACCGACTAAAAACAAAGAGTATCTAAATTGATACGGATAAAATATTTAATACGTAAATTATTAACTAAGCACAAAAGATGCCACCAAATATGATCAGTTTTTCTAGCCCCCATACTCATTTAACTTTTTCTGTACACATGTCCAATACTTCTGAAATCGAATCAATATTTGGTAGGAACATTCAAGATATGATGCCTTTTCTCAAAATGAGTTTCTGATAATGGACTTAAAATTTTCGACACATTTAAAATCAAGCAAGATTTATTTTATTGATTTGCACTCTTCTTGAGGCACATCTCCAAAATAGTAAACATGATATGAACAATGTTTCACTAATATACAGAAGGATATATCACAGATATACAGAAGCAGTGGCTCAGCGAAGCAGTGGACAGTGGCCCAAATCGACAGAGCTGAGGCTGAGGCCCATCACGGGATTTGGCTGTCAAGCCCATCACGGGCAGTGGCTAGATTTGTATATTAGGAAAGTATATTTTGTGTGTATTGTAGTGTATTTATTACCTAAATTAGGATATACACTTACCATAATTAGGATATACACTTACCATAATTGTATAGTTAGAATTATGGTAGAATAAGGTTTTAGGAATAGAATAGGAATATGATTCTCTTATTTTGTAACTTGTATATATACCTTACAATTAATGAAAATAATCAAGGGAATTATTTCTTTCATGGTATCAAGAGATTAGGTCTAACAAAATTTTCTCTCCCAGAAATTTGTACACTCTTCTTGAGGCACATCTCCAAAATAGTAAACATGATATGAACAATGTTTCACTAATCAACCAATAAACGTCCTGTCATGTTAAAGTAAACAATAACAATATAACCCGTATAATATTACAAGTAGGATCTATAAAAGCTACTTCATAACTTACGGACTCTTGGATTTATTTTATTTTAAGAGTCGCCATCTAATTTATAAGGAAAATTAGGAGAACAAATTTAAAATGGTTTTTTCAAACAAAAGAAAGATATTTAAAATAATAAAAGTTTGAGGTAAGGGTTAATGCGATCTCCGGAGGATGGTGTTAGACGCCCTAGTATTAAGAATTCGTAGAATGCGGTTGACCTCAAGTTTTAAAATAACAAAATTGCTTTTATTGCTTAAAATTTGTTCAAAATATTGTAACTACATATATTATCATTCAAATCATTTTCCGCCAAATATAGCCTTTTGTTCACACACATCCAAAGTAAGAGAATCATTTTCTGAAAGTCTTTCTTTTGGAATAATATTCCATATTATTTATCAAAAGGGATAACAATTTAATCTCCTTATAAAGCAAATCAATTTAATATATATATATGAAAGATTTAATAAAATGGTAACTTATAAGAATAAATATTTCTTTGTTAATCAGATCCTTTCCTTTCTCCTTTTTCTCAAAACTCTATCCATGAAAGGACTTTATGAAATAGTTTGGAGAATATATAAATAGCAAAAAAAAGGGTTAATTTAACATGCATATATATAAATAGCAAAAAAAAAAATTAAGATAAAAATTTCCTTTTTATTTCTATTAAACCGGAACAACATTACAAAAAAATGATCCTTTTATTAAAAGATGTAAAAATATGGCAACTAGATAATCTCAGTTAAGTTCCATCCTACGAGTTCCAATAATATTAGTGTTTTTACATATAAATAAATACAAAAGATATAGTAATAATTAAGAAATGGAAATAAAGCAAAGAGGGTTGGTGGGTACACTGGCCCACCAGTTTTCCGCAAAAATAAAATAAAGCATCAATTCCTATTTTCTACACTATTTTCACCCATGGCCAGTCTTCTTGCAATTTTCAATCATTTTTATCCATGGATGGACCTTCAGCAATCGGACTCGATGAAATATATATATATATATATATATTGTTGTCACTCTTGCCCAACGGCTCAATCAGTTGCAATTTCAAAGAGAGTATGGGCCCACCAAGCCCACGAGTCATGCAAAGCAGAGGGAACAACAAATAAGTGAATTAGAATGTACCCGAGACTCATCAACATATATAAAAAAATGATACAAGTATTGATATACGATTTAAACACAGATATGCTCAAACTTAAGATTAATAAAGCAATAAAAAGGAACGAACTGAAAGGCCCAAATAATAACAACCCAAGCATGTTCAATTTAGTATGGGGTCTAAGCGGACAGTACGCAAATAACCAGTAGGCCCAAATATCTTGAATTCAGATTTAAAGAAGGCAAACAAGCCCAATATACATAATGGACCCTAGTTAAACATGTGTGTAGAAAATATATACCAGCCCAACATTTGGCATAGTGGTAGTAGATATACACAAAATTATCCGAAGGTATACATAATATACTTAGAGGTATTCAAAGTACACAGCCTTGATATACACCTAATGTACACCTCAGTTTTTTTACTTCGTATATCCTAACTTATATCAATGTATACTTTCCATAACAGGTAGGTAACCAAAAGGAAAGCAAGCTAAAATAATGTGAAGATTTTTATCAGCACAGAAGAGGAGTATTTGCATATTTCTTTTAACTTGGACAGATAATAGGTCTATCATAGCACACATAAACAAAGTTTAAGTTCAAGCAAGAAGGAAAAACATACAGGATTTCTATTCCTAGCTTAGAGATATTCATATTAGACTATTCATAGCCATGTAGTTAAATACTCATATTAGGCTACAAGTATGTAATCTTCAGCAACACTTTTAGAACTCAAATAATTATATTAAGACAATTGAACATGCTTTGAAACAGGGGTAAAGGAAAGGAACCCTCCCAATTTACTTTCATCAATCGGGGCTTATGAATTACATATGTCTGTTTACACCCTGACTAGACATTGGGCAATAGCAATGTATAGACCATTTAGGACCATTTTACCATACATACTCAATCAACTAATGAGAAATGAACGTGTTCAACCTAGACTTATTCATGATCAAAATACATATACATACACTTTTCAGTAGATAGTTTTGGCATGACAAGTGTCGTCAGAGGGTATGGACATTTTAACGAAAGACCTAGTTAACTTAATCATATCCAAAACCTTCTGGCAGTTTCAATTACTTCAATTGTAACTATACTTATTTGCATGAAAATAAGATTGTAAACTAAGATGTAGGCAAGCAAGGACTCATGGTTAACATGGTATAAAAGATTTCAATAAGAACATGAGACTAGCATAGATATCCCCAATGACTAACTACTCAATAATTATCATGTCACATAGACTTCTTCCATGTTATATGCTGCTATCATGATGGATGTGGTAATTAGGCAAGCAAAGCAAGATGTGGTAAATTTTAGAAAAAGGACAAGAGAACTCAAGAATGCATAGATACATTTCCTCAGAAGTGGCATGTTGTAGAGTAAGACTGTCCCGGCTAGGCTAAAAAAGCACATTGTTAATCTGGGCAAAAGTAAGATGCAACAAGACTCACAGACTTTCATGATGAAATAGAAATAAGCATGTGACTGGTCAACACTAGTATCCTAGAGATGCCAAACAACCTAAAGCACTGAATCACCTAAACTAAGTTAGACCTTCATAATTACATTCATTCTATATAATGACTCTCAAATAGGTAAGATGGACCCAGAGTTAACTATCCAGAGATGACATCTTTTGTGAATATAGAATTGTTTAAGCTAGGCTAAACATGCATGAATCTATCTAGATGAGAAATATATAATGAATAGTGGCTAATCGTCCTTTTGACTGACACAACAATGCTCAAAGGATATACATTAGGATCCATAGTGGTTAATCGTCCTTTTGAATAGCACAGCTTGCCCATACAGGTCCAAACACATACAAATATTAGTCATGACATATCAGCCGAATCACAAATCATGGCATGGAAGCCGAATCTCAAATAATGGCATGGATTATGTTCAACATCCTGTTAATAGGGGTACATCTAGTCATTAATAGGTTTAGAAACCATATTCAAGTCATTAATAGGTTTAGAAACCATATTCAAGTCATTAAATAAGTTTCAACTTCAAAAAAAAACCGTTCATAGAGCAAAATACATGAATATCCAAGCTTCCAAAATCAAGTTTAAAACGTCCTTTATAGGAGTAAATCATGTTCAAAGTCCAAAGCTTTATAAATAAATTTTAACAATTCTTTGATAGGAAAAGTCACGAATACATACATATATATATACATATATATATATATATATATATATATATAGTATGATACAACAAAGGTTCCATGAGGGCTTATATATATATATATATATATATATATATATATATATATATATATATATATATATATATATATATATATATATATATATATATGATAGCCTTTGAAGGCCGCCCACGGGATGCGCTGTACGGTAGTAGTGGAGGTACGGTAAACTCGGCCAAAATATGAGACCCGAAGGGCCCGGCGCGCACGTGGGCCTTGTCTAACGAACGACGACTTTCGATTCTTCCAATAAAAAAGTACCAGTGACGGCGACTTTCCAATAAAAAAGAACCAGTGACGGCGACTTTCTAGGTTTATGGATTCAGTCAGCTAAACTCCATCAAACTCCTCAATACAAAGAAAGCCCCAAGGGCGACATATTCTAGGAGCCCAAACTTTTTTTCCAGGCCTGTTCGGACATACGGTTCCCGCGGAAGATCAAGTTGTATATATATATATATATATATATATATATATATATATATATAGTATGATACAACAAAGGTTCCATGAGGGCTTATCCCTCAGGCACATGAAACCTTCCCAAAGATACCATTTTTAAAGGTTAAAAAGTATGTTTGAAAATAGACATACAAATCATCTTTATAGTCAAAAGGAATTTAAAAAGAGACATACCTCAATTCCCTCTAAAACGCTACCAAACAGGTGTTCTGAGGTTCAACAATCACTCTACAATTAATTAGAATAATAAAGATTAGAACTTTATATTTTTTTCTTGAATTCCCACCCTTTTCGGAAACTAGGGTTTCTAAGCCACATTCGTGTTCTTACTTTCATAGGATTCACCCATGGATTCTAGAATGTTTCGTATGGTACATACACCCAAATCAATCCCTATAAATATATAAGAAGTACACCAACTTACTTCACGATGAATTCCCAACGATTCTTTTTTTCAACCATTCTTGAATTGAATTCTCACAATCTATAGAATAGATGAGGATTATAGTGTTAATACTTATTAGATTGAGGTAATAATCATGAAGTTTGAGTAAGTACTTACCTTAGAGGTTTAGAGAAGGCTCTAGGGTGTTTTCTCTCCAAAAGACAACTTAGAATGAAGTGGGGTAGATTTTATGAAGTTAGAGATATATAATATCCAGAAAAAATCACGACACGCTGGAAAATATGCCTGGTGCCTCGCACCCACGTCCAAGGGCCACGCCCCGTGCCAGGCTTAATTTTGGCTACGTCGATAATGTTCGGTAAAATGGGTATAACTCCTAACATAGAGCTTTGACTGAGCTGGTACATATATGGTAGCAAAAGTATTTCAAAGATCTACAACTTTCATGGTTTACATTTTCTTAAATTCTCAATGGATCTTCACATAAAAGGGCTGGAAGTCAAACCTACCGTAAACTTAAACGATTCTATCGAATCTTATGCACGTCACTATTCATCTTGATCTTAAATCAACTATTTCCACCCAAAATCATCTTGATAGGACATCATATATATATAATGTCACATTAATACTCATTTAACATATTCACACCTAATATGAATTTACATAGTGTTACATTATCCCCCTCTCATGTTCATTCATCTTCGAATGAGAGTTATGGCCTAAGACTTTCACTAAACCTCAAATTATCAACATTTTTTCTAGAGTTCCTTTAATTGAAGAGTTATTCCAATTTAAATATCTACTAACAACCCAACAATAACCATATGGTCCTCACAAAGACTCCAACAACTACACCAAACAAGCCTAAAACTAAATAAGGGATTATATTTTCAACTCAATTTGCAAAGGTTCATTACAAAAAATTCTAACACATACATGCTTTGACCAGAAGGCGCACATTATATCAATCCAAACACTACAGTCCAGCAAGGAGGCTAATGCAATCAACATATAATTCAAGCCTAACTTACATTACTTCCAGCGCTCATTAAATTTTGAAGGAACAAGCATGCCTATAGTTGTCACTAAAAGGAGTATCTACTTTTCTATAAATTTCTCCCTCCTCACGAGGTAGTTTCTTCGGGTCTAAACTTTGTCTAATATAGTATCATTTCATTCATAACACCATACAACCTCTCACATCATTCTTAATCTTATTACTACTACATGCAAGTATCACACTACTATATTCCATATAATATAGACTTTTAAATCACATAAATTTTGAAATTACCTGGGGTATCTCCCTTACATAGCATGCATTTGTCCATTGGCCTCTTTGTAATCCTTCTGTAATTCTAATGACCTTCCCTTTAAACATAGATACTTATGACATCGTGCCCTTAGGGCGTTGTTCTCTAATCTCTTTTCGCCAATCATAATCTCTCTAGTCAAGGTCAAATCAACATCACCTTCCAGACATAGTTTATACATATATGCACTTACGTATTATTCGCGCGTATATAATTCCTCATGAGAAATTTATGGCTACCTTCAATGTATACTATCTTTGTTGCATAATCGTTCGGCCTTAAACCAAATACTTTAATATTCATAATATGATATAAGCATGTTCCTCGACTTCACGACTTAGCTACATCATTATCAAACCTTAAAGATGCAAAAAAAATATTATTTAATCTTAGTCCTATCACATATCAACTCGACTCTTGAGAACATCATACATATATATTTAGTGTTTTCCTAGTTATTGCCACTCTAGAATTCTAATTTAAACTCCTATAATAAATTAGTTTAGCATCTCATTTTGTAACAATATACCTCCTTGGGCACACCCTCTTACTTTTGTAATCTTAAGGTTTCGTCTTTATCTAAAGTCTTAGCTTTCATTCACTTATTAATCTAAAACTCACATACATCATACTCACGCCATCACCCATGTCATAAATTATTGACTTGATTTCTTGTATTCTCTGTATCAAACCTACTAGATCAAATTCTAAAACTCATTTTTACTACTATCATTCTTCGACCAAGGTGATTATTTAAAGTTCTAACCTAATAATCGGTACCAACCTAAGAAGCAACACTAATACCTTTTGGGATATATAAAATTACGATCGTTAAAATACAATCATAGAAATATTAGTCTATTGAGAGTCCATGACAAAAGTAGCCTATCCAAATCACACGGGTCCATCTAACTACAGCCTCAAATCAGGATTATATGTATGAAAATCTAGGATAACAAATTAAAGCCTAAATCAAACTCCATCATCTTCTTAAATCATTCTTCGATAAGCGGTTGTTTTCTAGTTTCAAGGCTAAAATAGTTCTTCGACTAAACATCAAAACAACACAGATCTTTTAACCCAATAAAAGTATAACCTCAATGTACGATAATTCTTAATTCACTACAAGATACCTCAAAATTTCCTTTCATCCGAATCTTCAATACTCTAAACATATCACATATTAAGTAATGTAGCAAAACCATAATAACCTATAGATCCCTCTACTTAAACCCGTAGAGAGCACTATAGTATCATATCACAATAAAAAAATACGCCTATGAATGTCTCTAATCTAGTCACACCAACAAATTTATTTACACACACATATACATATATATATATATATATAATCTCAAAATATTCAATCCCGAACATTAAACACCACAAGAGAACGAACAAAAGAAATAAGAATAAAAGCTCAAAGGATCTAGTCTAAAAGCACTCTCTTTTCATGGTCTCATTATTTCTTATTCTTTCATTACATAGCATCCCCAACTTAAATTCATAGGTCAACATAATTTATAGTCTTTTTTCCCGTATTGTAGAAGTATAGCCTATAACTTTCAATTCCCGACCATTTTATCCTCTTATTCATGCCTTACACTTCATCTTCTTTGTGATCAACACTACATGGACGGACCATCATAATATTTCATCCTAGTTTCTAATATACTTTAATTCTCGTTACTTCTTTACAACCTTTAAAAAAATTCTAATAAAATACTAGTTATACCATAAGAAAATTCTCACCACATACTTTAAATAACTAATTAATTTAATGTAGGTAACCACCACCAATAATCTCCTATTATGAGAAAGGTTCAAAGTATCATTTAGTGCAAAGTTCTTGATGGTCAAAATATAGAAATATTGAGAAGCTTACTACTAATAATTCTATGATTCTCATTTGATAAATAAAATATAATAGTACTATATTTCTAAAAAGGTAGTTACTGTAACATAAGGGAACAAGGAAGGAATGTAACTCTCAAATCATATTACCTCTTTGTCAAAACTTAAGGACATAGCTATCCCAATCTTCACCTAACAAATCAATGACACTCAAGAAGATACTTCCATCCATCACTATATCATATTTTAGCTAATACATCTCCCTTTCTTATCAGAGGTTATGTCCATCACATTGAAAACTCTATCCATCTTAACAATTTTATTAGGCCTAATAAGATTTCGATAGAGTTTTCCAAGGAATTAGGACTAATTCCATTCTTATACGTGTCTCAAAAGATCAAAACAATATCTTACAATAACCATATAGATACACCCACTATTGAATCCCAAGCAACTTTGCACCATCCATCGATTTTTAAATCATAACCAATGTCCACCACATAGCACCATTGTTCACTAGGTTAGAAACTAGAAAATGAGTTAAAGTCATCCCCACGAGGCACGAGTAACGAACACGTCAGAATAATCCTAAATGAATTTCAAGCTCTGTAGCTCAATCTAGAATCAAGAAGAATGAAAAACACCTATAAATGTCATGGTAGCCTTTCAATCATGCAGGTGATCAGGCTGAACAAGAAAGACTCCACTAGATACAGATCCACGAACACAGACAAATCCTAGGACAATTCTAAACCTAGGCTCTGATACCAAGCTTGTCATGCCCCGAAACCCACCCTGGACGCAACAAGCATCCGATGCTATGAACAATATTGGAAGCACCTTATAAAATCAATAAATATCAAATTTCTTTTAATAATATTTTTACATTTATTTAGCACAAGTTAGTTAAGGCTAACCGAAATCATGCTCATACAATAAAAAAATCAGCAGAAGGTTAATATAAATAGTAAATCATAGAACTTGGCAAAGTGGCCAAAAAGTCATACCAGACTTTCACAATATACCCACAAATCTGACAACTATCTATGGATCTTTTATGAGAGTTAAAAGATAGTCTAATTTGGGGATGCATCCCGAAACTAAAGCAGTAAACTAGATAGGTAGGGTGTCCCATGAACAAGGGTGTGGGCTCACCAATAAGCCTGGGAAGCAATAAGTTCTCCTACTCCGTACATATATCATGAACTTTCTCTTCTTCGTCACCTAACATACCATCAAAAACAACAATGGTATGCATGTGTACTGGGTACTCAGTGAGTGTCTCCGAGACAATGCTTAATAGCAAAATATATAAGTAATAAGTGTAACTAAAAACAATATTGAGAAACAGTTCAAAAGAAAATTGATAACATCTCATGAACATCTAGTGTAAGTCAATGATGAAGAAATAATCACTTTGATTTATTAAGTCTTTCTCATTACCTTAAGTTCTTTCAAAAATAGTTCAAAATCCCAAAGACAGAGTACGTTAATAACCTTAGTAAAATTACCATTAAAATCCAATTACATAGAAACATATCCATTTCAACTTATTATAGCATTCATCAAGTTAAGTCTTTTCAATCATGAACTCAAGATCATAAACAAGCAACTCAAAGGCAATGAACAGATTAACACATGCTAACTAACGGGAGAACAACCATTCGATACATCAGGGCTATTATCCCATGGAGGATAATCGTCCTCTCGACTAGTACATAAATAGATACACCGGTGCTATTTTCCCACAGAAGATATTTATCCTCCGTACTAGCACAACAATAGATGCATGGGGCTACATGTTTCGGAGGTAAATTGCCCTCTAAACTGACATAGCAATGCTCATAAGCGATATATTAGGATCCATAATGGCTAATCGTTTTCTTGACATTATGAGATAATGTATCAAGTATGTAAAGAAGAAAAACATAACAATAAGTACTGAAACTTCACATAGAAACACGTAACAAGATAACGACAAATGTAGTGAAACCTGTCACTTACCTGTAAGTTGCATTCTATTGAGATTTCTAAAAAATGTTCAAGGTGAGATGCCATAACAGGTTTAAGTTATGTATACAAGTACAACTAATCTCTGTCTCGCAAATACACTCTGCTAGAGCAACAAATTTACCTTAAAAGGTCAGCAAATAGGCCTCAGTGGCCGCCAAATAAGCCTCGATAGCTAAGTAAGCCCGAAGGCTAGCAAATAGGCTCAAAGTCTAACAAATAAGCTGTAAGGACCAACAAGTCATTTCACTTAACTTAACTAGTTTCTCTGCTTATTACTTTATTCAACTAAAGCTCTCATCAAGGATGACAACATACGATACACATAATTTCTTACAAGTAATGTAACTAAAGGATTCACTTACCTTCGGAGTTCATGATAAATACATTTACAAGCAAATAGGAAGGTAGTAACAACAAATGAAGTGGGCTTGGATAACTAAACAACTAGCAAGTATATGATCCGACTCTTGCTACAACTCATCTCTTGGAACTCTTATCTCTTGAAGACCAACTAATGGATCCAAATACTTTATAAGATCATATCGAGTTTTGTATCATCTAATAGGGACTTAGTAGTTTGGAATGTAACCAACTAGGAAAGCTCAAAGACCAGTAAGTATATAGATGTAACTTCTTATTACGACTCCCCTCTTATAGCTTTTGACTCTTATTACACACCGACAACTATTATGCGCAGCTAGGATTTCAAGACACACTTGATAAGACCTCTTACAAGCTGGTTCACCTACTATTTATGATACACACTTGTGTGATGAATCAAATGAATACTAATAAACTTAGGAATGGACTTATGAGATAAAAAACTCTCAATTCGACTATATCTGTCACAATATGAGGTAGTAAGGACACCAAATATAAGAATAGAGTACCTACGACAATTGTTCTTCTTAAGCTTTCTCTCGGCAAGTACACTTTCTAAGTAGTCATGCCAAATGAAGGAATGGGTAGCCATTAAATAGCTCTAAGCCAACATTTCCACGGCGATAGAGGAACCAACCTTCTCCACAATTCAAGCTACAATAAGAAAAAAATACTACTATTAACACGAGGGACATAACAATTAGCTGACAAACAACAATAAGCTCTGTAAAAGATTATATGGTAAATATCATTGCCTAACTCCTCTCTATTCCTTATATCACTGTCAAAAATACATGAATACTAATACATCAACATGTTCAGCCTTCCTGAATAACAAAGCCAGCCCTAACACGTCACACAATAATTAAAACAACACTAGCATCAACAACAGAAGCATACCAAGTAACTAGTAAGCAACATGCTCGTTCTACAACAAATCGGGCAGCATATCCTTGGTTTCTTTCACCTCCCTCAAGGTCACAACATGAAAAATAACATATCGCTATTAGTCCATATAGCCATCACCTTAACAACCCAACAATACAATACAATAACACAACAAGCGGCAAGCTCACTATATGATTATCTAAACGGCATTTTGCCACACCTTTCTCCCTTTTAATATCATAAGAACAACAACCATAAATATACATAATTATATTCACATTTCCAGCCCTTCAACAATGCAAGAATAGCCTCCCATATAACATCAACCTCAAAACAACCCACACATAACTCTACAATCGTATATGTTTTCCGATAGTAATTCATATTTTTCTCAACCAATAACTTATCTATGACTTGGATAAAGATAAATACATCAAGGAAAGGAAAATTCTTACCTCAATCCAACAAGACAACATCTTAAAACAGTTCAACTTACTACAATATCTCAAATCCAAGTTTTGATCTTTGTTTCACAAGTTTTCAACCAAACGATCTAGATATGACCCAAATGATCTCAAATACATGAAGAAGGAGTATAATATTACCTCAAATAACTAAGGTAGCTTAGAATATGAGATTACTTCAACTTGGGGCAACCTCTAAATCAACAATAATGAAGAGAAAATATGATGTACTAGCACCACAGAATTCCCAACATTGAATTCATGTTATCTACATTTGATTTCACCTTTCGATCATGTATAAACCCTTAAAGAGTCTTTAGTAGTAGCTAGGAATGAGAGCTAGTCGAAAATGACCTGAAATGAAACTAGCACCGCTTTTAAATAGGTTGATAAACATCCATCACCTCAAGTAGGTCCCAATGGGGCTGCCTACACAGTCTCGTAAAAAAATATCCACTGTCATATCGACGAATGGTTTAATGAGTTGGAAACTAGAATCGTAGATCTAAGATATGGTGGATGGGTCACCCCATAAATCCTAGTAAATTAGGAGAAAAGCTCAGTGATATCTAACCTAAATTCCGGTACACTGGGGAACGTAACTTTTGATAACTTTTGAAAACTTTTGTTTTACAACCTGCCTGACTTCAAATCATAACATATGACTATTGTACGAATCAAACACCTTAAAACACGACCTCCTTAGCATATTAAGCACTCCTAGTTTTATCCCAAAAGTACGAGTTGTAACATCCTCAAATCGATTAACCTCTAATCCTCATGATACTTACTTAACACAATTCTAAACATGATTTGAACACTTGTAACCATAGGATTAACCTGTGTTATTTTGACTTACATCAACAGACTTACAACACAAATTAACATGCTAAGAAAATACAGGATGTAACATCATCCCACCTTAGGAACATTCGTCCTCAAATGTTAGAAGAAACGAGTCCTAATGGTCTCTCAATATATGGGTACTTGCAATAGATGGTTCCAAATAGCTTTAACTAAAATGATATCTCCATTTCTATATGATTATACCTCTAATAATGCTTTTCCCCTCGCTCCCAACTCTGATTCCCCAATTATTTAACGATCTCGCTTATTTACATATATCTTTCTCAAAGCCAAGCATACAATTCAACTTAGCAGCAACCTATAATTCACTTAATCGTTCTCTAGGAATAGCTAATACGACTCACCCTAGGCAATATTTTATAACCCGCTGTTAATACTCCACTTAAACACAACCTTTGAAGACCTCACAATTAATCATATGATACGTCATAACTACACACACAATTTACCTCTAATGGAATGCTCTAGCCCCGTAAATGGTACAGTAAAAATCAAAGCCTAAAGATAAGGCCTCAAAAACTATATAACATGTAACAAATAACTATTAAGATTACAAAGATATGTATGTCTTGACGTAGAAGAAATTTCCATACTTGCTATATATTTCATCTCTATATACAAATAGCGAAACATAAGTTAAACTGAAGCTCATATGACTCAGCTCTATAGCATGATGTAGAATAAGAAAGAAGTGTTACCAATTCTTAATGCCTCAACTCTGTCGATTTGGGCCACTGTCCACTGCTTTGCTAGGCCATTGCTTCTGTATAACTATGATATATACTCCTGTATATTCAGTGTATATCGCGGGTATATTACCTTGTTTAACACACCCCCACAGTCATAGTGGGCGGTCTTCGAACGCTGTGTCCCTAAAATCTTCAAAAGGACCGCGGGTAGACCATTTGTAAAGATGTCTGCAATTTGATAACGAGATGGGACATGGCATACGCGAACGTGACCCCTAACAACCTTTTCACAGACAAAATGAATGTCTATTTCGATATGCTTAGTGCGTTGGTGCTGAACCGGGTTACCTAAAATGTAGATGGCACTAACGTTATCGCAATATATTAAGGTTGCCTTCTAAATGGGACAATGAAGGTCCAAAAGCAAATTACATAGCCAACATGATTCGGAGACTACATTCGCTACCCCTCGATATTCTGCCTCTGCACTTGAGCGTGATAGAGTTGCCTGACGCTTTGCCGACCAAGAGACCAAGTTGTTGCCAAAGAACATACAGTAGCCAGATATCGACCGTCTGGTGTCGGGATAACCACCCCAATCAGCATCCGTGTACGAGACAAATGTGGATGTAGAAGAAGGATATAAGTGCAAACCATAGTCCAGTGTCCCCTGAATATACCGAATGATGCGTTTGATTGTATTCATGCGCTCAACTCTGGGATCATGCATGAATAAATACACCTGCGGAACATCATACGTAATATCCGGTCTGATAAAGGTAAGATACTGGAGGGCTCCTGTAAGGCTGTGATAGCGGGTCGGGTCCTCGTATGATGCACCTGCCGCGGCACTAAGCTTGGGTTTTGCATCAACCGAAGTGGAAATGGACTTATAGGATGACATCCCAGCTCTCTCGATGATCTCTGCAATATACTTTCTTTGAGACAAAAACAAACCACCTGAATGACGCTTGACGGCAATTCCCAAAAAGTAACTCAAGGGCCCTAAGTCTTTCATAGCAAACTTAGAATGAGCATGGCCATGATAGACTAGCGTAAGAAATCGGAAGAGGCAGTCAAAATGATATCATCCACATACAACAGAATGTAGGCCAAGGACGAACCATGACGGTAGATGAACAAGGAATTATCTGACATGCTGTGAGTGAACCCAATAGTCGAAACAAAGTCAGCAAACCTCGTATATCAGGCCCGTGGAGACTGATTAAGCCCATATAAGGACTTCTTCAACAAACAGACATGATGAGAACGGTTGGGATCCCTAAAACCCAACGGCTGATGCATATAGATTGTTTCCTTGAGATCACCATATAGGAAAACATTCTTGACATCCAACAGATGAATAGGACAAGTCTTTGAAAGAGCCAAGCTAAGCACAGTGCGAATAGTAGCCATCTTGACTACCGGGCTAAACGTCTCCCCACAATCTTTCCCAACTTGCTGAGTCTTACCATCACCCACCAGCCGCGCCTTATGTCGAGCAAATGACCCATCTGAATTCTCCTTATGAGCAAAAATCCACATAGACCTGATAACATTAATACCAGATGGATGGGGCACCAACTCCCACGTCTTATTATCAATAAGAGCATTATATTCATCAGTCAGAGCAATTTTCCAATTAGGGTCATTTAAGGCGGACACAGGATTACGGGGCAAATGGGATTTAGAGACATCAGAATGTAAATTAAAATGTCTTTTAGGTGTAAAAATACCCCGCTGACTACGAGTGACCGGTCTATGACTTGAGAAAGAATTGAGTGAATTTTGGGAATTTGCTGGGCTCGGGACGGACTAGCCACGATGGGCCTGGCTGCCCAAATCGTGTCTGAGCGCCATCGGACCAGTTCAGAATTGGGTGGATCGCCCAATTGCTGGGATCGATCCAAGAATCGAACGTGGACTAAGATAAGAGGCTGGGCAGCGGGCCCGATGGAGAGTTTTGGGTGTGGGAGATGTCCGAAAAATGCGGAATAATATACGGGGATATTTGGTCATCCAAAAAATTATACGACCTAGGCTCGGGAGTATGAACTTTCGTAAAAGGAAATTGGGTTTCGTAAAAAATGACATGGCGATTAATTATGATTTTCTTAGAGGATAAATCAAAATATTTATAACCACGATGATTAGACGGATAACCCAAAAATACACATGGAGTAGACCGAGCCTGAAGTTTGTTAATTGTGGTGGATGGGAATAACGGATAACACAAGTACCCAAAAACCCGAATATAAGAATAAGACGGGTTCTTATTATATAGGATTTGGAGGGGGGGAGAATATGAAAGACCTTTGGATGGAATTATCTTAAGGAGATATGTTGCCATTTGCAGAGCATGATGCCAAAAATATGGGGGTATGGAAGCATGAAGTAAGAGAGTGCGGACAATGTTATTTACGAAACGAATTTTGTGTTCGGCTTTCCCATTTTGAGAAGATGTATGAGGGCACGAAAAACAAAAATTGATCTCATTATTATCACAGAACTTCCAAAACACCATATTATCATATTCTTTCTCATTATCACACTGAATATTTTTTATTTCTCTTTCGAATTATTTTCTAATGAATGCTCTAAATTTTATGAAGACAGAAAACACTTGAGATTTATTGGCAATTGGAAACGTCCATAAAAATTTAGAATAATCATTCAAAAACAGAACATAATATCGATGACCTAACGAACTTAGAACAGGAGACGTCCATAGATCGCTATGAATAATATCAAAAGGCTTTGAAGTATGAGAATTTGAGTCCACAAATGACAACTTAACACTTTTTCCTAACGAACAAGATTGACAAATTTGAGTACGACTCGTACCCTTACAAGAAATAAAGCTATTTTTATCTAAAAATGATAAAATAGAAGATCCCGGATGACCAAGGCGAGCATGCCACTAGGAAGGAGAAATGGCTGCAAAAGCTGACGGTAAGGCTTGACTCAATGGACTGAAACCGGGCATGATAGGATAACTATCCCCCTACTATCACACCTCATGAGATGACTCCCCATCTTGAAATCCTTCACAGAGAAACCAAAAGGATCAAATTCAACAGAAACGGAATTGTCAGTGGTGAACATTCGGACATACACTAAATTTTTAATCAATTTGGGGGCATGTAAAGTATTTTTCAAGATAAGGGGTGGATTGGGGGGAGACAACGTTTTCTGACCATAACCCTGAATTGGAATAGAGTTGCCATTACCAATAATTATACCCCGAGGGTTGCTCAAATTGGAATAAGATGAGAGAGTACATGAATCGGAAGTCATGTGAGTAGTGGCCCCGGTGTTCATATACCAATTTGGGTCCGGTTGAGTCAACCCCAATGTGTGCATCGCGGCGTGGATATCGGTCTGAGTGGGGCCTGCTGCGTAGTGGGCTTGTGGAGGTCGGGCCCCAAGTATTCCAAGACGGATCGAATCGGGCCATAATCGCTGGGCCATCGCTGGTGGGCCGCCATCGCTGGTTGTTGGGCACGAAGGTCGCCAACCCACCGGGCCGGGATTCGGCCGGGTAGTAGGGGCCGCTGCCACGCCTCATCGCCACCCCACTGCCATGGGCCCTACTGCTGGGACCAGGGGGTGGTGGGCTACTGTTCATTGGACGGGGCCCACTGCCTGCTTGCTGACCACCAGAACTACCACCGGAACCGCCGCGTTTGCCCCAGCGGTTTTTGTTATTATTCTTACGATTATTTTTGCCGCCACTATGATTATGGTTTTGGCCCGAATTATTAACAAAACCCGAAGAACTTGGGGAGGACGCCATCATGAGGACGGGATTTGCTCCGGTAGCCGCCTTTTTAGCCAAACCGGCTTCTTCCAAAGTAAGCATGGAGCAGGCTTGATAAAAGGCGGGAAGAGGGTTGCTTTGACGAAGGAGAGTTCCAACACCATTATAGGACTTCGAAAGGCCGGCAACCAATTGTAGAACCAAACGATTATTTGTTACATGTGCTCCAACATTACGGAGTTGATCCTCCAACTCCTTGAGTTTCTTGCAATATGCAGAGACGTTTGAAAATTATTCCATGCGAACAAGAGAGAATTCCTGCTCGAGTGTGATGACACGTGAATGTTGGTTATCTTGGAAAATGTCACGCAGTCTATTCCATGTAGCCATAGCCGTGGTATCCGGCTCAATAATCATTTGTAAAAAGTCAACCGAAATAGTTTAATAGATCCACTGGAGAACGGTAGCATCAAGAGTAATCCATAACTGAGGATCCTCCGCGGGAAAGAGGTATAGCGGGAGGAATTATGTGATGGATAACTTGATGGGAGATAGCGTGAATTTTAAACAACTCTGCCCACATCGCATAGTGGACGTTTTCCATCTCAAGCACAATAAGGATACTGTTCTTGACGTTAGAAACCATGAGGGCAGGATGATAATTGTTCTTAGACATATTGAAAGAACAACGAAGGAGGGGAAATTTGGGAATAGTAAGAGAGATTTTGAGAGCGGAAGACAAATTTTGGAAGAGAAAACCCGAGGGGGGGGGGTCGGCCGAAAAAGTGTACAAATTTCTGGGAGAGGAAATTTTGTTAGACCTAGTCTCTTGATACCATGAAAGAAATAATTCCCTTGATTATTTTCATTAATTGTAAGGTATATATACAAGTTACAAAATAGGAGAATCCTATTCCTATTCTATTCCTAAAACCTTATTCTACCATAATTCTAACTATACAATTATGGTAAGTGTATATCCTAATTATGATAAGTGTATATCCTAATTTAGGTAATAAATACACTATAATATACACAAAATATACTTTTCTAATATACACATCTAGCCACTGCCCATGATGGGCTTGACAACCAAATCTTGTGATGGGCCTCAGCCTCAGCTCTGTCGATTTGGACCATCATCCTTTGCTTTCTTTGGGCCACTACTTACAGATATCATGTGATATATACTTCTGTATATTAGTGAAACATTGTTCATATCATGTTTACTATTTTGGAGATGTGCCTCAAGAAGAGTGTAAATCAATAAAATAAATCTTGCTTGATTTTAAATGTGTCGAAAATTTTAAGTCCATTATCAGAAACTCATTTTGAGAAAAGGCATCATATCTTGAATGTTCCTACCAAATATTGATTCGATTTCAGAAGTATTGGACATGTGTACAGAAAAAGTTAAATGAGTATGGGCGCTAGAAAAACTGATCATATTTGGTGGCATCTTTTGTGCTTAGTTAATAATTTACGTAATTAAATATTTTATCCGTATCAATTTAGATATTCTTTGTTTTTTAGTCGATTTATTTTCATAGTTAATAACAATTCAATTTCAAACTTTCTATTTTACCTAATAAAATAGTTTATCGTCACATCAATTTTTATGCATATATCAAATAACAAATTTTAAAAGTCTTTCTTTTTTTTATTCTTAAATTTCCTGAAAAATCAAACCTCTTCACATAAATTTAGGCAGAGGGAGTAGTACACTATTGAGAATATAATCAAATATTAAAAAGTATGCTCACTGTAACAGCTTAAGCCTTTAGATGAAATGATTAAACACTTTAACATGGTATCAGAATAGACAAAGGTCCTGAGATCGAATCTTGCCGCCACCAATTATCTAAAAGAATTTACACGTGCTTGAACAATGAAAAAAATTAGATCAACACGTGAGAGAGTGTAAAAATATGCTATCTCTGACCGCTTAAGCTTTGGTATATGATATGGCACACACTTCAGCATACACTTTGTTCTAGGAGAAGACTAGTCAAGTGTAGGTAGATCTATTTTCTAAATAATATCCGTTGAATGTTCGGGCCATCAGTAGAGATGTACAAGGCATACATGTTTGGATCGCCAAGCATCATCCTGACAACACCAGAAATATGTAAGAAAATCTTTATGGATGATGATAATTTCAACAGGGAAAAATCGAACTAATCATCAGCTAGTACAACTTCAAATCAAGAAGACAAGCGTCTTCGTCGAATAACAACAACTCATATAAGGACACACGGATCGTTATCCTTCGCCTTCGATTGCATAAACAAAATTGTGAAGAATTCACTTGAGTTATGTTGAAATTAGTTATATTGGAATTATTTATTTTGGGATTAATTATTCTGATATTACATATTTTTTTATTGATTGTTTGGTTTGTTGTATTAAAAATAACATGCATTGCATAATTTCTAAGAAAAAAATATTTCTTTACAAGAATACTATCCACCTTATTTAATTAGTAGAAAAAGGGTTTGAGGGACCTCAAAGATGTTTTTGTTATTTTATTATTTTATCTAGAGATACCTAATCTTGATACTATTATTCCATCATGGATAACTTATCTCGTAATATTATTTCTAGTACTCTTGGTGTAACTTATCTCAAAATTAGTAATCAAAGGAACAACGCTAAATTTTTTATCTCAGAACTATTTATGTTTGTCGAGCATACAAAACGTCCCTGAGCATTATCAACGAATTTGGCAAAACATATATTAACATTTCCAAACCATCATACATATGGAGTATATAGTTAAACAACGTATGCGCTAGCTCCATGTACTTAATTTATGTATACCAAATTTAACAGACACAAGTTTCATAGGAGTAACTCTTTCAGTAATCACAGGGAGCTCATTTTTCTATGGATTAGAAAAATTTTGATTGTCAGGCATTTTTGTTTAATTAAAACAGTGATTCTCCAATTTTGCGTGTTTGGTGATAAGGAGGTCAATTTCCGGAATGATAATTTATTTGTTAAAAATATTTTCCTGAATAAAGTATTTTTCAATGTTGGTTGGAGTATCAAACTTTTTACTGAAACATGCTTATTTAAAAATTCAATATTACAAATACACTTATTAAGCGTTTGGACATTAAAAAAATGTGATATTTTGAAGCGGAAAAATAATCCACTTGAAAAATTGGTCAAAATCATATTTCAAACTTGAAACTCATCTCCAAATATTTTTTTTTTCAAAATTAGTAGAATGTATAACCACGCCCTATTTTTAATTATTTTTTTAAAAAAGTGAAATTTCTGGTAATAACCGGGAGCTTATAGATTTTTATCATATTCCCTAAAGTCTATCGTAGTCTCAAATTACACTATCTTCAAATTTTACTTGTGAAATTATACTGGATATATTGTTGTTGTTTATTTTAACATGATGGGAGTCATGTGCGTTTATTGGTCATCAAGATTAGTGAAACATTGTTCAGATCATGTTTACTATTTTGGAGATGTGCCTCAAGAAGAGTGTAAATCAACAAAATAAATCTTGCATGATTTTAAATGTCTCGAATTTTTTAAGTCCATTATTAGAAACTCATTTTGAGAAAGACATCATATCTTGAATGTTACTCCCAATTATTGATTCGATTTCAGAAGTGTTGGACATATGTGTACATAAAAAGTTAAATGAGTATGGGCGCTAGAAAAAACGGATCATATTTTGGTGGCATCTTTTGTACTTAGTTAACAATTTACGTATTAAATATTTTGTCCGTCTCAATTTAGATATTCTTTGTTTTTTAGTCTATTTATTTTCATATTTAATAATAATTCAATTTCAAACTTTCTATTTTACCTTAATGAAATAATTTATCGTCACATCAATATTTATGCATATATCAAACAACAAATTTCAAAAGTCTTTCTTTTTTTCATTCTTAAATTTCTTGAAAAATCAAACCTCTTTACATAAATTTGGGCAGAGGGAGCAGTACATTGTGATAATATAGTCAAATATTAAAAAGTGTGCTCACTGTAACAGCTTAAGCTTTTAGATGAAATGGTCACACTTCAACATGGTATCAGAATACGCAAAGGTCCTGAGATCGAATTTCGCCATCACCAATTATTTAATAGAATTTACATGTGCTTGGATCATGAAAAAAATCAGGCCAACACCTCAACACCTGTCTTGGCACTTCCAGAAGGTTCAGAGGGCTATGTTGTTTATTGTGATGCCTCAAGAGTTGGCTTGGGTTGTGTTCTGATGGATCACGGTAAGGTTATTGCATATGCTTTGAGACAGTTAAGAAAGCACAAGTAGAATTACCCGACTCGTGATCTTTACTTGGCAGCTGTTATATTTGCCTTGAAGATATGACATCATTATCTTTATGGGGTTCATGTTTACTTGTTCGCTGATCATAAAAGCTTACAATATATATTCAGGCTGAAGGAGTTGAATTTTATACAGATAAGGTGGCTTGAGTTGCTGAAAGACTATGATGCTGATATCTTGTACCATCCGGCAAATCTCATGTCGCGGCCGATGCTTTGAGCCGTAGGTCTATGGGTAGCCTGAGATCCTGTACCATACCAACATGTAGAGGCTGATATCCTGAACCACACGGTGTTGAAGTAGCTGCCAGGTGACCCATGAGGGACTCATGAGGTCCATATACCCATCTGATCCCATTGGATACCAGCTCGGTGGCTGAAGTGTCATAATCAGTCATCACTCATGTACCATATTCCATAACCTACTTCCCAAGCCGCTCTTAGCAATATATCAATCGTTCAATGCCAAATATAGAATGTATGAATGATATGGATATGTGTACACCATGCATCAGCATAAACAATAATAGTAGTATTTATCAATTTCTTTTCATATACTTAGACGATATGTGGAGTGATGAATGCATGACAAGTCAAATCAAGAATATCATATCAACATGGCTACAAACCTAAGTAAACAACAATCGTACCAACCTAAGTAGATTCATGCACCGCGCCTGTGGCCCGAAGGCTAAACACATATATATATATGTATATATATATATATATATATACATATACATCTACTAATTCATTAATTACCCAAGTTAAGTTCACTTGTTCCCATATTAGTTCTCGTCACCTTACTAATATGGGACCCCTAATTCCCCATTGCTCCCATTAATCCATTGTTAGCATACCAACACATAAATGCTATACTAGAGTCTAGCAAGTCTCAATTTGCCTGATTTAGAAGCTCAAGAACTCATGATGTAGCTTTCCCCTTCCACTGAGCCTCCCCACGAGCCCACTATACTCAATCATATCGATTATATGAGATTAGAGTCTAACGGTACCCATATCTATGGACCAACTATAATCCCCAAGTTAAGTTATAAAAGAACCCCGGGCCCACATTATCAAGACTCGAATTTTATTACCCAGATAGTATCATAACATGATAGATAGTCATAATATCGAGTTCATTTAATAACAAATCCCGATTGGATCCTCAATTTCATGAATTGGCAAAAGCCCCAATTCTAACCTAGAATTTCTCCCAATTTACAAAAGGGTTTAAAACATGCAATTGGTCAATAAAGCATCATCCATTAGTCTAATACATCACTAGTTTACAATATCACAACAATACTCCAATAACCAATGCCCAAATATAACTATATTATTCTCAACAAGGTTCCCCTCTTATTTAGTCACGACCCTTTTCAGGAATCGTGATGACACCTACATAATTCGCATCAGTAGGCGAACTACTCTTGAATCATTCACATGATATAACATAAATAAAAGCTTAAATTTAACAAAATACTATATAATCAATCTCATGATATAAATGCAAAAAATAACAGTCTGAATATCAACAACATCCCCCCAAAGATCTAGTCTATGAATACAAGGGCACTAGAAATCCGATACAAGTCTGAAATTGGTAACGTAAGACAAAACCAATACATAATCTAAAAGTGTCTATCATGTTTATGAAGTGCAAGTAAAAGATTGAAGTAGAGATAGAACACCCAAGGGTATGCTAAAGGTAACATGCTCACCTTGAATGGATGAGACTCAACCGTTCAGACTCAGCCATGCGGTCCCGCACTAGTAGAAGGCACTGAATCTGCATCCAAATAGAATGCAGCAAGTGTAGTATGAGTACACAACGTACCCCCATAGGCATCATATGTCTACAACGACAGAAGATACGTAAGAAGAGATAAATGTCAAGTTGACACCAAATAGCCCTATTCTAACAGTACAATAAACCAAGTACTGTCACTTGACCACACAATAATTCACAGATTGAGCATAAGGCAATATTCATATAAGATTCATGTTCATGTAAGTCACCCAACCTCAAATGGTTCAATAATAGAATTCCATATATCAATGAGTAAATAATATGCTTCCTTACTCGGAAAATCCAATTAAGCATTACTAACCATCCAACACTTAAATACATCACATATATTCAATGAAATGTTATGTGTATGAAATGAATGCAAATGCATATGCCATGTACCCTTATCATCTAATATACATGCACTCAAGTTTTTATTATGAAATTCACACTCATGGGGGACCTGCGAAGTCCATATACTCTTCCAGAATTAACCATCAGAGCCCATCTTGTGGATGAATAATATAATTGTTGCAGGTGTGCAACTACATTCCCTGTGTATCATTATCATATCAGTGTTGCTATAATCTCATAAGTATGCTTACATTTCCGGTCCCTTGGACTCACAACATTTCCATACCACTCTCATATCAATATCACCGATCCATGAGTGTATGAATGCAAATGACAATATAAGGCAATGAATCATGATGTAATGAGATACAACCAAGTATAGAGATGAATATCGCATGCTTTTAAGATTTCAACAATATACAATCTAAATACAAATCAGTATATCATATCGAAAGCATGTGTGATGAATAAACTTACAATAAAAATATGGCAACAAGCCCACATATGGCGACAAGCCCAATCAAACAGCAGTCAGAACCAACATAAGGTTGATTTCCTAAATCACCCATCATCATAGATCAATACTAGTACCCACTCAAACATTCATCATAACTAGCTGAGTGAGACCCCCAAACCATTACCCCTTAATATTTATAACCAATTACGTAATTCTATTGGAGTCTAGTGAAAGTAAATCGTAGCCTACCTTTGGGGCGAACATGAGTGTCGAACAATCAAGCCTAAGTGATAGCCTGGCCTTCCGCTGTGCCTCTTGACAATCGAAGTCAATCACATATATACTATTCATTAATATAAGGCTTACAAAACATACAAGAACATAATCCTAAACAAGCAAGACTCCAAAGACCAACCTCGGGCCCACTAATCAGACTCAAACTTTAATATTCAAAAAGCATCAATACGTACTAGGGATTCATAGCCTTAAATTAATTGGAAACCTATACTCATTTGGACCTTCAATTGATCAATATACAAAAAGTCCCAATCTGGAAATCCTAGAATTCCCCCACCCCCAAATCACATGGCTTTCTATACTCAAATTAAGCTATACAACATGATAATCTAGTACAATCCATCACTAAATCACAATAATTAAAGTAAACTAGTCCATAAACACCCTTTAAATCAAGACCTACCGTCATTCTATCCAATTCACATGGATAATCTAACACCACTAAAGGACTTAGAATAATGAATTCAAATAATAAAAGATGGAATTCTTACCCCAAATGGAGGACTTTCTCTTCAAACTTCAGAAACTCTCTCCTTGCGGCTCTAGGTTCGAGAATACTATTTTTGAAAAAGTGATCTAACCTAGTAAATTTTAAAGTACACCTGGTCCAGCGATTCATCCTTAGCGAAATCTGCCCCACTAGAATGGACCCGCTACTGCATGAAATGACCTCGCTGAGGTAGTGTCACTTGACACCTCGCCCCAGTGCTATGGCGAGCTCGATCCGGCAGAGGTGTACCCGCCCCTGCGGAGGTTCTATCCACCAAGGAAGAAACTCGACAACTTCCCAACCCCCACTTCTACGAGCGAACCTCCCACCGAGGCAGACATGTAAATTATAGAAGTAATGCCAAATCCTCCACCAAACACCTGAAACACTACCGAGACCCCCCAGACACAAACTAGACATGGTTGTCTAAGGTAAACGGTGCTACGAACTCACTCGTACCCTCATATTTCTCTTATAACCGATCTAAGGCCTACTTATCTAATGAATCGTCCTGGAAAACAAAATATTCAAATATTACAAATAAAGCCACAAAATACATATGATTGCCTCAGAAAGCGAACCAATGACTCGATTAAGTCATAAATGACCCTCCAGAGCTATCGGAAGTGACAGAAATCAGAAACAAACCCATCTACTCTAAAGTTCACGTTGAGTCAAACTATCCAACTCAAAGGTTCTAGTTTTGGTTTTTCATCCGAAACTCATATAAATAGACCTTTGAATCAATGTCACCCATCCCCGCATATTACTAACCCTACATATAGAATACATGAATGGTCAAATAAGCAATTAAGGGTCTTTAGCTAAAAATGATCAGACGGGTCGTTACATACTTCCCCTCATTTACGAATCATGCTTAGGACATAATATAACTAGAATACATTAATAGAAGGGTAGAAAGTTACCTTAATGATCAAATTCCCTTGAGTTTTCAAGAATCTACTGCCCAAGCTCTAGTAATAAGAGGAATATTTTGGGGAATGAGAATAGAATTCTAGGTTATTCAATCTTATAATCTATACAATGTTTCTAATGTGGTGGAATTGATTATTCTAGAACACACATGCTTCAGCGGAAACCCTATACATTGGGGCGTGTTCACTTACAATCATGACCCTCCACTGGGGCAGAAGGAAACTCCACATAGGCACACCTTCCCCTACGAGAAACATGTCCGCTAAGGAAGACCCTTAGCTCATGGAAGAACCACGCTACTACGAGCCAGACCTCCGCTGAGGCAGACGTGCGGAAGAGGAAGGAAAGGTGTTGAGGTGAACAACAGACACCAGCAATACTCAAAACTCACCAACTCCCCGTCAAGTACCTGAAACACTCCTGGGACCTCCCAGATACAAACTAAACACACATTTCCATCATAAAATACATTCTAGACATGCTAGCGCACTCAAATTTTCAAGAAAAGGTCTTTAAAGCTCGAGTTTGACTAAAGTCAACTCTTAAGTTTTAATTCCACAATTTTATAACCTAACTCCCAAAAGTCACCTGGCTGCCTCAGGAACTGAACCAAAGACTTGACTAAGCCATAAATGCCATTCTGGAGTTAATGGAACTGACAAAAATACAAACACAGCACGTTTACCCAAAAGTCAACTATATGTCAAACTTTTCTATTCTCTTAACTTGGGATTTGTCAAACCTACCAAAATGGGCCGAAACCTACCCGATCACCTCGAGAATCGTGCCAGTCATCCCCATAAATAAATACTCAGGAAGGATAATTTAGGCGTTTCTAGATAAAATAAGAAAAATGACTTTTGAGTCATTACAAATATTCTCTAGGATATGTTGTACTAGATAAGATGGTTAAAGGTATTGTAATTTGACACTGCGAACTTGCATCATCTACAAATTGAGAAATCTCTATTTCTTCAATTGCCATAACATGAACTACAATGTATAAGGTAGCTAGTTTTGTCCTATTATCAAACAAGAAACTAGAGTTACCCCATTTAGGTTGACACCATATTTAATGTTCCATAACTTCTCTCATTGAGATTATCTTTTTCCATGCATGTGATCATCTCTTGTCGTGTGTTGTGACTAGAAGTAATTTCTTGCAATATTTTTTGCCCATAAATAAACTCCATAATGAAATTGAAGTCCTAAAACTCGACAAACTATTCATTAGAGATATCATGTAATGAACTGAACCATAGACCTCATTTATTCCTTGTAAACACATGTTTTCCCAAGCTACCCATTGTTTTCCTGCTACCTCTCCTGATTTACTCCAAAACAACTTGGCAAATGCTTTAAGCAATTGACTGACAACTCCTTTAGGAAGATTCACAGTTGATATGAGACATATTGGAATGGTTTGTAGCACATGAGAGATAAGGATATATCTGCCACCAAAGGAGAGTAACGTATTGTGCCATGAATTGATCTTGTTCAGCACTTTCTTGACTAGACTGGCATAATGTATTATTTTCTTTCTTTCATAAAACAGGGGACAACCTAAATAAGTCAATAGGAAGTAACCTTGCCTCATACCAGTGATCAATTGAACTGTGTTGGATATGCCAGCTACAACTTTCTCATAAATATAAAAGGAACTTTTTTCATTGTTGATTTTCTGACCATATGTTGTTTCATGTTTCCTCAACCATGTCATCATGACATACAATGATATTGGATCTCCTGAAACAAAAAATAGTATCATATTTCTATAACAAGTGATTTATTTTTAGACTTCATTGAGCATGTCATACCTGAAACCTTCATGATTATGTAGAGTTATCAAGCTCATAGCCAGTAATTCTGCAGTCAATATAAATAATGTTAGAGATAGTGTATCTCCATGCTTTACCTCTCTACTAGACTAAAACAATTAATAAGGTTGTCCACTGATAAACACAATATACCAAGTATTTGAAATCTGTATCCATACCATATCAATAACAATCTAGAACACAAATTTTATCATAACTTTTGTTTAAAAAATCCAAGAAATTCTATCGTATGTCTTTGCCATTTCAAAATTTATCACCACATTAGATGGCTTGCCCCTTGTTTTGGTATCTTTAATTATCTCCTATGCTTACAAGAAATTTTCCACTATACTTCTACCTTTGACAAGACCAGTCTGAGTATTTCAAATCGACTTTGGTAATACTGTGACTAGCCTTTCATGAAGGACCCTTGAAATGATCTTATTAACAAAATAGCTCAGTCTTATAGGCCTTAAGTTTGAGAAGTTTGAACCACTTGCTTTTTGGGAGGCAATACCAGATTGATATATGTTATGAAATTTAGAAGTTCATGCCCACAAATAAAAGCTTGGACCATCCTTGTTACATCTTCTCCTATTATGTTCCAGCATGTCTATTAAAACGGTCTTGAGAAACCATCTAGTCCACTTGCACTTTCCCTCTTAAATAAAAAACTGCTATTTTAACCTCCTCCTAATAAGGATGTTCTATGAAGCCTTCATTTAGTTCTTTAGGGAAATTATCTACATGAATCTGCTCTTGAAAAAATCTCACTGCTTTATTCCCTATATCATCCTTATTGTCCAGATAGTTTCCTATCATATCTTAAATTTTATGCAATGTTAACTTATTTCTTATACCCTTCACATATGTGTGAGAGAATTTAGTGTCTCTTTAACCATCCTTGAGCCATTGCATACTAGATTTCTGTCTCTAATATTCCTCTTCCATATGATAAAAATGTGAAGTTCTACGTGCACCCTATGAAGTGCTTCTGTATTTTTCTTGGAAGGATTTTCCACAAACTGCAATTCTTGAACCTTATTTTGGGATTAATTATTCTGATATTTCTTATTTCTTTATTGATTGTTTGGTTTGTTGTATTAAATATAACATGCATTGCATAATTTCTAAGAAAAAAATATTTCTTTACAAGAATACTATCCACCTTATTTAATTAGTAGAAAAAGGGTTTGAGGGACCTCAAAGATGTTTTTGTTATTTTTATTATTTTATCTAGAGATACCTAATCCTGATACTATTATTCCACCATGGATAACTTATCTCGTAATATTATTTCTAGTACTCTTGGTGTAACTTATCTAAAAATTAGTAATCAAAAGAATAACGCTAAATTTTTTGTCTCAGAACTATTTATGTTTGTCGAGCATACAAAACGTCCCTGAGCATTATCAACGAATTTGGCAAAACATATATTAACATTTCCAAACCATCATACATATGGAGTATAAAGTTAAACAACGTATGCGCTAGCTCCATGTACTTAATTTATGTATACCAAATTTAACAGACACAAGTTTCATAGGAGTAACTCTTTCAGTAATCACAGGGAGCTCATTTTTCTACGGATTAGAAATTTTTTGATTGTCAGGCATTTTTGTTTAATTAAAACAGTGATTCTCAAATCTTGCCTCATGGTGTTTGGTGATAAGGAGGTCAATTTCCGGAATGATAATTTATTTTGTTAAAAATATTTTCCTGAATAAAGTATTTTTCAATGTTGGTTGGAGTATCAAACTTTTTACTGAAACATGCTTATTTAAAAATTCAATATTACAAATACACTTATTAAGCGTTTGGACATTAAAAAAATGTGATATTTTGAAGCGGAAAAATAATCCACTTGAAAAATTGGTCAAAATCATATTTCAAACTTGAAACTCATCTCCAAATATTTTTTTTTCAAAATTAGTAGAATGTATAACCACGCCCTATTTTTAATTATTTTTTTTAAAAAGTGAAATTTTTGGTAATAACCGGGAGCTTATAGATTTTTATCATATCCCCTAAAGTCTATCGTAGTCTCAAATTACTCTACCTTCAAATTTTACTTGTGAAATTATACTGGATATATTGTTGTTGTTTACTTTAACATGATGGGAGTCATGTGCGTTTATTGGTCATCAAGATTAGTGAAACATTGTTCAGATTATGTTTACTATTTTGGAGATGTGCCTCAAGAAGAGTGTAAATCAACAAAATAAATCTTGCATAATTTTAAATGTCTCGAATTTTTTAAGTCCATTATTAGAAACTCATTTTGAGAAAGACATCATATCTTGAATGTTACTCCCAAATATTGATTCGATTTCAGAAGTGTTGGACATATGTGTACATAAAAAGTTAAATGAGTATGGGCGCTAGAAAAACGGATCATATTTTGGTGGCATCTTTTGTACTTAGTTAACAATTTACGTATTAAATATTTTGTCCGTCTCAATTTAGATATTTTTTGTTTTTTAGTCTATTTATTTTTATATTTAATAATAATTCAATTTCAAACTTTCTATTTTATCTTAATGAAATAATTTATCGTCACATCAATTTTTATGCATATATCAAACAACAAATTTACCGTCACATCAATTTAGATACTCTTTGTTTTTTAGTCTATTTATTTTAATATTTAATAACAAATCAATTTTAAAATTTCTATTTTACCATAATGAAATGAGTTACAGTCACATAAATATTTATGCATATATCAAACAAACAAATTTCAAAAGTCTTTCTTATTTTTATTCAATTTCTTGAAAAATCAAACCTCTTCACATAAATTTGGGCAGATAGAGCAGTACACTGTGAGAATATAGTCAAATGTTAAAAAGTGTGCTCACTGTAACAGCTTAATCTTTTAGATGAAATGGTCGCACACTTCAACATGGTATCAGAATAGACAAAGGTCCTGAGATCGAATCTCGCCACCACCAATTATTTAAAAGAATTTACACGTGCTTGGACCATGAAAAAAATCAGGTCAGCTCCTCAACACCTGTCTTGGCGCTGATATCTTGTACCATTTGGCAAAGCTCATGTCGTGGCTGATGCTTTGAGCCGTAAGTCTATGGGTAGCCTGAGATCCTGTACCATACCAACATGTAGAGGCTGATATCCTGAACCACACGGTGTTGAAGAAGCTGTCAGGTGACCCATGGGGGACTCATGAGGTCCATATACCCATCTGATTCCATCGGATACCAGCTCGGTGGCTGAAGTGTCATAATTAGTCATCACTCATGTACTGCCATAACCGACTTCCCAAGCAGCTCTTAGCAATATATCAACCATTCAATGCCAAATATAGAATGTATGAATGATCTGGATATGTGTACACCGTGCATCAACATAAACAATAGTAGTAGTATTTATCAATTTCTTTTCATATACTTAGACGAGATGTGAAGTGATGAATGCATGACAAGTCAAATCAAGAATATCATATCAACATGGCTACAAACCTAAGTAAACAACAATCGTACCAACCTAAGTAGATTCATGCACCGCGCCTGTGGCCCGAAGGCTAAACACATAAACACCTTCATATATATATATATATACATCTACTAATTCATTAATTACCCAAGTTAAGTTCACTTGTTCCCATATTAGTTCTCGTCACCTTACTAATACGGGACCCCCAATTCCCCATTGCTCCTATTAATCCATTGTTAGCATACCAACACATAAATGCTATACTAGAGTCTAGGAAGTCTCAATTTTCCTGATTTAGAATCTGAAGAACTCATGCAGTAGCTTTCCTCTTCCACTGAGCCTCCCCACGAGCCCACTCTAATCAATCATATGGATTATATGAGTCTAACGTTACCTATATCTATGGACCAACTATAATCCCCAAGTTAAGTTATGAAGGAACCCCGAGCCCACATTATCAAGACTCCAATTTTATTACCCAAATAGTATCATAACATGATAGATAGTCATAATATCGAGTTCATTTAATAACAAAGCCCGATTGGATCCTCAATTTCATGAATTGGCAAAAGCCCCAATTCTAACCTAGAATTTCCCCCAATTTACAAAAGGGTTTAAAAATGTGAATTGGTCAATAAAGCATCATCCAGTAGTCTAATACATCACTAGTTTACAATATCACAACAATACTCCAATAACCAATCCCCAAATATAACTTTGTTATTCTCAACAAGGTTCCCCTCTTATTTTGTCACGACCCCTTTCAGGAATCGTGGTGGCACCTACACAATTCCCACCAGTAGGCGAACTACTCTCGAACCATTCACATGATATAACATAAATAAAAGCTTAAATATAACAAAATACTATATAATCTGTCTCATGATATAAATGCAAAAAATAACAGTCTGAATATCAACAACATCCCCCCAAAGATCTAGTCTATGAATACAAGGGCACTAAAAATCCGATACAAGTCTGAAATTGGTAACGTAAGCCAAAACCAATACATAATCTAAAAGTGTCTATCATGTCTATGAAGTGCAAGTTAAAGATTGAAGTAGAGATAGAACACCCAAGGGTATGCTGAAGGTAACATGCTCACCTTGAATGCAGGAGAATCAACCGTTCGGACTCATCCACGCGGTCCCGCACTAGTAGAAGGCACTGAATCTGCATCCAAATAGAATGCATCAAGTGTAGTATGAGTACACAACGTACCCCCTTAGGCATCATATGTCTACAACGACAGAAGATACGTAAGAAGAGATAAATGCCAAGTTGACACCAAATAGCCCTATTCTAATAGTGCAATAAACCAAGTACTGTCACTTGACCACACAATAATTCACAGATTGAGCATAAGGCAATATTCATATAAGATTCATGTTCATGTAAGTCACCCAACCTCAAATGGTTCAATAATAGAATTCCATATATCAATGAGTAAATAATATGCTTCCTTACTCGGAAAATCCAATTAAGCATTACTAACCATCCAACACTTAAATACATCACAGATATTCAATGAAATGTTATGTGTATGAAATGAATGCAAATGCATATGCCATGTACCCTTATCATCTAATATACATGCGCTCAAGTTTTTATTATGAAATTCACACTCATGGGGGACCTGCGAAGTCCATATACTCTTCCAGAATTAACCATCAGAGCCCATCTTGTAGATGAATAATATAACTGTTGCAGGTGTGTAACTACATTCCCTATGTATCATTATCATATCCGTGTTGCTATAATCTCATAAGTATGCTTACATTTTCGGTCTCTTGGACCCACAACATTTCTATACCACTCTCATATCAATATCATCGAACCATGAGTGTATGAATGTAAATTAATAAAAGGCAAGAAATCATGATGTAATAAGATACAACCAAGTATAGAGATGAATATCGCATGCTCTCAAGATTTCAACAATATACAATCTAAATACAAATCAGGATATTACATCGAAAGCATGTGTGATGAATAAACTTACAATAAAAATATGGCAACAAGCCTACATATGGAGACAAGCCCAATCAGTCAGCAGTCAGAACCAACATAAGGCTGATTTCCCAAATCACCCATCATCATAGATCAGTACTAGTACCCACTCAAACATTCATCATAACTAGATGAGTGGGACCCCCAAACACGCCCAGTACCCCTCAATATTTATAACCAATTATGTAATTCTATTAGGGTCTAGCGAAAGTAAATCGTAGCCTACCTTTGGGACGGACAAGAGTGCCGAACAATCAAGCCTAAGTGATAGCCTTGCCTTCCGATGTGCCTCTTGATAATCGAAGTCAATCTCATATATACTATTCGTTAATATAAGGCTTACAAAACATACAAGAACATAATCCTAAACAAGTAAGACTCCAAAGACTAACCTCGGGCCCACATCGTCAGACTCAAACTTTATTATTCAAAAAGCATCAATACATACTAGCGATGCATATCCTTAAATTAATTGGAAACCTATACTCATTTGGACCTTCAATTGACCAATATACAAAAAGCCCCAATTTGGAAACTCTAGAATTTCCCTCCAAATTACATTTCTTTCTATACTCAAATTAAGCTATACAACATGATAATATAGTACAATCCATCACTAAATCACAATAATTAAAGTAAAGTAGTCCATAAACACTTTTTACATCAAGACCTAACGTCATTCTACCCAATTCCAATGCATAGTCTAACACCATTAAAGGACTTAGAACCATGAATTCAAATAATAAAAGATGGAATTCTTACCCAAAATAGTACACTTTCTCTTCAAACTTCAGAAACTCTCTCCTTGCAGCTCTAGGTTCGAGAATACTATTTTTGAAAAAGTGATCTAACCTAATAAATATTAAAGAACACCTGGTCCAGCGATTCAGCCTCAGCAGAATCGGCCCCACTAGCACAGACCCACTGCTGCATGAAATGACCTCGCTGAGGTAGTGTCACTTGACACCTCACCCCAGTGCCATGGAGACCTCGATCCCGCAGAGGCGTACCCTCCCCTGCGGAGGTTCTATCCACCAAGGAAGAAACTCGACAACTTCCCAACCCCCGCTTCTACGAGCCAACCTCCCACCGAGGCAGACATGCAGGAGTTAACAGAGGTGCCACCAAGGCGAACAATTGACACCAAATTATGGAAACAACGCCAAATCCTCCATCAAACACCTGAAACACTACCGAGACCCCCCATACACAAACTAGACATGTTCGTCTAAGGTAAACGGTGCTATGAACTCAATTGTACTCTCATATTTCTCATATAACTGAGCTAAGGCCTACTTCTCTAATGAATCGTCCTGGAAAACTAAATATCCAAATATTACAAATAAAGCCACAAAATATATCTGTTTCCTCATAAAGCGAACCAATGGCTCGATTAAGTCATAAATGACCCTCTAGAGCTATCGGAAGTGACAAAACTCAGAAACAAACCCATCTACTCTAAATTTCATGTTGATTCAAACTATCCAACTTAAAAGTTCTAGTTTTGATTTTTCATCCGAAACTCATATAAATAGACCTTGAAATTTATACCACCCATTCCCGCATATTACTAACCCTACATATAGACTACATGAATGGTCAAATAAGCAATTAAGGGTCTTTAGCTAAAAATGATCAGACGGGTCGTTACATATTTCTCCTAATTTACAAATCATGCTTAGGACATAATATAACTAGAATACATTAATAGAAGGGTAGAAGGTTACCTTAATGATCAAATTCCCTTAAGTTTTCAAGAATCTACTGCCCAAGCTCTAGTAATAAGAGGAATATTTTGGGAAATGAGAATAGAATTCTAGGTTATTCAATCTTATAATCTATACAACGTTTCTAATGTGGCGGAATCGATAATTCTAGAACGGACATGCTTCAGCGGAAACCCTATCCATTGGGGCATGTTCACTTAAAATCCTGACCCTCCACTGGGGCAGAAGGAAAATCCACATAGGACACCTTCCCGTACGAGAAACATGTCCGCTAAGGAAGACCCTCAGCTCAGGAAGAACCACACTACTACGAGCCAGACCTCCGCTAAGGTGGACTCGCGGAAGAGGAAGCAAATGTGTTGGGGTGAACAACAGACACCAGCAATACTCAAAACTCACCAACTCCCCGTCAAGCACCCGAAACACTCTTGGGACCTCCCAAATACAAACTAAACACACATTTCCATCATAAAACACATTCCATACATGCTCGCGCACTCAGATTTCAGGAAAAGGTCTTGAAAGCTCGAGTTTGACTAAAGTCAACTCTTAAGTTCTAATTTCACGATTTTATAACCTAAACCCCAAAATTCACCCGGCTGCCTCAGGAACTGAACCAAAGACTGACTAAGTCATAAATGTCATTCTGGAGCTAATGGAACTGACAAAACTACAAACATAGCATGTTTACCCAAAAGTCAACTATAGGTCAAATTTTTCTATTCTCTTAACTTGGGATTTGTCAAACCTACCAAAATGGGCCGAAACCTACCCGATCACCTCAGGAACCGTACTAGTCATCCCCATAAATAAATATTCAGGAAGGGTAATTTAGGCATTTCTAGACAAAATAAGAAAAATGACTTTTCGAGTCATTACAAATATTCTCTAGGATATGTTGTACTAGATAAGTTGGTTAAAGGTATTGTAATTTGACACTGCCAACTAGCATCATTTACAAATTGAGAAATCTCTATTTCTTCAATTGCCATAATAGGAACTACAATGTATAAGGTAGCTAGTTTTGTCCTATTATCAAACAAGAAACTAGAGTTACCCCATTTAGGTTGCCACCATATTTGATGTTCTATAACTTCTCTCATTGAGATTATCTTTTTCCATGCATGTGATCCTCTCTTGTCTTGTGTTGTGACTAGAAGTAATTTCTTGCAATATTTTTTGCCAATAAATGAACTCCATAATGACATTGAAGCCCTAAAACTCGACAAACTATTCATTAGAGATATCATGTAATGAACTGAACCATAGACCTCATTTATTCCTTGTAAACACATGTTTTCCCAAGGTACCCATTGTTTTCCTGCTACTTCTCCTAATTTACTCCAAAACAACTTGGCAAATGCTTTAAGCAATTGACTGACAACTCCTTTAGGAAGATTCACAGTTGATATGAGACATATTGGAATGGTTTGTAGCACATGAGAGATAAGGATATATTTGCCACCAAAGGAGAGTAACGTATTGTGCCATGAATTGATCTTGTTCAGCACTTTCTTGACTAGACTGGCATAATGTATTATTTTCTTTCTTTCATAAAACAGGGGACAACCTAAATAAGTCAATAGGAAGTAACCTTGCCTCATACCAGTGATCAATTGAACTGTGTTGGATATGCCAGCTACAACTTTCTCATAAATATAAAAGGAACTTTTTTCATTGTTGATTTTCTGACCATATGTTGTTTCATGTTTCCTCAACCATGTCATCATGACATACAATGATATTGGATCTCCTGAAACAAAAAATAGTATCATATTCCTATAACAAATGATTTATTTTTAGACTTCATTGAGCATGTCATACCTGAAACCTTCATGATTATGTAGAGTTATCAAGTTCATAGCCAGTAATTCTGCAGTCAATATAAATAATGTTAGAGATAGTGTATCTCCATGCTTTACCTCTCTACTAGACTAAAACAATTAATAAGGTTGTCCACTGATAAACACAATATACCAAGTATTTGAAATCTGTATCCATACCATATCAATAACAATCTAGAACACAAATTTTATCATAACTTTTGTTTAAAAAATCCAAGAAATTCTATCATATGTCTTTGCCATTTCAAAATTTATCACCACATTAGATGGCTTGCTCCTTATTTTGGTATCTTTAATTATCTCCTATGCTTACAAGAAATTTTCCACTATGTTTACAAGAAATTTTCCACTATGTTTCTATCTTTCACAAAACCAGTCTTTGTATTTCAAATCGACTTTGGTAATACTGTGACTAGCCTTTTGTGAAGGACCCTTGAAATTATCTTATTAACAAAATAGCTCAGTCTTATAGGCCTTAAGTTTGAGAAGTTTGAACCACTTGGTTTTTGGGAAGCAATACCTGATTGATATATGTTATGGAATTTTGAATTTCATGCCCTCAGATAAAAGCTTGGACCATCCTTGTGACATCTTCTCCTATTATGTTCCAGTATGTTTAATAAAACGGTCTTGAGAAACCATCTAGTCCACTTGCACTTTCCCTCTTAAATAAATAAACTGCTATTTTAACCTCCTCCTAATAAGGATGTTCTATGAAGCCTTCATTTAGTTCTTTAGGGATTATTGAGGGAATATGATCAAGCAACTCATATTATTGGTAATACCGGGTCACGGGTCACGGGCCTTCTGATATTATCTTTTTGGGCCAGAGAACTTTGCCAGAAGTACAGTTTGATCCCAGAAGTTTCAAATGTACAGTTTGGTCCCTGAAGTTTTCAGATGTACAGTTTGGTCCCTGAAGTTTTCAGAAAGTCAGAATTTCGATGGTCAAAGCAGAAACGCCCAAGCAGTCAATTCAACCATTTATTTTGGCTGAATTACTCCTCATATAATGGCCAAATCCGTTGGTCTTTCACCATTTATGTTGGTGACTCCATAATGGCCATTATTTGGCTATTATGGAGGCAGTTTTTCAGTCCCCTCCCTCACTTATATAAACACCCCCTTACACCATTATTGAGCACTACAAATAACAGAAAAATATACTTGCAATATACACGAAAATACACAAGCAAAACAGTTTCTTCCTACACCTTCCAAGCATCATTTCGTTACTCAATATTTTTCAAGGTAGCTCTTGAGTTTCCTTTGCTCAAGTGTTCCATTGCTGTTTTATCTTGGGAGACAAATTGTCCAGGACGTATAAAGGATACATACGGGGCAATATTGTCTTAAGGACAGAGTGCCACACTCGACTCAACAATAACGGAAACAGTTTCCATTATTCCGTCTTCAACAAAATTGTAATTTCAGTTTTGTGGTTCTATTGTAATTTTCAGATTTCTAGATGAATTATTGAATCTTTGTTTATCCTTTTGAATACTTGTAATAGTTATATACTTCCCGTACTGCTTTATAAAGTACCATAGAGCAAAAATACCCAACAACTTAAGATAATATTTGTATAGTATTACTATTAGTGTTCGAAAGATGTCGGTCAAAAGTTGTGTGACCAAATCTGGATATGGTAATGGTTTTCTGGTAGAAGAGAGTGACGATGATGAACGTGTTCATGGTGTCACCGCTACCAAGGCCTATATCTGTCCCAGACAAAAGATCCGAATAATGGTGAGAAGGAAATGGACACTCAGTCTGATGAAGTGACTGAAGTGAGCCAGAATCCGAAATTGGGATAAGTATTTTTCTTACTTGTCAAGAATAAAGATTAAATGATAAGTATTTTTCTTACTTGTCAAGAATTAAGATTAAATGATGTCTGATTAAAAATGGATTAAAGTAAGGAGGAATATGAAAATAATTTATATTCCTTACGCTTTAACAAATCAGAAGTTTAATCTCATCTTCTTTTCCGTTTAAAGATTGGATTTTGTAAACGACTTAAGAAGATCCGTTCTTTTAAGTGTAATTATTAAAGTGTGTAAAGTATGTTCGCACATACGAGGGAGAAAGATCCACCGATGGTAAAATCGTTACCACACTTAAGTAAGCGCCAAGAATTATCTGGGCACCAATCATAACGGAAGAAGTCTAAAAGTTAATGACGTTGAGCCTGTCATATTATTTGGCAGAAGATCCTTCATAGGATGATATTGGACACTCAGTCATACAAAGCCTCCGGGCGACTGGAGTGGGCCAAAATTCCTGTGATATGATGATATTGGACACTCGGTCATATAAAGCCTCCGGACGACTGGAGTGGGGCCAGAATTTATTTCATAAGAAAAGTAATGGACACCTAGTAAGGTGGGCCAGAGTTTCCAGGTCTTAAACGATCTGAAGGCCTAAAGAAAGGCAGAAAAGAAATTGGACACTCAGTCTGCCAAAGCAACTAGAGTGGGCCAGAGTATCCAAATCACATATGATCTGGTTACGCCCTAACCACGGGCAAGAGGTTGTTCATGTGAAGCAACACTACCTCTAAAGTAGAAGGGGTTGGAGAGGTTGTCCTCAATAGGACTTCAAGGAATGAGATCACTCTAAAAAGAGGTGTTACAAATTCCTAACTTGGTTTAAGGGACGTTGTTGGTCAAGCTGGTTTGAGATTAGTCCAACAGGTCTGTAATAACTAAGAATGGTACAGTACGTCTGTAGCCGAATGAATGATATATTTGTAATCCATGCACCTATGCCATCATAGATTAAGACACGTTAAATAGAAAGTCATTCAAAAGCTAGCGAAGTTGAGATTGTTGCCTTCTTTCGACATAAACCCTCAAAATGAATGTGAGGTAGGCGAAGAGGCAAAATCACCTTTCCAAATTCCGTCAAGGGAATAGCGAAAGAAGCACCGCTCCTCTAGAACTTAGTCACACCTACTTGGGTGATTTGAAGTTTAAACAAAATAGATGGGGGAGATAAATATGTTGTGATCTTCATTGATGATGGTACAATGTATGAAATCCTTTGTTTGTTGAACAGCAAAGATGAAGTTGTTGAAGCGGACAAGCGCTACAAAGCAGAAGTTAGAAATCAACTAAGCCTATGGATTGCGAAATTCATAACGATAGAGGGGGAGAATGTGAAGCATCGTTCACTAAACGACTGTTCATTACTCACCTCAGTCTAACGGTGTTAGCCAAGCGCAAACCCGTACGCCTAAATTATGTGGGGCAAGACGATCCTTACCGCTAATGCGATTCTCAACAGAACTCCGCATAAGGATAAGGATAACTCTCCGTGTGAGACATAGAGATGATCTCACATACAAAAGTTGTGATGTGGGGTGGCTTGGTAGAAGTTGGACTACCGAAACAGGTCAAGTTCGACCTAAGACTGTAGATTGCATATCCACTGGATCCGTAAATAACAGTAGTACTTATCTCCTCTTGGCGTCAAAGAATGTTGAATTCTTATAAGATAACTTTCCTTGAAAAGGAAAAAGGTGTAATTGCTCAAGGTTAACAAGAACCCGCGAGGGCCTGACTGTCCGGAACTAGACGCTCCGTATCTACAGGACTCGAAAGTTGCTGGCTATCCGGAACTTAATATTCCAGATCTGCAGAACTCAGGGATTCTAGATGTTGAACTAAGACGGAGCAAAGAGGGGACAAAGACTTGTTCCAGTCCTTCTAGCTTGTATGGTTAAGAACGAACCATGGACAATTAACAAATAATTGTTATCTCCAAAAGCGCTGCTTTGGAAAGAAGCTAAAGAGAGAAATATATTCCATCATATAAAACCATATTTGTGTAATGGTTGATCTTCCTCCGGGAAAAGAACCTTTGGGTTGTAAAAAGTGCTCCCCTGTGAGTAGCTTCACATCCAGGGCCATTGTAGTCTTACATGGCATGGGTGTTGAAACAGCCTTCCCAACCGGAGAGTTGGAAGAAGAGGATCAGAATTGGTTTGCTGAACTGTTGGGCTTCTTCCTGAACTTTCATTTTGGTCCCTGAAAGTCTCAGATAAAACAGAAACAATGAATCTGACCACAGAAACATTAACTCTGAAGTTAGAAAGCCAACAGTTGGAAAACCAACAGTCTGAAAGTGAAAGTCATATTGAAACAAAGTCTCGATATGAAAGATATGGATATCACAGATGACATCTTAGGAATTGGATTTCTAAAGACATCTAACGGACTGGTCGATAGTTGACAGTCTCGTTGAAGCCATCAATGGATATGAATCATAGAACTGATTGGAATCATGGTGCACCCATAGACAAGGAGCGATACGCACAGATCACGTGTAGTTCAATGTATTGTACACACTACAACCGACCTGGTATCGTCCTACAATCAGATCAGTTGAACTAAGGTTCAATGATAATATTAATACATGATCAATAGAAGGCATTAAGTCGGATATGACGATATCTGAATTATTCGCTTATCTACGGATTATAGTATTCTGGATGTCCAACGGTTCTGAGAGAACACAGTGATGCAAATCGACATCGATTCAAGAACACCAAAGCCACAAGTAAATGTGTATGGTGGTTCTTGGAAAATCCTCTAAACAAACTTGCATCGGCCGATTCATGATGGAATCGGAGTTTATCGCTTTATACAAAGCATGAAAGAAGTTGAGTAACTTCACGACTCCTTAGAGGACGTCTCTTATTGAGAGAAACCCGTGCCTTCAGTAATTATACACTGTGGCTAGCCGGTCGGCTTTAGGAAGGACACGGATGACGGCGTCTGGACATATCTGTTAGGATCTGTCAGGAGACATAAGAACGTATGACAGTTGATCATCACGGGTGTCACTTCCTTATTTACTAACTAAGGGACTACCCGGAGATCAAGTGTTCTGCCTGTCTAGGGGAATGGGCTTAAAACCCAAAATATACGGACCAATACAGTGGTAACCCAACCTTACTAACTGGAGATCCCAGTAATTTGGTTCAATAGGAAAACTAAGTTGTAAAGGTTCAGTTGATCGCTTCGGTGGAAGCATGAGCACTTCGGATAGTGATTTCCGAAAAGAAACACCAAATCCAAAGCCGTTCCCGCGATAGACGTTAAGTGCTATCTGCAGTGTGGGTAAAGATTAAGTTTTCAAAACCTGTAATGCTCCTCAACAGTTGAGGTTAGGTTTTTGGGAAACTTTTAATGGTTCCTAACACTTGTGAAGTGGGGTATAGCAGGATACCTTGTAGGAGACCACCTATTTAAGTGCGAGGACGGGCCGCCTCAAAATGAACGCACTTAAGAATCCAAGACGTTGTCCATGGCCAAAACGGACAAAACATTACGAAGAAGAGAGTAAGGGAATTTGTTGTGTTGGTATCATTGACTTGGCTTACACTAAACACTGACGGTTCAAGACATCACGTGATGGCATCAACCCAACACTTAAACTACAACTGATGTTATTCTAGTTCTAGTTTAAAGATTTCAGTTTCTATGCGCTTAGTTTTTGCTTTCTTATCTTTTCCTCTTTTGTACAGAACTTCTGATTTTGGTTTAATAAATCACAACTAGAAATCTGCTAGTTGTCTTAATTTTTAAAAAAGACCAGATTCTTTTCTTTTTCAAATTTTCATTTTCGGTGAATGGTCATTTTCCTTACTACGTAGGCATCAATTTTTTTCATATGTGTATTTGTATTGGGTAAAAATTAGGATTGCCAGGTAGTCGTCTTAGTCGCTAATACATGGCAATAGTGACAAGTCCGCCATGAATCAACAATTAGGTGTTACTAGGTGAGTTCATGTGGCTGATCATGGGACTTGCTTAGCTCACAATCTATGTGGACTTGGATTCGGGGAAGCATGTTTGAGTACAGGTCACCGACCGAATGGAATGAAGCTCAGAAGGCAACCGTTATGAAAGATCCTAGGTTTCTCTCCAGACGGTACTTGTCCATTACGATGAGACATTCATTCGTCATTAAGAAGGGCGTAATTCGCTGCTCGTGTTTCTCATGATTTAACTCTAAATATAGAGCATAGTTCCAATTGTAACACATTCAGATTTCAGCAAATATACAAGCATACTATGAATACTTAGCAATTTCTTTAAGTTCTTTGTTCTTCATTTATTATCAAGCTCAGTCGGGGAGTCTTCTCTGATGGCCTCAACTCATAAGCAACATCGAAAATCAGCCTTTCCCTGCTTTTTTATCGATCTATTATTCTCTTATTATTATATTTTATTCTTAATCTTGCTATTTTAGTCATTTGAATCCATGTGTCCATAACCCATGTGTACAAATTCAACTATATTGTTTTGCGGGTAAATAATTTGGTGTCCACCGTGCGGCTTGGACAATCGTGGTATTATTTTTACCTACTCATTTTAAACTAATTTGCTTAAATTTTTCCATTCAAAAAACACCTTTTCAGTTATGTTGACTGGCTAGCACTCTGCCCATGAAAGAAAAATAGTGAAAAAGTGAAGGAGAGATACGCAGTAATGGAGAGATGGAAGAATAAGAGAGAAACATTGGAGAGATTTTAACAGAGGTAATAAGAGAGGAAGAAATTGTGGGAGAGAAAATAGAAAACTAACGCTATGAAAGGACTGATTTATGGGTCATGTGGTACAATTAATGACCTTTTTATACCAACTTATTATAGTTTGGCTAATAAATGCCAATTACGTCTAAGAGTTAGCACATTATGCCAAATTGTCTAATTTCTTCTCCTGTGCCATACTCACGGAAGATGAATATTTCATGTAGTACATTAGCCTAGGATTAGTGATTGCAACATTGAATTCTGAAAAGAATATTTGAATATTGCAAAAAAGATTTTCCAAGAGCTCTGTAAAAAAATGACCTATCTAAATTCAATATTTACCATTACATGTAACATACAAATTACTTTAATTTACACTTTTTATAGTTAAAGATGACATAAAAATACTTAATTACTACCATATATTACTAAAGTTATAGTAAAAAAATTTGACTAGTAACTATTACCGTATAACTTATGAAAAGGGAGTATATTTCAACAAGATTAACAGGTCCAAGCAGTATGACTGATAAGTTCCCCAATGACATTTCCAATACAAAGGATAAGAAAGAAGTTCAGGCATAATGCAATAACATACAAATTCTCCAATGGGACCATCTTCGATGGAAGAAATGTGGTCTACAAAGTAATCCTCCATTTTAATTATTAATTTTCCACTTCGGGACAATCTTTCTTTTCCTTTCTTTACTTAGATATTCTTTAAATAGTGTTAATACAAACAGATTACTTGTTTTGTTTATTCAATTAGATAGAAGCAAAGAACACGTAAATTGTTTGGCTCTCTGTCATGGTACGTATTACATAGTATTTTTTGTTTGTCATGTGATGTTGGAAATAGTTAATGGGTCGGTCCACACAAAAGGTGGGCTAAGTAACCCGTTAGCCCATTAATTTATCCTCCTATTAAATCCTACACTAACTATAATGTATAAATACATCATTATCCGTATATTGAAAATATATATACTTTTTTCACACCAATTAACATGACGGGTAGAGTTAGCTTTACACAAAATACACTTTGTATTTGGTAGAAAATATCTAGGCTATGTACAAAGGGAATTCATCAGCTTCAGGCTTCATGAGGATTCTCAACGATCGGTGACACGAGTCGTGGTTGCTGCAAATACGCTTTCGCTGAAGAGAAACCCATAAATCTCCTAACTATTATTTTCTATTAAATACAACATTGGTATTAGAGTCAGGCTCGTGTTCTCGTTATAGACATAATTTGTCTTCAATACCTGAAACTTAGATTTTTATATGTAATCTAGGATAGTCATTGCAATAATTTATGTTCGTATCTACCTATTCATTGTATGGAACACCCTTAGAGATTTTAAAGATCTCATTGTGAGCTTTCCGATGATATGTATCGTGAAATTTGGCATTAATTAAATTGTTTAGTACTTCCTCCATTTCAAAATGTTTATCTTATTTTTCTTTTTAGTTCGTTTGAAAAAGAATGTCTCTTTCCTTTTTAGCAACACTTTAATTGCAACTTTCCTCGTGACATATTTAGGAGATGACATTTTGGTATATTATAGATATCTTTAGTTAACAATCAAAAGATTCAACAGTCTTCTTTACTTACTTAAATTTTATGACAAGTCAAAACTAGACAAACATTTTAAAATTGAGGGAGTAATAGAATTTTTAATATTTAGGATTTTATTAATAACTCGAATTTAACACCAAAATTCTAATAATCCCCGTTTCATGCAATGTTTGTGAAAATGAGTTGGACAATCTGTCCCTCGTGTGTTTTTTTTAATTGAGATTTTTATAAAAATATTTGGGTTGGATCGATTTAAAGAAAATCAATTATGATTTATTTAATAAAAAACCAATCAATTTTAATCATACTACATCATGTTACATGTGAGGAGATAGGTAGAGTAATTTGATTTGCTAGTCTATTAAATCAACTATAAAAACCCCAGGGTTGAAATAAGAATTTTGAAGAGTAAAGATAAAAGGGGGTGTACATTCATTAATCCAGATTGCTCTTGAGGGAAGGAAAAAACAATTCAATAAGCTGGGCCGTAAAATGGACACACGAATTGAAAACAACAGTGAACTCAAGTACGAGAAAATTGCTTGGGGAACTTCCTTGCCAGTGCCTAGTGTTCAAGAACTAGTGAGAAACGATGCAAAAGAGATTCCCCTCAGATACATACAGAACAATGAGAACAGGCCACTTACAAATTTTAAATCATCTCCTGAGTCAGCTAAAATCCCAGTCATCAATTTTTCACAGCTTGCTGATGGAGATGAAGATGAACGCAAAAAGTTGCACTTGGCATGCAAAGAATGGGGTTTCTTCCAGGTATATATGCACAGTTTAGTTATATGCAAAAGAATACAATGTTGGTTTATTTTCATATGCAGGCTTACTACATAGGTATAGTAAAAGAAATGGTATGTTTTGATTTCTAGATATTAAACCATGGGATAACAAAAGAGGTGATACACAAAGTGAAGAAAGCTGTATTTGGATTTTTTGAACTTCCATTGATAGAAAAAAAGAAATATGCGATGGAACAAGATGATCTTCATGGATATGGTCAAGCTTTTGTGCACTCTGAAGAGCAGACACTAGAATGGTCTGACATAATGTTTCTCATTATATATCCACTCAAATCAAGGAAAACGATGGTCTGGCCAGAATTACCAGGCTTCAAGTATGTAATGAAATACTCCCTCTGTTCTTGTTTGATATTTTTCGCTTTTCTAGAGTTAAATAAATTATTTTTTTACTCTTAATTTTTCTTAATATGTCTTTTAAACATTTTAAAATATTAATTATGGTGACTTATAGTACTTTTTACGCAGTTTTTGGATATGTTATTTTATTTCAAAAAATTTAAAAATTCTATATCCAAACACACTATCAAAATTAAGAAACTTGACTCTTGAAAAGCGAAAAATATTAAACAAATTGAGACAGAAAGAGTAATTTAATTTTTAAATTCCAATTTTAGCGTTTATTTATGGCTGTATAAACATCATTTGTTCTTGTTGTTGCAGGGAAGCAGTTGAGGAGTACTCTTTAAATATGGAAAGGGTACGTGATGAGATCTTAGGGAACATATCATTATTGTTGGGATTAAAGAGAGAGAGTCTAAAAGAGATGCATGGGGAAATGAAGCATGCGGTGCGAATGAATTACTATCCACCATGTCCAAATCCTGATCTTGTTCTAGGAATTGGACCACATTCGGATGCCACATCCATCACTTTACTCCTACAAGATGATGATATAAGTGGACTCCAGATTAACCACAACCAAAAATGGCTCCCCGTTAACCCAATTCCTAATGCCATACTTGTTAACGTCGGTGATTGCCTTGAGGTATATATCAACCTTTTGCTTTTATTTCATACTTTTATCCTCTCAGTTATAAACCAATTTTCATTTTTGTTCTGTATAATATTCTTTAACCTTCAATTAATTTAGACTACCTCTCCATTGATAAACTCCAAAAATTTAATGGATCATTAAATTTAAACATGTCTTGTGTTGTGTATGTGGAGAAACAATATTCTTTTAGGGATTTTTACACTCTATGTTGACTGAATACATGACCATGGTGCTCATGACCGCCGGAGGTTTCTTCTTCTTCATCCATTCACGACCCATCTCCATATTCAAAGGGAGAAACCTCACCACCCCTGCAACCCGTCGACCACCATAGTCATCTTTTTCGTTCTCTAAATAATCACCGGAAAACCGCAACTCCACCATTGAAACTGTTTCACCGTCCCTACATTCTCCAAACACCATCAATAAAAGTGTTGACTCCATCAAGTTTGAGCAAAGAATCGAGATTTAGCAGAGGTCATATTCGAGCTCCGGCGAGGTTTTCGCTCAACGGAGACAAGCTATAACTCCATGACGTAAAGGTCTATTTTTCTTCATCTTCATTTTGATTTACCCCGTCATTGATCTTGAGTGTGAGTTGATCCAGTCTTAACAAAAACAACCGGATAAAGTGTGTATAAACACCTCTTATACATTATTATACACTTGTATATAATGTAGAAGTGTGTATAAATACTTCTTATATATTATGTATACACACCTCTTATGTATAAACACATTTGGCATAAGTTTGTATAATATTGTATAACAGTATAAAAGTATGTATAAACAACTTTTATACATTATTATATAGTTTTATACAAGGTTGATACGTTTTCTACAGTAGGTGTATATAGTTGTATATTGTTGTATAATATTGTATATCATAAAAAATTAGCTATGCGAATGTAAATTAAAAATATGATTACGTGAATGTATTTTTTTTATGCTTGATTGTATATTATTGAATTTTTTTTAATCACATAAATATATGAGCGTGTACAAGACTTTTTACAGATAACCTTAACCTACTATAAAAGGTTACCAACCTTCTCCCAATTGTTTTTTCTTTTTCTAAAATTTAGGCAATGGTAATTTATTTCTCTCTCTTCCCTTCCCTTCACCGATCTGATTTTTTCTTTATTCCCTCTTTTTTTCCTTTAACTCTCATGTTTTTGTTCCCTATTAGTTGATCCGGTTTCTGTCTTTGCTTCTTCTATCACTGTGAGTTCTTGTTTCTTTCAAACTCTCTTCTGATTTGTTCTAAAGTAACAAACTTTACAAACACTTGTTGAAAAGTGATATATTTATTCAAAGCTTTCTATTGATAAAATTAAAAGGGGATTCAAAATTTAAATTTAATGGGTTCATGCAATGATTTTCAACACTAAATTCATTGTAAAATTAAAATTATGTGTTCGAATCTAATATTCATTGAGTTCTACATATATATTTATGCTCCGTATTGAAAATTATTAATTGAACCCAGGTAGCCGAAAGACTTACGTTCGCCTCTGGTTGAAATATTATCCCATTAAACATTAATAAAACTTCAGTTCTTACTGTTCCAATATTCCAGCAAACTAAAGATATAAAAATCTTCGAATGCTTGTAGACAGAACAAAAGCTTCAAAATTTGTTAATGAACACTTGCTGTTAAACAAGAAGATATTCTTCAAATGTCATAATATGTGAGATGCTTAAAGAATTACTTATTACAAAGTTCACAATATTTGAAGGATTAAAGAATTATTTCAGCAAAGATCTTCAGAGAGGAAGAACGTCAAATTGTCAACAAACTTTGAGAAGGAAATAATTGATTACCAGTAAAAGTAGGAACTAATTTTTGTTACAAGTAGGATTCAACTTTCCTTAATTTTAATTACTATAGAATAAATTAAGATTTCATTTTTTAAAAAGAGGTAAACATATTTACCTAAGAAAGTTACTGTATTTACCTTCAAAATTAACAGTGCACCAAACTTAAACCCTAAATATATATATGTTGTGATAATTTTACATCTATATTTGTTACACATAGATTATGGTGCAAAAGTGTCGAAACAATCCCATGCATGTGGAAAAGTACATGATATCCTATGACCACCCCATCTAAATATTTAAATAGTAAGAGATGATATATTTTTATTTACTCAATTATGTCTTTAAAATATGTGCACGGGCGCCAAACCAAAGTTTGCTAATAGTTGAATAACCAATAGAGGAATTTTTTTCAATTGTCAGTATACACATTATTTGATTAATGTTAGTTGCTTCGAATTATTGAATGTTATAACTTGAGTTACAGATTTGGAGCAATGGGATGTACAAGAGCATCGAGCATAGGGCTGTGACTAACAAGGAAAAAGTAAGAATTTCTATCGCGACGACTATGTTTCCAGCTGACATGATGGAATTGGAACCAGTTGAGACAATGATAGATGAGCAGCGTCCCAGCATATATAAAAAGGTTAAGTTTCTTGATTTGATTAAATATGGTATGTCCAAAACGATGGATGGCAAGATATTCATCGAATATGCCAAGGAAGAGGACAATCAAGGGCCATGAGGTCACTGATCTAAAGTAACAACATATTAGTTGTGTTAACTCAATTATTACGGTAAAATAATATTGTCCCCAACTTCTATATCACAGGGACATGATTCTGTGTAATAAGACTGCCTGTAAAATTTTAATAATCGGTATGCGAGTATTTGTTGCATGTTAGTGATAATAAAGTGTGCAAAACCATATGATGTATTGCAATGTTAAAAGTCCCTCTTTTTTCTTTCTTCTTTTTATTTTTATTTTGTTGTTGAAATCAGTCAACGATAAAATAACTTTGGAATATGATGACCCTGGTAGCTTGTTCGGCCATGTTTTTAAGAGGTCAAAAATATTTTTTAAAAAGTATCTATTTTTAAAAAGTGAGGTGTCTGATCAAGTTTTTGAGGAAAAATAAATTTTTTTGAAGAGTAATATAAATTATTTTTAGAAGCCAAAAGATTAGCATTTCTCCAAAAAATCTTTTTTGAAAAGCACTTTTGAGAAAATACACTTAGAAATAATTTTTAAAATCCTAGCTAAACACTAATTGCTGCTAAAAAATATTTTTAAAACTAAATGATTAAATACAATAAATTGCTTCTCACTAAAAGTATTTTTTTCAAAAGCACTTTTAACAAAAACTCTTTTCAAAATAAGTTAATTTTAAAAGTTTGACCAAACAAGACTATCAATTACTTTACCAATTGTGAACTTTAAGACCTTTTATCAATTCTTTTGCTTTTGTTTTTTGAGTGTGGTTTCTTGGGCTGTGTTTTACGCTGAGATGGAAACTATGTTTTTTAAAAATATTTTCAGAAACATAAGAGGTCGGTTTCGTAAGAAAAATAAGTGATCGATTTCTTACATATTTTTTGGGTGTTCGGTATGTAATAAGAAAATATAATTTTAAACATATTTGTATATAATCTAGACAAATGGGTAGGGGTGTGGGGTGGTGGGTGATGGGGATGAAGGCAGTGTGTTGAAATGTGGGGAGGACATAATCAATGTGGAATACCACTTGCGGAACTTGGTTTTCCTACTTCCATTAAGGGAGTCATTTTCCTCATTATTTTCCTAGACAAATATTTTCTAAATTTTCTACCAACAAAATATTAAAAATAAAAAACAAAAATAAATTTTCCTGCATACCGGACACACCCTTAATCTTAATTAAACTTAATTAAACTTAATTAATGAATTCATCGGCATGTTCATGTCAGTAACACCTCATAGATTTAATCTAATGGTAAGATCTCAATACGTAATGTGTGAATTAGACACATATTACGAGTTGGAATTATGGTAGAGTGTAGTATTTAAGTCAAGAAAGGGAGAAGGTCTAATCCGTTATCCATAAAAGTTCAAATGTGTATTGTATTGGGGAAATTTAGCCAGGCATGTGGCATCTTAATAGGGCGCCACGTGGAATATGGTGCCTGCAAACTAAGAAGTCCCGATTTTGTTCTGGGAAAGAACATAAGGTTCAGGAAAAAATATATCAAACAGGCACAGGGAAGCTCGGGGACACCCTACAACTGTCATGCATTCCCAACACACTTGCATCACATCTTTCAACCTCGAGCTATATACCGTAACTAGAGGGAACGTTTGAACTGTGATCAATAGTACATTTAGGTTGAAAAGTCTATGGTTGACATAGATAAATAAATCATTTAAGGAGAAGAAACCAGTCATCATCTCTCACACTTGTAACCCTTGCAACCTCTTTCTCTAAGAACTTTGAATATTCAGATCATTTCACTTACAAATTCATCTGTATTTTTATCATTCTTAACCCATTATTCTCTAGAGAATACATTACAATCATCGGGTTCTTACTAGAGCTTTATGAAGAGTTAGTGGTCAGATACGCTTCACTTGTCTTTAAATCTATTCCTGAACAAATTTAATTGAATATTCTAAAAACATTTTCTAGCACTAAACAGTTTGAGGTCGTTTGTGGAGATAGACAATTGAGGAATTGTTTTGATCCATTACTTGAAACTCTTTTTGAAAACACTAAGTACTTTTACTATAGGAAAACCCTAGTAATGGTTGACCTAAGTAGTAGCTTACCTACGGGTGGTCTTCCCGATATTACAGGTGATCCTCAAGACACTCAGTTACCTATGGGCACATAAAATCTGACAGGTCTTGTGGATGAGCAGATCCTCAAAAACACTAGCGATCCTGAAAAACACCAGCGATCATGAGCGTGGATATAAGGATGAACATGAAGTGGTTTTGCTCACTCCATTGGGAACTCGAACTAGGCACCCCGACAAGGGATGAGTCCTCAACGATTCTATGAAAAGTAGGGAAACTTATTATGAGGAGTGCTACCCTAGGAGGAAAGGAAAACAATCTCACTCTAATGTAGTAGGAATGTACAAAAATAAGAATCCCCCGTGTAAAATGGCATGGCGACATCATCATGATGCAAAACTTGATCATGCAACGTGTGCAATAGGTCATGACTACCCTTTCCAGTGAACCAAGGGCCGGAACTCCTACGGCTGGCCAAGATGTGATAAGGGTGCCAGAGACCTCCCGAGTTGGGGCGCGCGAATCAGTAACCGAAAGAATGATGCGTGATGCATGATGCAAGCCTAGCAAGGCTCTTGGGGCTCCACGAGTTGTAAAAGGTGAAGGCGCAGTAAAGTATGGGAACTTGCCGTTCAAACTAAGTGTTGCTATAGAAATGATTCCCAAAAGATATAAAATGCATGACATACCAAAATATGATGGGACCACGGACCTATAGGATCACGTGTCAACCTTCAAAACTGTCATCACCAGACACGACGTGCAACAACATGAAATTGAATTTGTCATGATAAAGAAATTTAGCCAAATGCTTGTAAAATGAGCACTTTCTTGGTATGCTCATTGCCGGAGCCTGAAAATTTGAGACTTATAAGGAAGGCATATTCACTATAAAGTAATGAGAAAGTGAATTGATCTATGGATTCGTCAAAAGGTTTCAAAGGAAAAAATGATGATGCCAACCATTCTTGAGGACTGGGCCCCTGCCTCCTCACGGATGGGATGAACCCTAATAGTTCTTATGCATCTCGAAAGTTAATGGAAAGCTAGAGATAATTCTCGGTCAATACATGTAACAAGATAAATCACATGTACACTAGAAATATGACAATTAAGGTAGACCTTAAAGCCAACTCTAAAATCAAGGTGAAGGGTCGGTTTCACGAGGGGGCCAAGAATGTTATGTCAATCAGATAGAGAAATCTGAGAGATTGGTATGAGATGTATTCGACTCCTAGAACATCGAAGGTGGGAACCAAGTCGGATAGGGTTCAGTATGATTAGGGCCAATGGAAACTGGTCCCCTGAGAATTGCTATGAAGAACATGAAAGTGGCCAGATTTTCCATGGAAATAGGGTCCAACCCGGATTGACGAGATGTCAACTTATGGTACGTGTATTATTGTATCACAAGGCATGCCCTCAAGGATTGTAAGATACTCTGGTAAGAGGTGGCTGATCTTTCTGAGAAGGACATTTTAAGGGAGTTTCTCAATAATAGGTCCAAGTACGCACCGAGCAAGGGAACTAGAGAACCATGGAGATTGACGCTACCAAAGGAAACTATAGGAATGATCTTTGAAGTGAAGGTGATTTGAGTTGTATCCCCTGACCAACAGGCCAAGATACTCACCTCTTCCAGGAAAAGAGACTGGTTCTTTCCAGGACAAGATATTGTTACTTTCACCAATAAAGATAGCGTAGGAATGATGATTCATCACAATGATTCCCTAGTAATTTCTCTCCATGTCTTTAATATTGATTTTAAATATTTGATCGTTGATCTAGGTAGCTCAGCCAACATAATCCAACTCTGAGTTCTTAAGGAAATACGGTTGACGACACAGATGACCCTAGCTAACAAGCTATTGACCAGGTTCAACCTAGAAAGCAAAGTAACTCAGGGACAAATAGAGTTCGTTACGTAGGTCGAAGAGGTTTTCTAAAAAGTGTTATTCAATATCATGGGCTAAGGTATGCCATTCAACAACATCATTGGCTGACCTTGGCTTCCCATCATACAGGCGGTCCCCTTGATATTACACTAAACCATGATATTCCCTTCTCTGTGAGGGATAAGGGAAATCTGCGAACTACCCATCAGTAGTCCAAGAGGCCGCCACCTTGATGGTGGCAGCAGAGCCAAAGAAGGAAGATCGACAATAGCAATCACAAAAATTGAGTCCTCTCCATCCATCAGGTGAGTCATAGTAAAATGTAGGGGGACCAGAGACAAAGAGGCTAGTGTGTCAGAAATGTGGCACTACGTGGTTCCAAGGGGGTTCGTGGCGCCCGAGGATGCTTATGTGATAAATTCTACAATGGGAGTAACTCGAGTAAGCCGTGCTCTTCATTAGGCTTTCGGAAAAAAGGTATACCTGGGCTCAGGATTCAACACCGACTACAGGAGTAAACTCACTAAATTATTTAAAGCTAATTCATATTACTTTGGTTGGACCTATTTAGATATCACAGGTGTTCTTAATGAATTTGCTTTACACAAAATCAGCTCTGACTCGGATCATCTTCGCGTAAAGTAGAGGAGGTGACCAATATCTGTTGTCCATAATAGGTTCGTCAAAGAAGAGGTATCCTGATTACTTGAAAAAGATCTATTCGGGAGGTTAAATACCTGGATTGGTTGGCAAACATGGTTTTAATACCTAATAAACTTGATAAATTTCGGGTATGCCTAAATCTCAAGGATCTAAACTAATCATGTCTAAAAATTCCCTTCCCTATGCCACATATCGACCAAAATGTCAATGTCGTGGCTGGGCATGAATTGCTTAACTTCTTAGATGCTTACTCAGGGTACAACCAAATCCGGTTGGACATGATGGACTAGGAAAATACTTTATTCATAACGGAGCATGGGATTTACTATTACAATGTCATGTCGTTTGGTCTTAGAAATACCAGTGCCTCTTTACGTAAATGGACTAGTCGAATGTTTGAGCATCAGATAGGGAAATTTGTGGAAGTTTGTTTTGATGCTATGATTGTTAAGTCCCTAGAAATAGAGGAACATCTTAAGAATTTACAGAAAACATTTGATATCCTCCGAAGGCACAATCTAAAATTAAATTCAAGAGAAGAACAATTTCTAATGTAATCAGGAATGCCAGCAGGCTCTAAGTAATCTAAAAATATATCTTCTAACTCTCCACTGTAGGCAATATAGGAAAATAGAGAATAATTGCTCATTAACTTGGCGGTGTTGAGATGGCGTTATGTGTGGTTCTAGTTTGTGAGGAAAAAGGTACGCAATCCCTTGTTTATTACACAATTAAGGTCTTGTTAAAGGCGGAGATTTGGTACCCTTACTAGGAAAATTATCGTACGCACTGGTAACCATTGATCGTAAATTGAGGCCATACTTTCAGTGTCACCCAATATGTGACGTATCTACATTCCCCTTAAGGAGCATTTTGCACAAACCAGAGCTCTCAGGGAGGATGATCATGTGGTCAACTGAAATATGTGAATACAATATAACCAATCAGCCTCGGACTAATATCAAATCACAAGCCCTAGAAGACTTCGTGTCTAATTATAGTCTAGGTATGACCCCTGATGCACAAAAAGAGGTGGACCTCGCGTCATGGACAATGCATAGGGAATGGATCCATCCGTGATGGGGATAATAACATGATAGGTGCTGGACTTGGGATAGTCATGACCACACCTTCCAAGGTAACAATCAGGCAAGTTATAAAATGTGTACCCTTAATTAATAATGAGGCCGATTATGAGGCTACAATTTAAGGATTAGAGCTGGCTCTCGGGCTCGGATCTGAAGTCGTAGAGCTAAAAAGTGATTCCCAACCTGTCATAAAGCGGATACTAGGTTCCTACGAGGCGATTAGTGAATGATGGAATCTTAATAATGTCATGATCCTGTTATCCTGATTCAAAAAATGGAAGGCTACGTGAATACCACATGAGGTGAATGTTGAGGCAGATGCACTGGCTAACCTTGGCTCTTCGGCTAATGTAACTAAATCAGGATCAAACTCCATTGTCTATCTCGTGGGATCTATTCTTGATGCTATCTTAAATTAGGTGAATTCCACAAGTTTAACCTGTGACTAGGGCAACAATATCATCAATTATCTACTGAATGGGACTTTCCTGAAGATAGCAAAGCTGCACGAGCCCTTAGAATCAAAGCAGCACCATACCACCTATGTCACATCCCAAATTTGAGGAGCATGACCAGCACCCAGAACTTACTTACCGAGCACTAACATATATGACTTAACCATACTTTTTAACATACAAACGGGTCATCAAGGGCACCATGATAGACTAAAAGACATTACGAAAGAAATAAACAACTAACGATACCAACCTAATATGCATGTATACATTGATACGGGCCGACAAGTCCACCGTGAAGTCTATACCTTAAGACATAAGCCGACAAGGCCATCATGAAAGATTGTACATCAAAACATATGACGTCAAGGTCATACATAACATCTATTTACAAGACTTATATCTACAAGCCTCTATGAGTACATCGTTATTATCATAAGGTTGAGAGAGGCCCCCGCCATACTCATAACATGTACATAGCATCATATCGACTCAAAAGCAGAAACTCCAGCATAAAAGGAATGCACCAACCATAGCTGAGTTGAGAACCTACTCGTGAGGCCATCAATCCATCAATCTGATCCTACGGGCATGAAACACAACGTCCTCCAATAAAAAGGACATCAACATGAAAGATGTACTGAATATGTAAGGCAGTAAAATCATAAGTAAGAGTCTCAATATTAGAGAGAGTCAAGAAGGATCAATATGTACTCGTAACTTGCCAATGTAGGACATGATATGCAATACAATACATACGTGTATATAACTCCATCATAAAACATCTAGCCTATATTTGTGGCTAACATCATCGCTATAACTAACTTATATATATATATATATATATCGCATATATAATGCGCTTGTCATGAGAACCATATGCATGAAGGACAAAGAAAACTCTATGAACTTGTCTTAGTGATGTGAGGTCATTACACCTCCAACTAATGTTATGAAGCTAACATATCAGTATACCTTTCATTATGATCCAATGAGAAAAGACATAACATGGATCAATAAATCTTTTCAATAGAATGGAGGACATAACATTTCTAGCTTTTCATGAATGGAGTTACTTTGGACAGATAATCATTTACGTTCGTACATATGGGTGATGACAAAAGAAAGAATGGATAGCCTTCACATACCTTTAATGTTCTCCTTTAACAAACCAACAAATACAGCCGTACGTTGCGTCAATCTACACAATGACAATTATACCACCATAGATAAGTTACGGAAGCTAGATATTGATATAAATGAGCGACTAGCATATCTATGACAATTCAGACAACACCTCCCATTATTCGTTTCACTTTCCTCAAATCAAACAACAATATCAACATCGCCATCATACCAACAAACATATATACATCAATATCCAACGTTATATCCATCACAATACATCACAAAATAGTCCACACCATCTTACACAAAAACTAGGTGTCTAACAATTTGAAAATGTAACGACGAATGTGCAGCCCACTACCCTACCATTATATGGAGTTTCTCCATACCCTTTCTTCTTCCAAACTCCATAAACATAGTAGAACAAGAGATAACCTAATAAAAAAATAGCCCACAAAATAGTCCATTACAAGTTGAACAACTAACCTTACGACTTCCAATCACTGTCACGTGAGTTATTACTATTATGAATGTTACACCCCGTATTTCGTGCGTCATCGTTATCATAATGTTAGATGGCATAGGCTCAGAGATGGTAATATCCATCCAAGTGGCTAATAAGGGTTTACGGCTGTGTTGAGTAAGTTTTGGGATGGTTTAAGACTTATTATATCAACAGAAGTAATTTTCGACCAAAGTTTGAGAAGATATCAACATCCGGGACATTCTGCGAATCACAGAGCACAACCTGTGAGTCGCAGGAGATGTTTGCGAGACGCAAAATGGTCACACAACTTGACAAAGAGTTTAGGGGAATGGGGCTTATCTTGCGACATGTCTTGCGAGACGCAGACAATTCCTGTGAGTCTTAGGACCTTCCGCAGGATGAGTCGATAGGATTTTTCTAATATCCTATGTAAGGACCCAACTCGATTCTTATTTCATTTCCTCACTTTTCTTGACCTAAGTAGCTCCCTAATCTCTCTCAAAGCTCTCCCAAGGCTCTCAAATTTGGCACGCCAGTGGGACCATAAGTGACTCCATAGTGAAGTTTGATTCTCTAGGTCAGGATCACGCTTGGCGAATGCGCCTAAGGTCTGGTAAGAAAATGAACCCAGAGTCCAATCCTCATCCTAAACAGAATCCTCCTAGAAGGAAAAATGAGCCACCACTTTCCTCGGGTATGCCTATATCGGTTGATACCCATCCACTTTCTCCATCAACCCAAGTTATGGGTGAACTTAGCCAACCTGAGGGTCTAACTATCATGACCACATCATTCATTAGACAACAGATTGAATTAGGCATCCATGACATTATGTACAAGGTTTCCAAACAGTTGGCTGACATTGTCAAGCCAATGGTGCATAATGAGGTTTAGCAGGTGAGGGAACTGGAAGCCAATCGACTGCATCCAGAAGAATTTTTGGCTAGTTTTGCCATCCCTCTGACGAGTGGCGCTGTGCAATATACAACTATGAATCCAGGTGTTGTTCCTCAGCCGAATGTGTATCAGTCAGTACCTACTCAGGTACAACTGATAGCACACCTAGGAGCACAAGCACAGTCACTTGGTAACTAGTCTACTGTATGGTTGCCACCAAATGCTGGGGGACAAACTGTGCCACTCGACCAAGTGAGTCTGCAGTATGGGCAGATCAATATGGCTAAAAGACTAGTTCAGGCATCTGGACACCTTGGTTTGTCGCTCGTTACGCCGCACGCTCATGCAAACGGCCATGTGGTATATGTGACCAATGTTGGCCAGCTGAATTGGCAGCTGGTGGTTCCTGGCTATGACCCTGCTCGGTTATCTAGTGACGCTGTCTACAGTGGGACACCATTCTAGCAGTCACAGCCATTACCCAATCCATACCATCCAGGAAGTGTAAACTTTCCAAGAATGGCTGATGTCCGGGGAGAGCAGACATGGAACACTGTTCCACCTTATCCTCACGCTCCGTTGGATATTCTAGGAGATCAGGTTACAGGCTTTGGTGGCTATGCCCAACAACAGCAATAGGGATATACCCCACCTATTGGTAATTGCCAGCAGAATACCTACAACGTTCGAAACCCTGCTCAACAAGGTACAGAATGAAGGCCTCCAGTTCAGAATGCCTACCAGCTGATTCCATCTGATAATCGGCAAGGGACTTCACAACTGATGAACCCTGAAACTATCATGAATACCATGAGGAGGTACTTTGGCATCCAACTGAAACCTTTGGACAACACTATTTACAGGAAGCCCTACCCCGATTGGGTAGATCGGATATCACCATTGCCAAGAGGCATTAAAATGCCTGATTTCGCCACCTTCTCGGGTGATGACGACAAATCTACCATTGAGCATATCAGAAAATTTACCACCCAATGTGCCGAGGTTGTCCAGAACGAGTATCACAAGATGCAGATGTTCCCCGTTTCTCTAACTAGAATAATATGTTTTCCTGATACTCATCATTGACCTCTGACTCCATACATAGCTGGGCTGATATGTAGAGTTCTTTTCATGATAGATTTTATTGGCCCCAACCTCAGGTCACTGTAACATATTTGACGAATCTCAAGCAACAGGTCGATGATTCGGTTGCCGATTATATCGAGAGATTCAGAAGGAAGGTTGGAAAATGCACTGTACACTTCCCTGGATCAGAATGCGCCCACATGATAATCAATAACATGCATCCTCAGCTAAAAGAGAAATTAGTGGGGCAATCGTGTTCTAACTTAATCCAATTAGCTTAGAAAGCTAGCCAAATAGAGCAGTATATCCAGAAAAAGGAGAAAAGAAGAGCTAACCAAAACCGAAGCTCCCATTTGGTATCCATTATTGAGGTAGATGAGTCTGACTCAGAGTCAACCGATTACATGACATACGCAGGTGTGTCCGCACCCCCTTGAGTGGACGAGAAAGAAAGGATTTCTCAAAGCAATCCCCCAGGTTCCAGACCCAAGAGTCAACTTTCCCGTATGAGCATTCGGTACATGTATCAGTCCGTGGAAGAGTGAAAGGGTCACCACTACTGAGGATCCCCCCTAATCTTAGATAGGTCATACTGGAGGAAGGTGGGGATGACGTCAAGTCCGCTGATCCTTGAAAGCTACGAAAGTCAAGGAGATGAGTTCAACTGATGACATGGTCAGTTACTCGTTTGACATTACAAAGGCAGATCAGATCTTTGATCATCTGCTTAAAGATAAACTTGCTTGATAGCCATAGGATTCTGCTTGCCGAAGAGCTCAAGGATAAGAAGTACAATAAATGGCACAACTCATATAGCCACGCTACTTGTAATTATGTGGTTTTCATGAAGGCAATTCAAAAGGAGAGGAGGTTCAATCTAGCCGATAAAAGCATAACTGAAATGTCTGTCGATACTGACCCCTTTCCCGCAGTACCAATATCTATGGGGTCCTTTGCTAAGCCAGATCAATCAAAGGATGTCAAGGGGAAACAACCGATGAAAAATATATGGGTCCCAAAGAAACCCACTGGTAAGGAGGAGGCCACAAGGACCTATGTATTTGATTGGATAGGCATCTAATGTGACATCTATGAGGACACGAACATGCAGCTAGCTGGAAGTTGTTTTCATAGCCGCTCTTATAAGCTAGAGCACACTGCTCGGGAACATCACAAGAAGTACCCGAAATTCAAAAGAGATCCAACAGACCCCAAGCGCAGACTTGTGGGGCAAGCATGGCTACCAGTCGATGAGAAGCTGAGCGTGCCCCAGATAGATGAGGAATCACTCCCCATAGCTAAATAGAGGGTAGCTAAGTTTAACGTAAAAGAAGGCATTTCTTCCTTGCATATCACAATGAGGGATGAAGGTCAGCTGAAACCTCGGAGGATGATTAAGCCAACCTATAGTATAGAGGAAGGGAAGTAGTTCATCAATCAGGCTTCCAGAAAGAAAGAGGCACCACCGAGTGTCGTATCCAGGACTTAGAAAAGAAGGATGCTGCGTGCCAAAGCCTTGTGCAAGATGAAGCAAATGTTGCACATAATATCCATCGCTAAGGCGGCCGATAAGCAGGAAATTCCTGAGTCCACCATAGCTGAGGCTATCGAGCAGGCATTCGACTCAATCTATTCACAAACAACGCTGCATGAAGAAGAGGCTTTGGACTAACTAGAGTTGAATATATAGCCTGATGACAACCCGACAAAGGAACCTCGATGTGAGACTACTATACTGAAGAAATCACTACCCGAGACGGTTCCACTGATCGCATAGAGGATCCAAACATTAGAACCGCAGCCGGTTCCTATATTTCTCTAGGAGATAGAAGGTATTAAATTCTTGTCAACTGAATTTTACGAGGTGGAAGACTCCACCCTTGATTTATTTAAGCATGATTTGGCCGATGAGATTTGGGCAGCTATTAAAATGGTCAACCTGATTCTATGTGAGTTTTGGACCGGCCGCTCTATGCTAGATAGCCTAGTAGGTGATGTGTGTGTGGAAGACACTGAATGGTCGACTATAGCAAATACCACGGCTAGGGACGCTTTGAGCATTGTATTTGGTGCACCTATAGACGAAATGGTTAAAAACCTCAAACCCCTCTATGTTAAGGCTTACAATAACGACAAAGCTATAAGCCGAGTGTTCGTCGAGAATGGGGCTCTCCTGAATATGATGCCGTTGCTTACTTTGAAATCCCTCAACAAAACTAGGGAGGATCACATCCCAACTAACATGAAAATGGCTAGCTTTATGGGAGAATCCTCTAAAGCTTTGGAGATATTAGTTGCAGAAATCACCGTAGGTCCTAAAACGGTCAGATTTTCCTTCTTTGTAATAGATGGCAAGCCATCCTACACCATTTTGTTTGGCAGAGACTGGATTCACACTAGCCAATGCTTTCATTCTACCATAGATCAAAAGCTTATTTTCTGGGAAGGAGACAAGATAGAAATCGTCTCAGCCGATGATAACCCATTTTAAGCAAGGGTTAAGAACTTGGAGGTTGTCTTATATTCACCATATGTGGCTCCCATAGCTGTTGCGGAGCAATACAAAGAAGAATCTTGGGAATACTGCAATCTTACTCCATGAGGTTTTGAAATAAAATAATTAGCCGAACCACGACTTGCCTTGGAAGAGATAGATAATTGAGAAAACCCAAATCATACATGACCTGTGGCCTCGGCTGACTGCTCTAAGTTCTGAGGCAAGGATAGCCGAGGCATTACAGGTAGAGGACTACAATAGAGAACCAACACTGGCAGTCGATGACATTGAGTTGCCGATAGAACTTGAATCTCCCATAAGAAGGGCTATGCCTAGTTTCGAGTCCCAGGATCCCTTGGAAGATATCAACTTGGGTACTGACAAAGTCCCTCGGCTAACACATATTAGTGGTTTGCTGAAGGAGGAGGATAGATAAAGCATAACGACTCTTCTACTACAGTATAAGGACTTCTTCGCATAGGATTATCACGAGATGCCTGGGCTGGCACGTACTTTGGTAGAGCATAGATTGCCAATTAATGAAGGTTTCACAACTCATAAACAACCGCCCAGAAGTTATCATCATTAACTGATGCGTCAAATTAAAGCTGATATTGAATGGTTGTTGAAGGCCGGGTTCATCAGAACGGCTAGAGATGTGGAATGGTTGGCAAATATTATGCCAGTCAAGAAGAAGAATGGCAAGGTTCGGGTATGTATTGATTACAATAACCTAAATCTAGCAACTCCCAAAGATGAATACGTTATGCCTATAGCCAATATGCTAGTCTATTCAGTAGCCGCTAATGGTGTGTTGACATTCATGGATGGATACTCCGCCTATAATCAGATAGCAGCAGCCGATGAGGACATTCATAATACTATGTTTAGGTTTCCAGGAACCTTGGGCATTTACGAATGGGTAGTTATGCCGTTTGGTCTGAAGAATGCTGGTGCTACTTATCAGAGGGCAATGAACACCATCTTCCATGATCTGATCGGCAAGACTTTGGAGGTCTACATTGATGATGTGGTGGTGAGGTCTAAGGACTTCAAAGATCATTAAGACAATCTTGAACAAGCACTAAATAGAATGATGATTCATAACATTAAAATAAATCTAGCCATGTGCATGTTCGGAGTATCGGCTGGCAACTTCCTTGGCTTCTTGGTACATAAGAAAGGTATTGAGATAGATCATAACAAAGCCCGGGCAATAATGAAATCTGCACCACCCAAAACAAAGAAGGAGTTACAAAGCCAGTTAGGGAAGATCAACTTCCTAAGGAGGTTCATATCTAATTCAGCTGGAAAATGAAGGCTTTCTCACATTTGCATAGGCTTAAAGGGTTAGAAGAGCTAGTATGGGCCCCGGAACAGCAAGAGGCATTTGACCAAATTAAAAAGGCCTTAGAAACTCCTCATGTGCTGGTGCCTCCCATGCCAGGGAAATCGTTGAAGTTGTACATCTCGACTATAGATTTGTCTATCGGCTGCCTATTAGCACATGATGCCGATGATGGAACCGAAAGGGCAGTTTACTACCTTAGCAGAATGCTTAATAAGGTTGAAACTAGATATACCCCTATAGAGAAGCTCTGTTTTTCCTTATTTTATGGTTGTACAAAACTTGAACATTTTTTAATGCCACATGTGGTTCACATTTTGTGCAAAATTGATATCGTCCGGTACTTATTGAATCAACTTATTTTCCAAGGACGACTAATGAAATGGGCAATCAAGCTCACTGCATTTTCTCTCGAGTATAGGCCACCCAAGGTTGTCAAAGGTCAGGCGATACCTGATTTCTTCGCATACCACCCTTGTGTAGATGCGGAGGACTCATGATCCCCCTCTATTACGTGTATGGATGTCATCTCTTGGACACTAACTTTTGATGGGTAAAGAACCCAGAAATGAGTCGGAGCTAAAATAAAGTTAACCAATCCTAGAGATAAAATATGGAGGTTCTCTAATCGGCTATATTCTGAATTGACAAATAGCCAAGCTGAATATAATGCTCTCATCATGGGACTCAAACTCCTAGACTCTATGAAGGCGAAGTGCATCAAGATTCGTGGAGACTCTCAGATGGTTATCAAGCAGCTGGCTGGGGAATATGACTGCAAAGATCCAAATTTGTTAGCCCATTACAGAACGGCTAGCAGGTTGCTTAGTGGGTTCGCATCATCTACGTTAATGCTGAGACTAATGTCTTAGAATAAGAAACTTCTGGATTTTGGAAGTCTCTACTCACTCTAGAGTATGATGAGCTGCCAGTCGAAGTGCTAGCCATGGACCAGATCGACTCGTGGAAGCAGGTGTTAATTGGCTACTTAAAAGATCCTTCCACTTGAAAGAACCTTAAGGTTAAGAGGAGAGCCTTGAAGTATGTGCTCATTGATGATGATATTTACAAAAGGAGCATAAATGGAGTGCTACTCAAGTGCATTGATAAAACAGAGGCTTTAAGACTTATGGGAGAATTTCATGAAGGAATCTGCAGATCACACAAAGCTAGGTCGATGATGAAGTGGTTGATTTATCGCCATGACAATTATTGACCTACCATCAAGGCCGATTTATTTCAATACACAAAAGGATATGAAGAGTGTCAGAGACATAGACCAATCCAACGGGTACCAGCCGAGTTGCTGCACCCGATCGTGAAGCCCTGACCTTTCAGAGGATGTGCTATGGGCCTCATCGGCAAGATTGACCAGCAATCGGCTCAAGGGCATAATTTCATTATTGTGGCTACCAATTACTTCACTAAATGGGTAGAGGAATAGCCAATTAAGAGGGTTCATTAGACAGATGTCATTAAGTTTATCCAACACCAGATCATATATAGATATGGTATTCCTGAGATGATTACAACCGATCAAGGGACAGTGTTCACTGGTTCTAAGGTGGCAGCCTTTGCTGAGAAATTTTGGATCAAGATGATCACATCATTGCCTTATTATGCCCAGGCGAATGGATAAGCTGAGGCAGCTAACAAGCTTATTATGGACATAATCAGTAAAAATATAGAGGACAAACCGGCACTATGTCATCTCACTTTGGATGAAGTTATTTTGGCAATCAAAAACTCTAAGTCTATAGCTACTGGGACAATACCTTATCGGCTAACCTATGGCCAAGATGTAGTGTTGCCATAGGAGATTAATGTTAAGTCATTACGGGTGGCCAAACAAAATTCTTTAAGCTTAGAAGAATATCAGTAGACCATGCTAATAGAGTTATATCAGCTAGATGAAGATCGACTGATGGCCCTAGAGAGAATCGAAGCATGTAAACAGAAAATGGCCTAAGCATACAACAAATATATTAAGCCTAAGTGGTTCACCGAATGACACTTGGTTTGAAAAACTGTGTTGCCGCTTGGAATGAAAGATCATAAATTTGGCAAATGATCGCCAAATTGGAAAGGACCCTTTATAGTAAGACAACGGATTGCTGGCAACGCGTATCAACTAATAGACATGCATGATGAAGAGCTTGACAGAAATGTAAACGACAAATACTTAAAAAAGTACTACCCTTCGATTTGGGGTATACATGAGTAAACAACAACGAAAAACCGGCTGCCTGGCCGCACAGAATAAACTAATTCCTTTCAATTTAGGGAATACTTGAATGAATGATAGCCACAGACCGGCGGCCTGGTCATATTCACATAAAAAGGCAAAAAATACTTCCTTTCGATTAGGGAAGGAAAGAGTAAACAACTGCTACAGGCCGGCTGCCTAGTCATAAAAAAACAGACCCTTCGATATGGGGTCAATAAAACTAGGAAGCCAAGTTGGTTGGCGTTTCACTAGCTAAAGGTTGTGCTATATCATCAGTTACAGAGGTCTCAGGATTAGCTGAATCTACAGTTGCTTGGTCATCTTGGGTAGCCGCAGTCTCTTTATCACCCTCAGCCGCATCAACGACTATTACCTCATCCGCTCCTACTTCTTCTGGGACTCCCCTTTTCGCATCTAATAAAGGCTCAGCCACTACAACTGATAGGGTCTCGGTAAAATCTTGAGTGTCGGCCGCAGAGTGTCCTCTGACTGCTGTTGGGCTTCTGACAATACCTCTTGAGTAACTGAAGCAGCGATGGCTTCGGATGGCAATTCCATGAGGGTGTTAGCCAATGGGATCAACTGGCAAATGACTAATCATAACAGAAGAATAAGTTTCCTCGGATACCACTTCAGAAAAACTAGTAGGGAGTATTGGTGTTGCTTGAGCAAGTCTGTTTTCCACGTAGTCCACTCATTCTCCAGTTGGGTCAGCCGTTCACTGCCCGCTTTTTGATCCAATTTCCAAACCATATATTGGTTACCAAGTTCCCGGATCTTGTTATCCAAATGAACGCCCTTCCGAAACAAAGAAGAGCGGGAGGAATCTTGGGCCTTAATAGTGTATTCTAAGGCGCCTATGGCCGGAGTAATAGCCTTTATCTCTGCCTAGATCCTCTCCAAATCGGCTCGTAGTTTTGACAGCTGCTCCTACAAGTCATTCCTTTGGCTGACATTCTGCTGCCTTTCTGCATTCATCTCATTAAAAGAAGTCTGAATATGGTTCTTCTCTTGCCGAAGAGACCCCAAGTGATGCAGAGTAATGACCACCTCATCATGGCTATCTTTGGCTGTCTTATGTAAAGCAAATAAGTCATTTAGATCCAAAGATATATCATTAGAGACGGTTGCAAAAATTGGGGAATCATTTCCTTCTTTTGACAATCAGAACAGAGAAGCCCTTAAAGCATGGAACTCCTCTTTGCTAGTTGAAATTCCCCTGGCAAGAGACTCAACTCGCTCTCGATGAATGCCAACATGAGAAGATAGTAAAGGTGCAATATCGACTGAGCCAAAATATTTTAAAAGCACGTCTTTAGGGATGATCTCGGCTGGTGCTTCTGAGTCATCAATTGGGTTGGTTTCACTCAAGGGATTATCTCCAACCGTCTCCTGTACAGAAAGGACAGGTTTAGAATAGAGGCAAGGATTTGAAAATAGTAAAGGACCAAGCATAAGATAAAGGGTATACCCCTACAGCTGTATCAACATAAAAATCCCTTCCTTTCTTCAAATGGAACGAAAAGAGATAGAATCAGGCCGATTCCGGAAATGCCTTTCTGGATATTCCTCAATGTCCCGGCTATTCACGGAACGTGAGAAGCAGATGATTAATCATCTGTTTTCGGAAGAAATCGAAGAATTGCCGTGACAGGAGAAATTTTGGCCTTGAGGACAACCGATAATGGATCCTGTGGATGCATGGAATCATGAGCCAAGGAAGACGACCCTCCAATATGAAGAGAGGCATCTACCGCTTTCTGCGACCATCTGCGTCTTATTATTTGTGGTCCCTGAAGGGCAAACAGAAAACATAAATTTTTAAAGATAGCCAATGTGAAGGTATTTAAGTCAGGCAAGGGGTATACCTTGATTTCCTCCTCTTCCTCAGTATAAATAGGAACTCTGGTTCTGTGGGATTCATCATCACTACGATCTCGGATGACAACCCCTCCGCTTCACCTGGGTTGCTTAGGAACAAATTTCCTGGGTGACGGGGATTCATTGTTAGAAGTGGTCTTCAAATCGAAAAACGCTGGGGGGAATGAGTTGCTGAAAGACGCATAAAAGATGTTAGCCAAAAATTCACAAGAATAATCTGGCCAACATATATGTATAAAATAATTTACCTTTTCTCTTCGTTTGCCGCAACCTGATAAAAGACCTTAAGGCAACAGGTCTAGCCGATTTTAGGGGAGCATTTCTCAGAGAGGCCTCTTTCATCCATGGTTTAGAGGTTTATTGGGTCTTCTTTTTATTTGATAGGACCAGCCGATCACAGTAGACATCTAGAGGAGACTGGAAGAATTTCTCCTTGGCCGTGTTCCACCAATCATCAAAAGCAACAGTGGTATTTGCTCTTGGGGGAAATGACTGCCAGTCAAATAGTGCGAGCCTATCAAGATTGGGATCGACTATTTTCCTTTCCTATTTTGCATCAAGGATTCAACGCTAGGTTGAACAAACACTACTGCGGTGAGGCCATGGTATATGCTGAGTGAGACCAAATTGCCTTGCCACAATATTTGGCCGATAAGGCTCCGTGGTCAACTTATTGTTCCTAGAAGTGGCTTCAAGCCACCCAATAGATCCCTAGCCGTAAGAATACACCCCCATGTGAGGGCTATAGTTCTCCGCTGGGAGAATGTAAGATTGTCATCGGCTACCTAATCGGGGGTGGCCCATATTTCAAGGATTGGTTGCCAATCTGTCTAATGGTCTCAAGACAGACTATGCAGGGTAGAGACCGTAGTGAAAGCATCATGGGGAACGAGAGGTGTTTTTCGAAGAGTATCGGCTAGCACTGGTGTATTTAATGGAAAACGACGGTCATCAAAATCATGAGGAATAAACTCCGAGAAATACAAGGTGATCCACAGCTGAAGGAACCACAGGGGACCGGCTAAGATATCCAGATTTTTGGAGTCCCTTAACCTTTTCTTGGCATCGCTAAGAGCCATATAAAGATATGTCAGGAAGAGAGATGCCCAGCTGACATCTTCCCCCGAAACGGCTACTGCTGCATCAATTTCCAACTCCTTCACGACTGCACAAGATCCAGTGCAGACAAAATGTCGGTTGAACTAAAATAGCAGGAAAGCATGATGCTCGGCATCGTCAATTGGAAGAGGCGATATTCGGTTGTTGTTGGTCCTGAAGTGGCCATAGCCAGAAGAAGTATTTGGGACTTTGATGCCTCAGTCGGCAACATCTATGTCTCTTAAGACAGGTGCCTCGGCTCCAGTATTGGAAGGCCAAGTATTACCATCACGTCGAGTAGTGTGAGGGCCATCATTTTCTAGGGGAAAACAAAGGCGTTGGCAGTGGTTGACCAGTAACCAAGAAAAACGTATATGAGACCAATGTTACAGGAGAGGTCATACTCCGACAATGCAATGTCGTTATAATGAGCCATGCGTCTCCATTCGGCCTTTCTGGCCGACTTCACTCGTTCCAACTAAACAGAGTAGTTGGTAATATTGGCCGGCCAGGTATGCAGGCTAGCCGGAAAGCGATCGCCGGTAAACTAATCACAGGTAATTGAAAGGTCATAGTTTTCCTGGCTAAGATACCAAAAAAGAAGGAGGTCCCCTGTTCAGATGTACCGTAGGAAGCAAGAACCAGTTATTCATCGATGAAGGCAAAGGTACGGGTTAGGTCATCAGCAACCAAATTGGCGTTATCTGATCCCTGAGATGGAGAGGAAGATGAAGACATGATTTTCTGATTAAGGAAATAGGGTTCTTTGGAGAAGGAAAGGAATTTGGTAACGACTGAGGATTTAGTGAGAAACCTCTAGGGGAGTGTCTCTCCTTAAAATCTTTTTTTAGAGATGTGGATGACATGCATTAGGACTACTTTCTTTCAAACGTGTGGCTAAAATATATCGGAATTCAGTTGTGGAAGTCGAGACGCCTCGGTTGAAAAAAAGAAACTTTTCAGAGAAAATCATCATTGCATGCATTTAGGGCAAAAGTGATTGATGTGAAACCCGCGACTGCCACACGAAACGACATCTACTTTTTAATACATCAACTCAACAACCGCACTTGAGTTAATGTAGGGGGCAATTGTTAACACTCAAAAATACTTTTAAGTATTTAGCAGAATCAAGTGATAGCCAAAAGTGGAAACCTCAAAATGAGCAGGCAACATAATTCTAAGTCGATAGCCAAACTGACTCGTAGCCGAATCTATTAGTCATAGCCTTCGTCTAGAAAAGTCTCATTGGCTATTACGATAGCCTGGCCGAGTCATACTTTTGAGGAACGACTGAGACCCACACATACTTGGATGCCTCGGAGACCAAGTCAAAGAAACTTCTTGACCCCAAGAAACGGTAACAACCAGCAACAACTAGAAGAAAGTGCCATTAATCGTGCAAGAGGAAAACAAGGAGAAAAAATCGGCACCACCTCCTCATAGTTGGCTAGTGGATTTAGTGGGTAATTTAATGGCTAACATAGGTGGATCATGTTTTATTTTTCTTATACTATAAATGTAGGATCATTTGTATAGAATAAACACAATCAATCAATCAAACAACTGATTTTACATATCTGCATTCTATGTTTATCGCCTTTACTGCACTCTAGCTGTATTTATGTTTCTTACCACTTAGTTTACTCAATTACCATCCTAACGCTTTCTGGAGTAGTTGGGGAACCCATTACTGGAAGTTAGAGTTCTGCTTCCAGCCGAAATCGCTTGGTTAAGGAATCAATTTGTCATCCGATTTCGTCAACCGATAGACGGCAGACATTTCGGACGGGAACAATAAGTAATTCCTTTACCCTAATTGATTCTAGTGAATGTTAAAGTAAATTGGGAGGGTTCTTTTCCTTTACCCCTATTTCAAAGCATGCTCATTTGTCTTAATATAATTATTTTAGTTCTGAAAGTGTTGCTGAAGACTACATACTTATTTCCTGCTTAAGTCTTGTATATGATCATATTAACAACATTTACTTAGCCTGATGTCTGTGCATTTTCCTTCATGTGATACCTGGGTCTGCTCTCATGGCTATGAATAGACTAATATGAATATATCTGAGCTAGGAATAGAAATGTTGCACGTTTTGCTTCTTGCTTGAATTTAAACTTTGTCTATGTGTTCTATGATAGGCATGTTATCTCTCAAAGTTAATAGGAATATGCAAATACTCCTCTTCTGTGATGATAAAATCTTCTCATTATTTTAGCTTGCTTTCCTTTTGGTTACCTATTCTGGGAAGTATACATTGATATATGTCAGGGTATATAAAGTACAAAAGCCTAGGTATACATTAGGTGTATATCAAGGTTGTGTAATCTTGAATACCTTTAAGTATATTATGTATACCTTCGGATAATTTTGTGTATATCTACACCTATGCCAAATGTTGGGCTGGTATATATTTTCCGCACACATGTTTAACTAGGGTCCATTATGTACATTGGGCTTGTTTGTCTTTTTAAAATCTGAATTCATGTTATTTTGTCCTGCTTGTTATTTGCGTACTGCCCGCTTAGCTCATATACTGAATTGAACATGCTTGGGTTGTTGTTATTCAGTCCTTTCAGTTTGTTCCTTCTTACTGCTTTATTAATCATAAGTTTGTGCATATTTGTGTTTAAATCGTATATCAATACTTGTATCATTTTCTTATATATGTTGATGAGTCTCGGGTACGTTCTAACTCACTTCTTTGTTTTCTCCTCTCCTTTGCATGACTCGTGGGCCTGTTGGGCCTACACTTTCTTTGAAATTGCAACTTATTGAGCCATTGAGCATGAGGGCCCAACAATATATATATTTCATCGAGTAAGATTGCTGAAGGCCCAACCATGGGTAAAAATAATTGAGAATTGCAAGAAGGTTCAGCCATAGGTGAAAATGGTGTAGAAAATAAGAATTGATTTTATTTTCATTTTTGCAGAAAACTGATGGGCTGGTATACCCACCAACCCGATTTGCTTTATTTCTATTCCTGAATTATAATTATATATGTTGTATTCATTTATTTGTAAAAACACTAATATTACTGGAACTCATAGAATAGAACTTAATTGAGATTATCTAGTTTTCATTTTTTACATCTTTAAATAAAAAGATTATTTTTTTGTAATGTTAATCCGATTTAATAAAAATAAATAAAAAATAATTTTTTATCTTAAATATTTTCTGGCTATTTATATATATGCATGTTAAATTAACCTTTTTAATAAAAAAGTAAGTGATTGAGAAAAAATGGGGAAAGCTTAATCTGAAAAGGTTTTCTTTTATAACATTATCTGATTTCGGAATAAGCTTAAATATTGTCCAAACTATTTGATAAAGTCCTTTTATGGCTAGAGTTTTTAGGAAAACGAGAAAGGAAATAATGTTTGGATTGACCACCCTGTTTAACAAAGAAATATTTACTCTTATAAGTTATCATTTTATTAAATCTCTCATACATATACATATATAAAGTTAATTTGTTTTCTAAGGAGAATAAATTATTATCCCTTTTGATAAATAAAATGGAATATTATTCCAAAAGAAAGACGTTAAAAAATAATTCTCTTATTTTGGATGTGTGTGAACAAAAGGCTATATTTTGGCGGAAAATGATTTGAATGATAATATATGTAGTTACAATATTTTAAACAAATTTTAAGCAATTAAAGCTATTTTGTTATTTTAAAATCCGAGGTCAATCTCATTCTGCGGATCCTTAATATCGGGGTGCTTAACACCTCCCCGGGGAATCACTTGAACCCTTACTTCGAACTCTGATTATTTTAAGGATTTTTATTTTGTTTGGAAAACCCCTTTTAAATTAGTTTTCCTTATAAATTAGGTGGCGAATCTTAAAATAAAATAAATCCAAGAGTCCGTAAGTTATGAAGTAGCTTTTATGCCTCGCGTAAAAGTGAACCATAACAAATGGCGACTCAGCTGGGGAATTCAATTAAGTTGTATCCATAAGAGTTCAAATAATAATAAAAAATTACTTTATTTGATTATTTGTTTATTTTTATTATAAATATAAATGTCATTCATGCATATCATCTTCCGCTAAATGAAAATCACACACACTTGAATTTGTGCACAAAGACGATTATGCGGATTCACAGTCGTCCTCCAGTAAAAAAACCAAAATAATTCTTTTGAACTTGTAGAAGATTTCTTTGATTTTTTTGTCATCCAACAGTCAACAAAGGTTCACCTCGAGTAGTCCACTCAAGTACCCAAGGCATTCGATTAAGCCCTCTCTAGCCAACTTAGGATAGAGCTAAGTCAAATTCCTACTGATTAGCGCATAATGACCCAGGAAAGGGCTTTGAACATTTGAGACGTATTCGAAGCCCATTAGAAGACTACCTTTTGTATTTTCACGGTTTTTGACCCGAGGATACATTCATCCAACTATGTGTTAATTGTGAACATGTTTTGCACCATATAGGTTAAACCATTGTCCGGTGGGTGGGGCCTAATTGTGTGTTGTCTATGTAGATGTCGATCAACCTCTGTTGTAACATGGTCCTGAAAGCACCGGAGTTGTTGAGAGTGTTGTGGTTCGACTTAGATGATAAACAACATAAAGAGGTTACCTGCTATCTATGTCATTTACCCTCCTTCATGAGTATGATGGATTGTAAAGCACTCACTGAGGTCTTAACTGAATACTGGGATAATGATATGATGGTATTTAGGTTTGGGCACATAGAAATGACCCCAACATTGGAGGAAATCCGGGACTGCATAAATAGTAACGGAACGTGTTTAAGAAGAAGAAAAAAATCTAATAACAACCTCCTAGCTCCAAACAAGTCCACTCCAGCTGAAATCATGAAAACATTGTCCTTAGCCCAAGCTCCTTGGATTTCTGGGGATTCAGTAGCTTTCTGGGATTTATACCAATGTTTCGGGAAGCAAGAGGGATTGATGAACTGTTCTCTAGAATTCCACACTGTCAGAGATTGGGACACTACCCAACCCTCAGACTTCGCCATCGGTCTATTAGGTACCATGGCATTTCCTCGAAATTCCAATCTTTCCATAAACACCCGAATCATTTAAGTCGTCCATGCCAGCATCTACGGCATAACCAATAATGGAAAAACCAAATACTTTGATATAGTCTCATTCATCCTTATTGATATATACCGAGCCTTGGGTAGATGCAAAAACCAGCTTAGGTACTTTCAAAGGTGTAATTTGTTTCTATAATGGTTGATCTTAAAGCCTCTCTGAAAATTCAAAGGCCCTGCAATCCTACCTACTGATAATAGAAAACATGACCTTAAAAATCATTGCCCAGATTTTGCTGATAGAACCAAAAGAGAGTGGTCCTTTTTCTTTGCAAGTCTCAAAGAAGAAAATATACAGTGGAGATTTGCAGATTTCATCTCAGCATGGCTTGTAGTCCGAGGTAGAAAGTATCTATTCTTGCTACTTATGGGTATTCTAGGGGTCCGCTCTTATGCACCGGCCCGAGTATTGAGACAGTTTGGGACAAAGCAAGAAGTGCCCCAAGTCGGAAACATGGGTGGGTATGTGATTGATTATGAAGAAGATATGATCTGAGATGCTAGAGAGTAAATCTGAGAGTGGAACAACCATATTACATGGGAAGTGTGTTCAATTGCCGAGGACTGTGATGAGAATTACAAGGAGTGGTTGAATTAGTATCAAAGCCAGAATGATTCAGAGGCGAGATGACGACAGAGATTAATTATTATTAATGTGACATTTTATATATATGAGGTCCTATCTAGATGATTTTTGGAGAATATAGTTGATTTAAGATCAATATTAATAGTGACATGCATAAGATTCGATAGAATCGTTTAAGATTACCGTCGGTCTAACTTCCAGCCCTTTTACGTGAAGCTCCATTGAGAATTTGAGAAAATGTAGACCATGAAAGTTATATAGATTTGAAATATCATTCCAACCATATATGGACAAGCTAAATCGAAGCTTCGTGTTAGGAGTTATGCCCATTTTACTGAACATTGTTGACGCAGTCAAAATTAAGCCCGGCATGAGGCGTGGCCCTTGGACTTGGGCATGGGGAACCAAGCATATTTTCCAGCGTGTTGTGATTTTTCTCGAATATTATATATATCTAACTTCATAAAATCTACCCCACTTTGTTCTACTCCGTCTTTTGGAGAGAAAACACCCTAGAGCCTTCTCTAAATCTCTAAGGTAAGTTCTTACTCAAACTTCATGATTATTACCTCAATCTAATAAGTATTAACACTAGAATCCTCATCTATTCCAGAGATTGTAAGAATTCAATTCAAGAATGGTGGAAGAAAAGAATCGTTAGGAATTCATCGTGAGGTAAGTTAGTGTACTTCTTATATATTTATAGGGATTGATTTGGTGTACATATCATACGAAACACGTTAGAATCCATGGGTGAATCCTATGTAAGTAATAACATGAATGTGGCTTAGAAACCATAGTTTCTAAAAAGGGTGGGAATTTAGGACAAAAGTATAAAGTTCTATTCTTTATTATTCTAATCAATTGTAGAGTGATTGTGAACCTTAGAAAACTTGTTTGGTAGCGTTTTAGTGGAAATTGAGGTATGTCTCTTTTAGAATCCTTTTGACTATAAAGATTATTTGTATGTCTCTTTTCAAACATACTTTTGGACCTTTAAAAATGGTTTGTTTGGGAAGGTTTCATGTGCCTGAGGGACAAGCCCTCATGGAACCTTAGGTGTATCATACCATATATATGTATTCGTGACTATTCCTATCAAAGGATTGTTAAAACTTATTTATAAATCTTTGGACTTTGAACATGATTTACTTCCTATAAGGGACGTTTTAAACTTGATTTCGAGAGCTTGGATATTTTATGTATTTTTCCTTATGAACGGGTTTTTTTTGAAGTTGAAACATATTTAATGAATTGAACATGGTTTCGAAACCTATTAATGATTGGACGTACCCCTATTAACGGGATGTTGAACATAATCCATGCCGTGATTTGAGATTCGGCTTCCATGCCATAATTTGTATTTTGGCTAATATGTCATGACTGATATTTGTATGTGTTTGGGCCTGTATGGCCATGCTGTGCTATTCTAGAGGATGTTTAGCCGTTATGGATCCTAATATACCGCTTTCAAGCATTGTTATGTTAGTTTATAGGGCAATTGACCTCTGAGGCGTGTAGCCTCATGCATCTATTTCTATGCTATTTTGGAGGATGATTAAATTCCATGGAAAAATAGCCCTGGTGTATCTATTGTTGTACTAATCTAGAGGACGATTAGCCTCCATGGGATAGTAGCCTCGATGCATCGCATGGTTGTTCACCCGTGAATTAGCATGTGTTGATCTGTTCATTGCTTGTGAGTTGCTTGTTGATGATCTTGAGTACACAGTTGAAAAGACTTAACTTCATGAACGCTATAATAAGTTGAAATAGATATGTTTCTATGTTATTGGATTTTAATGGTGATTTTACTAAGGTTACTGGCTTACTCTATCTTTGGAATTTCAAACTATTTTTGAAAGAACTTAAAGTAACGAGAAAGACTTAAGAAATCCAAGTGATTATTTCTTCATCATTGACTTACACTAGATGTTCATGAGATGTTATCATTTTTGTTTTGAACTGTTTCTCAATATTGTTTTTAATTACACTTATTACATATATATTTTGCTATTAACCATTGTTCCGGAGACACTCACTGAGTACCTAGTACTCAGGAATACCATTGTTGTTTTTGATGGTATGCTAGGTGACGAAGAAGAGCAGGTTCATGATATGTGTAAGGAGTACGAGAACTTGTTGCTTTTCAGACTTATTGGTGAGCCCACACCCTTGTTCGTGGGATACCCTACCTATCTAGTTTACTGCTTTAGTTTCTGAGCTGCATCCCTAAATTAGACTATATTGTAACTCTCATAAAAGCTCCATAGATAGTTGTCATATTTGTGGGTGGATTGTGGAAGTGTCGTATCACTCTTTGGTCACTTTGCCAAGTTCTGTGATTTACTATTTATATTAACCTTCCGCTGATTTTTTTATTGTATGAGCATGATTTCAGTTATCCTTAAGTGACTTGTACTAAATAAATGTTAAAATAGTATTAAAATAAATTCGATATTTATTGATTTTATAAGGTGCTTCTGGTATTGTTCAAAGAATCGGATGCCTGTTGCGTCTAGGGTGGGTTTTTGGGCATGACAAGCTTGGTATTAGAGCTTAGGTTTAAAAGTGTCCTAGGATTTGTCTGTGTCCATAGAGCTGTATTTAGTGGAGTCTTCCTTGTGCAGTCTGATCACCTGCATGATCAAAAGGCTACCATGACATTTATAGGAGTTTCTCATTCTTCTTGATTCTAGATTGTGCTATAGAGCTTGAAATTCCTTTAGGATTGTTCTGACGTGTTCGTTACTCGTGCCTCATGGGGATGACTTTAACTCGTGTTCTAGCTTCTAACTTAGTGAACAATGGTGCTATGTGGTGCACATTGGTTATGATTTAAAAATTGATGGATGGTGCAAAGTCGCTTTGGAGTCAATAGTGGTATCTATATGATTATTGTAAGATGTGGTTTTGATCTTTTGAGACACGTATAAGAATGGCAGTAGTCCTAATTCCTGGGAAGACTCTACCAGAATCTTGTTAGGCCTAAGGAAATTGTTAAGATAGAGTTTTCAATGCGATTGACATAACCTCTTCTAAGAAAGGGGTATTAGCTAAAATATGATATAGTGATGGATGGAAGTATCTTGTTGAGTGCCATTGATTTGTTAGGTGAAGCGTGTGATAGCTATGTCCTTAAGTTTTGACAAAGAGGTAATATTATTTGAGAGTTACAGTCCTTTCTTGTTCCCTTATGTTACCGTAGCTACCTTTTTGGAAATATAACACTATTATATTTTATTTATCAAATGAGAACCATAGAATTATTAGTATTAAGCTTCTTAATATTTATACATTTTAGACCATGAAGAACTTTGCACTAAATGATACTTTGAACCTTTCTCATAATAGGAGATATGTGGTGAGAATCTTCTTATGGTATAACTATTATTTTATTAGAATATTTTTGTGGGTTGTAAAGAAGTTACGAGACCTAAAGTATATTAGAAACTAGGATGAAGTGTAATGCATTAATAAAGAAGATGAAGTGTAAGGCATCAATAAGAGGATAAAATGGCCGGGAATTGAAAGTTATAGGCTATACTTCTACAATACGGGAAAAAGGACACTATAATTTATGTTGACCTATGAATTTAAGTTGGGGATGATATGTAATGAAAGAAAAAGAAATAATGAGACCATGAAAAGAGAGTGTGCTTTTAGGCTACATCCTTTGAGCTTTTGTTCTTATTTCTTTTGTTCGTTCACTTGTGGTGTTTAATGTTCAGGATTGAAGGTTTTGAGATTTGATATATATATATATATATATGCGTGTAAATAAATTTCTTGGTGTGACTAGATTAGAGACATTCATAGGCGTATTTTTTTATTGTGCTATGATACTATAGTGCTCTCTACGGGTTTAAGTAGAGGGATCTATAGGTTATTATGGTTTTGAGACATACTTAATATGTGATATGTTTAGAGTATTGAAGATTCAGATGAAAGGAAATTTTGAGGTATCTTGTAGTGAATTAAGAATTATCGTACATTGAGGTTATATTCTTATTGGGTTAAAAGATCTGTGTTGTTTTGATGTTTAGTCGAAGAACTATTTTAGCCTTGAAACTCGAAAACAATCGCTTATCGAAGAATGATTTAAGAAGATGATGGAGTTTTATTTAGGCTTTAATTTGTTATCCTAGGTTTTCATACATATAATTATGATTTGTGGCTGTAGTTAGATGGACCCGTGTGATTTGGATAGGCTACTTTTGTCATGGACTCATAATAGACTAATATTTCTATGATTGTACTCTGACGATTGTAATTTTATATATCCCAAAAGATATTAGTGTTGCTTCTTAGGTTGGTACCGATTATTAGGTTAGAACTTTAAATAATCACCTTGGTGGAAGAATGATAGTATGATGGTGGTAAAAATGAGTTTTAGAATTTGATCTAGTAGGTTTGATATAGAGAATACAAGAAATCAAGTCAATAATGTAATGACATGGGTGATGGCGTGAGTATGATGTATGTGAGTTTTAGATTAATAAGTGAATGAAAGTTAAGACTTTAGATAAAGACGAAACCTTAAGATTACAAAAGTAAGAGGGTGTGCCCAAGGAGGTATATTGTTACAAAATGAGATGCTAAACTAATTTATTATAGGAGTTTAAATTAGAATTCTAGAGTGGCAATAACTAGGAAAACACTAAATATATCTTTATGATGTTCTCAAGAGTCGAGTTGAGATGTGATAGGACTAAATAATATTTTTTTTGCATCTTCAAGGTTCGATAATGTTGTAGCTAAGTCATGAAGTCTAGGAACATGCTTATATCATATTATGAATATTAATGTATTTGGTTTAAGGCCGAACGATTATGCAACAAAGATAGTATACATTGAAGGTAGCCATAAATTTCTGATGAGGAATTATATAAACGCGAATAATACGTAAGTGCATATATGTATAAACTATGTCTGGAAGGTGATGTTGATTTGACCTTGACTAGAGAGATTATGATTGGCGAAAAGAGATTAGAGAACAACGCCCTAAGGGCAAGATGTCATAAGTATCTAAGTTTAAAGGGAAGGTCATTAGAGTTACAGAAGGATTACAAAGAGGCCAATGGCCAAGTGCATGCTATGTAAGGGAGATACCCTAGGTAATTTCAAAATTTATGCGATTTAAAAGTCTATATTATATAGAATATAGTAGTGTGATACTTGCATGTAGTAGTAATAAGATTAAGAATGATGTGAGAGGTTGTATGGTGTTATGAATGAAATGATACTATATTAGACAAAGTTTAGACCCGAAGAAACTACCTCGTGAGGAGGGAGAAATTTATAGAAAAGTAGATACTCCTTTTAGTGACAACTATAGGCATGCTTGTTCCTTCAAAATTTAATGAGCGCTGGAAGTAATGTAAGTTAGGCTTGAATTATGTGTTGATTGCATTAGCCTCCTTGCCGGACTGTAGTATTTGGATTGATATAATGTGCGCCTTCTGGTCGAAGCATGTATGTGTTAGAATTTTGTGTAATGAACCTTTGCAAAGTGAGTTGAAAATATAATCCCTTATTTAGGCTTGTTTGGTGCAGTTGTGGGAGTCTTTGTGAGGACCATATGGTTATTGTTGGGTTGTTACTAGATCTTTAAATTGTAATAGCTCGTCAATCAAAGGAACTCAAGAAAATATGTTGATAATTCGAGGTTTAGTGAAAGTCTTAGACCATAACTCTCATTCGAAGATGAATGAACCTGAGAGGGGGATAATGTAAGACTCTGTAAATCCATATTAGGTATGAATGTGTTAAATGAGTATTAATGTTACATTATATATATGAGGTCCTATCAAGATGATTTTGGGCGGAAATAGTTGATTTAATATCAAGATAAATAGTGACGTGCATAAGATTCGATAGAATCATTTAAGTTTACGGTAGGTCTGACTTCCAGCCCTTTTATGTGACGATCCATTGAGAATTTGAGAAAATATAAAACGTGAAAGTTGTAGATCTTTGAAATACCTTTTCTACCATATATGTACCAGCTCAATCGAAGCTATGTTGTAGGAGTTATACCTATTTTACCAAACACTATCGACATAGCCAAAATTAAGCCTTGATCGGGGCGTGGCCCTTAGACGTTGGCGCGGGGCGCCAGGCATATTTTCCAGCGTGTCATGATTTTTCCCGAATGTTATATATCTCTAACTTCATAAAATCTACCCCACTTTATTCTACGCCATCTTTTGGAGAGAAAATACCCTAGAGCCTTCTCTAAATCTCTAAGGTAAGTTCTTACTAAAACTTCATGATTATTACCATAATCTAATAAGTATTAACACTAGATTCCTGATCTATTACATAGATTGTAAGAATTCAATTCAAGAATGGTGGAAGAAAAGAATCGTTAGGAATTCATCGTGAGGTAAGTTCGTGTACTTCTTATATATTTATAGGGATTGATTTGGGTGTACATATCACACGAAACATGCTAGAATTCATGGGTGAATCCTATGAAAGTAAGAACATGAATGTGGCTTAGAAACCCTAGTTTTCGAAAATGGTGGGAATTCAAGAAAAAAATATAAAGTTCTAATCTTTATTATTCTAATTAATTGTAGAGTGATTGTTGAACCTCAGAACACCTGTTTGGTAGCGTTTTAGAGGGAATTGAGGTATGTCTCTTTTTTAAAATACTTTTGACTATAAAGATGATTTGTATGTGTATTTTCAATGTGCGTGAGGGACAAGCCCTCATGGAACCTTAGGTGTATCAGACTATATATATATATATATATATATATATATATGTATTCATGACTTTTCCTATCAAAGAATTGTTAAAACTTATTTATAAAGTTTTGGACTTTGAACATGGTTTACTCCTATAAGGGACGTTTTAAACTTTATTTTGGAAGCTTGGACATTTCATGTCTTCTGCCCTATGTTTTGTTGAAGTTGAAACTTATTTAATGACTTGAATATGGTTTATAAACCTATTAATGACTGGACGTACACTATTAACAGGATGTTGAACATAATCCATGCCATTATTTGAGATTCGGCTTCCATGCCATGATTTGGCTAATATGTCATGACTGATATTTGTATGTGTTTAACCTTGTATGGGCAAGCTGTATTATTCCAAAGAATGATTAGCCGTTATGCATCCTAACGTATTGCTTTTGGGCATTGTTGTGTTAGTCCAGAGGACAATTGACATTCAAGGCGTGTAGCCAAGTGCATCTATTGTTGTGCTAGTCCAGAGGACGATTAGCCTCCATTGGAAAATGGCCTCGGAGTATCTATTCTATGCGTTCAGAGGATGATAAGCATCGGTGGGATAATAAGTCTGGTGCATCGAATGGTTGTTCGCCCATGAGTTTGCATGTGTTGATCTATTCGTTGTATTTTAGTTGCTTGTTGATGATCTTGAGTTCACGATTGAAAAGACATAACTTTATGAACACTATAATAAGTTGAAATGGATATATTTCTATTTTATTTGTTGGTGATTTTACTAAGATTACTGACTTACTCTATCTTTGGGATTTCGAATTGTTTTTTAAAGAACTTAAGGTAACGATAACGACTTAAGAAATCAAAGTGCTTATTTCTTCATCATTGACTTTTACTGAATGTTCATGAGATGTTATCATTTTTGTTTTGAACTGTTTCTCAATATTGTTTTCAATTACACTTATTACTTATATATTTTGCTATTAACCATTATTCTGGAGACACTCACTGAGTACCTAGTACTCAGGCATACAATTGTTTTTTATGGTATGTTAGGTGACGAAGAAGAGCAGGTTCGTGATACGTGCATGAAGTAGGAGAACGTTTTGTTTTCCAGACTAATTGCTAAGCCCACACCCTTGTTCCGCTAATTTTTTTATTATATGAGCAAGATTTCAGTTAGCCTTATATGACTTGTACTAAATAAATGTCAAAATATTATTAAAAGAGATTCGACATTTATTGATTTTACAATGTGCTTTCGGTGTTGTTCATAGCATCGGATGACTGTTGCATCCAAAATGGATTTTGGGGTGTGACTCTTTACTGACTCAGACACATCTTTGGATCCAAACTTCGCTTCGACACACTAAAAAGGCTCGGACAGACAGGGAGTCATCATCAGCCATTGGAGCACATTTCTACTGATATCCATTATGCTTTTATTTATCTAATGTAACCCTCCGGGGAGATTATTATTAATAAATTTTATGATCATAGGGACTATGGTTTGATTTAACAAATTAGAGTAATCCGTGTTCAAACACTAGAAAGACCTTGGTTTAACAAGGTCTAGGAGCGTGTTTCAATTTATTATACTACAATTGCTTGATTATGTGCAAAATATCTGCTTATGTTCTTTTTCATGCATTTGTGTTGAATATGATTGATTCGATGTTTCGGGAATCACCCCGAAAATAAAAACACAAGAACATGCCAAAAACTCCACTTTTAAAAAAAATGAACTCTACTTACCTAATCCATTTGCCTCTCCAAGAAAGATTGATTTGTTGAGATGAATGTCTGACGCAGTTTGATCGCCAACATGCCTACCATCAACATAATCAATGGATAAGAGAGCGAAGACTCAGTCAAGAAAAACTGGTCGATTTGGAAAAGAGCATTGCTTTGGTTAAATCCAACCTTGAAGAAGTCGACTGTCTCCTAATCTGGCCAGAAAGCCACCAAAAGGAGTTACCTCATCCGAATACTACAACAACCATATCTTAGAAAAGTGAAAGGACTAATGAAAAACTATGTACCCCTCTATGAAAGTCTGGGGACATCAAGAACCAAAACATTGAAAGTTGAATCTAAAAGTCAACCATTAAAGGAAGCTACCTTCGCTGCATCTTATGATACTCTTAAGAACGATGAAACTCTGCTGACACTAAGCCAGACGTCTACTACGATATGATGGGTCGTTACTCTTAAGGCCTATGCTTGTCCTTTTCGGGTTACACCAGTGCCCGCACTATGCTCAGAGATTAATGAAATAATGAGAGTAATGGAGACCACATACCTAGTGATGTGAGACTACCTCTGTGCGCTCCCGCATACGCGCACAAGATATGCGTGTTCCACATGAATCAATTGGGGCATACTACGGATGAATGTGTACCCCTGAGAAGAAGAATAGTGAAGATGATTGATGATGGAACTATTCGTCACATCTGGGGACCCTATTCTATATTGGTCGATGACCCAGTCACTACTATGAGTGGAATCGATGCCGAGGTCCATATTTTGAGGTATGACTTCACCATTTTTGAGGACACCTATACCGAGATCTTCAAGAAAATAGTCAGTGCTGATAAGATTCATCTCATCGGGATAGCGTGAAAACTTTCATCCTCTAGAGGTAGTGGAGAGAAATGTTTTCTGTACAACTCGGGAGCACCGAGACACAACATTGAGGAGTGCGAGGCATTCAAGTTTTATTTAGAGAATCTTATTGGTAATGGGGAGATCTGGGTAGTTCTCCCTCCCTGTCATTGAAAAAGTGTAGGCCGAGGGCCGAACATGCATTTGTAAAGGTGACAACCATCCATGATTTCTAGGAGAAACCATATTTTGGGTAGATTTAGGCCTATTGGAGTAACAAGGAATAAAGAAAGAGCATACATTGGTAGTCATGGTTACATACGTGCTATCATAAACAGGAGGGATGTATTGGATTTAGATCACTTTTTGATGTGTCCAAGGCTCTATATTCTAAGCCTTGGTGGAGATTCATGACTAGTTGTACTCTGTGGTCCACATTCATATGGAATAACTACTGTAAGAAGCAAATTCCAACCCTTGTAAAATGGAAAAAGGGATCACAACTGTGGAAGAAAATGTTGGAAGCAAGATATGATGTAGAATAGGAAATTTGGTGGGAGCCAAGAAATGGATCGTCTAATTTTTGGTTTGATAATTGGTCCAAACTTTGCTTTCTTAATCATGTTGTTCCTGCTGATTTTCCTATTGATGAAGAGATAGAGGATGTGGAAAATGTTATGATAAATGGCCAGCGGAACTTACCAATGTTACAACAAACTATGCTAAAGGAGATTGTGGAACATATCAGAAGTGATCTTATATGGAAGGAAGGAAGGAAATGATTAATGTGATAAATCATGGTGGATGTTAATTAGAAATGGTAAGTTTTTAGTAAGAAGTGCTTAGGAGTTTATTAGATAGAAAAAACACCAAGTATGGTTCTACAAGCTACTGTGGGTGAAAAATTTGCCTTACAAAATATATTTTTTCTTATGGAGAGTATGGCATATGAAATTACTAGTTGATGATATCTTGGACAGTATAGGTATTTAAATAGTTTCAATATGATGATGTTGCTCAAATCCTCAACAAAAAACATGACTCATTTGTTTTTAACAGAAGAATATGCCTCAGATAGATGAAAGTTATTTGTTTCTGCAGTAGGTATCCAGGGCCCTTTTGTGCAGTTTAATCAGGTAGTTTCCACTTGGTGGATGGCATGTGTTCCTAATATTAAACCATTATATCAAGCTTCTCCTACTATTATTCTTTGGAAATTATGAAAGAGGAGGAACACGATAGTGCATGGAGGGAATATGTCAAGGAGTAGAGTGATAAATGAGATAAATATAATCTGTGTCAACTGGCTAAGGTTAGATACCCTTTGTTGAAAGTCTCAAATACTTGGCCTTAAGCCCAAGTTAAAAAAACAATTTAAAAATACTTGGCCATAAGCCCATAACTAATACAATTTCTAGAAGGTTATAAATGTCATATTGAATGTAAATTAGTATAATGGAGATGCCCATATGTAGGTTGGTACAAGTGCAATACTGATAGAGCCTATAAGGGTAGTACTGGGCAAAGTTCATCAATTTTCTAGTTTAGAGACAATGTAGGGGACCTGGTGTATGCATGGGCTAGTATGATTCTTGATTCACCATGCATTAGTGCAGAAGCTAAAGCTATTCTGGAAGGAGTTGCATATGTGTAAGAAATTAGTTTCTACCTCTTACAGTAGAAACTAATTCACTCATCATGAAGACGGGTAGATGAAGAATGGGAAGTGCCATGAAAAATCAGCATGGAGGTTAACATGATCAAGGAATGGAGAAAGAAGGGACTCATAAAATTTGTCTAAGTATATAAAGAGGGAAACAAACTAGCGAATTTTTTGATTAACCTGGTTGTTGATTTTGCTGGTATACTTCAGTTTACATCATTTCAGGATATGCCAGCTGCTTCAAGAAGAATACCGAATACAAACAAGTTGCATATGTCAAACCTAAGATTTAAAACTTTGAATACTAGGGAACATGATTGACACAACATGATATTGTGATCTATAATAGTGAGTAACAACCTACTGCAAAAAGAAATACATGATCATGCAGAATACAAGAATAAAATAGTTTTCCAAAGAAGGCTATAATCAGGTATCAAGTTAATAACATAGTTGCTAAAGAAATTATATTAAGTGTTTGGTATTAACTTATAGTTTAACCTATTGGAAGAACTTCATTAGATGCCTTGTCCATTTCTTGATAACCTCAGATATCAATCCCACTTAGTTCATTTTATAAAGCATAGACATTGATCTTCAAAATTGGAAAAAACTGTTATAGAATTTGTTCAAGTTAGAAGGATTCTTCTATTTGTTCTTGATTCCATATCACCTGGTGAGAGAATTTAAGGTGACTTGTGAAGGCATCAACCCAACACTTTAACTACAACTGATGTTATTCTAGTTCTAGTTTACAAATTTCAGTTTCTATAGGTTCTTGGAGGCACTTTTTGTCCATGTATGCTATAGCTTAGTTTTTTGCTTTCCTATCTTTTCCTCTTTTGTACAGAACATCTGATTTAGGTTTAATAAATCACAACTAGCAATCTGCTAGTTGTCTTAATTTAAAAAAGACCATATTCTTTTCTTTTTCAAATTTTCATTTTTGGTGAATGGTCATTGTCCTTACTACACAGGCATCAATTTTTCTCATGTGTGTATTTGTATTGGGTAAAAATTAGGATTTCCAGGTAGTCATCTTAGGCACAAACACGTGACAATAATGACAAGTCATCCATGAATCAACAATTAGGCATTACTAGGTGAGTTTGTGTGGCCCGATCATGGGACTTGCTTAGCGCACAGTCTCTGGGGACATGGATCCGGGGAAAGATGTTTGAGTACAGGTCACCGGCCGAATGGAATGAAGCTCATAAGGCAGCCGTTATGAAAGATCCTAGATTTCTCTCCGGTACTTGGCCATTATGATGAGACATTCATTCGTCATTAAGAAGGGCGTAATTAACCGATCGTGTCTCTCATGATTTTACTATAAATATAGAGCATAGTTCCAATTGTAACACATTCAGATTTTAGTAAATATACAAGCATACTATGAATACTTAGCAATTTCTTTAAGTTCTTTGTTCTTAATTTATTATCAAGCTCATTCAGGGAGTCTTCTCTGATGGCATCAACTCATAAGAAACATCAAAACTCATGCTTTCCTTGATTTTTTATCAATTTATTATTCTCTTATTTATTATTATTATACTTTGTTCTTAATTTTGCTATTTGAGTCATTAGAATCCCTGTGTCCATAACTCACGTGTACAAATTCAACTTTACTGTTTTGCAGGTAAATAATTTGGCGGCCATCCTGGGGCTTGGAAAATTGTGGTATTGTTTTACCTACTCATTTTAAACTAATTTACTTAAATTTTTCCGTTCAGAAAACACTTTTTTAGTTATGAGAAACAACGGTGTCGATGACTAGATTAACATGGGGCTAGCCAACAACGACGCACCTGAGGTCAACAACCTGTATCTTGCACCCTTTGGGCCTTAACAAGAGCACTCCACCAGCGAGATTTAGAAAGGAGAGGGTTAGGAGACCCCCATTCGGGGAAAAGGATACCACCAGCACATGACGATGATTCAAACTCCCGATGTAATAGATGATGAAGCCTTGGGAGACATAGTGTGGATCTTGTCAGCATAACAGAGAGAGATATGAACCACATCTCTCGACAGGACAAGATAATGGTGGGACTTAACGACTTCAAGCAATATTAATGGTGGGACTCAAGTGCCACCTAGTGTGCCCGATGTAAATGGTCTAGGGAACTGGACACGTTGCCTCAAGAGTGGATACCCTATATGAGAAGGACTAGGCTAGTTTGTCACGCCCGAAACCTGGGAGACATGGATGACACTCGGTGCCTTAATTAACCCCGAATGCCCAATTTGTAACTTATATACCCTGGATTCAAATAAGTAATCTAGGTCAACAAGGCCAATCTGTAAAACACTCAACATCGTCCTAGGCTGAAAAGGTCATACCCTGAATAATTTGTAAATGACAGCTGTCTCAACTGACATGGGATCACCCCAAATGATACATACATATATAAGGGCCGACAAAGCCACCATGCTGACATACTGAACATATAGGACATGTCTATAAGCCTCTAGAGGGAATACAATTGTACTATGGTTGGGACAAGGCCTAGCCTAACCATATTGTCGATAATATACATAATATCCTCAAACTCTAGAGCTCATAACTCCTGATGATGTGGAGCTTACCAATTATTAAACTCTAGCACAATTACTAAAGAGGTCTATCTATCTGTCTCTCAGGACTTGTAGGCATGAAATGAAATGCCCCCAGCAAATGGACATGAGTATGAAATAATGTACAGAGTATGTAAGGCAACCTGAATAACTGAAACTGAATTGAACTGAAATATATAACTGCTAGACTCAATCTTTCAAATAGTCGAAACCTTATTTCAATCAACATCGTGAATATTCAAGCTGGGTTTTTCTAAAAATTACGGTGTGGGCAGGTTATGTGTAGTGGGTGGGGGATGTTTTTTGTAGTTTGGAGCTGGTGCTTGGAAATTTGGTTGTGGAGCTTGGTAATTTGGTTGTAAAGCTTGGTAATTTGGTTATTGAGTTTGGTAATTTATTTGTGGAGTTTAGTAATTTGGTTATGGATTCTGATAATTTGGGGAGGGTTCCTGGAATTTGCTGGGGTAGGCATCTAGTAACTTGGTTAGGTGTAGAAAATTGAGTACAGGGCCGATGCATAGTTGTCGGGAGGCGATGGTTGATAATTTCTAAAAAATGAATTTGGTTCTTCTAGCCTTCCAATCTTACGATCGGGAATATAAGAGATGTTGGCCATATCCTCTTTCTTATTTCTGACGATCCCTATAGAGTTATGATTGACGGCTTTGGTCAAGCTAATGACCCTTCTAGACATGAGACTGTCTTCTATGGCTTCTCCCATTTTGACCAAATCAGAGAATGGTCTTCCTACCATGGCTAGCATCCTTTCTTAAAATTTGGGTTCTTGAGACCAAATAAAAATAGAAACTAAGTATTCCTTGCCCATGGGTGGTTGTACTCGAGCGAGTTTAGCTCTCCACCTACTCACGTATTCTGAATAGTTCTCAGTGGACTTCTATTTGATTTTCTTTAGGTAATATTGATCTGACACTATATCAATATTGAATTGGAATCTTTCCGTGAACGCTTCCATCATGGCTTACTATGTGATCCATTGGGGTGTGTCTTGCGCGGTGAACCACTCTGACTCTTCTCCTATTAAACTTCAGCTGAATAACCTCAAAATAAAGGCCTAATTCCTATTTACTCTAAATAGTTGGTCAGAGTACGCCTTTAGATAAGCTTCGGAATTTCCTGAGTCGTTGAATATCTCAAACTTTGGTATCTTAAAACCTTCAGAAAATCCAAATCATGGTGGATGCAAAGATCGTCATACCTTAGCTTAGTAGCCTTTCTAGTGGTTCGTGCGCGACTGGCGCGAGCACGTCTCGCAATTCTTATTCCATATTCTCTTCCTGCATATCTTGCTCAACTCTCCAAGCCTAATCCATCTCTTTATAGTGGTCTAACTTAGGTCACTCGGGGAGAATTTTGAGTGACATGAGCACGGAAGGATACACCCAAATGTGTGTATTGGTTTTTGGGAACATTGATAGTTCATGAGGCAGGGAAACCAGTCATATTTTGGGAAGGGTAGGATTGGTATTTATAGGGTGAGGATCTTGGTATGAAGGTACGAAGTGCGTGGTTACAGGAATTGGGTTGGCATTGAGAGGTGGTGGAGTGTGGTAGGAGGTACCCACATGCTAGGGGTCAACGATGGGTACGTTTTGAGTAGAGGGGAATTGATCGGGCACGGGAGAACTCAGAGATGGAAAAGGTGGAGGAGTCCTCCTCGCTTCCACCGGTGGTTCATTTGTAGCATTAGCCAGATCAATTTTTTTTATCTTTTCCTGGAGATGAGTTACCTTCTCCAGGAGGAGGGATATGACGTCCTTATAGTGTGATGCATCTTTCAGATCCAACATCTCTGAATCCCTCAGAGAGAACTAATTTTTATCGTGGTTATCTTCCGATGTACTAGTTATTTTCTCATTTCCCTTGTCGTTGGTCTGGTCAAAGAGGGATGTTGTCACAACTTTGGATCTTGTGAAGTATGACTATGTGACATGACATGAATCGACCCCGTCATTAAGGGAAAAAAACTCAAATGCATATAACATTAATCATTATATCGTAGTAAGTAAAGCAAAATAATCACATGGAGTTGCAAGTAAACACAAATAATCACATAAATCATTCGCTCCATCTAAATGAATGAACCATGTTCCATGGGTTATTATTCGGGTTTTTTCTGGTAGTTTGCTGGGTGGTTTGATCTTTGTTTATCTCAGAGGTGGGAAATAATAAGGTTTACTTTGCATCACATCGCTTGGACAATTTAGCCATATCGACCCCGAGTTGCTTTCGAAAAGAATTTCCTCTAGAAGGTGGGGAATATATATATATATATATATATATATATATATATATATATATATATATATATATATATATATAAGGATTAATTCTTACGTAGACTGACTACATATCCTACCATAGGAAATTAGGCCCCTCTGTAGTTTGGTTTACACTGAAATATTCTTAAAATCTATCCTGCCCAAAACATTCTCAAACCAGGCCCGACGTGGGCTTCCTACGTATCCCCTTTGGAACATCAAGTTGGACGTAGTTTTTTACAAGAAAAGTAGGAAAAACATTGTTTTGATAAAAAATTAAAAGGGACACCTAAGTCTACCCAAATGATGACCCCTCCCAGGGGTCATGGCGTATTTTTGTCCTTACTATGTGTATTTGGCCCACGACCTTTGTTAGTAGCGGCGAGGAAGAAGTACTAGCCAAATCTGTCCAGTCTAGACTAAATACTCCAATTCAAACTTGAATGCTTGGCACTCCTAGATATCATTCATTGGAGCTCTATCATATTGGGTGACGACTTCTATACGGTCTTAATAGGTGGATTTTCGATGTGCTAGCCAGCTTCTGGAAGATATTCGTGTAGGACTCTTCAAATATGGTGAAGTCATAACGCCAAATTGGGGTACCTAGTGTGACACCTTCACTGGGAATAATTGGGTCATGCATAAGTAGAGAATGGGAACCCAAAATGTGTCAGATCGTCCCATCTTTTATCAATCTCAGGATCTTCTCTTGAGGATCGGGCACTGGTTAGTAGTATGACTAGGCTGGTTGTTATGGAACACATACCTCTTGCGGGTGTCTAACAAATCACACGGCGGGAGCTTCTCTTGAGTGGGACTAATAACCCTTATTGACCTCACAGTCTCATAAATCACCGAGCAATGCACGACTTCTAGCCTATCATGGAAAGGGCATGTTTGAGCTTTGGAAGTGATAGGCCACTAGGCTGGTGAGGCAATGTGGATCGGTAGGTATGGTATCTTAACCCTAGTAAGAAACTTTCTAAAGTTTTTTGTGATTGGCACCATTTTTTCTTCGTTTGTGTTAGAGCTGTCACCCCTATTCGCCTTCAATGCCAAGGATATTTCAAACCTTGATTGAATACTCTTGGATTTTTCCATGTCCATCTCATAGGTTTTCAAGATTTCTACTAACTCGTCCAAGGACATATCTCCTATGTCTTTAACTTCTCATATATGAGTGACTTTAATCTGCAACGTCTTTGGTAGTGTTCTCAAAATCTTGTCAACTGAGTCTTCAGTAGTAATGGTTTTTCTAAGAGACGTTAGTTCATTAACCAATGAAGTATATCTGGTGAACATTTCAGAAATAGTTCTCCTTAATTCATTTGAAATTTTCAAAATATGTGGCAATCATGGCTTATCTGAATTTCCTGACCTGGCTGGTACCTTCATGTGTGATCACTAATGCGTCCCAGATTTTCTTTGCAGTGGTACAACTAGAGATTCTGTTGTACTCGTTCGGACCAAGTCCATAAATCAATACATTATTTGCCTTAGAATTTTATCGAAGCTTTTGTACTTAGCCTCCTCATATTCACTCTTCTCCTTTGCGACATGCTTTCTATTTGTATCCTCCTTGATCGGATATTTTGGACCATTAGTAACTCTTTCCCATAGTTCATAATCTTCATCTTGCAAGTGGTCCTCCATCCGAGCTTTCCACCAAGTGTAATATTGTCCATTGAACTGTGGTGGTCGATGAGTGGATTGACCTTCACTATGTCCGATGGGTGGTGCATCATTCATCATAGTTTTCTCTTAAGGTGTTATCCTTGTTGAAGAGAAATCGCTCAAATACTAATTGATATTCTACACATGTATGCTTCTATCCTATGCAATACCTAATTTTCGCCTATAGGATGAAGTATGTTACCTTACCAGTTCTATGCATAGTGATTGTGAAATAGTAAGAATAGTAAAGTAAAAGACACAACACTTTTACGTGGAACCCACTCGGCTCACAAGGGCAGTAAAAACTATGACCTACACCTCTATAGGATTTATCCCGAACTCCACTACAATGGTAAGCCTCTGCAAATTCAAGTTACAAACTCCATAACTCAGGAACTACACTCTAACTCCTATCTTACTAATCTACCCAGACCAGTAAGCAACCTTCAACTTAAACTCTAACTTGAAGTTGAAATTGACAATGTTTATACCTATTACAATTGGTTCTAGAAAAGCTGATAAAGGTACAACTCGATAACCAACCTAATACAAGTAACTAGACTAAAGAACTGGAAAATATTATTCAGTAGATCAACTCCTTCAATATTCTTCATTGTATTATGGTCGCAACTCTGGAATCAGAACTCTTTCAATGATATCACTAATCACTCAACATTCTGAATTCTCTATGTATAAGCGTGTAATGTTCCTCATGGTAAGACTTGGTATATATAGAAACTATATTTATCAATAGCGGGTGACTTAAACCCTACTTGATATGGCCCATCATGGTAGAATTGGGTTTGAGGTTGATTGGATTCTTAGACCTTCTCTCATATTTAGTTTCCTTGTAGGACTCTAAAATATCTTGATAAGTCTGGCATGGAATCATGCCGCCTTGTGTGCGAAGTCTATACCATAAAACTAAAAATCCTACTTGTGGTAGGATTTTGAGAAGGAACATATTGTTGGACCTGTTGTTTGAATATGTTCGTGTGACATCTGTCTTGGTGTTGATGTCTGAGAATGAACATGTTCTCCAACCTGGTTTATTCAACTTCCGCCCTGAACATGATTCATTCAGTTCTATACCACATCTGCTATCTGGTAGAACAACTGCATGGACCTGGTTCTTTCCTCTCGTTCATTCTCTTTGTCAATTATCAAAACTACCACTTGTCATTTTTGCTAATACCAACACAAGCCCTAGCATGATGTTTCTCTCCTGTCCTCATCTTCCCACATCAAGGTAAGTCTCTCCCATGTATTCTGAAGTAATTCTAACACTTATATATGGATTCATAACAAAATACTACACAACAATCTTAGGGTTTTCAAGAAAACCCTCCTCAAGGTTTCAGGTTCTGACTTTTTGGTGTCTTCTTCAAAAGTTTAGACCTTTTCTTCAAGTTTTAAAGCAATTAAGGTATGTAAATTTAATTCTCTACATGTGGAAATGTTATTTATCTTCCCCACGCCATGTTTTCATGACTTTTAAGAATTGCATCAGAAATAGAGTTAAGGCCTAGTTTCATGAAAAGCTAAATAATTTGTATTCTCTAAATGATATAGTTTCATAATTTGTTCATGATTGTCATTACGAATGCGTAAAATCAGTATGTAATCAGTATAAACTTATGTTTGATATCCCATGAGTCTCAGTCATGAAAACGGAGTATGTTTATGAACAATTAATACTTGAAACTCTATAATTTGTTCATGAATCCATGTCTCAGAATAGTAATGTTCAGTATTCCATGTTATACATTTTAGTATTGTTACATCCCATATTTGTTTTACATGTTAAGTAGTGCTATAAGTTAGGTGATATTAGTCAAAATAACTAATGTTAATCCTACAGCTGCAAGTGTTGAATTACGGTTTACCACATGTTAAGTATCATGAGGATTAAAGGTTAACCAAATTGAAGATGTTACAACCCATACTTTCGGGATAAAACTAGGAGTGCTTAATATGCTAAGTAAGTCTTGTTTAAGGTGTTTTAATCGTAAAATAGTCGTATGTTATGTTTTGAAGTCAAGCAGGTTGTAAAATAAAAGTCGGCAAAAGTTATCGCAAGTTACGTTCCTAAGTGTATTGAATTTTGGGTTAAATGTAACTGAGCTTTTCTCCCAATTTACTTGGAGTCACGGGGTGATCCACCCACCATATAGTAGGTCTACGAGTCTTGTTTCCAATGCATTAAACCGTTTATCAATAAAACATCGGAATAGAGAGATTTTCGCATTTTTTTAGACTACGCAGGTAGCCCTATTGGAACCCACTTGATGTAGTGGATATTTATCCTGCTATTTAAAAGCGGTGCTAGGCTCATTTCAGGTCATTTTCGACCAACTCTCATTCCTCACTACTTCTAAAACATCTATAATGGTTTATACATGATCCAAAGGTGAAATCAAAGGTAGATAACAAGAATCTAACACTTGGAATTTTGTGGTGCTAGTAGATCGTAGTTTCTCATCATTGTTGTCGATTTAGAGGTTACCCCAAGTTGAAGTAATATCATATTCGAAGGTTCCTAAGTTGTTTGAGGTAATATTATACTCCTTCTTCATGTATTTGAGATCATTAGGGTAACAACTAGATTCTTCGGTTGAGAATTTGTGAAACAAAGGTCAGAAATCAGATTTGAGATATTGTAGTAAGTTACATTGTTTTGTCTTGTAGGATTGAGGTAATAATTTTCCTCTCCTATATATATTAAGTTTATACAAGTCATATCTAAGTTTTTGGAGGAGAAAAATATGGAAATACTATCGGAAAACGTATACGATTGTAGAGTTATGTGTGGGTTGTTTTGATGTTGTGATATGAAGGGGATATTCTTGAGATGTTGAGGGGTTGTACATGTGAATGTAATTATGGATATGTATGAATTTTTTTATTATGAGTTTAAAAAGGAGAAAGGCGTGGTGAAAGGTCATTTAGATAATCATATAGTGAGCTTGCCGCTCGTTGTGTTGTTGTATTGTATTATTAGGTTGTTCTAGTGTTGTTGAGGTGATGGATATATGGATTAATAGTGGTATGTTATTGTTGATGTCGTGCCCTTGATGGAGGTGAAATAAACAAAGTAGATGTTGCCCGATTTGTTGTAGAACGAGCTTGTTGCTCACTAGTTAGTTGGTATGTTTCTCTTGTTGACGTTAGTGTTGTTTTAATTGTTATGTGACGTGTTGGGGATGGTTTTGTTAAGAAAGAAGGCTAGAGATGTTGATTTATTTGTATTCATGTATTGTTGATGGTGATATAAGGAATAGAGAGGAGTTAGACAAAGATATTCACCGTAAAATCATGTATAGAGCTGATTGTTGTTTTTCAGCTAATTGTTATGCCCCTTATGTTAATAGTATTATTTTTTCTTATTGTAGCTTGAATTGTGGAGGAGGATGGTTCCTCCATCACCATGGAAAGGCCAGCTTAGAGGTATGTAATGGATATCACTTCCTTTATTTGGCATGACTCTTTAGAAAATGTACTTGACGAGAGAAAGCTTAAGAAGAGCAATTGTCGTAGGTACTCTATTTTTATATTTGGTGTCCTTATTACCTCAGATTATGACACATGTAGTCGAGTTGAGAGTTTTGTGGCTCATAAGTCAATTCCTAAGTTTATTAGCATTCATTTGATTCATCACACGGGTGTATATCATAAATAGTAGGTGAACTAGCTTGTAAAAAGTCTTCTCAATTGTGTCTTGAAATCCCAGTTCTGCATAATAGTTATCCTGTGTGTAATAAGAATCAAAAGCTGTAAAAGAGGGGTCATTATAAGACGTTACATCTATATACTTACTGGTCTTTGAGCTTCCCTTGTTGGTCCCATTCCAAACTACTAAGTCCTCATTAGATGCTACACTACTTGATATGATCTCATAGAGTATTTGAAATCGCTAGTTGGGTCATATACTTGCTAGTTGTTTAGTTATCCAAGCCTACATCATTTTTTGTTACTACCTTTCTATTTGATTATATATGCATTTGTCATGAACTCCAAAGGTAAGTCAATTATTTAGTTATATTACTTGTAAGCTATTGTGTGTATCGTATGTTGTCATCTCAGATGAGAGCTTTAGTTGAATAAAGTACTAAGCAGAGAAACTAGTTGAGTTAAGAGAAATGGCTCGTTGACTCTTAAAGCTTATTTGTTAACCTTTGAGCCTATTTGCTAGCCTTCGGTAGAATACAACTTATAGGTTGTGAGTGACAGGTTCTACTACATTTGTAGTTATTTTGTTACGTGTTTCTATTTGAAGTTTCAGTTCCTATTGTTATTATTATCTACCTTACATACTGTTGAGTCTATTTCTAGTACTGTTTTAGGAAGTCTTTTGTAGTCTTTTAGTTGTTTTGTGCAGTTTAATACGTGTTTTTGATTTGTTTTCAGTTTAAGCGATTCATGATGGATGAGGCGGAGATTAAAAGAAAATAGACAGCTACTGAGGATAAAAATGGCTACTTAGGAAGAAGAAGCAGTTCAGAGAAGTGTTGAAAAATCGAAAGATGAAGAGCTGCGGCGCTGAAGGGCTGCGGCCGAGGCGCCTGACTGGCAGAAGGCTGGAAGAAGTTGATCGAATTTAGAGCTGAGGTGCTACCTGGTTACAACCGCGATGCCCCACCGTCAGAAAGTTCAGAAGCGAATTGGCGTGGTGGTTCTATAATAGCTAAGCTGCGGCGCCGATGACGTCCAGGCAGTGAAAAACCTAAATTTAACAACGGAAAAAAGGTCCATTCTGGGGTTTTTCGTGATATATGCTAGGGGAGACAAATTTTGGAAGAGAATCTCACATTGGAGGCAAAGAACAAGAGAGCAAGAAGCAATTAGAGACATCAATTGTCCAAGTGCTTTTCCTTTTCTTTACTTTAATTCAGTTGATGTTGGATATTAAGTTAATTAGTCTTCTTAGCATGTCTATGAGCTAATTACCTTTATTAGGGTTTTCCGTTGAATCACTTGAAACTCTGTTATGATTTAATGCATTGCTAGTGTTTCTTCTTTATCTATTAAGATCTCTTCAACTTGCGTTTATTGAATGAGAATTAATTGGCCATTAGTTTTCATTACCAATATGATTTTAAATCAAGATCTGAAAAGTGACATTTGAATATGCTATAGTTGATTAGACATAGGTTTAATCTTGAACGAGAGTATCACGATTGTTTGTGTAGCTTTTTAGGTTATTGATCTTAATATTCCTATGTGATTGAATTTATCATAGAACTATGGAAAATTATCACTTAGGTTGAGTTTTTATATGTCCTAACCGGGATATAGAACATCTCAGTTAACCTGCTATCTTAATAAGAAGATGAATCACTAGTCTTGCATTAATGAATGATAGAGTGGATTGTTGATGAGATTGGAAACCCTAATTGCCTTCATTAATGAATTAAACTTCGTGTGTTTTCACTGCTAATTTATTCCCGCAATCTATTTTAGTTTGTTAATTCTTTAGTTTAGAAATCGCCACTTATATTCATTTGCCAAATAGAAACTAAAGATTAGTTAATTGGTAATTGATAATTGATAAATCAGTCTCTGTGGACGATACTCGATTTTACCAAAATTATTACAAATTGTAATACGTACAGTTGCGTAGCATCTAGAAATTCCGCAACAATTTTTTGGCGCCGTTGTCGGGTACTGAATTATTTATTATCAATATCAAAATAATTAATCTTATTTCTAATTTGGTTGTTCCTAGAACACAATTTTAACTTAATCTGCATGCATTGTTTTTGATCAATTTTATATAGCTTTGTTATATGCGAAGCAGAAGAGGAGCAGACAACCTTGTTCCTCTTAATCCGGAGATTGAGAAAGCGTGTAAGCAGAATTGAAAGAATAAAAGAATTGCTGATTCAATTGTTATGGCAAACCAACATAATAATTATGAGTTGAACCGAGGAATACCAGCCCATAATCCTGTTGCCAGAAGCTTACGGGACTACATATTGCCAACTGTTGCAAGAGTGCAGACATGCATAAGGCTACAAGTTGTGGAGGTAAATAATTTCGACATTAAGCCAGCAATCTTGCAGATGGTCCAGAGCACAGTTCAGTTTGGTGGGTTGCCCTCTGAAGATCCACATATGCATTTGGAGAACTTCTTGGAGTTATGTGTTACCTTTAAGTACAATGGTGTTACTGATGATGCCATTAGGTTGAGGCTCTTCCCATTCTCACTATGGGACCGAGCCAAAAGTTGGTTGAACTCTCTACAAGCTAACTCCATGACTACGTGGAAAGACCTAGCTCAGAAGTTTCTTTCAAAAAATTTCCCTCCATCGTAGACTGCCAAGCTAAAGGGAGAACTAAACAACTTCTATCAGCTGGAAGGAAAAATTTTGTATGATGCTTGGAAAAGATTTAAAGAGTTGCAAGGAAGTGTCCTCATCATGGACTTGAGCAGTGGATGTTTGTCTATAATTTTTACAATGGTTTGTGTGGTACTCTCCTACCATAATTGATGCTGCTACTGGAGGGACATTCATGAGCAAGAGTGCTAATGAGGTGTATGAGTTATTGGAAGATATGGCAATAAATAACCATCAGTGGTCCGATGAAAGATCTACCAACAACAGAAATGTGCTTGTAGTTCATGAGTTGGATGTCATCACTGCGTTAACTGCTCAAGTTGCTTCAGACGCAAGTGGGATGTGAAATTTATGGGGGACCATATACTTTTTATCATTGCACAGTAGTGGATAATTTGGATTTTTGTAATGGACGTTTGGATTCTTCTGTTTGCCAAATTTGTGTGTTTGGTAAACATATTAAACTTCTGTTTTCTGCCTCTACTACTAATACTGTTATGCCATTTGATATTTTGCATTGTGATTTGTGGACTTCACCTTTATTAAGTGTTACAGGTCATAAGTATTATTTGCTCATTCTTGATCATTTTTTGAATTTTTTGTGGACCTTTCCCTTGGGACAAAAATCACAGACCTATAACATTTTGAAACAATTTAGTGTGTTTATCAAAACTCAGTTTGGGAAAACAATTAAAAGTTTTCAATGTGATAATGTGGGGAATTTATAAATACCCAATTTCAGAATTTTTGTCAACAAAATGGGATGTTTGTCCATCTTTCCTGTCCACATACATCTTCTCAAAATGGGAAAGCTGAAAGAAAGATTTGAACAATCAACAATATGACTCGATCTATACTTATGCATTCCTCCACACCACAAAATCTTTGGTATTATGCTCTTCAAATGGCTACATATCTCTTAAATATTCTTCTTAGTAAACTACTCTCTAAGGTGTCCCCTACTCAGGTATTGTACAACCGTATCCCTTCGTTTATACATTTACGAGTGTTTGGGTGTTTGTGTTATCCCTTGTTTCCGTTCACCACTATTCATAAACTACAAGCTCGGTCTACTCCTTGCGTGTTTTTGGGGTACCCACAAAATCATAGGGGATATAAATGCTTTGATATGTCAACAGGAAAAATCATTATTTCTCGTCATGTTATCTTTGATGAATCAACCTTCCCGTTTGCTACATCTCGAGCAGCATCCCACCTTCATATGATTTTCTGGACGACGGAATTCATCCAATTTTGAGGTATCATCTAAACTATCAGAGTAACAATTTAGGGTCATCACAAACCCCTATAACACAACCCGTCACCCCACCACCTTCCGGCAACTCAACGGCCCAGAATCATACCGAGCCCACTACCTCGACCTAAAATACCAAAACCACCCTAGCCACTGTTTCGACCTAAAATCCCAACACCACCCAACCATCGCATGGCCCAACACATAAACGGACCATGGAAACACGTGCAATGCACATAATTTTTCGCCCTAAACACCATTTCAACCTAACCACCTCAGTCCATCCCTCACTAATACCAAAAAATTTCAAAGCTGCCTTATCAGACCCGAATTGGAAAGCTGTCATGTTAGATGAATTTACTGCTCTTATTCAAAATAAGACGTGGGATTTGGTACCACGACCATCTAATGTGAATATAATTCGGTCAATGTGGGTTTTTTGCCATAAAAATAATTCTGATGGTTCTTTTGCGAGATACAAAGCTCGTCTTGTTGGTGATGGCAGGTATCAGCAGATGGGAGTAGATTGCGGTGAAACATTTAGTCTGGTGGTCAAGCCTGCAACTATCATGATTGTTCTTAGTCTAGCACTGTGCAAGTCCTGGTCCATTCATCAGTTGGATGTCAAGAATGCATTTTTACATGACCACTTGCAGGAGACGATATACATGCATCAACCATTGGGATTCCGTGATCCTGCCCGTCCAGATCATGTGTGCCTGTTGAGAAAATCCTTATATGGTCTGAAACAAGCTCATCGGGCATGGTATAACAGCTTTGCAGGATTTGCTTCCAAGTTGGGATTCTCTCACAGCAAGTCAGATCAGTCTCTCTTTATTTGTAGAAAGGGCACTGATGTGGCTTATATACTTTTGTATGTTGATGACATTATCCTCACTGCATCCTCACTTTCACTTCGCCAGTCCGTTATGTCCCTTCTTGCAGCAGAATTTGCAATGAAGGACTTAGGACCGTTGAATTGTTTTCTTGGCATTGCTGTCACTCACTATGCAGGTGGTCTGTTTTTCAGTCAAAAGAAGTATGCTGAGGAGATACTTGACAAAGCAGGGATGTCTTCATGCAAACCTTCACATACTCTAATTGACACAAAGGAAAAGTTGAGCAATGCTTCAGGTAATCCATACAGCGACCCCACACAGTACCGCAGCCTGGCTTGTGCATTGCAATATCTCACTTTTACGAGGCCTAATATTTTCTATGTGGTCCAGCAGGTTTGTTTACACATGCATGACCCAAAGGAAGAACATATGGGGGCTCTCAAGAGGATTCTGCGGTATGTTAAAGGTATTCTTCAGTTCGGACTTCATCTGTATAAGTCCTCTGTCTCGAGTTTGTCTGCCTACACTGATGCGGATTGGGATGGTTGTCCAGACACACGTCGTTCCACTTCCGGCTATTGTGTGTTCTTAGGTGACAATCTCATCTCATGGTCCTCCAAACGTCAGTCCACACTATCTCGGTCGAGTGCAGAGGCGGAATAACGAGGGGTGGTAAATGTTGTTGCTGAATCTTGGTGGCTTCGTAATCTGCTACTGGAGCTCCATTGTCCGATTGAAAAGACAACAGTGGTCTATTGTGACAATGTGAGTGCGATCTACTTATCTGGCAATCCTGTTCAGCATCAACGCACAAAGCACATTAAAATGGATATTTTGTTTGTCGGAGAAAAAATTGTCCGTGGTCAAGAACGTGTTCTCCATTTGCCGTCCCGTTATCAAATAGCTGACATCTTTACAAAAGGTCTTCCGCACGTACTTTTTGATGATTTCAAGGATAGTCTCAGCATCCGTGAACCTCCTGCTAAGACTGCAGGGACTATTAGAGGGATTATGGGAAGATCTCATAATCACCTCCCTCATTATTATAATTAATATTGTAATTATTGTAATTGTAATTAGGATCTTGTATATTAGGTAAAATAGAATATTAGTTTTCTGGATTAATCTTCTTGTAGAATAGTCTTACTTTAGTACATATATATATTGTATATTTGGAAGAATGATAATCAAGGAATCAATTCTTACCGTTTTCCTCTTTGTTCACGTTTTCTTTGTGTATTTTGGCCTCTGGAAGTTCCTGTTGGTATAAAAATAGTTTTACGTAGTAACAACAAGGAAAGAAGATTTATGCGACCAATATGTTTGATGAAATTCCCCAGTGAATGAAAGATTGTTCCAACAAGTTTGTTAACCTCTTCTCCCCTGCTATCAAGCTCTCCACTTAGCATTGGACACTGATCCTCGGTATTAGTATTTGTCATGCTATGTATACTCTCAACATTATACTTCATAAGAAAAAATATATCTTGGATCGAAAGTGATACCGATTTAGTTTAATTGGATTTTCATTACATTTTTTCCCATTCGCTTACTTGAATGTCAGAACTGTTTTACAATAGCCATTAGCTTCTCACTTGGTGGATAGATTAAGGATTAGTAGATGAGAAAAAGGACCATATGTTCCTGTAGATTATTGTGTTATTTGAATTCCTGCAATATTATTTTACTGGAACAGAATGGATTGTGGCAGAAAGTGGAGAACTAAAAACAGCTAGAAATTAGTCAAAAGAATAGGAAATGCCTACCTGTAAATCTTACTTAAGAGCGAGCAAACAACAGAATGTAGAGAAAACCAGGAAGAAAATCCAAGGTGCATGTTAGAATGTATGATTTGGGATATCTACCGAATATATATATATTTTTTTTGGGTAACCAGAGTTTAATTTTTTCACTTTTCATTTATGATAATTGCAATTGATTAAAAAATGGCAGTTCGGTGCACTAAGCTCCCGCTATGTACGGGGTCAGGGGAAGGGCCGGACCACAAGTGTTTGTTTTCACAGCTTGAACCCATGACCTCCTGGTCACATGGCAGCAACTTTATCAGTTACTCCAAGACTCCCCTTCAATAATTGCAACAAATTATAAACTAAAATTTCGTGACAGTGTTTAGGGTTGTGTTTCAAATTTCTACACTTCCGTATCTTCTGGCGGAATGGATTCTCTTCCCGCCATCGGAGATTTCATCTTCCCGCAATTTGAATCATGAAAGAAACTTGAGGGAACTTCCGGTGAGTCATTACCTCCTTCAAGTGTATACAGTTCAGCAACTTACATGTTGGCATTTTGCTTTTATTGATGTGCTTAAGGTGTAAAAGGTTCAAATTCTAATGGAAACTTTCATATGCAAGAGACGAGAGACGAATCTATTTAAAATGGTAAAAATAATCATGATTCTTCTGTTTTCGTTTTTAGTTTCTGTGTGTATTCATGCCCAGTTTGAGCTTCTTTCTTTTTCTTTCATGGTAAGTGTTAAACAGAGCAATATACCTGTGATATACACTAAATATACAGAAGTATATATCACAGGTATACAAAAGCAGTGGACCAACAAAGCAGTGGGCAGTGGCCCAAAACCGACAGTGGCCAGTAGGCCCAATTCGGAAGCCCATCACGGGCAGTGGCTTCAGAAAGCAGTGGTGTATATATGGAATGTATATTGTTGATATATTGTAGTGTAAAGGTTACCTTAATTAGTCTTGTACACTTACCATAATTGTATAGTTAGAATTATGGTAGAATAAGGTTTTAGAAATAGAATAGGAATAGGATTCTCCTATTATGGAAATATGTAACTTGTATATATAGCCTTTCAATTAATGAAAATAATCAAGGGGATTATTTCTTTCATGGTATCAAGAGACTAGGTCTAAACAAAAGTTTTTCTCTCAACTTTTGTCATCTCTTTGATTTTCGACCGAGACACCCCCCCTCGGGTTTCTCTTCCAAAATTCGTCTTCCGCTCTCAAAAACACCTCTCTTAAACTTCCCTTCCTTCTTTGTTCTTTCAATATGTCTAAGAACAATTATCATCCTGCCCTCATGGTTTCCAATATCAAGAATTGTATCTCTATTGTCCTTGAGATGGAAAACGTCAAATATGCGACGTGGGCGGAGTTGTTTAAAATTCACGCTATCTCCTATCAAGTTCTTCATCACATCATTCCTCCCGCTAGACCTCTTCCTGCGGAGGATCCTGACTTATGGATTACTCTTGATGTTACCGTTCTCCGGTGGATCTGCGCCACTATTTCAGTGGACCTTCTACAGACGATTATTGAGCCGGATACCACGGCTATGGCTACACGGAATATATTGCGTGACATATTCCAAGACAACCAACATTCACGTGTCGTCACACTCGAGTAGGAATTCTCTCTAGTTCGAATGGATGAATTTCCGAACGTTTATGCATATTGCAAGAAACTAAAGGAGTTGGAGGATCAACTCCGGAATGTTGGCTCACCGATAACTAATAATCGTCTCATTCTACAGTTGGTTGCCGGTCTTTCGGAGGCCTATAATGGTATTGGAACTCTCCTTCGCCAAAGCAACCCTCTTCCCGACTTCTATCAAGCCCGTTCCACGCTTACTATGGAAGAAGCCGGTTTGGCTAAAAAGGCGGCTACCGGAGCAAGCCCCGTCATCATGGCGGCGTCCTCTCCTAGTTCTTCCAGTTTTGTTAATAATTCGGGCAAAAACCATAATCATGGTGGCGGCAAGAATAATCGCAAGAATAATAACAAAAATCGCGGGGGCAAACGCGGCGGTTCCGGTGGTCAGCAAGCAGGCGGTGGGCCCCATCCAGGGAACAGTGGCCCACCACCCCCTGGTCCCAGCAGTGGGGCCCATGGCAGTGGGGCTGGGGCAGTGGGCCAGCAGCCCTTCTACTCAGGCAGCAACTTCCAGCGGCCAGTGGGCTGGCCAACAGTTCAGGCCCAACACCCAGCAGTGGCGGCCCACTGGCCAGTGGCCCAACAGCAGCAGCTCCAGCAGCTACGGCCCAGCTCCTTCACGGACAGGAATTCTTGGGCCCCGACCTCCGCAAGCCCATCATGCAGCAGGCCCCACTCAAACCGATATCGAGGCCACGATGCACACGTTAGGGATGACTCAACCGGACTCAAATTGGTATATGGACATCGGTGCCACGACTCACATGACTTCCGAATCAGGTACTCTCTCATCTTATTCCAATTTGAGCACCCCTAGGGGGATAATTATTGGTAATGGCAGTTCTATTCTAATTCTAGGGTATGGTCAGAAAACGTTGTCTCCCCTCAATCCACCCCTTCTCTTGAAAAATACTTTACATGCTCCTAAATTGATCAAAAATTTAGTGTCTGTCCGAAAGTTCACAACTGACAATTCGGTTTCCATTGAATTTGATCCTTTTGATTTCTCTGTGAAGGATTTCAAGACGGGGAGCCATCTCATGAGGTGTGATAGTAGGGGGGATTTGTATCCTATCATGCCCGGTTTCAGTCCATCGAGTCAAGCCTTGCCGTCAGTTTTTGCAGCCATTTCTCCTTCCGTGTGGCATGCTCGCCTGTGTCATCCGGGATCTTCTATTTTATCAGTTTTAGATAAAAATAGCTTTATTTCTTGTAAGGGTACGACTCGTATTCCAATTTGTTAGTCTTGTTCATTAGAAAAAATTGTTAAGTTGCCATTTGTAGACTCCAATTCTCATACTTCAATGCCATTTGATATTATTCATAGCGACCTATAGACATCTCTTGTTCATAGTTCAATGAGTCATCGATATTATGTTCTCTTTTTAGATGATTATTCTAAATTTTTGTGGACGTTTCCAATTGCGAACAAATCACAAGTGTTTTCCGTCTTCATCAAATTTAAAGCGTTCATTCGTACTCAATTCGAAAGAGAAATAAAAAATATTCAATGTGATAATGGAAAATAGTATAACAATAGGGAGTTTAGGGAATTCTGTGCTAATAATGGGATCAATTTTTGGTTTTCGTGTCCTCATACATCTTCACAAAATGGAAAGGCCGAACGCAAAATTCGTTCCATAAATAACATTGTCTGAACTCTCTTAATTCATGCCTCTATACCTCCATACTTTTGGCATCATGCTCTACAAATGGCCACATATCTTCTTAACATAATTCCTTCTAAAGGTCTGACATATTCTTCCCCCCTCCAAATACTGTATAATAAGAACCCTCCTTATTCTCATCTTCGAATTTTTGGGTGCTTGTGTTTTCCGTTATTCCCATCCACCATAATTAACAAACTTCAGGCTCGGTCTACCCCGTGTGTATTTTTGGGTTATCCATCTAATCATCGTGGTTATAAATGCTTTGATTTATCCTCCAATAAATTCATAATTAATCACCAAGTCATTTTTGATGAATCCCAATTTCCTTTTGCAAAAGTTCACACTCCCGAGCCTCGGTCATATAATTTCTTGGATGAACAAATATCCCCGAATATTATTCGGCATTTTTCGGACATCTCACGCACCCAAAATCTTCCAGCGGGCTCACTGCCCGCTAGACCCACTGCCCGCTGGACCCACTGTGCCATCCCTAATTCCAGTTTCTGGATCAGTCCCAGCAATTGGGCAAGTCCAGCCCAATTCTGGAACTGGTCCAGAAGACGTCCTAGTTTACCAATTTGGGCCAGCAGGCCCACTACCTGCTGGCCCGTCCGTCCCGAGCCCAGCAAATTCCCAAAATTCACTCAATTCTTCCACGCGTCATAGACCGGTCACTCGTAGTCAGCGGGGTATTTTTACACCTAAAAGACATTTTAATTTATATTCTGATGTCTCTAAATCCCTATTGCCCCGCAATCCTGTGTCCGCACTAAATGACCCTAATTGAAAAATTGCTATGACTGATGAATATAATGCTCTTATTGACAATAAGATGTGGGAGTTGGTGCCCCGTCCATATGGTATTAATGTTATCAGGTCTATGTGGATTTTTGCTCATAAGGAGAATTCTGATGGGTCATTTGCTCGACATAAGGCGCGACTTGTTGGTGATGGTAAGACTCAGCAGGTTGGGATAGATTGTGGTGAGACGTTTAGTCCGATGGTCAAATCGGCTACCATTCGCACTGTGCTCAGCTTGGCTCTTTCAAAGACTTGGCTAATTCATCAGTTGGATGTCAAGAATGCTTTCCTACATGGTGATCTCAAGGAAACAATCTATATGCATCAGCCATTGGGTTTTAGGGATCCAAACCGTCCACATTATGTATGTTTGTTGAAGAAGTCCTTATATGGGCTTAAGCAGTCTCCAAGGGCCTAGTACACGAGGTTTGCTGACTTTGTTTCAACTATTGGGTTCACTCACAGCAGGTCAGATAATTCCTTGTTCATCTACCGCTGTAGTTTGTCCTTGGCCTACATTCTGTTGTATGTGGATGATATCATCTTGACTGCCTCTTCAGATGCCTTGCGCCAGTCTATCATGACCATGCTCAGTTCTGAGTTTGCTATGAAAGACTTAGGGCCTTTGAGTTATTTTTTGGGGATTGTCGTCAAGCGTCATTCAGGTGGCTTGTTTTTGTCTTAACGAAAGTATGCTGCTGAGATCACAGAGAGGGCTGGGATGTCATCCTGTAAGTCCACTTCCACGCCAATTGATGCAAACCCCAAGTTGAGTGCCGCAGCAGGTGCACCATACGAGGACCCGTACCGCTATCGCAGTCTTGCAGGGGCCCTCCAGTATCTTACCTTTACCAGACCGGATATTATGTATGCGGTTCAGCAGGTGTGTTTATTCATGCATGATCCCAGAGTTGAGCACATGAATGCAATCAAACGCATCATTCGATATATTCAGGGGACACTGGATTATGGTTTGCACTTGTATCCCTCATCTACATCCACACTTATCTCCTACACGGATGCTGATTGGGGTGGTTGTCCCGACACCAGACGGTCGACTTTTGGCTACTGTATGTTCCTTGGCAACAACTTGGTCTCCTGGTCGGCAAAGCGTCAGGCAACTCTATCACGCTCAAGTGGAGAGGCAGAACATCGAGGGGTAGCGAATGTGGTCTCCGAATCATGTTGGCTACGTAATTTGCTTTTGGAGCTTCATTGTCCCATTCAGAAGGCAACCTTGGTATATTGCGATAACATTAGTGCCATCTACCTTTCAGGTAACCCGGTTTAACACCAACGCACCAAGCATATCGAAATGGACATTCACTTTGTCCGTGAAAAGGTTGCTAAAGGTCAAGTTCGCGTATGTCATGTCCCGTCTCGTTATCAAATTGCAGACATTTTTACAAAGGGTCTACCTGCGGTACTTTTTGAAGATTTTAGGGACAGTCTCAGCGTTCGAATACCGCCTGCTATGACTGCGGGTGTGTGTTAAACAGAGCAATATACCTGTGATATACACTAAATATACAGAAGTATATATCACAGGTATACAAAAGCAGTGGACCAACAAAGCAGTGGGCAGTGGCCCAAAACCAACAGTGGCCAGTAGGCCCAATTCGGAAGCCCATCACGGGCAGTGGCTTCAGAAAGCAGTGGTGTATATATGGAATGTATATTGTTGATATATTGTAGTGTAAATGTTACCTTAATTAGTCTTGTACACTTACCATAATTGTATAGTTAGAATTATAGTAGAATAAGGTTTTAGAAATAGAATAGGAATAGGATTCTCCTATTATGGAAATATGTAACTTGTATATATAGCCTTTCAATTAATGAAAATAATCAAGGAGATTATTTCTTTCAGTAAGTTAATCAAGTGGACCTATAATGATGGTGGGAATCAACTACTCCCAAATGGTATTTTGAAAGTTGACATTCATTTTTAGGTGCTTAATAAATCGATCAATACCATTTTCTTGATTTCTTCCTTTTCTTTTTTAACGGATGAACTTGGGTATATGCATTTATCCGTCTGTTTTCAATTACTAAACTTAATTTATTCTCTTACCTACTATAAGTTCATGTAGGAATTTTTTCAACTAACATATGCTTTGTTTCAGGTGATGGAAGAAAAATAGTATTCTGGTACGACAACTGAAGAGGTTACCTACTTTTGTTTGTAGCACCACGACATCTATTTGGCACTGTTAATTAGTAAAATTACTTTTTACCGATAACAAAACGTCCTTTTAAAACATTGTTTGATGCGTTTCTTATCCTGTATCAGTTGGTTCTCTCTTTTGATCTATTTAACTGTTTCTTCAAACCTTGCTTTATATGTTGCCACAAATAGGTAAGTTGAAATGTCTTGGAACTTTCTAATGCTACTTGATGCTACAAGGTATCTGCGAGTAAGTTTTTGGACATCATTTAGTATAATTTAGAAGCTAATGATGCTCCATTTTGACAATATTATTGATCATATCCTGCATATTAACAAAAGACTTGACCAACAACAGATTGTTCTAGTATTAAAATAAAGATATTCTTTAGCTGCTAATGAAACTCTTAATTTCCTTGCTGATTAATCGTAGAAAGAAAGGGGCAAAAGTTTAAGAATGTATTATGTACTACTTCAATCAAGTTACTATTACATGTTCTGGTGAAGAGTTTTGTCACGACCCCTTTTCAGAAATTGTTGTGGCACCTACATAATTTCACCAGTAGGTGAACCACTCTCAATCATTCACATGATATAATACAAATAAAGACTGAAGATAACAAAATATTACATAAGTTATTTCATAATATAAATGCGGAAGAAGATAATAAGTCTGATACATCCAAAACAATTCCCAAGTGATCTAGTATGTGAATACAAGAGCATTAAAATACTATACAAGTCTGAAATGGGCAATCAAGTGTCAAACTGAATCCATAGTCTGAACATGTCTCTCAAATGCTAATAAAAGACTGTAATAGAGAAGGAGCATCCAAGAGTATGCTGGAGGTATCATTTTCACCCTGAATAATAAAGGTTGTAACACCCCGTACTTTCGGACGATGGTTTGAGCAGCTAGACGTATGTAAATAGACCCGAGCCTTGGAGGATTTTTGTCATATTCACGTACGCAAATGAAGAGCTTAATATATAAAAGGATGCGGTCCCGAAATAATTTAGGACTTAATAAGTGTGATGACGGAGATTAATAATAATAGTTGTATGTCCCAAAAGAGGTTATGAACTAGTGATATATCGCATGATTATCACATTGAGTATATGAAGGTTTTATAAATCATTAAGATTTAAGTGAATTGGAATCAAGAAATTAATTATGTGTATAATTGGGTAAATGAAAAATTATAGTGGAAGACATGGAAAAAATAAGTGATTATGTGATAAGTGGTATGTGTATTAACACATGTGGCCCATGGACATAGTGATCTGGTGACTATTCAATTAGGATGTGTCTAGTGGTGAAACATTATAACTAATGTGTCAAGTAGTGGCTTAAGATGTGGATAGACCTCATGGTCCACTAGTTACTTAGAACATTTGATGATTCATTTTTGTTCACTAGTTTTTCATAGCAAAAAACGTGAATAGCAATATTTAGCTTAGGAAGTTATTCATAAACTTTTGCAGCAACCATAAATGATCTTTGATGATTAGTACTTTATATTTTGGGTGTTCTTTTCAACACCAAGAAAGAAAAGATGTCCCAACAATTCAATTTTGGAAGCAAGCTATCTTGAGGCAGCAAACGTGAGCAACAATATAAGTTAACGTGTAGGTATATTAAGGCAAATTCTTTCTTCTTTTGGCATGTTCTAAGTACGAAACGTAAATGTAATATTTGTCCCATAAATGATTCCACTCTTAATAGTTAAAGATGTTCATGTTATTCAATCCTATTTTTAAAGCATGTATAAATATGTTCCTAAATCCCTATTGATGTATATGGAAAAGATGTTAGTATTCATAATGTTAATCGGATGTGAAGCGACACTACATCACTCCGACAAACTTATAGTGTCTTATTATCACATCTTATTTCATTCATGCATTATATACATATATAAACCTTGACCTCAAATGCGTTATATACACTCATATATGGTATGCATTATATATATGTATGGGGTATGGGAAAATGGAAGGCGTTATATATGCACCACCACCTGTAGCTGGTATATATATGATGATGATGATTATGCCCACAGAGGCCGATATGATATGATAGGATTCCCAAAGTGGCTTGATGGCATTATATACGCATATATATATATATATATATATATATATATATATATATATATATATATATATATATGACCGAATTGTGCATGACACTTAGGCATATTATGGCCCTCAGAGGAAATTTGGTACAGGTTGATTCTCTCTCGTCTCATGTTACTTTCATGTCTATATTATGCTATTCTTCATACCTGACATACTCGGTACATCATTCGTACTGACGTTCCTTTTGTCGGGGGATGCTATGTTTCATGCCCGCAGGATCAGGTAGGCAAGGCGACGGTCCACACTAGTAGGTTGCTAGCTCAGTGGATATTGGAGCACTCCACTTATTTTGGAGTTGCGGTCTAATCCTGGTACGGTAGTTTTTCATGTGCATATAGGTATGGCAGGGCCCTGTCCCGACCTTATGATGTTACACACTCTTTAGAGGCTTGTAGACGGATGTCCTGTCTATAATAGTCATGTATGGCCTTGTCAGCCTTGGTATGTATATATGCATAGGTTGGGTTCTTCTGTTTGTAAGAGTTTACGTAGCACCTTTCCAGTTTATCATTTTTATAAGTCAGTAGGGTACTTTGTGATGACCCTCGGGGTCCATGATTAATTATGGTTAGATGTTAAATATATTATTAGTGGTACTCGGCAAGTAAGGCTCGGGTACTCATCATGACCCTCCGGTTTGGGTCGTAACAAACTTGGTATCAGAGGAGGTCTGTCTTAGGGAGTCTACAAGTCGTGTCTAGTAGAGTCTTATTTATGGGTGTGTTGTGCACCACACTTATAGACAGGAGGCTACAAGGCATTTAAGATGATGGTTACCTCTCCTTCTTTTTCTAGATCGTGCATTAGAGCTGAGTTAAAAGCATTCCACTCCTAATCCATCTCCTGTTTATGATTCCAGCAATGCCCACAGCAAGGAAGAAGTTCCAGAGTATGAGGGTGTTGAATACGGTTGCAGGCGAATGTACTAGCCGAGTGCCACCCGCTAGCGAGGGCTAGAATAAGACCCACAGGACAACTCCTTCGTATGATTTCCCCATTCCACCACCTATGAAGGAGCGTAGTGGGGATGCAGTACCCTCAGTTCCTCCACCTGATACTCCAGATGAGGTTCTTGATATGCGAAGTGTTGTACAGTTATTGACTCGTTTAGTGGCCGCTCAAACCCAACGTCAAACTTCCAGTCCTTCTGATAGAGCCTTTAGCGCAAGAGCTCGGGATTTCATCAACCTAGAACCTCCGGTATTCATGGGATCAGACCTGAATGAGGACCCGCATAATTTTCTAAATCAGATGCAGCGCACCTTGCAGGTGATGGATGCCACCGATAGTGAGTCGGTAAATTTTGCTTCTTATAGATTGCGGGAAGTCGCGGTGACTTGGTATTAGACATGGGAGCATTCTAGGGGACCTCGTGCTCCACTAGCAGGATGGAGAGAGTTTTCAGAGGCCTTCTTACAACATTTTCTGCCAGTCGAACTCCGACGGGCCAGGCAGGATAGATTTCTACGTCTTGAGCAGGGTAATATGAGTGTTCGAGAATATAGCTTGTAGTTTAATTCATTGGTCAGATATTCTCATACGATTATAACTGAGATGAGTGACCGGGTACATAGGTTTTTTACTGGCTTGGGGCCGCACTTGGTTAATGAGTGTACTGTGACTTCTCTAAATCCGAATATGGATATCGCTCGCATTCAGGCTTATGCAAAAAATCTGAAGGATCGTAAGAGAGAACAACGGGTAGATCGGGAATGTGATAGGGGCTAGCATAAGTGGGCTCGATCGGTAGGTGACATAAGAGAGTTTAGAGGTGGGCCTACACAACAGTCTTATAGACGTCCATCCTACCCGGCAGCTAGCGCCTCATTACAGTTTTCGAGGTCAATGGTTGATCGGTTTGTTCAATTTGGACCAGGTCAGATATCACGAGCATCATGGTCTTATTATAGAGGGGATTCTTGTCTGATTAGGCTGTTATTGGCTCGATGCGAGCAGTGTAGTAAGGTCCATCCGGGACAGTGTCAATAAGGATCATATGGGTGTTATTCTTACGGTCATCCTGGTCATATTATGTGAGACTTCCCGACAAGATGCGGGGGTGTTAGGGCCTAGCTGGTCGGATCTGCAGCAGCTTCATCATTTTCTGTGTGCCTCATTTGATATAGAAAACACCTCCTTTCTGTACTTGCCCTTGACGTTGAGATTAATGTGAGTAACCTGAGCGGCCGGCTTCTTGTTTTCCATTTGTTGAGCGACTCTTGACATTTTTATCTCCCATTTTTCTTCTTATCTTATCGTTTCTAATTATATTCCTCAACAGATTTAGAACTTAATTTTTAGATCACAAGGATTCCTAGCGGGCTTTTGCATACATTTTGTATTTTATTAAGAAATTCATGAAATATATAAATATGACATTGCGAAATTAGTTATTAATGCATATTTACTTGAGATTAATAGGGACAAAAAAAAAAGAAAAAAGCACATGCATTGCACATTCTTAATTGTAAGTTATTTTGGGTAGACAATTAACTTGAGTTCACTGATTTAGCATATATACTCGGAATAAAAAGAATAGAAATTAAAGACAAAATATCTATCGTATAAATCTCGATAGTAATTTTTAAATTAAATTTACAACATGTAACTGATCAAAATACAACAACAACCACAACAACATGTAAAATCAAATATCCACCAGTCTGATGCATTATAACATTATTTTTATCCCCATACTCTATCTCAAGATCATGAGGAGATTGCTCGGCCCTGAGGCAACGACCATCAACAGGAATGCAATCGTGTCAAAGTCCACAGATTGCCTATCACAGTAAGCATTCATGAGCATCTTCAATTGTGTTCTACTTTCCATCCAGAAAAACACTACATATATATGTACTAGCCCTTGAATTTGAGAGATTAATGTGAGCCGCCTGAGCGACGTGTTTCTTGTATTTTTCTTGTTGAGTGACTCCTGATAGTTTTACCTCCATTTGTTTCTTCTTCCCTTCTCGGTTCTAACTATATTACTTCGTCGAATTTAGAACATAACTTTCAGATCACAAGGATACCTAGCTAGATTTTGCGTACAATTTATATTTTTATTACAAAATTTATAAAATATGTAAATTTATGATCATGAACTCAGTTATTACTGCATATTAACATGAGATCGACAAGGACAAAACGAAAAGAGCACGTGCATTACACGTTCCTAATTGTCAGTTATATTTGATACATAATTCTTGAGTTCATTGATTTAACATATATACTTGGAATAAAAAGAATAGAAATTAAAGGCAAAAGTTGTACGTATAAATCTAAATAGTAAATTTTAAATTGAATAAACAATAAATAACTGATCAAGATACAATAACAACATATCCAGTGTATTCCCAAAGATCCACTATTCTGATGCAGAATAGCATTATTTTTATCCCTAGAAGTGGAAAGGGCGAAATATTGAAGGAAGGAAATATTATTTTGAGCCTTTTGAACATATGACATATTTAAACAACAAATAAGTGCATTGGATCGGGTTGCACGTACCGCAACAAATAAGTGCATTGAATCGGGTTGCACGTACCGCAACAAATAAGTGCATTGGATCGGGTTGCACGTACCGCAACAAATAAGTGCATTGGATCGGGTTGCACGGACCGCAACAAATACATAAATGCATTGGATCGGGTTGCACGGACCGCAACAAATAAGAGCATTGGATCGGGTTGCACGGACCGCAACAAATACATAAATGCATTGGATCGGGTTGCACGGACCGCAACAAATATATATAAATGCATTGGATCGGGTTGCACGTACCGCAACAAATATATAAATGCACTGGATTGGGTTGCACGTACCCAACAAATATATAAATGCACTGGATCGGGTTGCACGTACCGCAACAAATAAATAAATGCACTGGATTGGGTTGCACGTACCGCAACAAATATATAAATGCATTGGATCGGGTTGCACGTACCGCAACAAATGTATAATATGTTATATGGGAAAAAGTAGGAGTACTGATTAAACTAAGTTGTTTTTTAAGACGACGGGGAGAAAATTTTGCACGTGAATATTTATTGACTTATTTTAATAAAAGGGTTGTAATTTGTTTATTTCAACATGCTTATTATTTTCTTATAATGTGATTGTAAATAAAAAAAATTGTGAGGTTACTTTGGACTGTAAGGTGAGATTCCCACTCAGCCCCGGATGGTAGGGCTGACTCTTTTATTTAACATATTTCAGGAAGGTGCGATAGAGGAAAAGCTCCGCGAGAGGGCTAGCGATCGTCCCGCAGCCTCATCGTACCACCAATCCATTATTTCAGATTTGGTGAAAATTACTCTAGACTAAGTTTGTTTAAAGAATTATGTTTTATTATCTCGGGGAATGCCCCACATGAGATTGTTCTTCGTAAACTTCAAATTGATTATTATATATATTATTTCCGTAAATACCTGTCTAATTTAGGAAGAAAATGAAGTTTATGGTTCGCCTGAAAAGGAATAGTTGTCCAGGTGCCATCACGTCCTAAAGAAAGACTTGAGAAAAGTCGGGGCATGACAAGTTGGTATCAAAGCCAGTTTAAGAGATCTTAGGAACTTTCTTTGAGTTGGGTGTTTGAACGATTACTTATTGCGATGGTGTGCGCGCCACCTTAGTAATAAGTGAACGGAATAACATCCTAAACAGTTTCCCTTCTTTCATACTCTTCTCGTGCTTATCTTGAGTCTTTTCGAAGACTTGGTTCTCGTACTACCTCCTTCAAAAGATTATGGAAGGGGATTGTGCAACGGTAAACTGTAGAAGAAATCATTCCCCGATGTCACCATCGATGACGTGAAGGGAGTTTAGAGTCACATTCATTGAAAAGTACAAGCCTAACACCCGAAAAGATGCGCTCACGTGTGAGTTTGAATAGTTGAAACAAGGAGACTGTAGTGTGCAAGAATACGATACCCAGTTCATGCGATTGTCGGCATATAATGCACACAGTATTCCTACGAAAATTGAGAAGGTCAAAATATTTGTTGAGAGTTTAAACTCGAACTTGACAGGGAAGGTAGTGGCATTAGCCCATGATCGGACTTACCTTCAGATCGTCGATATGGCAATAAGGGTAGAAGGTTTTGCTAAAGCAAAAAAAAAGAGTATTCGCAGAAGAGGTTTCAATCGTCGGGATCCTTTAATCAAAATCAAAACCAGAGGCAAGAAAGCAGTAGGGGTTCATCAAAACCGAACCAGTCAGTAGGCCAGTCTCATTTTAGGCCCCAATGGCACAAATGGTTCATTCACCAAGGTAGCAATGTCCATGCCACCGGCCCTAACACAAGAGGTGACAACCCGGTTTGTAAGGTTTGTCAGGAGAAACATATTGGAGAATGTTGGTTCTCACCAAAAGGATGTTACAACTATAGAGAACCAGGCCACTATGCCAAGGATTGCAAGAGGAGAGTCCAAACTCAATTTTCTCATGGGAGGTCAGAAGCAACCACAGCCGCCTACAAGGGAAATCAGGGAAATCAGGGAAACCAGTCCCGACAGGGTCAGGGAGGTCAACAGTCCAACAATTCTAATCGGCTCTACGCTTTACCCCAGAGGAATGAGGCGGAGGCATCTAATGCGGTGGTCACATGTATTTTGCTGGTCTCGAGTATTCCTGCATTTGTATTATACGATCCCGGGTCTACATTTTCATATGTGTCAATGGGTTTTGCTAAGAGTCTACATGTAGAACCTTCTTGTTTAAGTGAACCTTTTGAGGTTATGACACCCGTAGGGGCCTCAGTTTGGGCCTCTCGAGTAGTTAAAAATTTCTCATTAGAAGTGAATGGCAAAGGAACAATAGTAAATCTAGTACTACTTGATATGGTAGATTTTGACATCATTTTGGGTATGGATTGGTTGTCAGCACGTTATGCCATGTTGGATTGCCAGCGAAAGATAGTGAGACTATCTTTTCCCGGGGAACCAGAAGTTGTTATAAAGGGTAAGATTGGGATATCCTCACGTCAGCTTATTTCCTATCTTAGGGCTCAAAAGTTATTAAGAAGTCACAAAGTGGAGTACGCATATCTGGCTAATATAGTAGATACCCAAAAAGAATCCCCAGCGGTGCAAGATGTCCCTATTGTTCTAAATTTTTCGGAGGTGTTTCCTGAAGATCTTCTAGGCCTTCCTCTGGATAGAGAAGTGGAGTTCGCTATAGAGTTAATTCCGGGTACAAGACCTATTTATATTCCTCCATATCGAATTGCCCCAGCTAAATTGAGAGAGTTAAAAGAACAGTTGAAGGATCTTCTGGATAAAGGTTTTATAAGGCCTAGTGTTTCCCCCTGGGGTGCACCAGTCCTTTTTGTGAAGAAGAAAGATGGATCGCTCCGAATGTGCATTGATTATCGATAACTCAATAAGGTTACGATCAAGAACCGATACCCATTACCAAGAATCGATGATCTTTTTTACCAACTTCAAGGAGCCAGTTATTTTTCCAAGATTGATCTTCGTTGAGGATATCACCAGCTAAAAAATAAATCCGGATGATATATCCAAAACAGCGTTTAGAACCCGATATGGTCATTATGAGTTCTTGGTCATGTCTTTTGGGTTAACCAATGCTCCAGCAGCTTTTATGGATCTCATGAACAGAATCTTCAAACCATTCTTAGATTTGTTCGTGATTGTATTCATAGATGATATCCTAATTTACAGCAAGAGTTTTGAAGAACATCTGAGGATAGTGCTTCAAACCTTGAAACAAGAGAGACTGTACGCTAAATTTTCAAAGTGTGAATTTTGGTTGGAAAAAGTAGCCTTCTTGGGCCATGTTGTGTCAAGGGATGGAATTATGGTAGACCCCCAAAAGATAGAGGCAGTGAAGAACTGGCCAAAACCTACCACTCCGATTGAAGTTAGGAGTTTTTTGGGTTTGGCTGGGTATTATAGAAGATTTGTAGAAGGTTTTTCTAGTCCTGCTGCTCCCTTGACCCGATTGACTCAAAAAGCGATTAAGTACCAGTGGTCAGATGCATGTGAAACAAGTTTTCAGAAACTGAAGGAGTTGTTGACTATTGCATCTGTCCTAACCTTACCATCGGGAAAAGAAGGGTTCAGAGTCTATTGTGATGCCTCTAGGGTTGGGTTAGGATGTGTCTTGATGCAATTTGGAAAAGTTATTGCGTATGCATCTCGACAATTGAAGATACATGAGAAGAATTATCCAACTCATGACTTGGAATTGGCCGCTGTAGTGTTTGCCTTACGAATATGGAGACACTATTTGTATGGGGTGCATGTAGATATATTTACAGATCATAAGAGTTTGCAGTACATAACCACGCAAAAGGATTTGAATCTCTGACAAAGAAGATGGTTAGAGTTACTTAAGGATTATGACCTTAGCATTCTTTACCATCTTGGAAAAGCTAACGTGGTGGCTGATGCACTCAGTAGGAGATCAATGGGCAGTTTGGCCCACTTGGCAGTACAAAAGAGAGATATCGTTCGTGCAGTACAAAAGCTGGGAAACCTCGGGATTAATTTAACTGAGGTCGGTGAAGGTAGGGTAGTGGTACGTGATACCTCGCAGTCTGCCTTAACTTCAGAAATAAAAGAGAGTCAGTTTGAGGATATGGAATTTGTTAGGTTTCGGGAGAGGATTCAACAAGGAAAACCTTCACAATTTACATTAGGAGAAAATAATGGTACCCTTCGGTATAAGGGTAGGTTATGTGTTACTAAGGTAAGGGATCTAAGAAGAAGGATCTTAGACGAAGGTCACAATACCAGATATTCCATTCATCCAGGATCAACGAAAATGTATCATGATCTCAAGGCAAATTACTGGTGGAAAGGAATGAAGAGAGATGTTGCAGAGTTTGTCGGAAGATGTCTTACGTGTCAACAGGTAAAAGCCGAACATCAAAAACCCGGAGGCCTACTTCAGGACATTGGCGTCCCCGTGTGGAAATGGGAGGCGATTCACATGGATTTTGTGACCGGTCTACCAAAAACACGAGAAGGTTATGATTCTATATGGGTGATTGTAGATCGACTTACAAAGTCAGCCCATTTCCTACCAGTCAAGACTACATATAGGGCACCGCAGTATGCATAAATTTATTTGAAAGAAATAGTGAGGTTACACGGGATTCCATTGCAAATTATTTCGGATAGGGGTTCCCAGTTCACCTCACACTTTTAGCAAAGTTTCCAGCAGGGCCTCGGGACAAAGGTCAAGTTGAGTATGGCTTTCCATCCGCAAACTGACGGACAAGCTGAATGAACAATTCAAACATTGGAGGACATGATGCGGTCTTGTGTGTTGGACTTCCAGGGCAACTGGTTGGACCATTTATGTCTAATTGAGTTCGCCTACAACAACAGTTTTCATGCTAGTATACATGTGGCTCCGTTCGAAGCATTGTATGGGAGAAAATCTAAATCTCCACTTGGGTGGTTCGAGGTGGGCGAAACACTACTGTTCAGACCCGAAGTCATTCAAGAAACAAATGATAAAATTCAGATAATTCAGAAGCGGATCAAGACAGCTCATAGCCGCCATAAGTCTTATGCGGATCATCGCAAAAGAGATCTCGAATTTCAAGAAGGGGAGAAAGTGTTTTTAAAAGTCTCTCCAATGAAGGGAGTGATGCGATTTGGCAAGAAAGGAAAATTGAGCCCAAGGTTTATTGGACCATATGAGATCTTACGAAGAGTGGGAAATGTGGCTTACGAACTAGCCCTTCCACAAGAATTAGAAGCGGTGCATCCGGTGTTTTATGTGTCAATGTTACGAAAATACTTGCATGATCCAAGTCACGTTATCCAACCCTAAGAAATAGTCCTGAATGAAGAGCTTCAATATGAAGAAATGCCGGTAGAAATACTGGATAGACAAATTAAACGTCTTAGGAATAAAGATATTGTATCCGTGAAGGTCCTATGGGGAAATCACTCCACAAAAGAAGCAACCTGGGAAGCCGAAGACGCGATGAAAATCAAATATCCTTTCCTGTTTGACTAAGGTACTAAAATGTGTTGAGTTATGTTTCATGTATGTGCAGTTTGTGTGTCTATGTGCATGTGTTACGACCTTATTCACATTCGAGGCCGAATGTTGTTTAAGGAGGGGAGAATGTAAAGTCTTGGAAGTTGTGTTTTATGTGTGTGCAGTTTGCATGTCTATGTGCATGGGTTATGATCTTACTCACATTCGAGGACGAATGTTGTTTAAGAATGGGAGAATGTAAAGTCCTGTAAAAATAATTTTAAAAAAAATAAAAAATTATGCACGTCTCCCCCCTAAACCGACCCCTCTCCCTCAACCCCTTCTTCTACTCCCCCACATCCCAAAATTTATGCAACATACATATACAAAACACAACACAACACACATATACACTTTTATATAAAACACAACAAAAAGGGAAAGGGATATACAAAAAAAAAAACATCAAATCAGAAACAAAACAAAGAGAAGAGAAAAAAAAAGATTAAAGAGAGCAATTAAGGAGTTCCAAAAAGGTTTGATTGAAGTTGAGGTTTTGTTCGCAATTACAAAGCAGCAAAGGTGAGTTTTCTCACTCAAAGTTCTTAGTAAAATCCTTTATTTTTAAGTTACAATACATGTTAGAATATAATCCGGTTATTGAAAGAATGAGCATGAAATTTATGATTGTTTAATAACTAGTTTGGATTGTGCAATTGTAATTTGTTATACTGGGTTATACTTGGTAGAATTGGATGAACTTTTACATAGTTGTACATCTTTCTGTTACGGTCAGTTTGAGACTTTACGGGGATAAATCCGACTTACGGTTTGAGTGGTATCGCTGTTTGAACATTCTGCCTCGGATCAACCGAAGTCTGAAAGGGCAGAATGTATAACGTAAAGCCTGTACAAATCGGTAATGAATATGAAAGTTTGTTCTGAATAAATGTTATATATTACTCTTTCCTCGACAGTTTGAGACTTTACGGGGATAAATACGACTTACGGTTTGAGAGTTATCGCTGTTTGAACATTCTGCCTCGGATCAACCGAAGTCTGGAACAGCAGAATGTATAACGTAAAAACTGTACAAATCGGTAATGAATATGAAATATTGTTCTGAATAAATGTTATAGATTTCTCTGTCCTCGACAGTTTTAGACTTTACGGGGATAAATCCGACTTACGGTTTGAGAGTTGTAACCCTTACAAGTGGAAAGGGCGAAATATTGAAGGAAGGAAATATTATTTTGAGCCTTTTGAACATATGACATATTTAAACAACAAATAAGTGCATTGGATCGGGTTGCACGTACCACAACAAATAAGTGCATTGAATCGGGTTGCACGTACCGCAACAAATAAGTGCATTGGATCGGGTTGCACGTACCGCAACAAATAAGTGCATTGGATCGGGTTGCACGTACCGCAACAAATAAGTGCATTGGATCGGGTTGCACGGACCGCAACAAATACATAAATGCATTGGATCGGGTTGCACAGACCGCAACAAATAAGTGCATTGGATCGGGTTGCACGGACCGCAACAAATATATTTAAATGCATTGGATCGGGTTGCACGTACCGCAACAAATATATAAATGCACTGGATCGGGTTGCACGTACCACAACAAATATATAAATGCACTGGATCGGGTTGCACGTACCGCAATAAATGTATAATATGTTATATGGGAAAAAGTAGGAGTACTGATTAAACTAAGTTGTTTTTTTAAGACGACGTGGAGAAAATTTTGCACGTGAATATTTATTGACTTATTTTAATAAAAGGGTTGTAATTTGTTTATTTCAACATGCTTATTATTTTCTTATAATGTGATTGTAAATAAAAAAATTGTGAGGTTACTTTGGACTGTAAGGTGAGATTCCCACTCAGCCCCGGATGGTAGGGCTGACTCTTTTATTTAACATATTTCAGGAAGGCGCGATAGAGGAAAAGCTCCGCAAGAGGGCTAGCGATCGTCCCGCAGCCTCATCGTACCACCAATCCATTATTTCGGATTTGGTGAAAGTTACTCTAGACTAAGTTTGTTTAAAGAATTATATTTTATTATCTCGGGGAATGCCCCACATGAGATTGTTCTTCGTAAACTTCAAATTGATTATTATATATATTATTTCCGCAAATACCTGTCTAATTTAGGAAGAAAATGAAGTATATGGTTCGCCTGAAAAGGGATAGTTGTCCAGGTGCCATCACGTCCTAAAGAAAGACTTGAGAAAAGTCGGGGCGTGACACTATTGTCATACTCTTTCTCATTATCACATTGAATATTTTTTATTTCTCTCTCGAATTGAGTTCTAAATTTGATGAAGACGGAAAACACTTGTGATTTATTCGCAATTGAAAACGTCCACAAAAATCTAGAATAATCATCTAAAAAGAGAACATAATATCGATGACCCAATGAACTAAGAACAGGAGACGTCCATATGTCGCTATGAATAATATCAAATGGCATTGACGTATGAGAATTGGAGTCTACAAAAGGCAACTTAACAATTTTTCCTAATGAACAAGACTGACAAAGTGGAGTACAACTCGTACCCTTACAAGAAATAAAGCTATTTTTATCTAAAACTGATAAAATAGAAGATCCCGGATGACCCAGGCGAGCATGCCACGCGGAAGGAGAGATGGCTGCAAAAACTGATGGCAAGGCTGGACTCGATGGACTGAAATCGAGCATGATAGGATACAGATCCCCCCTACTATCACACCTCATGAGATGGCTCCCCGTCTTGAAATCCTTCACAGAGAAACCAAAAGGATCAAATTCAATGGAAATCGAATTGTCAGTTGTGAACTTTCGGACAGACATTAATTTTTTAATCAATTTAGGAGCATGTAAAGTATTTTTCAAGAGAAGGGGTGGATTGGGGGGTGACAATGTTTTCTGACCATACCCTAGGATTGGAATAGAACTGCCATTACCAACAATTATCCCCCGAAGGGTGCTCAAATTGGAATAAGATGAGAGAGTACCTGATTCGGAAGTCATGTGAGTTGTGGCACCGGTGTCCATATACAAATTTGGGTCCGATTGAGTTAACCCCAACGTGTGCATTGCGGCCTCGATATCGGTATGAGTGGGGCCTGATGCATGATGGGCTTGCGGAGGTCGGGGCCCAAGAATTCATGTCCGTGATGGAGATGGGCCATAGCTGCCATCGCCATTCTTCTTTGGGCCATCGGCGATGGGCCGCCAACTTTGGGTGTTGGGCTGAGCGTTGGCCAGCCCACTAGCCGCTGGAATTTATTGCTGGATGTTAAGGACTGCTTGCCCCCAGCCCACTGCCCCAGCCCCACTGCTAGGTCCAGGGGGGTGGGGGGGCCACTGTTCCCGGGATGAGACCCACCGCCTGCTTGCTGACCACCGGAACCGCCACCAGAACCTCCATGTTTGCCCCCGTAGTTTTTGTTATTATTCTTGCGATTATTCTTGCCGCCACCATGATTATGGTTTTGGCCCGAATTATTAACAAAACCCGAAGAACTAGGAGAGGACACCACTATGACAACGGGGCTTGCTCCGGTAGCCGCCTTTTTAGCCAAACCGGCTTCTTCCAACGTAAGCATGGAGCGGGCTTGATAGAAGTCAAGAAGAGGGTTGCTTTGGAGAAGGAGAGTTCCAACACCATTATAGGCCTCCGAAAGACCGGCAACCAACTGTAGAACTAGACTATCATTTGTTATCGGTGCGCCAACAATACGGAGTTGATCTGCCAACTCCTTGAGTTTCTTGCAATATGCAGAAATGTTTGGAAATTTGTCCATTCGAACTAGAGAGAATTCCTGGTCGAGTGTGACGACACGTGAATGTTGGTTGTCTTGGAATATGCCACGCAATCTATTCCATGCAGTCATAGCCGTGGTATCCGACTCAATAATTGTCTGTAGAAGGTCCACTGAAATAGTGGCGTAGATCCACTGGAGAACGGTAGCATCAAGAGTAATCCATAACTCAGGATCCTCCGCAGGAAGAGGTCTAGCGGGAGGAATGATGTGATGAAGAACTTGATAGGAGATAGCGTGAATTTTAAACAACTCCGCCCACGTCGCATATTGGACGTTTTCCATCTCAAGGACAATAGGGATACAGTTCTTGATGTTGGAAACCATGAGGGCAGGATGATAATTGTTCTTAGACATATTGAAAGAACAAAGAATGAAGGGAAATTTAAGAGAGGTTTTTGAGAACAGAAGATGAATTTTGGAAGAGAAACCCAAGGGGGGGTGGGGTGTCTTGGCCGAAATAAGGAGAGGACAAAAGTTGGGAGAGAAAAACTTTTGTTTTAACCTAGTCTCTTGATACCATGAAATAAATAATCCCCTTGATTATTTTCATTAATTGAAAGGCTATATATACAAGTTACATATTTCCATAATAGGAGAATACTATTCCTATTCTATTTCTAAAACCTTATTCTACCATAATTCTAACTATACAATTATAGTAAGTGTATAACACTAATTAAGGTAACCTTTACACTACAATATACTACAAATATATATACCATATATACAAAATTGTTTTGTCCACAATCTGTCCGAAATGGGCCACTGCAGAGAGCCCATTTCTGGGCCAGTTCCGAAAGCCCACTACTTGGGCCAGTTCAGTCCACTGCTTTGCTTGGGATATACACTGATTAAATTGGGTGTATATCACAGGTATATTTCTCTATTTAACAGTTTCTAATTATATTCCTCGACAGATTTAGAACTTAATTTTTAGATCACAAGGATTCCTAGCTGGCTTTTGCATACATTTTGTATTTTATTAAGAAATTCATGAAATATATAAATATGTCATCGCGAACTTAGTTATTAATGCATATTTACTTGAGATTAATAGGGACAAAAAAAAAGAAAAAAGCACATGCATTGCACATTCTTAATTGTAAGTTATTTTGGGAAGACAATTAACTTGAGTAAACTGATTTAGCATATATACTCGGAATAAAAAGAATAGAAATTAAAGACAAAATATCTATCGTATAAATCTCGGTAGTAATTTTTAAATTAAATTTACAACATGTAACTGATCAAAATACAACAACAACCACAACAACATGTAAAATCAAATATCCACCAGTCTGATGCATTATCACATTATTTTTATCCCCATACTCTATCTCAAGATCATGAGGAGATTGCTCGGCCCTGAGGCAACAACCATCAACAGGAATGCAATCGTGTCAAAGTCCACAGATTTCCTATCACGGTAAGCATTCATGAGCATCTTCAATTGTGTTCCACTTTCCATCCAGAAAAACACCTCATATATTTACTAGCCCTTGAATTTGAGCGATTAATGTGAGCCGCCTAAGCGATGTGTTTCTTGTATTTTTCTTGTTGAGTGACTCCTGATAGTTTTACCTCCATGTGTTTCTTCTTCCCTTCTTGGTTCTAACTATATTACTTCGTCGAATTTAGAACGTAACTTTCAAATCACAAGGATTTCTAGCTAGATTTTGCGTACAATTTATATTTTTATTACAAAATTTATAAAATATGTAAATTTATGATCATGAACTCAGTTATTACTGTATATTAACATGAGATCGACAAGGACAAAACGAAAAGAGCACGTGCATTACACGTTCCTAATTGTCAGTTATTTTTTATAGATAATTCTTGAGTTCATTGATTTAACATATATACTTGGAATAAAAAGAATAGAAACTAAAGGCAAAAGATGTACGTATAAATCTAAATAGTAAATTTTAAATTGAATAAACAACAAATAACTGATCAAGATACAACAACATATCCAGTGTATTCCCAAAGATCCACTAGTCTGATGCAGCATAGCATTATTTTTATCCCATACTCTATCTCGACCTCATCATGAGATTGCTCATCCCTGAGGCAACAACCATCAAACAAGAATGCAATAGAGTTGAATTCCACAGATTGCCTATCACAGTAAGCATTCAAGAGTATCTTGAATTGCGTGTCTCTCTTGATCCAAGAAACACCTCATTTCGTACTAGCCTTTGACTTTGAGATTAATGTGAGCATCCTGAGCGACTAAGTTCATTTTGCTTAAATGTTGGGGATGATTCTTGGAGTTGGGGTTGCAGAAGATGTGAAATTGGTGGATTTATGTTAAAGATTGAGGTATTGAAATGGGACAAGTGAACCCTTTTTTTTTTTTGCAACACTAGAGAATAAATTTTTTGTATATGCATAGGGTTTTTTGGTTGTTGAGAGAGGTTTTGTTCATGGAACTGCAAAAATAAGAGACTGACAGTGTGAAGAATAAAAGTTGACGAAGTAGAAGAAGGAAGAAGAATTCAGAGTAGATTATTATAATCTGATTATGCACAAAATTCTTTGGAAGATATTTATTAGGGATAGAGTTTATTCGTATTACAAATGATTAAGTAAATTTATATTTGTGAAGTGACTCCTGACATTTTATCTCCCTTTGCTTCTCCTTCTGATCTTGGCTCTAACTATATTACTCGGTGGGTTTAGAATATAATTTTGAGATCACAAGAATTCCTAACCGTCTTTTGCGTACATTTTATTTTATTATTAAAAAATACATAAAATATATAAATATGTTATCATGAACTCAGTTATTAATGCATATTTACTTGAGATCAATAAGGACAAAAACGGAAAGAGCTCGGGCAGTGGACGTTCTTAATTATCAGTTATTTTGGATACAAAATTAACTTGAGTTCATTGATTTATCATATATACTTGGAATAAAATGAATAGAAATTAAAGCCAAAATATCTACTGTATAAATCTCTATAGTAATTTTGAAATTAAATTTACAACATGCAAATGATCAGGATACAATAAAACCAACATACAAAGTGTAATCCCAAATATCCACCAGTCTGATGTGGCATATCATCAATTTTATCCCCATAATGTGTCTCGAGCTTATAAGAAGATTGCTCGGCCTTGGGCGACGATTATCAAACAAGAATGCAGTAGTGTTGAAGTTCCTATCACAACAATCATTAAGGAGAATCTTCTGTTGTGTGCCTCATTTGATATAGAAAACACCTCCTTTCTGTACTGGCCCTTGACGTTGAGATTAATGTGAGTAGCCTGAGCGGCCGGCTTCTTGTTTTCCACTTGTTGAGCGACTCTTGACATTTTTATCTCCCATTTTTCTTCTTATCTTATCGTTTCTAATTATATTCCTCGACAGATTTAGAAGTTAATTTTTAGATCACAAGGATTCCTAGCTGGCTTTTGCATACATTTTGTATTTTATTAAGAAATTCATGAAATATATAAATATTTCATCGCGAACTTAGTTATTAATGCATATTTACTTGAGATTAATAGGGACAAAAAAAAAAAGAAAAAAGCAGATGCATTGCACATTCTTAATTGTAAGTTATTTTGGGTAGACAATTAACTTGAGTTAACTGATTTAGCATATATACTCGGAATAAAAAGAATAGAAATTAAAGACAAAATATCTATCTTATAAATCTCGATAGTAATTTTTAAATTAAATTTACAACATGTAACTGATCAAAATACAACAACAACCACAACAACATGTAAAATCAAATATCCACCAGTCTGATGCATTATAACATTATTTTTATCCCCATACTCTATCTCAAGATCATGAGGAGATTGCTCGGCCCTGAGGAAACAACCATCAACAGGAATGTAATGGTGTCAAAGTCCACAGATTGCCTATCACAGTAAGCATTCATGAGCAATTTCAATTGTGTTCCACTATCCATCCAGAAAAACACCTCATATATGTACTAGCCCTTGAATTTGAGAGATTAATGTGAGCCTCCTGAGCAACGTATTTCTTTTATTTTTCTTGTTGAGTGACTCCTGATAGTTGTACCTCCATTTGTTTCTTCTTCCCTTCTCGGTTCTAACTATATTACTTCGTCGAATTTAGAACGTAACTTTCAGATCACAACAATTTCTAACTAGATTTTGCATACAATTTATATTTTTATTACAAAATTTATAAAATATGTAAATTTATGATCATGAAATCAGTTATTACTGTATATTAACATGAGATCGACAAGGACAAAACGAAAAGAGCACGTGCATTACACGTTCCTAATTGTCAGTTATTTTTGATAGATAATTCTTGAGTTCATTGATTTAACATATATACTTGGAATAAAAAGAATAGAAACTAAAGGCAAAAGATGTACGTATAAATCTAAATAGTAAATTTTAAATTGAATAAACATCAAGTAACTGATCAAGATACAACAACATATCCAGTGTATTCCCAAAGATCCACTAGTCTGATGCGGCATAGCATTATTTTTATCCCATACTCTATCTCGACCTCATCATGAGATTGCTCATCCCTGAGGCAACAACCATCAAATAAGAATGCAATAGAGTTGAATTCCACGGATTGCCTATCACATACAAAGTGTAATCCCAAATATCCACCAGTCTTATGTGGCATATCATCAATTTTATCCCCATAATGTATCTTGAGCTTATAAGAACATTTCTCGGCCTTGCGCGACGATTATCAAACAAGAATGCAGTAGTGCTGAAGTCCATAGATTTCCTATCACAACAATCATTAAGGAGAATCTTCTGTTGTGTGCCTTATTTGATATAGAAAACACCTCCTTTCTGTATTGGCCCTTGACGTTGAGATTAATGTGAGTAGCCTGAGCGGCGGGCTTCTTGTTTTCCATTTGTTGAGCGACTCTTGACATTTTTATCTCCCATTTTTATTCTTACCTTATCGATTCTAATTATATTCCTCGACATTTAGAACATAATTTTTAGATCACAAGGATTCCTACCTGGGTGTTGCATACATTTTGTATTTTATTAAAAAATTCATGAAATATATAAATATGTCATCGCGAACTCAATTATTAATGCATATTTACTTTAGATTAATAGGGACAAAAAAAAAAGAAAAAAGCACATGCATTGCACGATCTTAATTGTAAGTTAAGTTGGTTATACAATTAACTTGAGTTAACTGATTTAACATATATACTCGGAATAAAAAGAATAGAAATTGAAGGCAAAATATCTATCGTATAAATCTTGACAGTAATTTTTAAATTGAATTTACAACATGTAACTTATCAAAATACAACAACAACACCAACATGTAAAATCAAATATCTACCAGTCTGGTGCATTATAACATTATTTTTATCCATATACTCTATCTCAAGATCATGAGGAGATTGCTCGACCCTGAGGCGACGACCATCAACAGGAATGCAATCGAGTCAAAGTCCACATATTGCCTATCACAGCAAGCATTCATGAGCATCTTCAATTATTTTCCACTTTCCATCCAGAAAAACACCTCATCTATGTACTAGCCCTTAAATTTGACCAATAATACCTAGCGAGTCCAACAAAACTCCAAACCTCGATAACTGAAGCAGGTCGAATCCAATTCCAAACCTCCTCAATCTTCTTGGGATCTACCATAATACCATCCTTAGTCACTACATGACCCAAGAAAGCTACCGAGCTAAGCCATAATTCACACTTCAAAAACTTCGCATAGAGTTGCTTTTCCTACAAAATACCAAACACGATCCATATATAGTATATGTGCTCCTTCTCCCGTCATGAGTATATCCTGAGATCATCAATAAACACAATCACGAACGAATCCAAATAGGGTTTGAACACCCCATTCATCAACTCTATAAGGGTTGTAGGTGCATAGGTCAACCTAAACGACATCACCAAAAACTCATAATGCCCATATCTGGTTTGGAAGGCTGTCTTAGGAACATCCTCAGCCCTGATCTTCAACGGATGGTAGACGGACCTCAAGTCAATCTCAGGAAAAACTGAAGTACCCTATAGCTGATCAAACAAGTCATCAATGCGTGGTATCAGATACTTGTTCTTGATTGTCACCTTGTTCAGCTGCTTATAATCAATACACATGTGCATAAACCTATCTTTCTTCTTAACGAACAACACAGGAGCACCCCAAGGTAAAACACTAGGCCAAATGAATCTCTTACTAAACAAATCTTACAGTTGTTCTTTCAATTCTCTCAACTCAGTTGGTACCATCCAATATGGAGCCATAGAAATTGGGTAAGTTCTTGTCTCTAGATCAATGCAAAATTTGATATCCTATTCCGGCAGAACACTGAGAAGGTTGGTAGGAAACACCTCTGAATACTCCCAAACTACTGGAACTCACTCCAAGGAAGGAGTATGTGCGTTGGTATCACGAACATAGGACAAATAAGAAAGACACCCCTTCTCTACCATCTTCTGAGCTTTCAGAAATAAGATCACCCTTTTTGGATACTGAATAATTGTACCCTTCAAAACTAATTGAGAAATACCATGCATGGCTAAGGTAACAGTTTTGGCATAACAATCCAAGATTGCATTATACGGAGCTAACCAGTCCATACGCAAAACTGCATCAAAGTGTATCATATGCAAAACTTTCAAATCTACCTGAGTATAATACCCCATCAAAGTAACTACACAACCCAAATAAGCTCGATCTATCACTATAGAATCCGCAATAGGTGTAGAAACATGAATAGGCATGGCTAGAAACTCACACATCAAATCCAAACTCAATGCCAAGTAGGCAGACACATAAGAATAGGTAGACTATCGATCGAATAAAACTGTAGCAGGTCGATGTCAATTTGAAAGAGTACCTGTGATCACAACATCATAGGCCTCTGCCTAGAAAAGTATAAAAATGACCATAATTACCCCCCCACGTCCACCACCTTAGCCGGACTGAGCACTACCTCGACCAGTCTGAGGGATACCTCTACCGCCCTGAGCACCACCCCTAGCACTTTGGGACCCGCCTCTAGTCGGCTGCCATGTTGTTCTACAACCAAATCCCTGAGACTGACAACTACGCCTAAGTCTAGAAAAATCCCTCTTAAAGTACCCAAGATCCCTACACTCAAAGAAACCTCTAGGAACTCTCGACAGCTGAGAAGAAGAACTGGCGCCCGAATTACCACCACCACCAGAGGGTCGATAAGAACTCGTGGTCACCTGTCCCGGTCCATGAGAAGTACATGCAACCTAGCCTCCATCTGATGTAGGCATAGCAACAAAAATAAGCCTAGCACTCGAATCGTGCTAACCTCCACTATAATGACCTCGACTTCCAGATGAGGTAGCTCCCTAAGCACTATGATGAGACCTCTTGACCACCCTTTTCTCATAATTCTCTCTCTGAATAAACTCAGCCTCTTAACCACCCTTTTCTCATAATCCTCTCTCCGAATAAACTCGACCTCTCTCACGACATTAACAATCTGCTAGAAAGTGGAACATGTGGTAGCCATATGTGTTGCAATCAACCAAAGATGATATATCAACCCATTAGTGAACCCCTCACCCTCTCAGCCTCATCAAGAAAAATCATCAAGCATGGCAAGATAATGCATGGAAATGTGTCTCATACTCGGTCATAGACATACGCTCATAGCGTAACCCCTCAAACTGATCCTACATCCACCTCTTCTCTCAGCACTACGAGACACAAACTTTTCAAAGAAGATATGGGTAAATAAAACCCAGGTCATAGAAGGGGACTTTATTAATTTGGACTCAAGATAAGACCTCCATCACTTCTTGGCACATCTAACCATCTGGAAAGCAGTATAATCAACATCATGGGACTCCACTAGTCCGAGGTTGTGCAACCTATCATGATAGCTAATCAAGAACTCATACATATCATCCTCAGGATCCCCATCATATGTGGGAGGATCCAACTTCCTAAATCTCTCGAACACCTATGATCCTTAATAAACATAACATATTGTGCAAATGGAGTTGTATCTAGACCAGGTGTGGCCACACCAAAGAGTTAAGAAACCGCATCAGGTTCTTGATGAACCTTTGGTATCTGAAATCCGGGCATAACAGCATGGTTGGGAGTCATTCCTCCGATCATAGTATGAGATCTATCAGAAGTAATCGGTGAACACCCTAAGCTATAGACTCTAAAAAGCTCATCTTACAAATCAAGGTATCCTAAAGTACTAGCATAGCAATGAAATATGGGGGCACAACCCCATCAGCCTGACCCTTATCATCCTCCTTAATCTAAACCGCATCATCCTCTAGAATAGCCTTAGGCCCCGAGACTCTACTCTATTATGAGCCAGAGCAACTGCAGGTGCTCGGCCTTGGGAAACAACTCAAGGTCTACCTCTACCTCTAATGTTCCCCCTGCCTCATGAACCACCTCTGATAATGGGAGCGGGTATAGGTTTAGGATCATGATCTCCTCATATAGCTGATCTAGTCCTCACCATCTGTGAGAAAGAGTGAAACAAAAAAATTTAGAATTCAACCATAATCGAATCACATGAAAGAATTAAAGAATGAAGTTTTCTAAATGTCTTATAGCCTCTCGAATATAGGTACGGAGCTCTTCATACCAATTCACAAGAATCTACTAGACATCGCTTTGTACTCATACGACCATAAACCTAGTGCTCTGGTACCAATTTGTCACGACAAAACTCACATTATTCTGTGAGGGAACCTATCCTAACCCGTTGGCTAACCCAATATACATCATACAATAATGTGGAATTAAATGTGGAAAATAAAGAGATAACAAAGAAGTAATTTAACAAGTATGATAATAAATACAAAATCTGAAGAAAACCCCCCCAATGATCCGATTGTCATGAGTACAAGCTCTAAGTACGAATACAAGTCTGAATATAGCAATACATCATCTATTTATAAATAAAAAGGTCAAAATATAAAGATAGAAGGAGTTCAAGTGTCGGGGAAGAAGTTGCGGCTCACCCTAGACTCCAATGATCATGCTCTCCAAGGTTATAGATCAAGCTACTCTGGTATCATCTTCTGGCTCAGTACCTGCACATAGAGTGCAGCAAGCGTAGAGTGAGTACACAAAACACATGTATTCAGCAGTATCATCGACCGACCCTAGCTATAATGGTGTCGAGGGTTGGTACTTTCCGATACCTCTCTTATAGTTAGTTACTTAAGCATAAAATAAATCAGTTAACCAACCAAACAATAAGACTACAATTATATGGTGCATAAGTACTCTCACCTCCCTAAGTTATACCAGGTTCAACCTAACTCCTTTTAGTGCATCTAGACATGTCAAGACACTCCACTCAAGTCTTACCATAAGGTTAAGCATAAACTACCAGTATTCCTTCTATCAGCCCAACTATCACATGTATAGCAAAATCCAACACCGAGCACATATAACACTAGTTATATATCATGATATAAGTGAATGTAATGCAGAATGATATAAATGAATGCAAGTGGCTATATGTACCCGGTATACACACGGGGCTGCAACACTTATCACATGACCCATGAGAGACTCATGAGGTCTATGTACCCATCCGATCCCATCAGATACCAGCTTGAGGGCTGAAGTGTCATACTCTGTTATCACTCTTGTATTATGTACCATATCCATATCCGACTTCTCAAGCTATGTTCAATAATATATCAGTAATCCAATGCTAGTTATAGAATATAGGAATGATATGGATATACGTACACCATGTAATCAGCATAATCAGTATTTATCTATATATGTTCAAGTATTCAGACGAGATGTAGAGTGATAAATGCATGACAAATCAAATTAGAATATCATATCAAATGGATACAATCCCAAGTAAACAACAATCATACCAACCTAAGCAGATTTATGTACCGCGGCTATGGCCCGATGGCTAAACACATAAATCCCTTTACATGCATTGTTCTAGTTTATTAATTACCCAATTAAGGTTAATTGTTACCCATATTAGTGCTCGTCACCTTACTAATATGGACCCCTAAGTTCCCATTACTCTCCTTAATTCATTACATATCATACCAACACATAACGCTACACTAGATTCTAGAAAGTCACAACCTGCATGAACCGAGCTGAAGAACTCACATAGTCACTTTCCCCTTCCGTTGAGCCTCCTTACAAGCCCACTCTGATCAACCATATCAAGTATATGAGATTATGGTCTCACATCACCCATAATACCCCAAGCTAGGTTATAAAGGAACCTCTGAGCCCACATTATCAAAACATGAACTTTTCTACCTAAATAGTACCATACATGCTAGATAATAATAATTTCAAGTTAATTTAAAAATGAACCCCAATTGGGGTTCCCAATTTCATGAATTGGAAAAATCCCCAAGGCTAAGCCTAGAATTTTCCCTAATTTCCAAAAGGGCTTAAAGCGTGCAATTGGTCAAATAATCATCATCTACTAGTCTAATATATCACCAGTTTATGATATTGGCAACAATGAATCAATAACCAATCCCCAATTAGAACCCTTATTTTCTCAACAAGGTATTTCTACCAATTACCCCTTTTAGAAACATACCTATGATGTAATTCTACTAATACACATTAATGGAAGGAATAAAGGTTATCTTAATGATGGAATCCTCTTGATTTATTCAGTACCCTTCTATCCAAGCTCTAGTCCTAAGGAGGAATATTTTTTGGGGAATGAAATGAATTCTAGGTCTTATTCTCATTAAATTTGTACAGTGATTCTACTACAGCAAAATCAATTCCGCTAGGGCAGACCCGCTCTAGCGGAAACCCTTTTCGCTGGGGTGAAACCCACTTAAAACCTGACCACTCGCTGGGGCAAAGGGAAATGCCACCAAGGCACTTTCGCTTTGGCGAAGACTTGTCTGTTGAGGCAGATTCCTAGCTCAATCACGATTCTCACTTCAGCGAGCCAGACTTCTATAGATACGGACTAGCTAAAGCGGAAAGAAGGGCGCTGGGAAAGACACCAGACACCAGCAATGCCCAAACACTCCATCAACCACCCAAAACACTCCCTGAACCTCCTTGAAACAAACCAAACATGCATTCCTATAAAGAAAAACACATTCCAGACCTTCTCGCGCACTCAGATTTCCCAAAAAAAATGTCTCTAAGGTTTGAGTTTGACTAAAGTCAACTCTTAAGTTCTAATTCCACAATTTCTCAGCTAAACCGTCAAAACACATCGGGCTGCCTCGGGACCCAAACCAAATGCTTGACTAAGTCATAAATGTCATTCTTGAGCTAATGGAACAGACAAAACTATGAACAAAGTGCATTTATCCAAAAGTCAACTATGGGTCAAACTCTTCTAATTCTCTTAACATGGAATTTTCAAACTTAACAAAATGAGTCTGAAACTTACCCGATTTCCTCAGGAACCATGACACCTATCCTCGTAATTTATAAGCAAGCTAATAGGGACTCGAGAAGGGTAATTTAGGGATTTCTATGTAAAATAAGCAAAATGACTTTTTGAGTCGTTACCATGGGTTTCATTATAGGCTTACCTCATTCCTATCTGAAGTTCAACTCTATTTGGGTCATCATTGAAAGGATTATGAAGTCAGCACATTTTCTACCTATTAGAACTATTTATTCAACAGAGGATTACACCATATTGTATATTAAGGAGATAGTCCAATTTCATGGGGTTCTGATTTCTATTATATCTGATAGAGGTGCCCAGTTCACATCTAATTTCTAGAAGTCATTTCAGAGAGATTTGGGCACTCTGGAGAATATTAGTACAAACTTTCACCCACAAACAGATGGTCAGGCAGAGCACACTACTCAGACGCTCGAAGACATGTTATGAGCTTTTATATTAGACTTCAAAGGAAGTTGGGACAATCACTTGCCACTTATTGAGGTTGCTTATAATAATATCTATCATTCAAGCATAAAAGGCCCTATATGAAGCCTTGTATGGTGGAAGTGCAAGTCTCCAATTAGCTGGTTTGAAGTGGGTAAATCCGAGTTACTAGGCCCCGATTTTGTGCAACAAGTGGTAGAGAAAGTAAAACTGATCCTGGATCGATTATTGACTGCCTAGAGTCAACATAAGTCTTATTCAGATGTTCGGCGTTGAGAGTTGGAGTTTTCAATTGATGATTAGGGTATTCTTAAAGGTATCGCCTATGAAGGGTGTAATGAGATTCGGCAAGAATGGCAAGCTTAGCCCTATATACCTCAGACCATATAATATTATATTCAGAGAATTGCCCAAGTAGCATATGAACTTTAGTTAACTCCAGAATTACATGTGGTCCACCCGGTAATTCATGTGTCGATGTTGTTGAAACGCATATGAGATCCTTCCCGTATATCACTAATAAAATGTGTTCAAATTACAGAGAACCTATCTTATGAAGAGGTCCTAGTTGCTCTTCTATATCATAAAGTCTGAAAGTAGAGGTGTAAAAATATAGCATCCGTTAAGGTATTATAGAGGAATAACAATGTGGAAGAGATAACATGGGAGGATAAGGAAGATTTGAAGTCTAGATATCCTCATCTATTCCAGATCAAAGGTTTATATTTATATTCATGTAATATGATTTCCTTATCTTTACCCTATAGTGGTGAACTTATCTTAAGTGCCTTGTGTATGTGATGATTCTATAAAGAATGTGGTGGATGTAACCTAGTCTACAAATCGAGACATTTGAGGTGAGTTATGACTTACTATATATCTCTTCTGATTGTAGATGGTTATGTGAGGCCGGTGTTATGAGTTATGTTATATTATATGGCCTTGTGAGGAAATCATTGTGTTTTCTGCTATGTGACAGGTTTTGGATAGTCCTATTTATAGAAAAAATTATGCTGGAATTTTTAGAAATCCCATGAGATAGAATCCTCAGATATGCCTCCCCAATATTTGAGGAAGAATGTTCTTAAAGGGTGAAGGATGTTACACTCATAGTATTATGTTGAATTGTGTTGTTGATAAGACTAAGTGTTTACAGGAACGTATAAGACCTTGTGTACGGATAACTGCTACACCCTATACATTAAAACTATGTCTTGAACCGCTCAACATATGTAAGTAGACCCAAGCCCCATAATTATGAGTATATGAACATAATTATGAGTATATGAAGTGTGTTCAAAATAATTATGTGTGTGACTAGTTTTAACATTTAGGTGTATAGTGGAGGATTGCAGAATTAAGGAGGGTTAAGTGATAAGCTTGACCTTTCCACATTGAAGACACCTAATGAAATGAAGGATGTGACTATTACATATATATGTACGCATGCAGATGGTGGATTTCTTTGGGATAGACTTTGCCTCTTTGAAGTATTTAATTTAGTGGGCCCATTTTACATTTAACACGGCTCTCTTGAGATCTCATATGAATTGAAAAAAGTCTTCATTAAGGGTAACAATGGCAACATTGAACAACAACCTTGTGCAACAACAGTTCCTTCTTCCATTTTAAGGTAAGCAAAGCTAAGCTTCTTTAGTTGCTTCTTTTTCAAAAATCATAAGACCTCACCTCTATTTCTCACCTATTTTAGCCCCAAATCTGATTCTAAGCTCTCCAAAGGTCCCTCAAGGTGTTCCACCATATCCAAGGTAAGTTCTTTAAGGTTTAATCTTAAATCCATCCCGCAAATCGTGTAGAGCTAACATAACTTCCGTTCTTTCAGTTAGTTGCTATTTTAGATGTTTCTTCCAGTTGGAGTAAGGGAGAAGAATGGTTGATTCTTGTTATATAATGTAAGAAACCCTCTCATCTTCATGAGTATAAGTTTGTGTAAGTGGAGAGATGATAATCGGAAGTTGTAAATCGATTTTTAGGTGGTTGTGATTTTTGGGCTGATATTGTTGTAATAAGAGTGCCGAAGATATGGATGGATGGTGAATAAGAAATCTTGTCGTTGTTGTGAACTTGAACGGATAGGAAGTAGAAATGAATGTCATTTAGTTGAATTATATATTGAGTTTGTCTCTCGATAAGTTGTTGTGTTTTCCTTAGCTTAGCCTTAGTGTTATCATCATCCTTGTAGATTAAGGTATGGAGGAGGCTGATCCAGACACAATTAGTAGGGGTTTGACATTAAAGGTATGTAATGATTGTCCTATCTTTAAAAGCATGAAATTTCAAGTCATATGTATGATTTTCTAAAAAAACATGTATTAGAAGTGTATTTCACTCATGAATTAATTGTCCCTTGCGGGGTGTACTTTCCTGTCTTATATCATATCCTATCTAGGTTGGGTTGTCAGCTGTTATTCTGAGTATATTATATTTCTTGTTCTCCCAAATGGAGTATGTCCAAAATGTTATCGGTAAGGTCAACCAAATGTCGTTTAGAAGCAAAGAATGGTGTTTCTAAAAGAGCAAATAGTGTTATATATTTATATGCATATGAGTTACACTTACCACCAAGCTATAACCGGTGAGCGATGGCCCCTATGTGGCATATATATACCATCAATTGGGAGACATACATTCATACATATAATACTACCACTAAGCTATAATCCGTTAGGCGATGAATATACATAATACACATGACTACCACCGAGCTATAATCGGTGGGCAATGGATAGTTATATATGTACTTAAGGATCAATAAAGGTTTCAAAGTTTCATTGTTCGCCCTAAGTGGCATATATGTTATCAGATTGCTTCTTATACCTTATTTTATATCTTATGCTTTCGTGTTAATATTCATGCCTTATATACTGGTACATTTCATTTGTATTGACATCCCTTTTACCAGGGGTGCTATGTTTTATGCTGCAGGTTCAGGTAGAGGTGTAGATAGGCCTCCTCAGTAGGACCTTGTGAGTTCACATATTGGTTGGTAAGCACTACTTCTTCTGAGGCTACTAAGTCAGAGGTCATGAGCTGAGTCCTTTGTATATGTACATATGATGGGTAAGTTAGGGCCCTTTCTTGACCATTTCACAGTTATACTTTCTGAGGGGCTTGTAGACCTGTTGTATTTGTCTAAATATGTTGTATGGTCTTGTCGGCCTGGATGTTAGTCTGTTGATCTGTACGATGACCTTGCCAGTTTTGTATATATATATACATATATGTGTTGGTTTGTTCACCTTCTTGTTGAGTCATCCAGACGACGTATTGTGTTTCTAGATTGTGGCCTTGTCAACACTATATGTATGTTATACCTTCATACTTATCATAATTTTTATGGCCTTGTCGGCCCCAGTTTCCATATGTTCAGGTGTTGTGTTTCAATATGGTATGCTCGGGCCAGTACGACACCAGGTGTCAGCCACACTTCCCAATTTAGGGGGTGACAAAAATGAAAAGAGTATCCTTGACTTTGAGATTGATGTGAGCAGCCTGAGCGGCAGGCTTCTTGTCTTCCATTTGTTGATCGACTCTTGACATGTTTTCTCCATTTTTTTCTTCTTCACTTATCCGTTGTAACTGTATTCATTGGCAGAGTTAGAAAATAGTTTTTAGATCACAAGGATTCCTAGCTGAATTTTGCGTACATTTTGTCTTTTTATTGATAAATTTATGAAATATATAAATATGTGATCATGAACTCAGTTATTAATTCAAATTTACTCGAGATTAATAGGGACAAAAAAAAAAACATGTGCATTGCACATTCTTAATTGTAAGTTATTTTCAGTTGACAATTAACTTGAGTTCACTGATTTAGCATATATAAATGTAATAAAAGAATAGAAATTAAGGGCAGAAGATCCATCATATAAATCTTCATTGTAATTTTTAAATTAAATTTACAACATGTAACTGATCAAGATACAACAACAATATATCCAGTGTAATCCGAAAGATCCACCAGTCTAATGCAGCATAGCATCAATTTTATCCCCATACTCCATCTCTAGCTCATTAGGAGATTGCTTAGCCCTGAGGCAATGACCATCAAACAAGAATGCATAGAGTTGAAGTCCAAATATTGCCTATCACAGTAAGCATTAAGGAGAATCTTCAGCTGTGTGCCTCTCTTGATATAGAAAATGCCTCATTTCCGTACTGACTTTGAGATTAATGTGAGCAGCATGAGCGACGAGCTTCTTGTCTTCTATTAGTTGAGCGACTCCCGACACTTTTATCTCGCTTTGTTTCTTCTTTTCTTATCGGTTCTAACTATATTCCTTGGCAGATTTAGAAAATAATTTTTAGATTACAAGGAGTCCTAGCTGGCTTTTGCTTATATTTTATATTTTTATTAAGAAATTCATGGAATATAATAAATATGTGATCATGAAAAAAATTATTAATTCATATTAACTCGTGATTAATAGGGACAAAAAGAAAAAAGCATGTGCATCACACCTTCTTAATTGATAGTTATTTTGAGTTAACAATTAAGTTGAGTTCACCGATTTAGCATATATAAGTGGAATAAAAAGAATAGAAATTAAAGGCAGAAGATCTACCGTATAAATCTTCATTGTAATTTTAAATTAAATTTATAACATGTAACTGATCAAGATACAACAACAATAATATACCAGTGTAATTCCATATATCCACCAGTCTAAAACAACATATCATCAATTTTATCCCCATACTTTATCTCGAGCTCATCAAGAGATTGTTAGTCCCTGAGGAGACGACCATCAAATGCAATAGAGTTGAAGTCCAAAAATTGTCTATCACAGTAAGCATTCAAGAGCATCTTCAATTGTTTGCCTTTCGTGATCCAGAAAAACACCTAATTTCAGTACTGGCCCTTAACTTTGAGATTAATGTGAGCAGCCTGAGTGGCTGGGTTCAGGTTTTGTGTCACGGCCCTTTTTGAATAATCATTGTGGCTCCTACACTTCTCCCACCAATAGGCGAACAACTCCCGAATTAAACAATACAAATATAAATAAGAAATGCAGAATTAACAAAATACTTAATAAATCTGTCAATCATAATATAAAGCAGAAATAAGTTTGATAGTCACACTACGACCCCCATAGATTTGGTGAATAATACAAGAGCATCTAACTGTCAAAATACATAAGTTAAGGGAAGGGAACATAATCTAAAAGTCTGAACATGTCTCTCAAAACCAAATAAAAGATAGTGAAAGATAAGAGCCTCTAACGATATGCTGGAAGGAAGCATCCTCACCCAGAAGTCTCAATATCCACTGGCTCATGCTCACACCCGAGATCTTGAACTAGAGGAAGGTGTTATATCTGCATCCAAAAAAAATACAACAAGTATATCATGAGTACACAACGTACCAACATAGGCATCATAAGCTGACAACGACGGAAGATATGCAAATAGATATAAATATCAAGTTGACACCAAATAATATTATATTAAACAATTCAATAACTAAAATAAGTCATATTGTCCACATAATGGTTCGCTGAATCAATAAGTCACTTTGTTCATACAAGGTTTTATAATCATGTAAGTTACCCCAATTTTAGAAGAGTTCAATGACAATATCTCAAGTATCAAATGATCAATTAAGAACCTTTCTTTATCCAAGAATTCAACTAAGTCATCAATAATCAGTCCATCAACACATAATCAATGAAGTGATATATGGATGTTATGAATGCAATGCATATGCTAGGTGCCTTTCAGCTTCAGTATACAAGCATTCAAATTCTATGAACTGCATACTCATGGGGGACCCGCAAAGTCCATATAATCATGCATAATTTTTCAATGGATCTCAGCTCTTGGATGAATAACAATTGTTTCAGGTGTGCAACCCGATCCCCCATGTATCATCATCATCTCAATATTGTCAAAATTTCATAAGTATTCTTACCTTCCCAGACTCTTGGACCCATAACATTTTTATACAACTCCCATATCAATATCATCAGAATCATGAGTGTATGAATGAAAATGATAATACAAGGAAAGTAATCAGGATGTATGAGATGCAACAAAGTATAAGAGATGAATATCATATAATCCAAGTACAATCAGGAAAATCATATCGAAAGCAATGTGATGAATAAACACAACAATGACAAATATGGCGATGAGCCCACATAATGGCGACAAACCCAAGAAACATCAGTTGGAATCAACTAAAAGCTGATTCCCTAAATCACCCATCAGCACAATTCAACAGTGGTACCCACCCATTCATCACAACCACTAAGGTGGAACCCCCAAACACACTCAAATATCCCTCAATATATATAAATAATTACATACTTCTATCAAAGTCTAAGAAGAAAAAATCATATCCTACCTCAAAGCCAAGCATGAGCCAAGAATGGTCAACCCTCTACGCACGCCTTTCCCTTTTGGAGTGCCTCATAGTAGTTGTAGTTATACACCCCGTGGTTTTACGTCAAATCATGTCGTTGATATACTTGAGTAGCAAAGGGAGGTATGCGACCTAGTGAAGGGATAATGATGGTTTAAAACAAGTATTAAATAAGTATTGTGAATATTAGAGGCTAAACAAATCAGAAAAAATGAATTTCTTTGCGGTTTGACAATTTTGTTGAATGAAATACGGTCCAAGCTATAATACCCTATACGTTCGAACTATGGTTTGAACAGTGCAATGTATATAAGTAGACTCAAATCTCAGAGAATTTGGCTCATATTCAAGTAGGTGGATCAGGAGTTCGGTGTATAAAATAATTAAGTCACGAAATGAATTAATACTTAAAAGTGTGTCGACCAGAACTGAAAATAATAATATTCAATATGTTCTAAAAGAGGTTATGGACTAGTGCTATATTATATGACCATGATAATGAGCATATGAAGGGTGTTAGAAGTGAGCAATGTTTAAGTGAATTCAGATCAAAAAATTATTTATATCGGTAATTAGTCAAAAGTTATGAGATAGTGGGAATTAAAAATATTTCGGTAATGTTTAAGGTATAATATGTCCATGTGGCTCCCATGAGGGGAAAGATCATCTTTGTATGTAATTATGAGTATAGAAAAATGTTGCTTTTGGGGCTGTCCACGTGGAGGGACGTTTTTCACTCCTAATGGTGACTAATTAATCAAATAGGTAGCTAATGAAGTAGTTGAGGTCCATGTGCTTTTTTCATGCATCAATATAGACCAAATATGTCCCAGGTTGTTCATTTTTGACTTGGAGAATTTTTCTTCTTTCATTTTTGGAGAATTAGTTCTTTAACTTTTAGGATTCATTTTGAAGCAAAAAAAGCACGTACATCAACATTTTCCTTATGACCTCATTATCAAGAGATAAAAACAGTTCAGTAACCATTTAATTTAATTCTCGTAGTCGCTTGTTTATTGGAAGTTCGTGATAGAACGTACTGATTCCAGTTATTTAAATTAAGGTGTAGAGGAGGCTTTTTCCGACACTGTTAGTAGAGGTTCATTATTAAAGATATGTAATGGATATCCCATCTTTTAGGCATGTTTCCTAGCGATTATCAATTTTTCAAAAGATGTATTTAAAAAAATATTCTATTATTGTTATTGTTTGTCCCATGTGAGAAGTACTTTTTTGTCTTAATATCATATCCTGTATAGGTTGGTTTGTAAAGCTGGTTATCTGAATTTCTCATCTCTGATGTACCTCCTAGAAGGAGTGTGAAAAATAGAATTATTCGTGTAATTGACCGAGTGTCGTTTTAAAGAAAGATGAGAGTCTTACTAGTTAAATAAGTCAAAGGTGCTATTACTATTTTCATAGATTATGAGTACCAACGAAATAATAACGATTGGACAGTTATATATTATATTTACCACCGGTTAGGCAAACACACATTTACCACTGGACAATGACTGATCGGGCAGTTACCATTGACTGGACATTTATATATATCATATTCACCACCGATTGGCAGGTACATAATTACTATCGAGCGACGATCGGTCGAGCAATTAACACCGGTTGGCAGTTATATATCTTATTTACCACTGATTGGCAATTATATATCTTATTTACCACCGATGGTAGACGTGTATTTACCACCGAGCTATGGCTAGTCGGGCACTTACCATTTATCAGTTGGGCAGTCAGGTCGTTATATTTATAACATTGATATAGTGGTATAAAATAAGGTTATAAGATAAGAATGAGAAATATGTATATTGTGGGCCTCGATAACATTTAGGGAGTTCAGGTTCGTTCGTATCTCTCTCTGTTTTAATTTCTTAGTGTTGTGTTTTATTCTCTCCTTACATATTTAGTACATTATTCATACTGACATCCCTTTACCTGGGGACACTGTGTTTCATGCCACACAGCTTAAGGTAAGCGAGAAGAGGATCTGTCATCGTAGATCACCTCAAGATATCATTTTTTGCAAGTGTGCTCCATTTCCTCCTAGAGTATTACCGAGTCAGAGTCATGTTTATATCCTTTTTGGTACTGTGGGTATATCGGGAGGCCTTGTCCTGACTTATATACTATGGCGATGTTTCCTTTTAAAGGCTTTTTAGACATGTCCTATGTGGTAAAGTTTGTTCATTACGACCTTGTATGCCTGGATGTTGGTTAGAGATTTTGTTGGCCTTAGTGAGTATATATGCATATGTTGAGTTCTTCTATTTGCAAAATATTATGTCATGTTTCTATATAATTATCATTCTGAAGCCTTGTCGACCTAGATAGTTGTATATTCGGGTGATGAAATTTAGGTGGTATGCTCGGGCTGTCCAGGTGCCAGGTGCCGGCCACGCTCCCCAAGGTTGGGGTGTGACAAACTTGGTATCAGAGGAGGTTGTGTCCTAGGAATCTACAAAGTTGTGTTGAGTAGAGTCTTTCTTATGGGTATGTTGTGCACCACACTTATAATCAGGAGGCTACATGGCATTTAGGATTGGTTACCCTTCTTTGATATTCTAGATCATGTAGTAGAGCTGAGTCATAAGAACTTGATTTCGAGTCATGCTTCTGATGAGTCAGTGTGAAATTTCTACTAGATTATGTATGCACCGTAGGTGCAAGTACTATATTAGATCCTTAAGATATCGATATCAATTCCACCTATGCGGGAGAAAGATTATGAAATCGTCTGAAGGTAAGATGCGAGATTTAGATGTAAGAGAGGCAAAGGTAAAGAAGGTACGAGATACCTAACTACAAAAAATTATGTATAGTTCACACTTCAGATAGGACCAAAAGCTCCACAATGCAGTATCCAAAAATGATAATGCTACCATTAGTATCATGTATTCCAGCTCATAGTTTTCATGTACCATGAGGTTTATCTATGAGGGTAAGAAGAAGTTATAAGTGATGTGATGTCTCGCTTGAAGTTTTGAAAAAGTATAAGAAAGTCTATGATGCTAGCAAGATAAGTGAAAGGTTACGAATGGTATGAATAGAATAGGTGTAGGTTGTAAGCCAAAGTATGGTAGTGCGACATGGTTTTAGATGGATAGAAATAAAGGTATGAGAAAGTAAGTAAATAAGTAACGAGGATAAGAGCACATCAGGACCAGTGAGTTGATGGTTTCCATAAGTTATAGAGAGACTGATGTAGCCTGAATGAATCAGAGGAGTTTTAAGACTAGATGAACTTAAAAGAGGTGGAGTGTCGCCCTTGATAACAGAACTTGTGAGTAAGATGATAAGAAATAAGAGAATAGCGTTTGAAGATATAAGTTTACAATTGAAGTAATAGTTCAATGAGAAAGGAATTCAAGTATTACAAGGGATTAGGATGCCTCCCCTAAGATGAATTTTGTTGATGTATTATGGAATACTGTTATTGAGATATAGTATCACTCCTAAGGTGAACCATGTAGATAGCTTCAGATGTCCGCCGATGAGTCATGAGAATAGCACAATATGCTGGTAACTCCAACATTCGAGGACGAATGCTCCTAAGGGGGAGAGGATGTTGCACCCCGTGGTTTTATGTCAAATTGTGTCATTGATATACTTGAGTAGTACATGGAGGTATGAGACCTTGTGAAGGGTTAACAATAATTTAAAACAAGTATTAAATAAGTATTGTAAAGATTAGAGGTTTAACAAATAGAAGAAAATGAGTTTCGTCGAAGCTCGACAATATTGTTGAATAAAATACGGTCCAAGTTATAATACCATGTACTTTCGAACTATGGTTTGAATAGTTCGATGTATATAAGTAGATCCGAGTTTCGGAGAATTTTGGTCATATTCAAGTAGGTGGATCAAGAGCTCGGTGTATAAAATGACGAAGTCCCTAAATGATTTAATACTTTAAAGTTTGTCGACCGGGATTGAAAATAATAATATTTGATATGTGTCAAAAGAGGTTATGGACTAGTGTTGTATTACATGATCATTATAATGAGTATATGAAGGTTGTTAGAGGTGAGCAATATTTACGTGAATTAAGATCAAAAAATTATTTATATCGGTAATTAGTTAAAAGTTATGAGATAGTGGGAATGAAAAACATTTAGATAATGTTTAAGGGACAATATGTAAATCTAGGTCCCATGAGGGGAAAAATCATCTTTGTATGTAATTATGAGTATAGATAAATGTTGCTTTGGGGCTATCCACGTGGAGGGACTTTGTTCACTCCTAATGGTCACTAATAAATCAAATAGGTAGCTAATGAAGTGATAGGGATCCACATGTTTTTTTCATGCATCAATATAGACCAAATATGTTCCAGGTCGTTCATTTTTAACTTGTAGAATTTTGCTTCTTTCATTTTTGGAGAATTAGTTCTTTAACTTTTAGGATTCATTTTGAAGAAAAAAAAAGCACGTACATCAACATTTTCCTTAGGAGTTTATTACCAAGAGAAAAAAAACACGTTCACTAACCATTTAATTTAACCGTGGGGAACAATTCATTTGAAGGAAGCCAACGCAGCAAACCCATATCACACTCCGATTAAATTCGCGCAGTTGCTTATTTGCTGGAAGTTCGTGATAGAACGTACTGATTCCAGTTGTTTAAATTAAGGTGTAGAGGAGGCTTTGTTTGACACTGTTAGTAGAGGTTCGGTATTAAAGCTATATAATGGCTATCCCTTCAATTTGGCATATTTTCTTGCGATTATCAATTTTTCAAAATAAGTATTTAATAAAGCATTCTATTCTTGCTATTATTTGTCTCTTGTCAATAGTACGTTTCTGTCTTAATATCGTATCCTGTATAGGTTGGTTTGGAAAGCAGTTTATCGGAATTTCTCATCTCTCATGTACCTCCTAGAAGGAGCGTGACAAAAAGAATTACTCGTGTAATCAACCAAGTGTCGTTCTAAAGAAAGAGGAGAGTCTTACTAGTTAAAGAATTCAAAAGTTCTATTAATATTTTCATAGATTATGAATACCATCGAACGAATAACAATTGGATAGTTATTCGTACTGATGTCCCTTTGCCTAGGGACAATGTGTTTCATGTCGCGCATATTAAGGTAGGCGAGGAGAGGATCCATCATCGTAGATCACCTCTAGATATCAACTTTTGTTGGTGAGCTCTATTTGCTCCTGGAGTATTGCCGAGTCAGAGTCATGTTTATATCCTTTTTGGTACTGTGGGTATGTTGGGAGGCCCTATCCCGACTTATGTACTATGGTGACGTTTGCTTTTAGATGCTTTGTAGACATGTCCTATGTTGTAAAGTTTGTTCATTATGGCCCTGTAGACCTGGATGTTGGTTAGAGATTTTGTTGGATTTGTCGGCCTTAGTGTGTATATATGTATAGGTTGAGTTCTTCTATTTGCAGGATATTATGTCATGTTGCTCAATAGTGATCATTCTGAAGCCTTGTCCGTCCAAACGGTTGTATGTTCGTGTGATGATATTCATGTGTTACGCTCGGGTTGTCCAAGTGTCGTGTGCCGGCCACGCTCCCAAGGTTGGGATGTGACACGTAGTCTAACACGCATAGACTATAAATTAATATTGAGCAACACAATACAAGGACTTAGTTCTTAAACATAACAAGATATCCAAAACCAACCCCACAGGCCCACGTTGCCAAAATTCGAACATTACTACTCGAATAACATAAACACATACTAGGTAGTCATATTCCTAAATTAACTGCAAAGCTAACCCCAATTAAACCTTCAATTGCATGATTTAGGAAAAGCCTCAATTTATGAATCCTAGATTTTTCCAAAAAATTGCAAAGGGTTTCCATTAAGAAATTAAACTATACAACATGATTAACTATCATTAATCAATACTTATTTACAATATCAAGACAATCTAAATCATATTTCACCCTTAAATCAAAGCTTTAAGTCTCTTATTCTACCATGGAAGCTTAAGAACCTATCTTTCACAAATTAAGGATTAAACTAGGATTAGGGACCTTTAAAACATGGAATATAATCAAAGAGAGTGAGGAATTTACCTCCAAAGAAGAATTTAAGCACAAACTTCCAAAAATCCTCCCTTGGCGGCTCTAATCCCGAGTTAAGATGTTTTGGGAAAGTGAATTCATCTTAGGGAATTTAAGAAACTGCCTAAAACAATGATTCTGCAGGCGCAGTCTCGCTGAGGCGTAGTTACTTGACACCTCGCCTCAGTGTAGAAGCGGAAAACTATCCGCAGACTCTGCGAGGAAATATACACATGGGCAAGAACTCATCAAATCCATAGGGCCCATGTATGCCAGACAACCTCCATAGAGGCGGACATGCATACAGAAAACTAGTTGCTGGTGCGAACACCAGACATCAGCAGCTATAGAAATCACCAAAACTCCCACCAAACATCCGAAACACTTATGAGACCCCTCGGACACAAACCAGACATGCTACCCCAAGGTAAACAGTGCTACAAACTCGGTTGTGCACTTGGATTGCCATATAACCGAGCTAAGATATACTTTTCTAAAGAATTGCCCAGAACAACCCAATATAAAAATTTCACAAATAATGCCACAAAGTACATCTGATTGCCTCGGGAAGCGAACTAATGACTCGACTAAATAAACCTAGAGATCTAATCAACTCTAAGATTAGATTAGATACCATAAAGGTAATCAACTCTAAGATTCTTAATTTGGATTTTTCTTTTGAAACTCACATAAATAAACCTTGGGATCTATGCCACCCATCCCCGCACATCACAAACCCCATATAGAGTCTACTGGAAGGGTAATTTTGTCAAATAATAGTCTTTCGCAAAAAATTACCAGACGGGTTGTTACATCAGATACCAATTAAATAAACATTCATCCGCGAACAGAGAGAAATGAAAAGGGGAAACATACCGGAAGTAGTAAAAAATCAGGGTATCTGCTCCCTATGCCAGACTCTCTCTCCCAAGTCGCCTCATCAACAAGACGATACTTCCATTACACATTCACATAAGCTATCTCCTTAGACCTCAACTTTCTCATCTACTTGTCCAAAATAGCCACAAGCTCCTACTTGAAATCCAAATACTAATCTAGCAATATGGAGTCCCACTGTATAATGTAAGAACTATCGGCATGGTACTTTATCAGCATAGACATATGGAAAATCGGATGAACACCTGAAAGCCCTGGTGGCAGAGCCAACTCATATGGTACCTATCCAATCCTTTGAAGAATCTCAAAATACCCAATATATATCGGACTCCATTTCTATCTCTTGCCGAATCTAATCACGCATTTCATAGACGACACCTTCAATAGAACACTGTCACAAGCCATAAACTCCATGTCTCGAACCTTCCAGTCTGCACACTCCTTCTGCCTTCTCTGAGCTGCCAGGAGCTTGTCCTAAATCGCCTTTACCTTCTCTAAAGAGTCTCTCAACAAATAGTTACCCCAAGGCTGAACCTCGAATGCATCAAACCACCCAATCGCAGAACGACAACTCCTAACATACAAGGCTTTAAATAGCGCCATGTCAATGCTGGAGTGATAACTATTGTTGTACGAAAACTCTGCCAAAGGTAAGAACTGGTCCCAATGATCACCAAAACCAATCACATAGGATCGTAACATATCCTCCAAAACCTGAATGGTTCACTCAGACAGACTGTTACTCTGAGGGTGAAATTTTGTACTGAGATACAAGCGAGTACCCAACTCCTTTTGCAAAGTCCGTCAGAAATGGGAAGTAAACTAAGTACCCCGATCTGAAATGATAGAAATAGGGACACCATAAAGATTAACAATCCCACGAACATAAATCTTATCCAACTTCTCAAAATTCTAAGTCGTTTGGACCAGAATTAAATGCACGGACTTGGTCAACTTATCAACTATGACCCAAATAATATCAAACTTGCCCAAAGTCTTGAGCAACCCAACAATAAAATTCATGCTAATCCTCTCCCACTTCCACTCAGGAATGGAAATCCTCTAAGACAAACCACTGGGTCACTAGTGCTCATACTTGACCTGCTGATAATTCTGACACCGAGACACAAAATCAACAATGTCTCTCTTTATCTTACCCCACCAGTAGTGTTGCTTCAAGTTATAATACATCGTATTAGCACCTGGATGAATCAATTATCTAGAGTTATGGGCCTCCTCCATAATCAATCTCATTAAATCACCAACTCGATGATCATACACTCTACCCTTGATCCTCAATATCCCATCACTATCAATCATAGCCTGCTTGGCTGCACCACTCATCATATTATACTTGTTTTTTGCACAACTTAACATCATCATACTCGTGGGTCCTAATCTTCTCCAAAACAAATGACCACCTCAACACATGCTAGAATCCTACTCGAAACTGAAATATCAAGCCTCACAAAATGGTTGGCTCAGGACTGAACCTCCTGTAACACCTCGTACCTCCAAACTAAGTCATGTTTATGATCTAGGAGTTTAGAAAACCAAGGCACGGAAGTTAAAGTTGAGAATCTATTTTAGTTCTACAATCTAAGAATTACACAAGAGAAAGAGGACCGTAAAAAGTTTTACCGACCATCAAGCTGCACCATAAAAGTTGTTTTTGGATTTGACGGTGAGTAGTGGATTTTACAGACCATATAAAATTATACGGCCTGTCGTTTCTGACTGCCCCAAGCCTTCGAGTTTTAAAAGTCTATGGAATGTTGCATTTATAAGATGGTCCAGTTGTACGGATCGTATATAATTCTACGGTCCAGACCCACATCATAGAAAATTTGATGGTCTATCGATCTCGATCGTAAAATTCCCGATAGACTGAATAGTATAAATACGCAGACTAAGTTCTAAAAATTAGTTTTCACTTCTTCCGAACCCTAGCATGAAGTTCCTCTCTTCCCCATATTCTCCAACATCAAGGTAAGCCTATTTCATGCAATTCATAGTAATTCTAACATATATACATGAATTCTAAGTTGAAATTCATTGTTTCTAACCTAGGGTTTTCATGAAAACCCATATCAAGGCTCAAGGTTTAATCTTTGGATTTCTTCTTCAAAGGTTGAGATTTTAATTCAAGTATTGAAGCGATTAAGTTATGTAGAGCTTCTATCCGTGCATGGGAATATCCATGTTCTTCCCTATGCCTCGTTTCTTAGAAATCATGAAAATTTCATACCTTAGGATTTTAACTCTATTGTCATGATAACCCTAATTACATGTAATACTATATAGATATCATACCTATATTACGGGTTGTTATTGTATTCATGATATGTCATTATGATTATCATGAACATGTCCGTAACCCATGAACACATGTTTGAGTTTCATGAGTTCCTAAATTACCAGTTATGATCAATGTTACTTAGTCCATGAAATTATAAATGTTTTTTTCATGATTTATACAAGTTATATGATATATTTATTTCACATGCTAAATTATGATATTAAACCATGTTTTAGAAGTTGCTTTCATGAAACCCATAGGCTTACAAGCCACTATTTTCAAGTACATATTTTGGGAGTTGCATATTTTACCAAGAAGGCTCAGATAGCCTGAAAATACGTATGCCACCATAGGATAAGGGTCGCTCCGCCAGAGGATGATACCTTCAGATTGCAGATTGGATCCTTTCATGTCATGTTTATCTCTTATACCCAGACAAGGTGTGGGATTGCTCTGCTGGTTGGGCCAGGTACTAGACTATACGTACCCACGTGGTATTTCATATTGTCGGTTATGCTACTTCTCTCCTCACAGATATACAGATATACAGATATACAAATATACAGATATGTAAATAAACAACTTTACAGATTTTACACATGTTTTACACTCATGTCAGATCATGCTCATGCTCATGTTACATTTTTAGTTTCATGTCCTATTATATCACGTGCTTGCTTATTATTTCAGTTGATTTACATATGGTATAATTCAAATATACTAACATCTTTTTGCCCGGGGCCTGCACTTCATGGTGCAGGTATTGAGTTTCAGGACTACGGATATTCATTTTAGGACATCACTCGTATCAGCTATTGGTGAGCCCCATTCTATTCGAGGTGTTTGTTGATTATTTTCATGATTATATTTTAGAGTAAAGGTATGGTAGAGCATTGTCCCGGTAAATAGTTTTGCAGTCAGACTCATATTTAGAGGTTTCATAGACTAGACTAGTTTAGCATGTCAGTATTACTTTTCAGACTTGTTATATTTTCAGCTATTTCCACAATAAAATTTTCAGACTATATTTCACTATTTAGTTTACATGTTTTAAATCATTACTATTGCATGCTTTTAATGCCCATGTTGATTCAGCAAGTCATATGGTTCACTTAGTCATATGCAGTTAGGCACCGAGTTCGGTTCGCCCAGGCCATGATCCGGGGCGTTACACCTCCAATCCCAAAGGACGCTTAGAAATAATCAAGCGAGCTAGACTCCTCATACTGACTACCTTTCGGCTCAAGGCATCCGTCACTACATTGGCCTTGCCTGGATGGTACAAAATAGTCATGTCATAATCCTTTAGCAACTCCATCCACTGACGCTGTCTAGAATTTAAATCCTTATGATTGAACACATGCTGAATGATGCAATTATTGGTATATACCTCACAATGAACTCCATAAAGGTAATGCCTCCAAATCTTCAAAGGAAACACAACAACTGCCAAATCTAAGTCATGAACGGGGTAATTCTTCTCGTGCACCTTCAACTGCCACGATGCATACGCTATCACCTTACCCTCTTGCATCAACACACATCCCAACCCAATCTTCAAAGTATCATAATACATGATACAATCCTTCCCCTCCACAAGAAGGGATAAAATTGGGGTTGTGGTCAAAAGTGACTTGAGCTTTAGAAAGATGTCCTCACACTCATCAGAACACTAGAAAGGCACCTCCTTCTGAGTCAAACGCATCAATGAGAAGCAATACAAGAAAATCATTTGACAAGCCGGCAATAATAGCTAGCAAGACCCACGAAGCTCAAAATCTTTGTCACCTATGTAGGGGTAGGCCAATCCCTGACTGCCTCTATCTTCTTTGGATCAACTATAATACCCTCCTTGGACACCACATGTCCCAAGAATGCTACAGAACTGAGTTAGAAATCACATTTTGATAATTTAGCATACAAATTATTCTCCTTCAGTAACCCAAGCATAGCTCTCAAGAACTTCTCGTGGTCCTCCTGACTCATCCAATAGATCAAGATGTCATCAATAAACATGATCATAAAAGAATCCAAATACGGCTTGAATATCCCATTCATCAAGTGTAGGAATGCTGCGGGGGCATTAGTAAGCCCAAATGACATCACAAAGAACTGATAATGACCATAAAAAGTTTGAAAAGCCATCTTGGAAACATCCTCAGCCCGAATCATCAACTGATGATATCCGGACCTCAAATCAGTCTTCAAAAACATAGAAGAACCCTAAAGATGGTCGTACAGATCATTAATACGAGGAATCAGATACTTGTTTCTAATGGTGACCTTATTCAACTCCTTATAATCGATACACATACGTATAGTGCCATTTTTTTTTACGAATGACACAGGAGCACCCTATGGAGACACACTCAGTCGAATAAAACTCTTACTCAACAAATCCTGAAGCTTCTCCTTTAACTCTCTCAACTCTGCTGGATATATCATTACATCAGATACCAATTAAACAAACGTTCATACTCGAACGGAGAGAAATAAAAAATGAAGAACATACCATAAATTGTAAGCAAGTGAGGGTATCAGCTCTACATATCAGCCCCAGTCTCCCAAGTTTCCTACTCAATATGATGATGCTTCCATTGTACCTTCACAAAAGCAATCTCCTTAGACCTCAACTTCCTCTCCTGCCTATCCAAAATGGCCACAGAATCTTCATCGAACTCAAAGTTTTGATCAAGAAATACAGAGTCCCATTGGATTATGTAGGACCCATTGACATAGTATTTCTTCAATATAGAAATATGACAAACCGGATGAACACCTGAAAGACCTGGTGTTAGAGCCAACTCATATGCCATCTCTCAAACCCTCTAGTGAATCTAAAAAGGCCTTATATACCTCAGACTCAATTTCCCTCTCTTAACAAATCTCATCACGCCTTTCATAGGTGAATCCTTTTATAGAACCCTGACACCGACCATAAACTCTATATCCCAGACCTTTCGATCTGCATACTCATTCTGCCTACTCTAAGCTGTGAGGAGCTTTTCCTGAATCGCCTTCACCTGCTTTAAACAGTCTCTCAACAAATCATTACCCCAAGGCCGAACCTCGAATGTATCAAACCACCCAATCGGAGAACGAAACCTCCTACCATACAAGGATTTAAATAGTACCATGTCAATGCTAGAGTGATAATTGTTGTTGTACGTAAACTCTGCCAAAGGTATGAACTGGTCCCAATGACCACCAAAATCAATCACACATGCTCGTAATATGTCCTCCAAAACCTGAATAGTTCGCTCGGATTGACTGTCAGTCTATGGATGAAATATTGTATAAAGATTCAAGAGAGTACCCAACTCCTTTTGCAAAATCTGCCAAAAGTGGGAAGTAAACTAAGTACCCCAGTATGAATGATAGAAATAAGTACCCCATACAGACGAACAATCTCACAAATGTAAAGCTTTGCCAACTTCTCTGAATTGTAACTCGTTTGGACCGAAATGAAATGCGTGGAATTGGTCAACCTATCAACAATGACCCAAATGTCATCAAACTTGCCAAAAGTGTTTGGCAACCCAACAACAAAATACATAGCTCTGTTCCCACTTTCACTAGGGAATGGGCATCCTCTAAGTCAAACCACCGGGACTCTAGTGCTCGTACTCAACCTACTGACAATTTAGACACCGAGACACAAACTAAACAATATCTCTCTCCATCCTACCCCACCAATAGTGCTACTTCAAATCATTATACATCTTTATAGCACCCAAATGAATGGAATATCTAGAACTTTGAGCCTCTTCTATAATCAATCTTGTCAAGTATCTAACACGAGGAACACACACTCTCCACTTGTTCCTCAAGACTCTCTCTCCCTCAATCATATCCTCATTGGCTTCGCCTGGCATCACCTTATCTCTAATCTTGCACAAATTCACATCGTCACACTGTTGGGTTCTAAAAGAGAAAACCTCGCCTCAATACAAGACAAACTCCTACCCGGATTCGAAATGTCAATTTGCATAAAATTGTTGGCTAAGGACTGAACTTCTAATGACAAGGGATGCTCATCAACTATCAAACGCGCCAAACTCCCCATACTCATCGCCTTTTAGCTCAAAGCATCCGCCATCACATTGGCCTCGCCTGAGTGTTACAAAATAGTCATATCGTAGTCCTTAAGAAACTCCATCCATTAGCACTGTCTAGAATTAAAATCTCTCTGATTGAACACATGTTGAAGGTTGTGCTGATCGATATACACCTCACAGTAAACTCCATAAAGGTAATGCCTCCAAATCTTCACAGGAAATACAACGGATGTCAACTCCAAGTCATGAATAGGGTAATTTTTCTTGTGCGCCTTCAACTGCCTCGATGCATAAGTTATCACTCTACCCTCATTCAATCAACACATAACCCAAACCAATCATCAAAGCATCACAATACATGGTGAAGTCTATTCCCTTTATAGGAAGGGACAAAATTAGGGTTGTGGTCAAAAGTGACTCGAGCTTTTGAAAGCTCTCCTCACACTCATCGGACCACTGAAATGGCACCTCCTTCTAAGTCCACCACATCAAATGGGAAGAAATTATGAAAAACATTTGATAAACTGATGATAATAGCTAGCGAGACCCACAAAGCTCTGAATCTCCATAACCAAAGTAGGTCTAGCTAGTCCCTGACTGCTTCTATCTTCTTCGAATCAACCATAATCCCCTCCTTAGAAACTACATGTCCCAAAATGCTATTGAACTGAGCCAAAACTCACACTTTGAAATCTTAGCTTACAACTCTTTCTCCTTCAACAACCCAAGAACTACTCTCAAATGCTTCTCGTAGTCCTCCTTACTCTTGAATATATCAAAATGTCATCAATGAAGACAATCATGAATGAATCCATATAAGGCTTGAAAATCACATTCATCAAATCTATGAATGTTGCAGGGGCATTGGTAAGCCCAAAACACATAAAAAGAACTTGTAGTGACCATAACAAGTGTTGAAAGCCATATTGGGAACATCTTAGGCCCTAATCCTCAACTGGTGATACCTAGACCTCAAATCAATCTTTCAAAATATAGAAGCATCCTGAAGTTGGTCGAACAGATCATCAATATGAGGGATTAAATACTTGATTTTGATGATCACCTTGTTCAACTGTCTGTAGTTGATACACATGTGCATGGTGCCATCATTATTCTTCAAAAACAATACATGAGCACCCCAAGGAGACACACTAGGTCGAATAAAACCCTTACTAAATAAATCACGAAGTCGATCCTTCAACGCTATCAGCTCTGCTGGAGCCATGTAGTACAAAGGAATAGAAATGGGTCAAGTACCCAATTCTAGATCAATACAAAAAGCAATATCCCTATCTGGCGGCATACCCGGCAAATCCGTTAGAAAGAACACGTCAAACTTACACACTATCGGAACTAACTCAAGGGAAGGAGTTCTTACACTCATATCCTGAATATGAGCTAGGTACGCCAAAAACCCTTAACCACTAACTTCCTAGCCTGAAGAAAAGAAATAATTTTCTTAGGAGCAGGGCTTGGAATACCCTTCCATTCCAATCTTGGAATACCCGGCATCACTAAAGTGACATTCTTAGCATGACAGTCCAGAATCGTGTGGTACAGTGATAATCATTCCATCCCTAAAATAATATCAAAATCAATCATTTCTAAAATAACCAAGTATACACAGGTATCATAACCTATAAAAGTAACCACAAAATGTTGATAGACTCGATCTACAACCACAGAATCACCAACAAGTTTAGAGATATGAATAGGGAAATCAATCATATCACACCACATATTCAAATAAGCAGAAAAGTATGTAGACACATAGGAAAATGTAGACCCCGGATCAAATAGCACTGAAGCAAATCAATGACATACTGAGATGATATATGTGATAATTGTATCTGATGACTCATCCTCAGGTCTACTAGGGTAAGCATAACAATGAGTGTGTCCTCTCTCGGATTAAGTACTCTGATAAGCATCTCAGCCTATACGCACTCCTTCTCTACCATTTTGGCGTGTTTCGCCACAACCTCAAAAAAAGCCCCAGAGGCCACAAACTGTAATGTAGCCAACTTAAGGGAAATAGTCAACCCTTTTAAGAAACATCTAACTCGATCAGCCTCTATAGTAACAATGATGTTTAATAGCATGACAAAGCATAGAAATGAGCCTCATACTCAACAACTGATGCACCTCTTTGCTCCAACTTAGATAACTTATCTCTCTTTCCTGAACGCAAGTTGAGAGGCACATATTTCTTTAGAAATATCTGAAAAAACCTGGTCTAATATAGTGAAGGCAACTCCACTGGTCGATAATAAACATAAACCCTTTTTGCATCACCCAAAAGATGAAGAGCAACAAAATAAAACCCATGTTACTCGACGATACCTAAAGTGTGGAGTTTCTCATGGATGCTCACTATAAACTCATAAGCATCCTCCTTAGGAAGGCCATAGAATACGAGAGGTTTCATATTGGAGAAATGTTGCCATATCTTCTGCTCATAATAGGTCATAATAGTTGTTATCACCAACTGGTTGTAATAGCAGTTGGCTGAACTGTTGGAGTATGAAACTCTAGAGTATATCCCTCTCCCACTTGGGTATGTGACCCACCTGGAGTATTCAAAAAAATACTCACCTGGGTAAAACCATCAAGAAAACACAATATTCTTACCATAGTAACCTAAAGATCCAGAGTAGCTACAAATTTGGGGGAATCCTGGGTTAGCCCTATCTTATTATCATAATGATCATCCTGAGGCTCAATCTCTGCCTTGGGAGACACTGATATAGCACAAGCATGACTTGCTCATTGTGCTCCACCCCTCACCGATGCATCTGCTAGGGCTCTATCTTTGCCACGACCATAACCCCTACCATGATTGCGCAGCGCAGGAGCAAGTATGGTGCCTCATCTCTTGCTGCGTGAGCATGAGTCATCACCATCTATGAGAGAATAGGAAACAAATGTCAGATACCAATTTGATCAATCTTAGCATGAAAGGGATGAAAAAAGTGATGTTTTATATATGTCCCATAGCCTCTCGATGATAAGTGTGGGCGTCTCTGCACCGATCCGCAAGACTCTACTAGACATTGCTATTATATTTAAGACCATTCAATTTAAAACATTGATACCAACTTTGGCACGACCCATTTTCGACATCATGGTAGTACCTACACCTTTCCCAGCAGTAGGCGAACCACTTTCCAACTAATAACATACGATAAAAGAATAAGCATGAATAAAATAGGTAATCATAAGTTTTCTGATCAAAACATAGATAAAGGAAACAAATCCGAAATATAATCATTACTACTCCAGAATCTAGTTTGTAATACAAGAGCACTAAATTTGATATAAAGAGTCTGAAAAGTCTGATAATGTCTCTAAATACAGCTAAAATACATAAGTAATAAGATAGTATCTAGGGCATGCTGAATGAAAGCATGCTCACCCCAAACACAGGAAATCCTCCAACTCAAGACTCAGTCATGCGGTCCTAAACTAGTAGATGACATTGTATCTGCATCTAAAAAGAATGCAACATATGTAGAATGAGTACACAATGTACCCCCGTAGGCATCATAGGCTAAAAATGAATCACATAAGTCACCTAGTTCACATAAGATTTAAATATCCAACAATTCCAATAGTATGGACCCACAGTGTTTTAGTCATATTAATCATTTCCATCATAACAGTGTTTCAGTCATCTCATATAAATACCCTTACCTTTTCGGTCTCATTAGACCCACAACATCTCATACCAATCCACTTTCAATAACATCAGAATAACATGAGTTTATAAATGCATTACTAATAAGGCAAGTAAGTAGGATGTATGAGATGCAATCAAATATAGGAGATGAATATCACATGCTTTAGAAACTTAATAACAAGTAATTTCCACATAAATTAGTCTTGCATATCAGAAGAAATGTGATGAATAGACAGAACAATTATCAACAATGGTGATAAGTCCAAATGAAAACAATAGCAATCAACTTAAGATTGATTCTCTAAATAACGTATCAACACAGTTCAACACCGGTACCCACCCAAGCGTTCATCAAAACTACTAAGGTGGAACCCCCAAACACGCCCAATACCCCTCAACATTTAAAATGACTACGTACTTCTATCGGAGTTTATAAAGGTAAATCATAGCCTACCTCAAAGTTGAGCAGGTGCCATAAACCTCAATCCTCGATGCAAGTCTTTCTATTGTGAAGTGCCTCGTAATACTCATAGTATATCACATAGGTTCTATGTTAATAAATACTCTAACACAAAGCACAAGGACTTGGTCCTTAAAATCAATCCAAAAGTCAACTCAAAATACACCTCGGGCCCACGGTGGTAAAGGTCAGAACTTTATTAATCATAAACACGGTAATACATTATACAATCATTTCCGTAAATTAATTTGAAAAATAAACACGATTGAACCCTAAATTTCATGATCAGTCAAACACCCCAAATTAAAACCTAGGTTTCCCCAATTTAAAAATGGTTTCCTATCATCAAATTAACCTTCATTAGACCATCAACTATCATTATTCAACACTAGGTTACAATATTAAAACAATATCATTGACACCTAATTTTTACCCTCCAATAATTGTATTTAATTATTCAGGATTTTCGAGTCACATGCAGAGCAGAATATGCCTTTTACAAGACGAAAATGATTTTACAAATTATTCTGGAGTTATTTTGTCACTTTATTTGATAATATATCATCTGGTATATGTATTATATATCATATCTTATTTTTTATATTTTTTATCATTAATTGCAATTTTCAAAATTAAAGTAAAGATACTTTTGGAACCGTATAAGAGCGTCAGTAGAACTATGTGGTAAGACACATAGATTGCAAGAATTGATACTTTTGGATTTGCTAAAAGCATAAAAAACTTATTACAATCAAAGGTTCAATGGTTATGAAGGGGGAGTATGAGGCTTCATGCCTTGCGTCTAAGTATTCGGAGTGGTGAACGAGTTAAGTGAAAGCACAAAAAGAAAGATTCGATGTATTCAGATTCTAAGGGATTCTGTCAGATTTTTATATCAGTTGTGAGTTGAGAACAAGTATATTTAAGTTATAAGGTGTAGTTCTGTGGTACTAAGTTGACGACTTGGGTTGGGTTAAACTTTTAAAGTCATGGATGACTATCGGTGACATTCAAAGAGTTGCACACTTTGCACCAGATAAGGATCGTTCACATATCACGGGATGGCTTATGGTTACCTGGTCATGATTTATGGCTTGTCCAATAATCTATTTTGGAGGATTTGATAGATTTACAATCCTGAATAGAGGTATGGCAGAGTTAGGGGGTTATTTGGAGTTTGCAAGTTGATTTGATGATATTTTGTTTATCTCAACTATTCAAACGGTTCTAGTGGTATATGCGCGTACATGGTGATGGTTTGGGAAGGTACAAATAGATATGGGAAGCCTTGGGATGATCAAACGATTTTCTACATATTTGGAAATTCAGGATAACAACTGGGATGATCTGCAGTTATGATATTTGGAGGTTTAGGAGGAATTGGATGATGAGAGTTATCTGAATAGTTTCAGCTCGATAAAACAAAAGTAAAGGATTTGGAACTCGCGCAATTGTCCTTGGATAAGGTCAGTTTTTATATGGAAAGGTTAGGAATTGGCTCAGAACAAACATATTCTTTCTAATGAGAGAGGGTCATGATTTATACTCGTAGTGTATAACGACATGTTTTCTATTAATTCTTAGTACCAAAGATAACTTTGGATGGTGTGAGAAAAACATAAGTGGAATTTGAGTATTTCACCCGTACAAGCTTGGTAATGGATTGTGGCTAAAAGTAAAGGATTGGAGTGTTCATGATGGAATTCATGGACTCAATCAATTGCGTTTAGAGGTTTGGTTAGAATAAAAGTCCAGGAATTTGACCGGAGTTAGTTCAAATACAAGAAAATCAGTCGTAGAAGAATTTTTGGGTTTTTAAACTAAGTCGGGGAATGTTCTGACTGGTAAAGAGAACCAGTAGTGATATCAGCGTGATTCTTTCATATGAAGTCTTTCATGAGGTTTATGACGGAGGTTCTTCATCTACTCGATAGCTTTGGTACTTTTCTTTACCGTTCCAGTACGAACGTGTTTTATGTGGTAGATGATGTAATGATCCATTTGATCATTTTGAACTTTTGGACTTGTTTTCCTAAGAATACCATTCCTGTAATTTTAACTCGGTATTTATGGAAGCTCGGGTGAGTTTTGAATCGATTTTTATAAAGATAGAAGCTCTTAAGTTAAAAAAAGAAAGAAGTTTTACCAAAAGTTGACTTTTGGATAAATGGGTCATTTTTAAAGTTTCATCGATTCCATTAAGTCCGCAATATGATTTATGACTTAGTCGAGTCGTTGTCTTAGTTCCTAAGAGGTTCAGATGTGATTAAGGTGGTTGGTTGAGAAGCTAGCTTTTGAGATGGGTTGGAGTTGACCACGGTCAACATCGGATCAAGACAGGTCCATTTGGATGTTTTGAGAGTTCGAGCAGCTTCGCATGATCATTTGTGACTTGTACAAACTTTCAGATTGGAGTTAGACTTCATTTGGTCAAGTTTGGGTGTTTGAGTTGTTGGTGTAGTCGCTCGCCTTCAACGCTTCGGTGTACCATTATATTCATTTTATGTTGGAATTGAGTTTTTACTATTAGAATATATGCGTATCAAAAAATTTAAGCTGTAGCAACTTGAATCGTCAAATTTCAATATTGTATGAAGGATTTATGGTCATCTTAGTGCGGACATCTATTGTTGTTCTAGTGTGGCCGTGGAAGAGGACTTCTAGGAGCAGAAGAAGACTCACGCAAGCGAAAATCTCTATGTATAAATATTAGACTGCGTTCATTTTATATTTTGAGCATAACTTGAGTTCTAAAGCTCCGATATTTTCGCAATGTTGTTCTCGTCTCAACAAGTGGGTAAGTATCCAACCTTTATTTTGACGTATCTTTAAGTTTATTCTAGTTGGTTATCGAGTGTTTGGTTGGGGGAAATGGGGTGTTTTGAGCCCTATAGTTTTGAAATGATAAACATTTGATTTGATGGTCAATTAATGGATGAAATTAGTTGATTTTATGGATTTATAACCTATGGGCTATGGGTAACTTGATTTTACAATGAAATTACAACTTTGATCTTTGGGGATCAGTATTGTCTTTTTGGGTCCATTTTTGGATACAGAATTAATGTATAGCAATATGGGAATCATTGGACTCGTCTAACTCCATAGATTACTATTTTGACTAGGTTTAACTTGTTTGGTGAGTTTGGATATGGTGGAGCTTCTAGGAGGCTTAATCTTCATGCATATCGAGCTTGGAGTCGTTCAGGAGCTATGGGATTTCATAATAAGGCAAGTTAAGACTTACTAGACTTTAGTATAGTGTTAGATGTTGGTATGTTGTTTAATAATTAATGGGAGTAATGAGGTATTGGGGTCCCAAATTAGTGAGGTGACGAGCACTTGTACGGGTATCGATGAACTTAACCTGGTTTATTTAATGAACTTAGTATGATATGCATGACGGAGATTATATGTTTAGCCTTCGGGACGTGAGCGCGGTGCATAAATCTGCTTAGGTTTGGTATGATTGTTGATTATCTGGGTTCAGAGACATGTTTGATATTCTAATATTGATTTCAATTGTTATGCATTCATTATTTTACATCTCGTCTAAATACTTGAAAAGGAATTTATAATACTGATTTTATTGATTATGCTTATTGCATAGTGTACTCATATCCATATCATTCATACATATTACTTTGACATTTGTACTATTGAGATATCGAGGAAAGGGGCCTGAGAAGCCGATAAGCTAGATATGGTACATGACACGAGAGTGATGATTGGTAAATGAAAAAAAAACCACATAGCTGGGGTCTGATGGATATATGGACCTATGAGTCCCCTATGGGTTACATGACAGCTACAGCAGTAATGTGTGTATACCAGGTACATAAGGCTATTGCATACATACATACATATCATATGCATTGCATTCATTCATATTCCTGATATGTATTTGATGTTTGTGTACTCGGTGTTAATTTCTGGTAGACTTTATGATCATGTGACTTTTAAAGAGAGAAATATTGGCACATTGTATCTTATTCTTGATGTAAAATGAAAATATGATATGGTATGGTAATGATATAAAGATGGGATCTTTATGACTTGGATTGTTAGGAACGATATAGAGATGGGATATTTACTTTTTCCTTAGTATAAGAACTAAAAGATTGAACCTTTAATGGTAAACTTGTTTATTATGATAAAAGATGTAATCCTGAGGATTTAGATGCCAGATTGGGTATAGGTTGGAACCTTATTGCTAAACTCATCCTAATTGAGGTAAAGTTAGAAGACTTTAGTATGGGTTTGAAAAGTAATGTACTTTATCATTCGGTCGGTTGTGGAATCCTTAGTTAGATGGTTGTAATGCTTATAAAATGTATAATTAGACTAACCAAGCAAGAAGAGAAGTATTAGGAGTACCAACCCTCTCCACCGTTATAGTTAGGGTCAGTCGACGATGCTGTTGAGTACACATGTTTTCCGTACTCACTCTACACTTATTGCACTTTATGTGTAGGTAGTTATCCAGACACCAGCGGACGAGCTTATGACCTTTTGATTCTCCATTACTGTTCACCCCCATTGTTACCTAGTTGTTATCCTCTGCTAGAATCTGTATTGTTAGTCAACAGTAATAAGTCGATAGTTTTAATTCATCTGAGTACGGTCGAAGTTGTAGTAACCGTGAGGTAGCTAGAAGAGCGGACCCGGAGTATTCCTTCGCCAAGACCTCTAAGAAAAGAAATTATCAACCCTTTACTTACAACTAAGAATAGTCAGACTTAAGCCCAGGATACCCGCTACGGTCAGAATAGGTGTCGAACAGTATAAAGAATCAACAGTTTATAATTGATAGAACAATAGCTCCAAGGACGGTAGCTTGCCCATCAGTACTCAGCCCCTCTTGTTATATCTTATGCGAACCCATCCTTCCTTCGAAACAATAAACGATGCAAACTTCATTAGGTGGCAAAACCTAATAGAAAGATCTGAGCTCCAGAAGAAGAGAGCCAAGATCTTAAAGGAACTAAACTATTACCGATCTTTAGAGCCCTCCGAGGCACTAGACCCCCTACGCTCGAAGAATAGCTAGCCAAGTAATCATAAATAAAATATTAGTTTTATATGACAGACTGTTAAATACTAGTTATGAGCTATCTACTATACAGTTTCAAATAGATAACGCAGAATTTATAATAAGTATATCTACTGCATAATTCTAAAATGAATAGAACAGAAAAACAGAGTGTTTTAAACAATGAAAATATGTCAACCTCGAAAATAGCGAAGGTAGAACAAGATCTACAAAATTAGAATATTCCAAAAGAATCCTTCAAATCGATTTATGAAACCGGAAAGTTTGACTTTATTAAAAGCTATAATATCAAAATTTGTGAGTCTACAATAGCTATTAATAATTCAAAAGAAATTATTAAGTTATTAGCAGCTCAAGATATAAACAGATATAAAAAGGAATTCAATTTCCTACACATAGGACTTGCCCAAGTTGCGGTCAAACAATTGTATCGCTTAGGTTTAGACACGCCCATATGTCTCTTGTTAAGAGATGCCCGACTATTAAATTTTGACGACTCCTTACTAGGGGTCTTACAAAGTAACTTAGCACGTGGCCCAGTATACTTCAATTGTTATCCAAATTACTCGGTCGACATAAATGACTAAAATATTCCGGATACGTTAACCTTAAATATAAAAACAAAGAATATGAATAGTAAGGTTAACACTAAAGAAATAGCTATAATATACAGAGTATATTATAGACTAATGAAAACAACTCTAGCCCCAAAGGCTAAATTAATGAGCAACAAGGGAGCTACTATGCTTATGGAAGCAAACCAAGAGCATAGCAATATCTTTGTCCCTCAGATGCTTAAGTGTGATGAAATTTTATCTAAAGATGAATGGCACTTTGAGGTCATTACGCAACCTAAACTTGAGCCAGAAAGCTTAAATATTGAACAAGTAATTCAGTACCCAGATGGATCTATTGATTTAAAATTCTTAAGATCCGAATCTTCCTCGAGAAGATATTCGTTTGCAAGATCATCCACTTCCAAACCCCGGGAGGAGGAAGATCCATACGACCAAAACTCCGAAGAATTAATTGGAGAAATAGAACAAAAACTAAAGAGTGTTGATTTTACAAAACATATACCTAAGGTCCAATATCAACCTAGGGTTATTAATAGACCTAGCAGCCCCACCGATAGTGAAATGCAGGGTCCTATGGTAACATAATAAAAGGGATCCCTTGGCATGGTCAGGTCGAAAGAAAAATTCGACATAGACTTTGAGTTAATAGAAAAACTCTGGAAAAGCCCAGAACATGCTATTAAAAGAAAGTGGTACGTTGCCAATTACACCTTAGACCAAAGATCAGCTTTTAGAGATCAATGGATCAAGGATATGAATAGACTAAAATGTAACATAGAATTTTTTAGGTGGTTTCAAATCACTGGTAAACTAGACAACCAGCAAGAGTCACTTAATACTCTTGTTAATAAACGGTATACCGATAAAAGGGTAATAGAATTGGAGATACCCCCCTAGAAAAAATAAATATCTCTACTGAAGGAGAAGTAGTCACAGCTACTCCATTTAAAAGAGATATAAAGGATTCCGTAGGAGATCCAAAAAATAAGGACATTAATAAATTGATACAACAAAACAATTACACAAATCAATTATTATATGTAGTCTCAAATCAGCTTAGTGAGGCTAGAAGAAAGTCAACGCTTAAGAAAAAACCAGAGCCCTCTAGGACTCAGAAAAATAATGAAACCAACCCGATATTTAAAATACCGAAGTTTACAGCTAGTAAATACCTAGACCTACAGGATAAGGGCAAAATCACTGATAAGATAATGGATGAAAAAAATCAGAGATTAAGCAGGAGCCTTACTCTTAAGGATAAAGATAGTATCAAAACACTTTCCAGCAATGACATGGAAATTAATAGATTATCACGTCACACTAACACTAAGAAAAACAATTATCATAGACCCTCATTCCCTGATATGCAATATGAGGAAAATGAATTTTTATCTCATACCTCTCATTCAGGAAGAGAGATAGCGGAATGGAATATAGACGGCCTCGCAGAAGGTCAAATTTACAGTAAATTATATGAAATGGGCATAGCCATAATCGCTCATAAAATAAATGGAAATACTGATAAACAGTGTGCAACAGTCTTAGTTTCCGAATTTACCGGAATGTTAAGAAATTGGTGGGATAATTATCTTACCGAAGAAGACAAACAAAATATAATAAATGCAATAGCAATTATACAAGTTGTTAAAGATGATACAACGATAGGACAAGAAAACCAAGAAGATGCAACGGCCACCCTGTTGTATTGTATCGTTAAACACTTCATAGGAGACCCTAAACTCTTTCAAGATAAAAGTTTAGAAATCCCAAACAACCTAACATGCCCAAAACTGCATGACTTTAAGTGGTATAAAGATGTCTTCCTTAACAAAGTTATGATTAGAGAAGATATCATGACTATTGGAAAGAAAGATTTAGAAGTGGTTTGCCTCACCTATACGCAGAAAAGGTAAGGACGAACATTAAAATAAATTTGATGGACAAATTCCTTATAATCATCTAACTGACGGAGACATTGTTAGTCTAATAAACCTTATAGGGTTAGAACTATGCAATGATCTAAAATTAAAAAGTCAGCTGAAGCGAGAGGAAAAACTCTCTAAAGGAGAATTAGGAAATTTTTGTCAAGACTTTGGTTATACTAAAATAACTACACCATCGACATAAATAACAAACAAACATAAAAGGCACAATAAGCCAAGCTCGTCTTATAAGAAAAGGTATAAACCATACAAAAGAAGATCGAAACCCAAAAGATCTTCCAAAGATATAGCATATTCTACTAAGAAAAGCAAATGTTGGAATTGCGGTAAGATCGGCCACCGTGCCAATGATTGTAAGCAACCTAATAAGAAGAAGGATAAAATTAATCTCTTGGAATTAAATTCGGAGGTAAAAGAGAAAATTTATACAATTCTAGAAGAACGCTATAGCGATTCCTCTGATACTGATGAATACAGTGACGAAGAACTGCTAGATGTCGACTATAGCTCTGACTGTAGCAACTTCAATAATCACTATAACTGCACGGGAACCTACTGTATCTGTGACAGCAAATCAGTAAATGTCATTTCAAGCAGTACAAAAGAATTATTCTTTAATATGACATATCACATTGAAGATGAAGAAGTCAAAAGAAAATATTTAACAGAATTAAAACACCTTGTCCTCAATCATAAGGATAATAAGAAAGAAATTGTCTCTTTCAATATGAAAGGAGTCTTCAACAAATTCAAAGCCCAAAAGCAAGACTCTACTTTGCAAGATCTGCAGACAGAGATGGCACAACTTAAACAAGAGATAAAGTATGTTAAAGAAAGGCTCAGCTCTATATAGTTAGAATCATTTGCAAATAAGCTTATAAAGGACTCTTAAACCCTTTGGGCAACATTTACTAAGAACGAGGAGTATCTAACTCTAAAAATTTGTTAAGAAAAATACTATTTTTCGTATTAATCTTTTATGAAAACAGATTAATTATCTCAAAGAAGATATACAAATTAAAAGGATATAATCCACTTTAAAAACCCCGGAGGTAGACTAAAGAGTTAAAAACTTTCACACCCTTATAGAAAAGGAAGTCTGTTCAGATTTACCCAATGTCTTCTGGGAAAGGAAAAAGCACATAGTAGAACGTATGTAGAAAGCTTCAACGAATAAGAAATCCCTACAAAGTCTAAGCCTCAAATGAACCATGAACACATGGAACATTGTAAAAGGAAATAAATTATCTACCCCAAAAGAAGATAATTAGACCCTCAAGGTCTCCATGGAGTTGTTCAGCCTTTTATGTTAACAATAGCGCCGAAAAAGAAAGAGCCTAGCCCCTTAATCAAGTATTAAAATGGATTAGGAAACCAATACCTAACAAAAGGGAACTATTAAAAAGAACTTACAAAGCTAATATTTACAGTAAGTTTGACATGAAATCAGGATTTTGGCAAATCCAAGTAAACAAAAAGGATAAATATAAAACAGCTTTTAACGTTCCTTTCAGACAATACGAGTAGAATGTAGTATAGATCAGTATTTTAAACACCTTTATACCTTTCTAAAGGTAGTCAAAACAAATGGCTTAGCAGTAAGCGCCAAGAAAATAAAAATATTTCAAACATCAATCAGGTTTTTAGGGCACGACCTTTACCAAGATACCTACAAACCAATTTGCAAAGCCATAAGAGTTCTCAACAAAATTTCATGATGAAATTACTGATAAAACCTAGCTGCAAAGGTTCTTAGGTAGCCTAAATTATGTAGCAAATTTTATCCCAAATATCAGACAAGTTTGTGAACCCCTTTACAAAAGACTCAAGAAAAATTCAATCTCGTAGACAAGATAAAGAAATAGTCCAGAAACTTCCCTGCTTAGGAATCCCAAACCCTAAAGCATCTATGATTGTTGAAACAGATGCCTCCGACATCGGATACGGTGGCATCCTTAAACAAAAAATATCCCCCGAGTTTGTTGAACAATTAGTAAGATTCACATCCGGTGTCTGAAACTCGGCTCAAAATAACTATAGTACTATTAAAAAGAGATTTTATCTATAGTGCTATGTATCACCAATTTTCAGGATGACCTGATCAACAAAAATTTTTTATTAAGGGTTGACGGTAAAGCAGTCAAAGATGTTTTACAAAAGGATGTTAAAAACCTTATTTCAAAACAAATTTTTGCCAGATTGCAAACATTATTATCAAGTTTCGATTTTCAAATTGATTTTATAAAAGGTGAGGAAAACTCTTTACCAGATTTTTTAACAAGAGAATTTTTGCAGGGAAAAAATGAGACCGAGCTTCCCAGGAACTCGGCCTAACAGACCCCCATTCCAACTTAAACTAGAGGAAAGGATGAAAAATCTTTTCCAAAGCCCCAGTGAGCCAAATAAACCAGTTCCTAGACCAGAACTCATAAACAGATATTCAGCTTTAGCTGAGTTCCCCCTTTTACCCAGAGGAACCATTCCCTCTCCATTAAAGGAACCCATTACTCAGAAAATGACAATCTAGCCATTCAAAGCCACCACATCAAAGAATGCGGTAATACAAACCCGGGATAGCTACGCTATGAAGACCCCGAAATCATATTCAGAAGCAGTGAAACCAGAGACTCCTCAAAAGCAAAAGGAGACTGCCCAAGTAAATAAAGAGATCCCAAAATGGGAATTTGTTAATACACAGGTTGTGCCAATAATGGCACTGGACAAACAATGTGAGAACTTCAGGGTAGAAGAACTTCTAAAATCCTGCTACACAAATTATCAGTACGTCGATACTGACAATCCCATTAAAACTAGAAAATATTACGAGTTTATTTTAGCAGATACTGACTCGATCAAAATCGAGCATCACTATTTTGAGAAGAATCCATAGAGTATCGAATACTCTAAATTTACCATTAACAGGATATTAAGTCCTTTTAACTAGTATGCAAATCATCTACATACCCCCATTCCATTATCAAGACAGCATAGGCCACAGACCTACAATTGGTACGATTATATATGTTAGACCTTACACACATACATCGTTTGTTAAGTATTCGGACACATCCAAAGTAAGAAAAGGCTACATTTGACGAAAAACGATTTGAATGATAATATATGATTAATAAAACAATAAGAAAGAAAGAAAGAACTAAAAGGCCCGAATAATAACAGCCCAAGCATGTTCAATTTAGTATGGGGTCTAAGCGGGCAGTACGCAAATAACCAGTAGGCCCAAATATCTTGAATTCCGATTTAAAGAAGACAAACAAGCCCAATATACATAATGGACCCTAGTTAAACATGTGTGTAGAAAATATATACCAGCCCAACATTTGGCATAGTGGTAGTATATATACACAATTATCTGAAGGTATATATAATATACCTAATATACTTAGAGGCATTCAAGAGTACACAACCTTGATATACACCTAGTGTATACCTCGGCTTTTATACTTCATATACCCTAACATATATCAATGTATACTTCCTAGAACATGTAGGTAACCAAAAGGAAAGCAAGCTAAAATAATGAGAAGATTTTTATCATCGAGGAGTATTTGCATATTTCTTTAACTTGGACAATTAACATGTCTATCATAGCACACATAAACAAAGTTTAGGTTCAAGCAAGAAGGAAAAACATACAGCATTTCTATTCCTAGCTAAGAGATATTCATATTAGGCTATTCATAGCCATGTAGTTAAATACTCATATTAGGCTACATGTAGTCTTCAGCAACACTTTTAGAACTTAAATAATTATATTAAGACAAATGAACATGCTTTGAAACAGGGGTAAAGGAAAGGAACCCTCCCAATTTACTTTCACATTCACTTTCAGCAATCAGGGTAAAGGGATTATTTATGTCTGTTTACACCCAGACTAGCCATTGGGCAATAGCAATGTAGACCATCTAGGACCATTTTACCATACATAATCAATCAACTAATGAGAAACGAGCGTGTTCAACCTAGACTTATTCATGAACAAAATACATATACATACACTTTTCAGTAGACAGTTTTGACATGACAAGTGTCATCAGAGGGCATGGACATTTTAACGAAAGACCTGGTCAGCTTAATTATATCCAAAACCTTCTCGCAGTTTCAATTACCTCAACTGTAACTATACTTATTTGCATGAAAATAAGATTGTAAACCAAGATGTAGGAAGGCAAGGACTCATGGTTAACATGGTTTAAAACATTTCAATAAAAATATGAGACTAGCATAGATATCCCCAATGACTTACTACTCACTAATTATCATGTCACTGAGATTTCTTCCATGTTCTATGCTGCTATCATGATGGATTTTGTAATTAGACAAGCAAAGTAAGATGTGGTCAATTTTAGAAAAAAGACGAGAGAACTCAAGAATGCATAGACACATTTCCTCAGATATACATGTTTAATCAGATCAAGCTAAAATCAAGGAATTGCAATTCATGCTTCATAACTGGGCATAACAGCCTTAAATTAAGTCAGGGAATGCATAATCAGACCAGCAGACATGTACATAAGACTTAGTAATTCAAAAGTGGCAGGCTGTGGAATGGGACTGTCCATGCTAGGCTAAACAAGCAGATTGTTAATCTGGGAAAAAGTAAGATGCAACAAGACCCACAGACTTTCATGCTGACATGGAAATAAGCAAGTGACTGGTCAACACTAGTATCCTAGAGATGCTAAACCACCTGAAGCACTGAAGCACCTAAACTAAGTTAAACCTTCATAATTACATTCATGCTATATAATGACTTTCAAATAGGTAAGATGGACCATAATAGATTGACCCAGAGTTAACTATCCAGAGATGACATCTTTTGTAAATATAGAATTGTTTAAGCTAGGCTAAACATGCATGAACCTATCTAGATGAGAAGTATATAATGAATACGGAGAGTTATAAAGGCTTACACAATCATAACTTAGGTTGTCCTAGGCATGATGCCACTTCAGATTAAACAAATGGCATAGTTGATCATGTTTACTACTAGAACCTAAGTTAATAAGCTATTATTTCACGGCAGGAGAAATCCAGAACATGTTAAAGTAGACACAAAACTCAACAGGGCAAGGCATGCTTTAACACTACTCTCAAACTAGTAAGGAAATATAGGCCGGTTTTAGAGCACATAATTAGCCAAACACAACAGGGTTACATCTTTGCCACTACTCAATCATGGAACCTGCATAACTTATTATCTGGGCACAAACACATATCGAGGGTTGATCTAGACATGACCATGACTTTTCAGACCACTCAAGATATTAAACTTGACTGTCTAAATCAGGAATCACACTCAGTAAGCTTATATGGGGGGTTAACTCTGAATTCTAACATGACACACATAACCATTAAAACAGACCACGTCAACGTGAGCCATTCAGCCAATTCTTTTATAATCTTTTACAAAAAAAAAAACAGATTTAAAACTAGGCAAGATCCTCATCTAATCAATACTAATGACAAGTATATATCTAAACTGGACACAAAACTTAATATCAGGCTTGGGTACAACCCGAACCTATAGTCACATAGTTTAAAAAGTTACTAATATTACCTTAAATACATGGAATCAAATATAACAAGCTTTGACCACTAACTATTTGTCTTATTCACACTATACTTAGTCTAAATGAGTATTTAACTACACACTACACATACTACAAGTTAGGTTGAACTAAGAACCTACCAATCAAAGAATTTGAGCAATATTAATTCACAGAGGCCTAACTATTCTAACACAATGTATTAACTAAAAACCTAATAACACATCTACGTATTCTATCCTACTCAGAACATGATCGGATATAACAAAAACACTTAATCACAGAAAGACAATTCATTTAAATATGGAAATTACATAATTAAGAGGGGTTGAGCGAAATTCAAATTTACCTCTTCTTAGTGCAACTGTGAACCGAGATCTGGAGTGGAAAATCATCACCCATTCCCACAGAGCTTAGGCCACACAAAAAGAAAAGTTTAAAACTATAGAAATCTCAGAAATATTCCAAGATCTCAATATTTTGCTAAAAATATGAGACTATGCTCAACTTTTGGGGGAAAATTCACTATAAAGGCTAACCCCCAAATAATTATTCAACACCGATGTGGGAGAAGTGTTTTTGAAGTGATTTTGAATTAAAATTGAAAAATATTTGAATCTTAGCCAATGATAAATCAGGAGAGCAGATAATAGAATGAAGATCATAAATGTTTCGTCCTTGTCGAGTCGTCGTGGCAGAAAAAGTAACAAAGAAGGGGAGAGGTTTAACTCGCAAAGGTTGAACCGTGATGGGGGTGAGTAAGCTAGGCTAAACATGCATGAAACTATCTAGATGAGAAGTATATAATGAATACAGGGAGTTCTAAAGGCTTACACAATCATAACTTAAGATGTCCTAGGCATGATGACACTTCACGTTGTTCCTTTTATAGGAGCAATTAATGCTATTACCCAAAATGGAGGAGCATGGACTGGAAAACAATTGGCTTCCTCTGAAATTTTGCCAATTTCGAAAGTCGTGACATCGTAGAGAGGGAAAGAGAGGGCGGCTAGGGGTTTTGCCAATTTTTTAATTTCACGGAGTAAAATATTAATTAATTTAAATGACAATTAATTAGATAAATATCTTCCTTAATTTACAAAAATCAATAAATATTTCTTAAAATATATGTAAAAATATACAAATGATATACAATAATATATTCGATGATATTTTTTCAAATAAAATGAAAAATTCTCACTGGAATAATTTTGTAAAATCATTTTCACTTCGTAAAGTGCATGTCACTCCGTTCATGACTCAAGAATTTTGAATAATTAAATAAAAGTATGAGGGAAAAAATTAGGTGTCAAAAACTGCCCCTTCATTATTTGAGGATGGCAGGACCATCTATGAGCAACGAATTTGACAGACCTGATTTTTGACCAACCAAATCAATATGGTTCTCGATTTTTGCATAATTTTCTAGAATTGTGGCCGAACTCCAGTTTCTGGGTTTCGTACATATCTCAAGCTTTATGAGAATTCAGGCTACCTGTAGTTCGACTCAAATGAGGACTCAACAAAATAAAAATTTTAAAACAACTCTTATTGGAATGTGACTGACTCTCTAGTATTGATTTCGCCTACATATCCCCGATTTCGAGAATCGGGTCACTTGTACTTTGACTCAATCGGACGAAGAGGCTATCCATTATGCAGAAATACCTCTAAAATAAAAGAAAGAGCAAGTGCGGTTGAGCATGGTATGGAGTGGCTTCCGACTCTTATCCAGAGAGCTTGACTCTCCTAGCACCCTGTCTCGATCGGCCGTGCAAGAAAAAATTTCCACGTTTGCTCCGCATTTATCTGGATGTCACTTGCCCGAGCTGGCACACTTGGCAACTCCGAACCTATTTCCATCTAATTGTAACATCATGGGGTGTGAGGTGTCTTTATCATATTTCTCGGTTTTGACTTTGAGTTGATGTCCTCTCGACACTTCTTGGCTCTTGTTGTGAAAGAATGGACCCATCTGTGTTGTTGTAGAATGACCGTCTTGGCATTCTTCATTGAATGACCCTCTCGGTATTCTTCTGTAGCCCCATCGGCATCTTTGTATAATGACCCTCTCAGCATTCTTCTGTAGCCTCTAGCTTCTTTGTAGAATGACACTCTCAACATTCTTCTGTATCCCTCTCGGCATCTTTATAGAATGGCTCTCTCAGCATTCTTTTGTAGCCCTCACAACATCTTTGTAGTATGACCCTCTCGACATTCTTTTGTATCCCTCTAATCATCTTTATAGAACGACCCTCATTGCATTCTTCTGTAGCTCTCTCGGCCTTTTTTCTAGCTTTCTCGGCATTTCATGTATACCTCTCAACATCTTTGTAGAATGACCCTCACGGCATCTTTGTAGAACAACCCTCTCAGAATTCTTTTATAGCTCTCTCGGATTTTTTATCTATCCCTCTCGGTATTTCGTGTAGCCCTCTCGGATTCTTCATAAAACGATCATCTCAGCATTCTTTTGGCCCTCTCGATAATTTTTTGTAGCGCTCTCGGCTTTTTGTCTAGTCTTCTCAGCATTTCGTGTAGCCCTCTCGGTTTCTTCGTAGAACTACCCTCTCGGCAATTTGTAGAATGACCCTCTTCGCATTATCATCATAACGGTGATTCTCTCAGCTTTGCTATTTTTAACTTCTTGTCATCATGAACAAACAGGTTAGTGAAAATACATATTCGCCTTCCCGGCAACTGATCGAACCTGCATTCACTGTAAAAATCATTAGTTTTAATGAGGTTAGCTCATGTCACGGGTTCTCCCCTTTTCCTTCCATCGAATCATGGTATTCATTCAACCTTGGCTTTTGGTTTGGTAGCATGAAATTTTTTTAGTATAGTAAAACATTTTGAATATTAATTTAAAACATGTTGATTAGGAAGGGTAAAAAAAATTAATTTCAAAACTACCATTTTTAATGTCATGACACATGCTTTTGAAGTGAGACTTTCTTCTTGATTTTATTCTCGCAGAATTTTGAAATCTCCTAAAATTTTTGCCCCATCCTGAAGCTTATACAGTCGAACTCTCACGGTGATCTGGTGGTGAAGGAATTTTTTAGACCCCCTCGAAAATTCTGCCCAGTTATGAAATCTCCTGATGGTTGACAATCTTTGGGTCTTTGTTGAAAGGAATTTTTGAGATCCTCCCAAATATTTTACCCAGTTGAAGTTGTGACATCCTTGGTCGAATTCTGCCCATGCGGCTTCCTAAGGGTTTCTTTGGTTTTTTTGTTGGTGCAACCTAGCTCAAAGAGCGCCTACATATCCTATTGCAGCAGGAATCAGGTCGAACGTAGTTAAGAATAAACGTAATTTGGTTTTTCTAATGATATGATCGAGTCCGAAATGGACTGCCTACATATCCCTCATTGGGGGAAATTAGGTCATTGCGTAGTTCATAATACCTGAAAGTCATTTGGATTTTCTTCTATTTCAAGGAAAAAGACTGGAACCCATCACGGGTCCTCTACGTATCTCTATCATAAGAGATAGGTCTTGATGTAATGATTTCAATGAAGGAAAATACGATTCCATAAAAAACGTGCATTCATGAGTAGTATCTCTTGATCGCGTCTGAGTTGATTGCTTTGGGCCATTCTTGGCCATCCATTTCTACTAAAACCAATGCTCATCCTGAAAGTACTTCACGAACTATATAAAGACCTTGCCAATTTGGAATAAATTTTCCTTTGTACTCATCCTAATGGGGGAATAATCTCTTGAGTACCAACTGTCCTATCTGGAAGATTTGGGCTCTGGCCCATTTGTTAAAGACACGGACCATTATCTGCTAGTACAGCTAACTATGAAACACAGCAACCATTCACTTTTCGTCAATTAAAGCAAGTTGCTCATACCTTTTCTGGACCCATTCTGCATTAACCAACTCCACTTCTTGAATAATTCATAGGGATGGTATCTTGACCTCGGTCGAAAATGACTGCTTCTGTATCGTAAATGAATAAATACAGCATGGCTCCGATTGAAGTTCTAGTTCCAACAAAGCGTAAGGCAACTGTTCATGCCAACCTTTTGTAATTGTCTGTAATCTTCTATAGTATCCTTTTGATATTCTTGTTGGCACCTTCTATAGCTCTGTTCATTTGTGGTCTGTATGTTATCTAAATTCGATGGGTTATACGAAATTGGTCACATATGTCCTTCATCAAGTGATTGTTCATGTTTTACCCATTATTTGTGATAATAGACTCTGGAATGCCGAATCGGCAAATGATGTTGTTCCTTAGAAAATCAGCCACTACCTTCTTGGTTACTGACTTATGGGAGGTAGCCTCGACCTATTTTTTGAAATAATCGATGGCAAAAGGATGAAATGATGTCCATTGGATGTTGTCAGCTCAATCGGTCCAATGACATTCATGCCCCGAGCAACGGACCGCCAAGGTAACCTCATGGAATTGAGCTCATTTGGTGGGACTCTGATCAAATCTCCATGTGTCTGGCATTGGTGACATATTTATACAAATCTGGCACAATTAGTCTCCATAGTCATCCAATAGTATCCAGTTCACAATATTTTCTTGGCTAAAACAAAATCGTTCATATGGGGGTCGCAGGCCCCGGCATGCACTTCTTCCAATACCTTGGTGGCGTCTGTGGTATGCACACATTTGAGCAGCCCTAGATCTGGTGTCCTTTTATAGAGCGTATCTTATCTTCAAAAGAAACCATTGGCTATTCTTGGGAAGATTTTTCTCTAATTGTTCGTGGTACCCTCGGGATACTCTTCTTTTTCCAAGTAAGCTTTCAAATCAGCATAACATGGTTCACCATCAGGCTCTGCTTCCACATGAGAGTAGTAATCATGTTAATCTTTTTGTCTTATCTCAACCAGATAGATGTGGCTGCTTTTAAGATGTTTTATCATAAAGGTTATATAGCGAGAGCATCTGTGAACTCATTTTGTGATATCGGCTTGTTTCTAAACATAATCTTTCAAACCTCTTGCTCAATCTCCTAATGAAGTTGACATATGGCAATATCTTGACATTCTTCGTCGCACATTCCCTTTGTACTTTATGGATCAAAAGATCTTAATCACCTATTACCAGCAATTCATCAATGTCTTTGTCGAGTGCCATTTGGAGACCCAAGATACAAGTTTCACATTCCTCTATGTTATACGTACATCAAAATGTTAGCGGGTAATGTTTCCCTATTTCCAATACTAGCGTCGCTCCTATTTCCGAACCTTGATAATTAATAGCACCATCGAAGAACACTCTCCATCCTGAATAAGAATAATCTTTTCCTTTCTCTGCTACGAGTATCTCTTCATCAGGGAAGTATATTCAAAGTGGTTCTACAATGTCGTCTACGGGTTTTTGACGAAAAAGTTATCCAATGAATGCCCTTTCACAGCTTTTTGAACCACGTACACAATGTCGAACTCACTCAATAATATTTTCCATTTCGTTAGCTTTCCCGTGGGCATTGGCTAGCGGAAAATGTATTTCAATGGATCCATTTTGGAGATGAGATGGGTAGTGTAAGATGACAAATAATGCTCAACTTTTGGACTATCCACGTCAACGTGCAACATGTCTTTTCTACCATGGTATATCGTGCTTCGCAAGCGGTAAACTTCTTGCTCAAATAGAAGATAGCATGATCTTTTTTCCTAGCCTTGTTGTGTTGTCCTAACACGCATCCGAAATCTTTGTCCGATACTAACAAATATTGTGACAGAGGACCTCCCGGTAAGATACTTCTTGATGGTATCGAACGCTTTCTGATATTCATCATTCCACTTTGTTGGCGCGTATTTCATCAAAATCTTGAGTATGGGTTCTACAATCACCATAGACTGAGCTATGAAGCGACCAATGTAATTCAACCTTTCTAGGAAGCTCGTGGCTTCTTTCTTGGTCTTTGGGGAAGGCAAATTCTGTATGGCTCTCATTTTTTATGGATCCAACTCTCTGCCCCTCCAACTAACTGTAAACCCAAGCAGCTTCCCAATGGGTACCCCAAATGCACATTTGGCCTGGTTTAACATCAGAATGAATTTTTGTAGCCTTTCGAAGAACTTTCACAAGTGAGTGATATGATCAGCACTTTCTTTGATTTTATGATGACATTGTCCACGTATATTTCAATATTGTTATGGATCATGTCATGGAAGATGGTCATCATGGCTCTTATATATGTGGCACCGGTGTTACGAACGACATTACCCGATAGTGATACACCACCCACGGCTTAATGAAAGTTATCTTTTTTGCATCCTCTTTTTCCATCATGATTTGATGATATCCGGTAAAGCAATCGACAAATGATTTCAGCTCATGCTTGGCATAGTTACCAGTGTGAAACCATGATTGATTAGTAGTTTGTGTGCCACTATATCTATACTCGAACCGGGCATATCATCATATGACTACACAAATCTGTATGCATATTCTTTCAGTAAATCAATTAACTTTTCCTTCTACAGTGACCCCAAATGCGCATTGATCCGTGTCTCCTTGACTATCCCCTCGCATCCTAAATCGATGTCTTTAGTTTCTTCCAGGTTAGGCTTCTGCCTATTCTCATATTGGTCCTCTTCATCGAGGAGATCCTCAGGTAACTCGGTCTCCTCGTCGTAAATGGTGAATAGCCGGGCCTCGACCATACTATACCGGTTTTGAAAACTAAAAAATCTCATCATGGCTACCAAGGAACCAGGAGTGGAGTGGATTGAAAGTCCAGTTGGAGAACTGTTCGCCTAGATATGCAATGCGAATTGCGGGCACTTCAGTGTACTCCTCCAGGATTGCCAGACAATCTTCTTTCTAAAAATAGCATCCCTATCCCTTCATCAACATCATCTTCATTCAACATTGATATCTTGACTTGGAATGACTAGTACATGTTTGAAATTGGTTTCCGCAATTTTGGGTAATATTTCTTCCTTCCACTCTCTTCAGAGGATTCTTTAGGGATAGGAACATATCCAATACCGTAGGGGAGATGATTTTCAGGTATCATGATCGTCTTTGTAATGTCGTGCAAGTCTTTCCTAAGACCCTTTCTTGGCTCAAAACCGTTTTGCAGCATTGTAGAGTGAAACCCTTAGGAACTTCTTCGATCACAGGAACAGAGTTATTGGGGTAGTTATGAATACTTCCTTCCCTGTGTATCACCACTTCATGTCCTTCCCACACAAACTTCAAAGCCTGATGTAGCGAAGATGGCACGGCTCCGGCCTCGTGGATCTAAGGTCTTCCCAATGTCATATTGTAATTGGCGGAGATTGGCATGACCTGGAATTCTCTTGTAAAATCGGCGGGTCCCATATGGATACACATATCAACTTCTCCAATCGGGTCATGTTGAGCTCCATCATATTCTCTTACATTAGTGCAAAATTTCCTTATCTTGCCCACATCATATCCCAACTGCTCTAGTGTGGTCTTCGGACAAATATTGAGACCAGCCCCATTGTCTACAAGGACTCGCGCTATGATTTTGCCTCTGTATTAAATAGTGATGTATAATGCTTTGTTATACATCATCCCTTTCCTGAGCAACTCCTCTTGGTAGAATGATATCTGATGATCTCCCATGATATGAGCTACTGTGGTGGCTAAACTTTCACTGCTCATGCCAGCGGGAACATGTGCTTTATTCAACACTTTCATCAATTCCAAACAGTGTTGGGAAGAACTTAACAATAGTGGGCAGTACTAATATTGAGGCCGATGTCTTTTTTAGGTGCTCGATGATATAGTATTCCTTTGGCTGCATCGTGCGCCAGAATTCTTCAACTTCACCCTCCGTTATTGCTCTTTTTTTATTGTTCTCTTTTCTGGCACCTCCCTAGGATAATTCCTTAGGTGTATAGAATCACCCTGATCTGGTCATGCCGTGTGCAATAGCGACTTTAACAATGAATTCTTTTCTGGGCGGTTTGATGACACCAGGGCCACTTGCGCTATCACGGATGCAAGAATCAGTATTTCAAACCTAGGGTGCTCTTGTATAGTCAATGACGCCACGATTTGTTAAAGAACATCCATAGGTGTTGGAATTAGGGGCTTACAACTATCCAGTCTTCTTCCCTCTCGGTCATATGGATAGTGGCATTTCCATGATTGGGCAGTGGATTGGTGTTCACATTAGGAGCGGTCGTTTGTACGATAATCTCCCTTTTATCAATCAAATCTTGAATCTTATGTTTCAGGTTAATGAAATCTTCAATATTGTGTCTGGCCCTACCGGAGTGATAAGTGCATGTCTGGTCAGATCGAAAGAAATGATTCCCGAGATCGACTGGCTTTGGTGGTACTGTCTGAATTATGCCGGTGGTAAGCAATTCTTTAAGCAACTGGATACGTGTTTTTAGGTGTGAACTCTTGAGCTGGTTTCTTTTCGAACATAGGATGAGGTGCATTATATGTAGCTTGAGGTGGTTAATTCTGGTAATTTTGGGCATGGTAATTTTTTGGAGTTTGATAGTTTTGTGGAGCTTGGGAAACAGGTGTCGGGGTTTGAAAAATTGGCATGGCCATTTGCAAGTTAGGTGGAAGGCTTTGGAAAATTGGAGGTACTAGGTATCTTGGTCGAGATAGTAGACGAGGACTGGCTATATGATGGAGTTAGGTAGCTACTGATGGACGGTGATTGATATATTTCCATGGGTGAATGGGACTCTTCCTGTTTCTTTGTTTTGGGGCTAGATGATCGGATTACATTGGCCACGTCCACTCTCTTCTTTTGCACGCCTCCCGAGGGTTTAGGGCTGGATGATCGGATCATATCTTGCGCGAAGAACCATTCGGAGACCTCTTCGGTCAAGCATCGACTGAACAACCTCATAATCATTGTTTCTTAACACCCATCAGTTGGTCGCAGTATGACCGTAAGTAGGCCCTCGAGTTTCCCGACCCATTGAATATTTCTCTAGTAAATCTAGCTCTAGATGTATGCACAGATCATCATAACTCAATCTGGTGGCTTTTCGAGCGGCCCGAGCAGTACTTGCGGCAATTTTCCTCTATCTCCACTCCATGTTCTGAGCCAATTCAAGCTTCATTTTCTCAAGAAGCTTATCTTGATCATCCTTCCAGGCTTTCTCCATAGGCATCTGATGCTATGAACAATACCGGAAGCACCTTATAAAATCAATAAACATCGAATTTCTTTCAATAATAGTTTAACATTTATTTAGTACAAGTCACTTAAGGGTGTGGGCACAATACCGGAAGACTATATAATATTTTAACATTTATATAGTCTAATTTGGGGATGCAGCCCAGAAACTAAAGCAATAAACTAGATAGGTAGGGTGTCCCACGAACAAGTCTGTGGGCTAACCAATAAGTCTGGAAAGCAAAACGTTCTCCTACTCTGTACACGTATCACAAACCTGCTCTTCTTCGTCACCTAACATGCCATAAAAAACAACAATGGTATGCCTGAGTACTGGGTACTCAGTGAGTGTTTTCGGGACAATGGTTAATAGCAAAATATATAAGTAATAAGTGTAATTAAAAATAATATTGAGAAATAGCTCAAAATAAAAATGATAACATCTCATGAACATCTAGTGTAAGTCAATGATGAAGAAATAATCACTTTGATTTTTAAGTCTTTCTCGTTACCTTTAGTTCTTTCAAAAATAGTTCGAAATTTCAAAGATAGAGTAAGTCAGTAACCTTAGTAAAATCACCATTAAAATCCAATAACATAGAAACATATCCATTTCAACTTATTATAGTGTTCATCAAGTTAAGTCTTCTCAATCATGAACTCAAGATCATCAACAAGCAACTCACAGGAAATGAACAAATCAACACATGTTAATTCACGGGTGAACAACCATTTGATGCATCGGGGCTATTATCCCACGGAGGTTAATCGTCCTATAGACTAGTACAACAATAGATACATCGGGCCTATTTTCCAACATAAGCTAATCATCATATGTACTAGCACAATAATATATGCATGGGGCTACACGCCTCGGAGGGAAATCGCCGTCTAAACTGACATAGCAATGCTCAAAAGTGATATATTAGGATCCATAATGGCTAATCATCTTCTAGAATAGCACAGATTTCCCATACAGGCCCAAACATATACAAATATCAGTCATGACATATTAGTCGAATTACAAATCATGGCATGAAAGCTGAATCTCAAATCATGGCATGGATTATGTTCAACATCCCGTTAATAGGAGTACGTCCAATCATTAATAGGTTTCGAAACCATGTTCAAGTTATTAAATAAGTTTCAACTTCAAAAGAAAACCCGTTCATAGGGAAAAATACATAAAATATACAAGCTTCCGGAATCAAGTTTAAAACGTCCCTTATAGGAGTAAATCATGTTCAAATTCAAAAGCTTTATAAATAAGTTTTAACAATCCTTTGATAGAAAAAGTCACGAATACATATATATATTATGATACACCTAAGGTTCCATGAGGGCTTGTCCCTCACGCACATGAAACCTTCCCAAACAAACCATTTTTAAAGATCGAAAAGTATGTTTGAAAAAAGACATACAAATCATCTTTATAGTCAAAAGGGTTTTAAAAGAGACATGCCTCAATTCCCGCTAAAACGCTACCAAACAGGTTTTCCGAGGTTAACCAATCACTCTACACTTGATTAGAACAATAAAGAATATAACTTTATACTTTTGTCCTAAATTTTCACCCTTTTTGAAAACTATGGTTTCTAAGCGACATTCGTGTTCTTGATTACATAGGATTCATCGATGGATTCTAGCGTGTTTCATATGATACGTACCCCAAATCAATCCCTATAAATATATAAGTACACGAACTTATCTCACGATGAATTCCCAATGATTCTTTTCTTCAACCGTTCTTGAATTGAATTCTCATAATCTATGGAATAGATGAGGATTCTAGTGTTAATCCATATTAGATTGAGGTAATATTCATGAAGTTTGACTAAGAACTTAACGTAGAGGTTTAGAGAAGGTTCTAGGGTGTTTTCTCTCCAAAAGACAATTTAGAATGAAGTGGGGTAGGTTTTATGAAGTTGGAGATGTGTAATATTCGGGAAAAATCATGACACTCTGGAAAATATGTCTGGTTCCCCATGCCCACATCCAAGGACCCATGCCTCACCAAGCTTAATTTTGGTTGCGTCGACAATGTTTAGTTAAATGGGCATAAGTCCTAACACAGAGCTTCAATTGAGATGGTCCATATATGGTTGGAGTGATATTTCAAAGCTATAGAACTTTCATGGTCTACATTTTCTCAAATTTTCAATGGAGCTTCACGTAAAAGAGCTGGAAGTCAGACCTACTGTAATCTTAAACGATTCTGTCGAATCTTATGCACATCACTATTAATATTGATCTTAAATCAACTATTTTCTCCCAAAATCATCTTGATAGGACCTCATATATATATAAAATGTCACATTAATACTCATTAATCTATGTCGTCATCTCACCTCGAAATCATTCTGGCTTTGATCTCGGATTTGGATTCTCTATCATCGACACGCCGATACTGGTTGATTCCTAGTGTAATTATTCCCAACAAGTCAGCTTTCAACCACTCGTAATTATCATCGCAGTCCTCGGCAGTCAGAGTTTTTAGGAGGATTCTAGTGTTAAATCTTTCATACATATACATATAAAAAGTTAATTTGCTTTATAAGGAGACTAAATTATTATCCCTTTTGATAAATAATATAGAATATTATTCCAAAAGAAAGACATTAAAAAATAATTCTCTTATTTTGGATGTGTGTCAACAAAAGGCTATATTTTGGCAGAAAATGATTTGAATGATAATATATGTTGTTACAATATTTTTAAAAAAAATTAAGCTATTAAAGAAATTTTGTAATTTAAAAATCCGTGGTCAACCGCAATCTGCGGATCATTAATACCGGGGTGCTTAGTGGAGAAGAAGCGAACAAAAGTAGAGAGAGGGGTGTTCAGCCACTTGACTTGTTGGAGAGGCGCTCTAAGCCACTTGCTTGATTGTAAGGAAGGAGAGGGTATGTCGTCCTATCTAGTAAGAGCCGCTAAAGCTATGTTTGGAGTAATCAATATAGTTGTTGGGCTCGACTTTACTGAAGAAGAAGGGGCGAAGTCTCAACTACCAAACTACTACTATACCAAACCTGACTGAGTTAATATACAATCTCACGAATAAGACTTCCCTTCGGGATAGGTAGGATATGGTGCCACAAATTGTAGTCTACTCGGTTCAAGAATGAAGGCCCGCGCGTCACTCGGCGTTAACACTCGATAATCTAGAAATCCTAACCACAGTTTTCATGATAACGGGCAGCGAAACATTCATCTCTAATCGGTGTCTTTTTCAGGACCCGAGGAAGAGGGATCCTTAGGAGTGGACGTGAGGACAAGGGGCTCTACAAAACATCTTTGATACATTTGGTCTTATGTCCTCCACACAAGACTTGAATGCTTCTTCTTATAATGAGATCTCATTGATACATAGACAATTCCAATAGACTTATTGGAGGGTTCCATTGGCGTGCATCCAGTAGGAATTAGTTTATTTGTTGTCATCGAACAGTCAACAATGGTTCACGCCGAGTAGTCCACTCGGGTACCCAAGTCATTTAATTAAGCCCTCTCTAGCTAACTTAGGATAGAGCTAAGCCAAATTCCTATTGATTAGCGCATAAGGGCTTTGAACATCTGAAATGTGTTCGAAGTCCATTAGAAGACTACCTTTCGTATCCGCATGGTTTTTGACCTGAGGATACATTTATCCAACTACGTGCTAATTGTGAACATGTTTTGTGTCGTATGGGTTAAACCATTATCCGGTGGGTGGGCCTAATTGTATGTTATCTATGTAGATGTCTATCAACCTCTGTTTTGACATGGTCCTGAAAGTATCCGAGTTGTTGAGAATGTGGTGGTTCGACTTAGATGATAAACAACAAAGAGAGGTTACCTGTTGCCTAGGTCATTTACCCTCCCTCATGAGTATGATGGATTGTAAAACACTCATTGAGGTCTTAACCGAATACTGGGATAATGATAGGATGGTATTTAGGTTCGAGCTCATAGAAATGACTAAAACATTGGAGGAAATCTGGGACTGGATTGATAGTAATGGAACATATTTAAGAAGAACAAAAAAATCTAATCACAACCTCCTAGCTCCAAACAAGTCCACTCCAACCGAAATCATGAAAATAATGTCTTTAGCCCAAGCTCCTTGGATTTTTGGGGATTTAGTAGCTTTATGGGATTTATACCAACGTTTTGGGAAGCAAGAGGGATTGATAAACTGTTCTCTAGAATTCCACACTTTCAGAGATTGGGACGCTACCCAATCCTTAGATTTCGCCATCGATCTATTGTGTACCATGGCGTTTCCTCAAAATTTCCATCTTGCCATAGACACCCAAATCATTTCAGTCGCCCATGCCATCTTCTATGGATAACCAACAATAGAGAAACCAAATACTTCGATATAGTCCCAGTCATCCTTGTTAATATATACTGAGCCTTGGGTAGATGCATAAACTAGCTTAGGTACTTTCAGAGGTGTAATATGTTTCTACAATAGTGGATTTAAAAGCCTCTGCGAAAATTCGAAGAACCTGCAATCCTACCTACTTATAATAGAAAACATGACCTCAAAAACCATTGCCCATATTTTGTTGATAGAACAAAAAGAGAGTGGTCCTTTTTCTTAGTGAGTCTCAACGAAGAAAATATACATTGGAGATTTATAAATTTCATCTCAGCATGGCTTGTAGTCCGAGGCAGAAAGTGTCCATTCTTGCCACTTATGGGTATTCAAGGGATCCGCCCTTATGCATTGGCCCGAGTATTGAGATAGATTGGGACAAAGAAAGAAGTTCCACAAGTAGAAAGCATGCGTGGGTATGTGATTGATTATGAAGAAGATAGGATCTAAAATGCTAGAGAGTAAATTTGAGTGGAACGCCGATACTGGTTGATTCCTAGTGTAATTATTCCCAACAAGTCAGCTTTCAACCACTCGTAATTATCATCTCACTCCTCGTAATACTCATTTATTTCCTTTCTCCTCTTCCTAAAAACTCTAGCCATAAAAGGACTTTATCAAATATTTTGGAGAATAAATCAGATAATGTTATAAAAGAAAACCTTTTCGGATTAAGCTTTGCCCATTTTTTCTCAATCACTTATTTTTTATTAAAAAGGTTAATTTAACATGCATATATATATATATAAATAGCCAGAAAACATTTAAGATAAAAACTTGTTTTTTATTTATTTTTATTAAATCGAACTAACATTACAAAAAATAATCTTTTTATTTAAAGATGTAAAAAATGGCAACTAGATAATCTCAATTAAGTTCTATCCTATGAGTTCCAATAATATTAGTGTTTTTACAAATAAATGAATACAACATATATAATAATAATTAAGGAATAGAAATAAAGCAAAGTGGGTTGGTGGGTATACCGGCCCATCCGTTTTCCGCAAAAATGAAAATAAAGCATCAATTCTTATTTTCTACACCATTTTCACCCATGGCTGGACCTTCTTGCAATTCTCCACCATTTTTACTCATGATTGGGCCTTTAGCAATCTTACATGATGAAATACATATATTGTTGGGATCTCATGCTCAACGGCTCAATAAATTACGATTTCAAAGAAAGTGTGGGCCCAACAGGCCCACGAGTCATGCAAAGGAGAGGGAAAAACAAAGAAGTGAGTTAGAACGTACCCGAGACTCATCAACATATATAAGAAAATGATACAAGTATTGATATAAGATTTAAACACAAATATGCACAAATTTATGATTAATAAAGCAGTACGACGGAACGAACCGAAAGGCCTGAATAACAACAGCCCAAGCATGTTCAATTCAGTATGGGAGCTAAGCAGGCAGTACACAAATAACCAGCAGGACAAAATAACATGAATTCAGATTTAAAAAAGACAAACAAGCCCAATATATATAATGGACCCTAGTTAAACATGTGTGCAGAAAATATATACCAGCCCAACATTTGGCATTGTGGTAGATTTACACAAAATTATCTGAAGGTATTCAAGATTACACAACCTTGATATACACCTAGTGTATACCAAGGCTTTTGTACTTCGTATACCCTGACATATATCAATGTATACTTCCAAGAATAGGTAACCAAAAGGAGAGCGAGCTAAAATAATGAGAAGATTTTATCATCACAGAAGAGGAGTATTTGCATATTCCTGTTAACTTTGACAGATAACATGCCTATCATAGCACACATAGACAAAGTTTAAATTCAAGCAAGAAGGAAAAACATGCAGCATTTCTATTCCTATCTCAGAGATATTCATATTAGGCTATTCATAGCCATGGAAGCAGACCCAGGTATCACAAGAAGGAAAATGCACAGACATCAGGCCAACTAAATGTTGTTAATATGATCATATACAAGACTTAAGTAGGAAACAAGTACGTAGTATTCAACAACACTTTCAGAACTAAAATAATTATACTAAGACAAATGAGCATGCTTTGAAACAAGGGTACAGGAAAGGAACCCTCCCAATTTACTTTAAAATTCACTAGAATCAATTAGGGTAAATGAATTACTTATGTCAGTTTACACCCTGATTAGACATTAGGCAATAGCAATGTAGACCATCTAGGATCATTTTACCATACATACTTAATCAACTAATGAGAAATGAACATGTTCAACGCAGACTTATTCATGAACAAAAGACATACACATACACTTTTCAGTAGACAGTTTAGGCATGACAAGTGTCATCAGAGGGCATGGACATTTTAACAAAGACATAGTCATCTTAATCATATCCAAAACCTTCTGCAGATTCAATTACCTCAACTGTAACTAAACATATTTGCATGAAAAAAATTTGTAAACCAAGATGTAGGCAAGCAAGGACTCATAGTTAACATGGTATAAAAAATTCAATAAGAATATGAGACTAGCAAACAAAGATGTGGTCTATAAAAAAACAAGAGAACTAAAGAATGCATAGATACATTTCCTCAGATATACATGTTCAATCAAATCAAGACTAAAAATAAGGAATTCCAATTTATGCTTCATAACTAGGCATAACAGTCTCAAACTGGCAAGGAAATATAGGCAGGTTTTAGAGCACATAATCAGGCAAGCACAACAGGGTTACAGCTTTGCTACTGCTCAATCATGGAACCTGAATAAGTTATTATCTAGGCACAAACACATATTGAAGGTTGATCTAGACATGACCATGACTTTTCAGACCACCCAAGATATTAAACTTGACCATATTAATTAGGAAATCACACTCAGGTAAGCTTATATGGGGGGTTAACTGTGAATTCCAACATATCACACATAACCATTAAAACAGGCAAAGTTAACCTGAGACATTCACCCAATTCTATCATAATCTGTTATAAAGAAAAACAGATTTAAACTAGGCAGAATCCTCATCTAATCAATACTAATGACAAGTATATACCAAAACAGGACACAAAATTAATATCAGGCTTGGGTACAACTCAAACCTATAGTCACATAGTTTTAACAAGTTACTAATATCACCTTAAATACATGGAATCAAATATAACCAGCTTTGACCACTACTGATTGTCTTAGTCACACCGTACTTGGTCTAAATGAGTATTTAACTACAAACTAACACATACCACAAGTTATGTTGACCTAAGAAGCTAACAATCAAAGATTCTTAGCAATATTGATTCACAGAGGCCTAACTATTCTAACACAATGTATTAACTAAACCTAGTAACACATCCAAGTATTCTATCCTAATCATAACATGATCGGATACAACAAAAATACTTAATCACAGAAAGACATTTAATTAAAATTAGGAAATCACATAATTACGAGGGGTGAGAGAAATTTGAATTTACCTCTTCTTAGTGCAGCCGTGAACTGAGATCCGGATTGGAAAGCAATCACTCAATCCCATAGATCTCAGTTCACATAAAAAGAAAAGTTTAAACTAATAGTAATCTCAGAAATATTCCAAGATCTCAATATTTTTCTCAAAATATGTGACTATGCTTAATTTTTGGGAAAATTTCCACTATTAAGGCTTGCTATGGACATGAGGGTGAGAGTTCCTTTTATAGGACCGAAACCCCCCAAGTTTTTTGTCCAACACCGATGTGGGAAATGTGTTTTTAAATAAAAATTGAAAAATATTTGAATCTTAGCCAATGATAAATCAGGAGAGCAGAGAACTGGACGAAGCTCATAAATGTTTCGTCCTTGTCGAGTCGTCGTGGTAGAAAAAGTAAGAAAGAAGGGGTGAGGCTTACCTCGCCAAGGTTGAACCACAGTGGGGGTGTGTAAGAGCTCGAAATGGAGGAGCATGGACTGGAAAACAATTGAATTCCTATAAAATTTTACTAATTTCGGCAGTCGTAACATTATAGAGAGAGAGGAAGGGAAAGAGAAGACGGCTAGGGTAAAGACAAAAATGAAAGGCTTTGCCATATTCGTTTGGTTAATAGACGAGTTAGTGTCGGGTTTGGTTTGAAATATATTGGACTGGGCCGATGCAAACAGAAATTGACCATGCAATAATTTATAACATGACCACTTTAATTTGCAAAAATTGAATATATGTTAAAATCTAAGATTTTGCAAAAACAGGGATCGGAATGAAGTAAAATTTTGCACAAATTGGCCATACAAAATTTATAAAATGACCACTTATATTTCAATTGTGGCAGCATTGACCTATTTAAAATCAATTGATGCTAAAATTAAAATGAGTAGTTAAAAACCGTAAGAAGTCTTTAAAGAATATAAATTGAATTAACAAATAAAATTGAAATGTTTTGACACTCCTTTTTATTTAGTCAATTTCCTAATTTCACGGAGTAAAATATTAATTAATTTAAAAGACAATTAATTAGACAACTATCTTCCTTAATTTACAAAAATCAATAAATATTTCTTAAAAAATATTTAAAAATTATGCAAACGATATACAATAATATATTCGATGATATTTTGCCAAATAAAATGGCACAATCTCACCAGAATAATTTTGTAAAATCATTTTTTATTTTGTAAAGTGCATATTTCACTTCGTTCATGACTCAAAATTTTTGAATAATTAAATAAAAGTATTGGAGGGCAAAAATTAGGTGTCAACAACCACTATGGCATGACATGTCTTTATTGTTCCCCTATATGAACTATGAAGCTTAGATCTTACAAGTTCACTGAATCTGTGCTATAAGTCCTACGTCTCCTAAAAGATGTTGTATGTCCAATATCAGTTGCTAATCATACGTGTTACTCCTAGAATCGAGTTCCAAATTGCTATGATGGGATTAAAGTTTCCTTACATATGACGATGTGGGCAGTTTGTAGAATATGATTAGAAGGATTTATAGAACGTGGTTTAAGATAAATAATATCGGGGATGCAGTGTATAATGACTTCCATAAAATTAATTTAGAAGTTGCATACCCTTTAGATAAAGCAAGGTACGTTGAGAGCTTATGGGTATTGTTATGGGATTATCGAATGTCACTTAAGGTAAATGATATCATATGATCAATGTTCAAGAAGTTGTTACGGGGATAGAGCGTAGTGTAAGGTAAAACAGATAAATGATATCCATGTCATCCCTATTGAATCATAGAGTGTCCCTTAGGATGATTTATGCTAATAAAGATATGCACATGCCTTCATAAGAGTGTAGCCGTCCATGGGATTAGAATGTAAGTAATGATGAACCATGAATATCTAGAGCTTACATGTGTTGTGAATTCATGTTATAAGTTCCATAAGAGATATATCATGTGTTTATGATTAGTTGTCACTCAAGCGTGTTATTCTTAGAAGTTGAGTTCGAGACACCAAGAAGGAAGTAGAGTTTCGTCTTAGGCGGGATGATATTGATTGCTTGTAGAAGATGAGTAGAGGGGTTGTAGAGTTTTTTCTAAGATGAACTATATTTAAGATGAATTTGTGATGATTGTTAAAGGATACTGAGAAGTTATTAACACTTTGATGAGGAAAAGTACGTTGTTAGTTGTGAGTCGTATTAATGGGGCACTAGAGTGTTAGCTAGAAGAACGCCACCTTATAGAGAGTGTTCATGTGATGGTTAAGAGGTTATAGAGTGTAGCATCAGATCAATCATGTCTGATGATACTCATGTTACCGTTGTTGGGTGGTAGAACATCCCTTAAGACAAAATTATGTCAATGTGGTTTGGTAGAATGATGTTAATGTTTCTAAAGTATGGTTAAGGGTGTGGTAGAACATTATGTAAGATAAATGATATCAATAGTTCTATATGGCCAGCAGTGGGTATAGATGGATCATTTAAGGTGGACTACGTTGATAGCTCCTAAAGAGTGATAATGGGAGTAGAATGATGTGTAGGACGAGTCGTATTGCTAGTTTTTTGGAGGTAGTTGATGGGTTGTAGATCTGAAGGTAAGATGAATCAAATGACTGGTTTTGAGCTATTGTTTATGAGTCATAAGGTTTATTGAAGTTAAGTTATACGTATAAGATTCAAGAGGTAAAAAGTTCTAAAGTTCTGGAAATACATTAACCCTATGTCATAAACTCGGTAAGCTAAATGAGGAAATACATTATGTGGTCATGATTCGATTTGTCATTTGAGCGTATTACTCCCAAGGTCAAGTCACTAAGTTGTCATTATAAGATTAGAGTATTTCCATCAAATAGGTTGATATTGACAGGTTGCAAGTAGGCTAAAGGGATTATAGGTCACTACCTAAGATGGACGTAAGATTGATAGTTTCTAGATGATCGTTAAGGATTTATAAAGTGTAATGTAAGAGAAATTATGGAGTAAGCATTTAGAGTACCATTGTTGGGGGTATAGCGCTTCTCTTAAGATAAATCGTATTGACGTAGACGGTCATAGTCTTTCCAAAATAGGATGGTCCACAAGATTAGAGTTTGGTTCCTGAAAGCATCATAATAAGATCATAGAACATTAAGTATGTCCTTATCGTATCCAACCACATGAAGTCTTATTGTTTGTTTCCTTTTCTATATAGAGTTCCTTGTGTTGTCGATGGCGTTAGACTACCCTTCACAAGAAGCTTATACTTTATGCATTAAGGCAAGTGTGTCCACAAGTTAACAGTTTCAACAGATCAAGAGCAATAAGTATATTTAAGGCTTTCCCTTTTCTTCTTTTCGCACGAATCCAAATGAAATGAAAGATAAACAAACGTCCCTCCATAATTGACTCCATTATCATTAAGCTAGAGATACTTATATTCTTGTCCCTATTGTAATTGTCAAATGGATTATGGCATAATGGTGTTCTTGTTTATTATTGTAACATATATTGATGAGTTAGCCTACATAATGTTATTCATAGTTTATTAACCTTACATCACTCCAAAAGGTGCATAATGTTCTTCTGATGTTTGTCATGCATTATATATATATGTATCTATTTATGAACATCAAACATCGCTATAGTCGGTCGGGTACGACACCTACTATGCACACCACTGCAGTTGGGTACGTTATGATAATGATGATTATCCCCAAAGAGTGGCTTAATATATATATATATATATATATATATATATATATATATATATATATATATATATATATATATATAATGAGGATCATGACGCTCATAGAGGCCTATGGTGTTATATACGCACATTATTCATGATGGCGTTATATACGCATATATATATTATATTATTGCATATCATGGCCCTCAGTGGCAAATCCAGAGTTTCAGGTTAATTCTCCCTATCTCTTTTTACATTTAATGTTCTTTCATATGATTATTTGAGTTTGCCTTACGTATTCGGTACATTCTTTCTGTACTAACATCTCTTTTATCGGGGATGCTTCATTTGCTATGTTTTACATTGCAGGTCAAGTTGTATAGGTTGGCAGACTCATTTGCTAGATAGTGCAGATAATCAGCGAAAGAGTTGCAAGCTCCAATTTTACTTGGAGCCAAGTCAGGTCTAGTGATTGCATTGATGTTAAAGATTATGGGTAGCTCGAGGCCCTGTCCCGACACTTGTATTAGTCATTCAGTAATAGGTATTCATAAAGGCTTCGTAGACAGTGTGAGTGGGTTATTTGTATTCAGTTGCATACCCTACCATAGGCCAGTGTCCACGTTCATGTACAAAAACAAATTTACATAATTCATTTGTATTACAAGTTACATCATTTATCCCATTATAGGATCACAATCGTTGCATGTAGAGTATGGTCCGTCCCACTCAGGTTTTGGGGTGTGAAAAAGCTATTACAAGTAGAGTCGTTTGAAAAGTGTTTTGTTATGTTTTTTTTCTTTAACAAGATCATGTCAAAAGAAGGAATAAGACCTACATACCTTGTCGCGTTAGCTATACAGATTCCACAAGTCCTTGTATGCTCTACGAACGATTATGTACAATACACTAATGATTTGTATCAACGACAGCTTCATAAATCATAAGAAAACTCTCTTAGACATTTCGTCAAGCACTTGGCGTGCATATACTTTATATAACCTTCTATAGCTAAACCTCTACATGTATCAACAAACAACCTCCGTCGCTTACCCTTCTTTATTTCCATAACACAACCAATAACCCAACAACTTCATACTACACTCTTAGTTCATACAAAACAGCCCAACAACATCCAACAACATCCAACAAGGTTTCAATAACTTATTCCATAAAATCTTCCAACAAGCATCCCTATAATCACTTATATAAACTTAAAAACAAGAAGATGAATATGAAACTTACCTCCAGACACAAGAAATACTCCAAATCAAATAGTACTTCACTGCAAAGGATCCTCCAAACATAGCACAATGAGAAGAAGAACAATCTAACGATAACCACGAGATTCCTTACGTTGGATTCACTTAGTTTGCCTTTGATTTTTTTCTTGGATCATTTGAGAGCCTTGGGAGAGCTTTGAGAGAGATTGGGGAGATACTCAGGTCTAGAAAAGTGAGGAAATGAAATAAGAAGCGAGTTGGGTCCTTACATAGGATATTAGAAAAATCATACCGACTCATCCTGCGGAAGGTCCTACGACTCGCAAGAACTTCCTGCGTCTCGGAAGACATGTCGTAGGACAAGCCCCATACCCCAAAACCTTTTGTCAAGTTGTGACCACTTTGTGTCTCACAAACATCTCCTATGACTTACAGTTTTTGCTCTGTGATTCGCAGAGTGCCCCAGACGTTGATATCTTATCGAACTTTGGTCGAAACTTACTTCCGTTAATCTAATAAGTCTTAAACCTTCCCAAAACTTTCTCAACAAAACCATAAACCCTTATTAGCCACTTGAAGGGACCTTACCATCTCTGAGCCTATGTCGTCTAACATTATGATAACAAAGACACATGAAATACGGGGTGTAACATTCATAATAGTAAGAATTCACATGACGGTGATTGGAAGTCGTGAGGTCAATTGTTCAACTTGTAATAGACTATTTTGTGGGTTGTTTATTTTTTATTAGGTTTTCTCTTGTTATACTATTTTTATGGAGTTTGTAAGAAGTAATGGTGTGGATAAACTCCACATAATGGTAGGGTAGTGGGTTGCACATTCGTCGTTACATTTTCAAATTGTTAGACACCTACTTTTTGTGTAAGATGGTGTGAACTGTTTTGTGATGTATTGTGATGGATATAACATTGGATATTGATGTATATATATTTGTTGGTATGCTGGAGATGTTGATCTTGTTGTTTGATTTGAGGAAAGTGAAACAAATGAGGGGAGGTGCTGTCCGAATTGTCAGACGAGCTAGTCCCTCATTTATATCAATATCTAGCTTTCGTTACTTATTTATGGTATAATTGTCATTGTGTAGATTGATGGAACATACAGTTGTATTTGTTGGCTTGTGAACGGAGAACGTTAAAGGTATGTGAAGGCTATCCTTTCCTTCTTTTGTCATCACCCATATGTACGAACGTAAATGAATATCTGTCCAAAGTGACTCTACTCATGAAAAGCTAGAAATGTTATGTCATCCATTCTATTGAAAAGATTTATTGATTCATGTTATGTCTTGTATTATTGACTCATAATGAAAGGTATACTCATTTTATAGATTCATAACATTAGTTGGAGGTGTAACGACCTCATGTCATTCAGACAAGTTCATAGAGCTTTCTTTGTCCTTCATGCATATGGTTCTCATGACAAGTGCGTTATATACACGATATATATATATATATATATATATATATATATAAGTTGGTTATAGCGATGATATTAGCCCCAAAGAGAGACTTGATATGATATTATATGGCCACAAAGAGCGGCTAGATGTTTTATGATGGCGTTATATACGCATATGTATTGCTTATCATGGACCACATTGGCAAGTTACGAGTACATGTTGATCCTTCTTGACTCTCTCTAATATTGAGACTCTTACTTATTCTTTTACTGCCTTACATATTTAGTACAACTTTCATAATGATGTCCCTTTTGTTAGGGGATGCTGCATTTCATGCCATATGTTCAGATTGACGGATTGACAGCCTCCCCAGTAGGTTCTCAGCTCAGCTATGGTTCATGCATTTCTTTTATGCTGGAGTTGCTACTTTTGAGTCGGTATGATGATATGTACATGTTATGGGTTTGGCGGGGGCCTATCTCAACCTTTTGATAATGACGATGTACTCATAGAGGCTTGTTGACATGAGTCATGTGAATAGATGTTATGTATGACATTGGTGCCATATATTTTGATGTACAATCTTTCATGATGGCCTTGTCGGCTTATATCTTAAGGTATATACTTCATGGTGGCCTTGTCGGCCCGTATCTATGTATACATGCATATTAGGTTGGTACATATAGCTATTTATTGCTTTCGTAATGTCTTTCTTTCTATCATAGTGGCCTTTTCCACGGGGGATTCTTCCTTTTTGTAGATTCATACTACATTAGAGTGAGATTGTTTTCCTTTCATCTTAGGGTAGTGCTCCTCATAATAAGTTTCCCTACTTTCTATAGAATCGTTGAGGACTCGTCCCTTGTTGGGGCGCCTAGTCCGAGTTCCCAATGGAGCGAGAATAACCACGTCATGTTCATCCTTATATCCACGCTTAGGATCGCTGGCGTTTTTTATGAACTGCTCATCCACAAGACCTGTCAGGTTTCGCGTGCCCATATGTAATTGAGTGTCTTGAGGATCACATGTGATACCGGGAAGACTACCCGTAGGTAAGCTACTACTTGGGTTAACCATTACTAGGGTTTTCCTGTAGTGAAAGTACTTAGTGTTTTCAAAAAGGCTTTCGAGCAATGGATCGAGGTCTAACCACTAACTCTTCTTAAAGCTCTAGAAAGAGCCCAATGATAGTAATGTATTCTCTAGAGAATAATGGGTTAACAATGATAAAAATACAGATGAATTTGTAAGTGAAATGATTTGAATATTCAAAGTTCTTAGAGAGAGGTAGCTAGGGTTACAAGTGTGAGAGATGATGATTGGTTCATTCTCCTTGAAGGATTTATTTATATATGTTAACCCTAGACTTTTCAACCTAAATATATTACTGATCATAGTTCTAACGTTCCCTCTAGCGACGGTGTGTAGCCCAAGGTTGAAAGATGTGATGCAAGTGTGTTGGAAATGCAGGACAATTATAGGGTGTCCCCGAGCTCCCCTGTGCCTATTTGATATATTTTGTCCTGAACCTTATATTTTTTCCCCAGATAAAATCAGGAGTTCTTAGTTTGCAGGCACCATATTCCACGTACCGCCCTATTAAGATGCCACCTGCCTGGCTAAATTTCCCTAATACAATACACATTTGTAATTTTATGGATAATAGATTAAACCTTCTACCTTTCTTGATTTAATTACTACACTCTACCATAATTCAAACCTATGATATGTGTCTAATTCACACATTACGTATTGAGATCGTACCATTAGATTGCATTTCTGAGGTGTTACTGACATGAACATGCCGATGATTTCATTAATTAAGTTTAATTAATATTAAGGGTGTGTCCGGTATGGAGAAAAAAATATTTTTGTTTTTTATTTTTAATATTCCGTTGGTAGAAAATTTAGAAAATATTTGTCTATGAAAATAATGAGGAAAATGACTTCCTTAATGGATGTAGGAAAACCAAGTTCCGCAAGTGATATTCCACATTGATTGTGTCCTCCCCACATTTCAACACACTTCATCTTCACCCCCACCCCGTAGCCTTCATCCCCATCACCCCACACCCCTACCCATTTTTCTAGATTATATACAAATACTTTTACGACCATATTCTCTTATTACATACCGAACACCCGAAAAATATGTAAGAAATCGATCACTTATTTTTCTTACGAAACCGACCTCTTATGTTTCTGAAAATATATTTTTTAAAAATAGTTTCCATCTCACCGAAAAACACAGCCTAACAACCACACTCAAAAAACAAAAGCAAAAGGATTGATAAAAGGTCTTAAGTTCACAATCGATAAAGTAACTGATAGTCTTGTTTCGTCAAAAGGTTGCAAGACCGAAACTCAAAGAAATTGACGGGGGCCTGCACAAGCGGTGGAGCATGTGGTTTAATTCGATTCAAACTTTTAAAATCAACTTATTTTAAAAAGAATTTTTGTTAAAAGTGTTTTTGAAAAAAAATACTTTTAGTGAGAAGCAATTTATTGTATATAACCATTTAGTTTTAAAAATACTTTTTAGCAGCAATTAGTGTTTGAGCAGGATTTTAAAAATTGTTTCTAAGTGTATTTTCTGAAAAGTGCTTTTAAAAAAAGATTTTTTGGAGAAATGCTAATCTTTTAGCTTCTAAAAATAACTTATGTTATTCTTCAAAAACACTTATTTTTCCTCAAAAACTTGGTCAAACACCTCACTTCTCACTTTTTAAAAATAGATACTTTAAAAAAAAAATTGACCTCTTAAAAACATGGCCGAACATACACTTAGAAGAAAGAAAAAAGAGGGACTTTTAACATTACAATACATCATATGGTTTGCACACTTTATTATCACTAACATGCAACAAATACTCGCATACCGATTATTAATATTTTACAGGCAGTCTTATTACACAAAATTATGTCCCTGCGATATAGAAGTTGGGGACAATATTATTTTACCGTAATAATTGAGTTAACACAACTAATATGTTGTTAATTTAGATCAGTGACCTCATGGCCCTTGATTGTCCCTTCCTTGGCATATTCGATGAATATCTTGCCATCCATCGTTTTGGACATACCATATTTAATCAAATCAAGAAACTTAACCTTTTTATACATGCTGGGACGCTGCTCATCTATCATTGTCTCAATTGGCTCCAATTCCATCATGTCAGCTGGAAACATATTCGTCGCGATAGAAATTCTTACTTTTTCCTTGTTAGTCACAGCCCTATGCTCGATGCTCTTGTACATCCCATTGCTCCAAATCTGTAACTCAAGTTATCACACTCAATAATTCGAAGCAACTAACATTAATCAAATAATGTGTGTATACTGACAATTGAAAAAAAATCCTCTATTGGTTATTCAACTATTAGCAAATTTTGGTTTGGCGCCCATGCACGTATTTTAAAGACATAATTGAGTAAATAAAAATATATCATCTCTTACTATTTAAATATTTAGATGGGGTGGTCATACAATCTATCATGTACTTTTCCACATGCATGGGATTGTTTCGACACTTTTGCACCATAATCTAAGTGTAACAAATATAGATCTAAAATTGTCACAACATATATATATATATTTAGGTGTTAAACAGAGCAATATACATGTGATATACACTGAATATATATCACATGTATATTGCGGAATGAGGCAGGCCAAAGAACACGCCATGGGCCTCTCTCAAATTTAGTAGGCAACAACCAAAGAAAGGGCCTCTCGTAGCCCAAAGACGTCCAAATAAAACAGTGGACAAATAATTGTATATTAAGGAAAGTATATTGTGTGTATATTGTAGTATATTCATTACCATAATTAGTGTTATACACCTACCATAATTGTAGAGTTAGAATTATGGTAGAATAAGGTTTTAGGAATAGATTAGGAATAGGATTCTCCTATTGTAACTTATATATATATCTATTCAATCAAGGAAAATAATCAAGGGGATTATTTCTTTCATGGTATCAAGAGACTAGGTCTAAACAAAAGTTTTCTTCTCTCAAACTTTTGCCTCCTCTTTGGCCGAGAACCCCCCCCCCCCCTCCCTCGGGTTTTTCTCTCCAAATATCTCGTCTTCCGCTCTCAAAAACCTCTCTTAAATTTATCCTCCTTCTTTGTTCTTTCAAATATGTCTAAGAACAATTTTCACCCTGCCCTCACGGTGTCCAATATCAAGCTCAGTGTCCCTATTGTCCTTGAGATGGAAAACGTTCAATATGCAATGTGGGCGGAGTTGTTTAAAATTCACGCTATCTCTTATCAAGTTCTTCATCACATAATTCCTCCCGCTAGACCCCTTCCTGCGGAGGATCCTGAGGTATGGATTACACTTGATGCTACCGTTCTTCGGTGGATATACACCACTATTTCAGTGGACCTTCTACAGACGATTATGGAGCCCGATACCACGGCTATGGCTGCATGGAATAGATTGCGTGACATATTCCAAGACAACCAACATTCCCGTATCGTCACACTCGAGCAGGAATTCTCTCTCGTTCGAATGGACGTATTTCCGAACGTTTCTGCATATTGCAAGAAACTAAAGGAATTGGCGGATCAACTCCGTAATGTTGGCGCACCAGTAACAAATAATCGTCTAGTTCTACAGTTGGTTGCCGGGCTTTCGGAGGCCTATAATGGTGTTGGAACTCTCCTTCGCCAAAGCAACCCTCTTCCCGACTTTCATCAAGCCCGCTCCATGCTGACGTTGGAAGAAGCCGGATTGGCTAAAAAGGCGGCTACCGGAGCAAGCCCGGTTGTCATGGTGGCATCCTCTCCTAGTTCTTCGGGTTTTGTTAATAATTCGGGCCAAAACCATAATAATGGTGGCGGCAAGAATAATCGCAAAAATAACAAAAACCGCGGGGGCAAACGAGGTGGTTCTGGTGGCGGTTCCGGTGAGCAACAAGCAGGCGGTGGGTCCCATCCGGTCTGATGGCCCACCACCACCGTAGGGCCCAAAGATGGGGCGATGGCGATGGCACCCGCACCTCCAAAGAAGCTGCCGCGGCCAGCTGGTCGCCAACGCCCAGCCCAACGCCGCCAGTGGCGCCCATCGCGATGGCCCAACAAAGAACAGATCCAAGACCTACGGCCCAAGAAAGATCACAGAATGGCGTCCTTGGGCCCCGTCCTCCGCAAGCCCATCATGCAGCAGGCCCCACTCAGACCGATATCGAGGCCGCGATGCACACGTTGGGATTGTCCCAACCGGACCCAAATTGGTACATGGACACCGGGCCACTACTCACATGACTTCCGAATCAGGTACTCTCTCATCTTATTCCAATTTGAGCACCCCTTGGGGGATAATTGTTTGTAGTGGCAGTTCTATTCCAATTCTAGGGTATGGTCAGAAAATATTATCTCCTCCTAATCCACCACTCCTCTTGAAAAATACTTTACATGCTCCTAAATTGATTAAAAATTTAGTGTCTGTCCGAAAATTCACAAATGACAATTCTGTTTCTGTTGAATTTGATCCTTTCGGTTTCTCTGTGAAGGATTTCAAGACGGGGAGTCATCTCATGAGGTGTGATAGTAGGGGGGGACCTATATCCTATCATGCCCGGTTTCAGTCCATCGAGTCCAGCCTTGCCATCAGCTTTTGCAGCCATCTCTCCTTCCATGTGGCATGCTCGTCTGGGTCATCCGGGATCTTCTATTTTATCAGCTTTAAATAAAAATAGCTTTATTTCTTGTAAGGGTACAAGTCGTACTCCAATTTGTCAGTCTTGTTCATTAGGAAAAATTGTTAAATTGCCATTTGTAGACTCCAATTCCCATACTTCTATGCCATTTGACATTATTCATAGCGACTTATGGATATCTCCTGTTCTTAGTTCAATGGGTCATCGATATTATGTTCTATTTTTAGATGATTATTCTAGATTTTTGTGGACGTTTCCAATTGCGAATAAATCACAAGTGTTTTCTGTCTTCATAAAATTTAGAGCGTTCATTCGTACTCAATTCGAAAGAGAAATAAAAAATATTCAATGTGATAATGGGAAAGAGTATGACAATAGGGAGTTTCGAGAGTTTTGTGCTACTCATGGGATAAATTTTCATTTTTCATGTCCTCATACATCTTCACAAAATGGAAAAGCCGAACGCAAAATTCGTTCCATAAATAACATTGTCCGAACTCTCCTAATACATGCCTCCATACCTCCATATTTTTGGCATCATGCTCTACAAATGGCCACATATCTTCTTAACATAATTCCTTCTAAGGGTCTGACATATTCTTCCCCCCTAAAAATACTATTTAATAAAAACCCATCTTATTCTCATCTTCAGATTTTTGGGTGCTTGTGTTATCCGTTATTCCCATCCACCACAATTAACAAACTTCAGGCTCGGTCTACTCCGTGTGTATTTTTGGGTTATCCGTCAAATCATCGTGGTTATAAGTGTTTTGATTTATCCTCCAAGAAAATCATAATCAATCGCCATGTCTTTTTCGATGAAACTCAATTTCCATTTACAAAAGTTCATACTCCCGAACCTAAGTCATATAATTTTTTGGATGACCAAATATCTCCGTATATTATTCGGAATTTTTCGGACATCTCCCGTACCCAAAATCCTCCAGTGGGCCCACTGCCCGCTGGCCCAACAAGACCGCTTACACCCAAGTTATTCCAGCATCGAACAGTCCAAAGAATCGGGTCGGCCCAGCCTGAACTGGTCCAAGCCGTTTAGTCCACCATTTCGATTTGGGCCAAAGAGCCCATCGTCACGCCGATCGCCTGAGCCCAGAAAATTCCCAAAATTCCCTTAATTCTTCCTCGAGTCATAGACCGATCACTCGTAGTCAGCGGGGTATTTTTACACCTAAAAGACATTTTAATTTACATTCTGATGTCTCTAAATCCCCCTTGCCCCGCAATCCTGTGTCCGCATTAAATGACCCTAATTGGAAAATTGCTATGACTGATGAATATAATGCTCTTATTGATAATAAGACGTGGGAGTTGGTTCCCCATCCATATGGTATTAATATTATCAGGTCTATGTGGATTTTTGCTCATAAGGAGAATTCAGATGGGTCCTTTGCTCGGCATAAGGCGCGACTTGTTGGTGATGGTAAGACTTCGGCGAGTTGGTATTGATTGTGGTGAGACGTTTAGTCCGGTGGTCAAACCGGCTACCATTCGCACTGTACTTAGCTTGGCTCTGTCAAAGACTTGGCCGATTCATCAGTTGGATGTCAAGAATGCTTTCCTACATGGAGATCTCAAGGAAAGCTTGATCTATATGCATCACCCGTTGGGTTTCGAGGATCCCAACCGCCCTCATCATGTCATTTGTTGAAGAAGTAATTATATGAGCTTAAGCGGTCTCCACGTGCCTGGTATACACGATTTCTTGATTTTGTTTCGACTATTGGGTTCACTCACGTGAGTCGAGATAATTCTTTATTCATCTACCGCCGTGGTTCGTCATTGGCCTATATTACGTTATATGTGGATGATATCATCTTGATCGCCTCCTCCGATGCTTTGCGTCGGTCTATCATGGCCATGCTCGATTCTGAATTTGCTATGAAGGACTTAGGGCCGTTGAGTTATTTTTGGGATTGCCGTCAAACGTCATTCAGGTAGCTTGTTTCTGTCTCAGCGGAGTATGTCACGAGATCATAGAGAGGCTGTGATGTCATCCTGTAAGTCCACTTCCACGCTTGATTGATGCAAACCCAAAGCTAAGTGCCACAAGAGGTGCACCATACGAGGACCCAACCCGCTATCGCGATCTTGCGAGGCTCTCGATATCTCACCTTTACGGACCCGATATTACATATGCAGTTCAGCATGTGTGTTTATTCATGCATGATCCCAGAGTTGAGCACATGAATGCAATCAAACGCATCATTCGGTATATTCAGGGGACACTAGACTATGGGTTGCACTTGTATCCGTCATCTACATCCACACTTGTTTCCTACACGGATGCTGATTGGGGTGGTTGTCCCGACACCAGACGGTCGACTTCTGGCTACTGTATGTTCCTCGGCAACAACTTGGTCTCCTGGTCGGCCAAACGTCAGGCAACTCTGTCACGCTCGAGTGCCGAAGCGGAATATTGAGGGGTCGCAAATGTGGTCTCCGAATCATGTTGGCTACGTAATTTGCTTTTGGAGTTTCATTGTCCCATTCAGAAGGCCACCTTGGTATATTGCGATAACATTAGTGCCATCTACCTGTCAGGTAACCCAGTTCAACACCAACGCACCAAGCATATCGAAATGGACATTCACTTTGTCTGAGAAAAGGTTGCAAAGGGTCAAGTTCGCGTCTGCCATGTCCCGTCTCGTTATCAAATTGCAGACATCTTTACAAAGGGTCTACCAGCGGTTCTCTTTGAAGATTTTAGGGACAGTCTCAGCGTTCGAAAATCGCCCGCTATGACTGCGGGGGTGTGTTAAACAGAGCAATATACACTGAATATATATCACATGTATATTGCGGAATGAGGCAGGCCAGCAACACGCCCAGTTGGGCCTCTCGGCAACCAAAGAGGCAACAAATAAAGATGGGCCTCTCGGTAGCCCAAAGACGTCCCAAATAAAACAGTGGACAAATAATTGTATATTAAGGAAAATATATTGTGTGTATATTGTAGTATATTCATTACCATAATTAGTGTTATACACCTACCATAATTGTAGAGTTAGAATTATGGTAGAATAAGGTTTTAGGAATAGATTAGAAATAGGATTCTCCTATTGTAACTTGTATATATATCTATCCAATCAAGGAAAATAATCAAGGGGATTATTTCTTTAATTAGGATTTAAGTTTGGTGCATTGTTAGTGTTACAAGACTTTTTACACTTTCAGGTAATTTTGAAGGTAAATACAGTAACTTTCTTAAGTAAATATGTTTACCTCTTTTAAAAAAATGAAATCTTAATTTATGCTAGAGTAATTAAAATTAAGGAAAGTTGAATCCTACTTGTACTCTAACAAAAATTAGTTCCTACTTTTACTGGTAATCAATTATTTCCTTCTCAAAGTTTGTTGACAATTTGACGTTCTTCCTCTCTGAAGATCTTTGCTGAAATAATTCTTTAATCCTTCAAATATTTTGAACTTTGTAATAAGTAATTCTTTAAGCATCTCACATATTATGAAATTTGAGGAATATCTTCTTGTTTAACAGAAAGTGTTCATTAACAAATTTTGAAGCTTTTGTTCTGTCTACAAGCATTCGAAGATTTTTATATCTTTAGTTTGCTGGAATATTGGAACTGTAAGAACTGAAGTTTTATTAATGTTTATTGGCATAATATTTCAACCAGAGGCGAACGTAAGTCTTTCGGCTACCCGGGTTCAATTAATAATTTTTGATACGGAGCATAAATATATATGTAGAACTCAATGACTATTAGATTCGAACACATAATTTTAATTTTACAATGAATTTAGTGTTGGTGTTTCTATGGTACTTTATAAAGCAGTACGGGAAGTAATAACTATTACAAATGTTCGAAAGGATAAATAAATTGTCAATCTTCAAAATTGCCGCATGTGTGTTGTGTCTTGAATCTTGATCAACTTGCAAAGCCAATATTGAGAACTGCCGCAAGTTTGTTGTGTCTTGAATCTTGATAACCTGAAATCAAGAAACAACTAAATCTGGATGGTTACAACGTTGTGTGTTGAGTCGAGGATAGCCCTCTATCCTTAAGACAAGATTGCCCCGTATATATGCTTTTACGTTAGCGGGCAATAGTCTCCCAAGATAAAACAACACTTTAATCTCAACACTACAAAGCCAATAGGTTGAGCCTGGCGAAGAAAACAAATATGACTCGACTTGCTGAAGATATGGAATAGGAAGGAAGAGTTTCTCAATACTCTTCTCTTTTGTCTCTGTGTATATAGTGTGTCTCTGTAGTGTATATCTTGTGTATACGTGAGGGTTTGGTCACTGTTTTTGACTGATTTTCAGCCACTGTTTTGCTGATTTTTCAGCCACTGGTTTGCTGATTTTTCAGCCACTGGTTTGCTGATTTTTCAGTGTCTTTTCGTCTGTTTTGTGGCCTGTTTACTGCCTGTATTCTGCATGTTTCTTGCTCCTTTTTTTCAGCCAAGTGAAGCTCAATATATAGCAAGAGGAGGGGCTGTCCAACAGCCACAAACAAGGCTGTAATGGCCCTTAAAGGAGGCCATTAAAACAGCCAAGTAATGGCTATTAAGGCCTTGAAGAAGGCTGCCCAAATGCCCCAAGTAATGGCTGTTAATGGAGAGTTAATCAGCCAAGTAATGGCTGGTTAATGCTCCAAAACGCAGTCCAACGGTAGGCAGAAAAAGTCTCCGAAATGCAGGGACCAAACTGTAAATATTGAAACCAGGGACCAAAGCGTACATATGAAAGAATTCTGGTCCAAACTGCACATCCAAAACTTCAGGGATCAAATCTGTACATCTGCAGAGTTCTCTGGCCCAAAAGATAATATCGAAAGGCCCACACCACACACGTGACCCGTGACCCGTGACCTGCGACGTGACCCGTGACGTGACTCGTGACCCGAGCCCGAGACCTGATCGGACGGGCAAGCGGCGGCTGCGGTGGGCTTAGCTTTGAACCCAAGCACATCTAGGTCTTCCCTCCTTTAAACACATGGGATACCCTTGGGGTCCCAAACCCTTACCAATTAGAGACTTATATAGAGAGCAATTCTTCCTATTCCCACCGATGTGGTAGATTTGTCCCACACCACATTTCCATGCCTTAAACACCTTACCGTGAACCAATATCTCTTTCATTTCTCAACGAAATTAGACGATTCTTGGCCCTACGGTCATCTACTCACTTCGTAGATCATGCATGTGTAAAGAGACGAGGTCTCCAACATACGGAACACTAGTGTTTAATTCATCAAAGATGGGTGGACGCATCTCCCCGCCAAAGGCTAATTTCCAACAATCCCCTCTATGAAAGAGAGATTGTGGCGCACACACAAGGTGCCTACATTTCAGCAATCTTTCAGCGAAAAGATATTGCATCAGGAGAGGTAGCTTACGCTTTGAACCTTCCCTAGTTGAATACCATCGGACTTACTTACTGCGCGGTGAACGTGATGTCTTGAACCGTCAGTGTTTAGTGTAAGCCAAGACAACGATATCAACACAATAACTCTTCTTATTCATTTTCCTTCTTACGTTTCTGTCCGTTGTGGCCATGGACACACTTGGATTCTTAAGTGCGTTCATTTGAGGCGGCCATCCTCACACTTAAATAGGTGATCTCCTACAAGGTATCCTGCTATACCCCACTTCTCAAGTGTTAGGAATCATTAAAAGTTTCCCCAACCTTAACCTCAACCGTTTGAGGATCTTTTAAAAAGTTTGGAAGCTTAACCTTTACCCACCATGCAGGCAGCACTTTAATGTCTATCGCGGGAACAGCTTTGGATTCATGTTTCCGTACAGAAATCATCATCCGAAGTGCTTCTTGCTTCCATCGAAACGCTCAACTGAACTTTTTGCCGCTTAGTTTTCCCATTGAACCACATTCATGGGATCTCCAATCAGTATGGTTGGGTTTCCACCGCAAAGGTTCGTATTGTTTGGGTTTTAAGCCAATTCCCCTAGACAGGCAGAACACTTGATCTCCGGGTAGTCCCTTAGTTAGTAAACAAGGATGTGACACCCGTGATGATCAACTACCATACGGTCTTATGTCTCCGACAGATCCTAAAAGATATGTCCAGACGCCGTCATCCGTGTCCTTCCTGAAGCCGACCGGCTAGCCACAGTGTATAACTGCCGAAGACACGAGTATCTCCCAATAAGGGACGTCCTCTAAGGAGCCGTGAAGTTACTCAACTTCTTTCATGCTTTGTATAAAGCGATAAACTCCGATTCCATCATGAATCGGCCGATGCAAGTTTGCTTAGAGGATTTTCCAAGACCCACCATACACATTTGCTTGTGGCTTTGGTGTTCTTCAGATCGATGTCCGGTTGCATCACTTGTGTTCTCCCAGAACGGGCTGGACATCCGTAATACTATAATCCGTGGATAAGCGAATAATTGAGATATCGTCATATCCGACTTAACGCCTTCTACCGATCATGTATTAAAATCATCGATGAACCTTAGTTTAATCGACCGCTTTGTAGGCGATACCAGTCGGTTGTAGTGTGTACAATACATTGAACTACACATGACCCGAGCATATCGCTCCTTGTCTATGGGTGCACCATGATTCCAATCAGTTCTATGATTCATATCCATTGGTGGCTTCAACGAGATCGCCAACTATCGACTGATCCGTTAGATGTCTTAGAAATCCAATTCCTAAGATGTCATCTGTGATACCCATATCTTTCATATCGAGACTTTGTTTCAATATGACTTTTACTTTCAGACTGTTGATTCTCCAACTGTTGACTTTCTAATTTCAGAGTCAATGTTTCTGTGGTCAGATTCATTGTTTCTGTTTTATCTGAAACTTTCAGGACCAAAATGTAAACATTTCAGGGACCAAAATGAAAGTTCAGGAAGAAGCCCAACAGTTCAGCAAACCAACTCTGATCCTCTTCTTCCAACTCTCCGGTTGGGAAGGCTAATTCAACATTCATGCCACGCAAGACTGCAATGGCCCTGGATGTGAAGCTACTCACAGGGGAGCACATTTTACAACCCAAAGGTTCTTTTCCCGGAGGAAGATCAACCATTACGCAAGTATGGTTCTATATGATAGAGTTTATTTCTCTCTTTGTAGCTTCTTTCCAAAGCAGTGCTTTTGGAGATGATATTTATTTGTTAATTGTCCATGGTTCATTCTTAACCATACAAGCTAGAAGGACTGGAACAAGTCTTTGTCCCCTTCTTTGCTCCGTCTCGGTTCAACATCTAGAATCCCTGAGTTCTGCAGATCTGGAATATTAAGTTCCGGATAGCCAAAGAACTTTCGAGTCCTGTAGATACGGAACGCCTAGTTACGGGCGGTACCAGGCCCTCGCGGGTTCTTGTTAACCTTGAGCAATTACTCCTTTTTCCTTTTTCAAGGAAAGCTATCTTCAAAGAATTCAGTATTCTTTCACGCCAAGAGGCGGTCAGCACTACTGGTATTTGCAGATCCAGTGGATATGGAATCTGATCTTAGGTACAACTGGACCTGTTTCAGTGTTCCAACTTTTACCAAGTCACCCCACATAATTTGGGCGTACGACTTTGCGCTTGGCTAACACCGTTGGACTGAGTTGAGAAATGAACAGTCGTTTAATGAACGATGCTTCACATTCTCCCCCTCTATCACTACGAATTTCTCAATCCGTAGGCTTAGTTGAGTTTCAACTTCTGCTTTGTAGCGCTTATCCGCTTCAACAACTTCATCTTTGCTTTTTAACAAACAAAGGATTCCATACGTTGTACCATCATCAATGAAGATCATAACGTACTTGTCTCCCCCCTCTATTTTGTATAAAATTCAAATCACCCAAGTAGGTGTGACTAAGTTCTAGAGGAGCGGTGCTTCTTTCGCTATTCCCTTGACGGAATTTGGAAAGATGATTTTGCCTCTTCATCTACCTCATATTCATTTTGAGGGTTTATGTTGACAGAAGGCAGCAATCTCAACATCGTTAGCTTTTGAATGACTTGCTATTTAACGTGTCTTAATCTATGATGGCATAGATGCACGGATTACAAATATATCATTCATTTGGCTACAGACGTACTGTACCATTCTTAGTTATTACAGACCTGTTGGACTAGCCTCAAACTAGCTTGACCAACAGCGTCCCTTAAACCAAGTTAGGGATATGTATCACCTCATCTTAGAGTGATCTCATTCCCTGAAGTCCTATTGAGGACAACCTCTCCAACCCCTTCGATTTTAGAGGTGGCGTTGCTTCACATGAACAACCTCTTGCCCGTGGTTAGGGCGCAACCGGATCATATGTGATCTGGATACTCTGGCCCACTCCAGTTGCTTTGGCAGACTGAGTGTCCAATTTCTTTTCTGCCTTTCTTTAGGCCTTCAGATCATTTAAGACCTGGAAACTCTGGCCCAACCACATTAGGTGTCCATTACTTTTCCTATGAAATGAATTCTAGCCCCACTCCAGTCACCCGGAGGCTTTGTATGACTGAGTGTCCAATATCATCATATCAAAGGAATTTTGGCCCACTCCAGTCGCCCGGAGGCTTTTTATGACTGAGTGTCCAATATCATCCTATAAAGGATCTTCTGCCAAATAATATGACAGGCTCAACGTCATTAACTTTTAGACTTCTTCCGTTATGATTGGTGCCCAGATAATTCTTGGCGCTTACTTAAGTGTTGTAACAGTTTTCGCACAGTCAGTGGATCTTACTCCCTCGTATGTGCGAACATACTTTACTCACTTTTAATAATTACACTTAAAAGAACGGATCTTTTTAAGTTGCTTTACAATCCAATCTTTAAACGGAAAAGAAGATGAGGCTAAACTTTTGATTTTTAAAGCCTAAGGAATATAAATTATTTTCATATTCCTCCTTACTTTAATCAATTTTAATCAGGCCTCATTTAGTCTTTATTCTTGACAAGTAAGAAAACTACTTATCCCAATTTCGGATTCTGGCTCACTCCAGTCACTTCATCAAACTGAGTGTCCAGTTCCTTCTTACCATTATTCGGATCTTTTGTCTGGGATAGATACAGGCCTTCTGCTGCAAGATAGAAGTACATCTTCAGTCTTCTCCTCTTGTCCCAGTTGACATCCTCAGGCTCTCGTGAGCGCTTGTTCCCACCAGTCTTGGTAGCGGTGACACTATGAACACGTTCATCATCATCACTCTCTTCTACCAGAAAACCATTGCCATATCCAGATTTGGTCACACAACTTTTGACCGACATCTTTCGAACACTAATAGTATTACAATACAATCTTGTCATGAATTTAGTGTTGGTGTTTCTATGGTACTTTATAAAGCAGTACGGGAAGTAATAACTATTACAAATGTTCGAAAGGATAAATAAATTGTCAATCTTCAAAATTGCCGCATGTGTGTTGTGTCTTGAATCTTGATCAACTTGCAAAGCCAATATTGAGAACTGCCGCAAGTTTGTTGTGTCTTGAATCTTGATAACCTGAAATCAAGAAACAACTAAATCTGGATGGTTACAACGTTGTGTGTTGAGTCGAGGATAGCCCTCTATCCTTAAGACAAGATTGCCCCGTATATATGCTTTTACGTTAGCGGGCAATAGTCTCCCAAGATAAAACAACACTTTAATCTCAACACTACAAAGCCAATAGGTTGAGCCTGGCGAAGAAAACAAATATGACTCGACTTGTCAAGATATGGAATAGGAAGGAAGAGTTTCTCAATACTCTTCTCTTTTGTCTCTGTGTATATAGTGTGTCTCTGTAGTGTATATCTTGTGTATACGTGAGGGTTTGGTCACTGTTTTTGACTGATTTTCAGCCACTGGTTTGCTGATTTTTCAGCCACTGGTTTGCTGATTTTTCAGCCACCGGTTTCTTGATTTTTCAGTGTCTTTCGTCTGTTTTGTGGTCTGTTTACTGCCTGTATTCTGCATGTTTCTTGCTCCTTTTTTTTTCAGCCAAGTGAAGCTCAATATATAGCAAGAGGAGGGGCTGTCCAACAGCCACAAACAAGGCTGTAATGGCCCTTAAAGAAGGCCATTAAAGCGACCAAGTAATGGCTATTAAGGCCTTGAAGAAGGCTGCCCAAATGCCCCAAGTAATGGCTGTTAATGGAGAGTTAATCAGCCAAGTAATGGCTGGTTAATGCTCCAAAACGCAGTCCAACGGTAGGCAGAAAAAGTCTCCAGAAATTCTGGGGACCAAACTGTAAATATTGAAACTTCAGGGACCAAACTGTACATATGAAAGAATTCTGGTCCAAACTGTACATCTGAAACTTCAGGGATCAAACTGTACATCTGGCAGAGTTCTCTGGTCCAAAAAGATAATATCAGAAAGGCCCACAGCCCGTGGCCCGGACCGGACGGGCGGGCGGCGGCGCGCGTGTGGGCTTAGCTTTGAACCCAAGCACATCTAGGTCTTCCCTCCTTTAAACACATGGGATACCCCTTGGGGTCCCAAACCCTTTACCAATTAGAGACTTATATAGAGAGCAATTCTTCCTATTCCCACCGATGTGGTAGATTTGTCCCACACCACATTTCCATGCCTTAAACACCTTACTTCGTGAACCAATATCTCTTTCATTTCTCAACGAAATTAGACGATTCTTGGCCCTACGGTCATCTACTCACTTCGTAGATCATGCATGTGTAAAGAGACGAGGTCTCCAACATACGGAACACTAGTGTTTAATTCATCAAAGATGGGTGGACGCATCTCCCCGCCAAAGGCTAATTTCCAACATTTAGTATTGAAAATCATTGCATGAACCCATTAAATTTAAATTTTGGATCCCCTTTTAATTTTATCAATAGAAAGCTTTGAATAAATATATCAGTTTTCAATAAGTGTTTGTAAAGTTTGTTACTTTAGAACAAATCAGAAGAGAGTTTGAAGAAATAAGAACTCACAGTGATAGAAGAAGCAAAGACAGAAACCCGATCAACTAATTGGGAACAAAAACATAAGAGTTAAAGGAAAAAAAGAGGGAATAAAGAAAAAATCAGATCGATGAAGGGAAGGGAAGAGAGAGAAATAAATTACCATTGCCCAAATTTTAGAAAAAGAAAAAACAATTGGGAGAAGGTTGGTAACCTGTTAGAGTAGGTTAAGGTTATCTTTGTGAATGGGAAAGTCTCGAAGGCGAACCCCCTGTATCAGAGGCTCCTTGGTTAGGTGGAATGTAAATCGAGGGATATGCGCGAGTGACAGCCCTGCAAGGGAGAGGACCAACGGGACACGAACCCAGCAACAACCCTTGCAATATTTCAGCAAAAAACTGTCACCACACGGATTCGAACCCGCGACGTCGGAGTGGTTGTACCCCAATCACCTTGCCACTTACCAACTCGTCTGTGCCCCTGGGGTAGGTTAAAGTTATCTGATAGTGTAAAAATTCTTGTACACTGACAGTGCACCAAATTTAAGCTCATATATTTATGTGATTAAAAAAAAATCAATAATATACAATCAAGCATAAAAAAATTCATTCACGTAATCATATTTTTAATTTACATCCGCATAGCCAATTTTTTATGATATACAATATTATACAATAATATACAACTGTATACACCTACTGTAGAAAACGTATCAACCTTATATAAAACTATATAATACTGTATAAAATTTGTTTATACATACTTCTATACTGTTATACAATATTATACAAATTTATGCAAGATGTGTTTATACATAAGAGGTGTGTATACATAATATATAAGAGGTATTTATATACACTTCTACGTTATATACAAGTGTACAATAATGTATAAGAGGTGTTTATACACACTTTACCCGGTTATTTTTGCTAAGACTGGATCAACTCACACTCAAGATCAATGACGGGGTAAATCAAAATGAAGATGAAGAAAAATAGACCTTTACGTCATGGAGTTATAGCTTGTCTCCGTTGAGCGAAAACCTCGCCGGAGCTCGAATATGACCTCTGCTAAATCTCGATTCTTTGCTCAAACTTGATGGAGTCAACACTTTTATTGATGGTGTTTGGAGAATGTAGGGACGGTGAAACAGTTTCAATGGTGGAGTTGCAGTTTTCCGGTGATTATTTAGAGAACGAAAAAGATGACTATGGTGGTCGACGGGTTGCAGGGGTGGTGAGGTTTCTCCCTTTGAATATGGAGATGGGTCGTGAATGGATGAAGAAGAAGAAACCTCCGGCGGTCATGAGCACCATGGTCATGTATTCAGTCAACATAGAGTGTAAAAATCCCTAAAAGAATATTTTTTTCTCCACATACACAACACAAGACATATATACTTGTTTAAATTTAATGATCCATTAAATTTTTGGAGTTTATCAATGGAGAGGTAGTCTAAATTAATTGAAGGTTAAAGAATATTATACAGAACAAAAATGAAAATTGGTTTATAACTGAGAGGATAAAAGTATGAAATAAAAGCAAAAGGTTGATATATACCTCAAGGCAATCACCGACGTTAACAAGTATGGCATTAGGAATTGGGTTAACGGGGAGCCATTTTTGGTTGTGGTTAATCTGGAGTCCACTTATATCATCATCTTGTAGGAGTAAAGTGATGGATGTGGCATCCGAATGTGGTCCAATTCCTAGAACAAGATCAGGATTTGGACATGGTGGATAGTAATTCATTCGCACCGCATGCTTCATTTCCCCATGCATCTCTTTTAGACTCTCTCTCTTTAATCCCAACAATAATGATATGTTCCCTAAGATCTCATCACGTACCCTTTTCATATTTAAAGAGTACTCCTCAACTGCTTCCCTGCAACAACAAGAACAAATGATGTTTATACAGCCATAAATAACGCATGTCATTTAATAGTAAAATTGGAATTTAAAAATTAAATTACTCTCTCTATCTCAATTTGTTTAATACTTTTCACTTTTCGAGAGTCAAATTTCTTAATTTTGATAGTGTGTTTGGATATAGAATCTTTAAATTTTTTGAAATAAAATAACATATTCAAAAACTACGTAAAAAATACTATAAGTCACCATAATTAATATTTTAAAATGTATAAAAGACATATTAAGAAAAAATTAGAGTCAGAATAATTTGTTTGACTCTAGAAAAGCGAAGAATATCAAACAAGAACAGAGGGAGTATTTCATTACATACTTGAAGCCTGGTAATTCTGGCCAGACCATCGTTTTCCTTGATTTGAGTGGATAAATAATGAGAAACATTATGTCAGACCATTCTAGTGTCTGCTCTTCAGAGTGCACAAAAGCTTGACCATATCCATGAAGATCATCTTGTTCCATCGCATATTTCTTTTTTTCTATCAATGGAAGTTCAAAAAATCCGAATACAGCTTTCTTCACTTTCTGTATCACCTCTTTTGTTATCCCATGGTTTAATATCTAGAAATCAAAACATACCATTTCTTTTACTATACCTATGTAGTAAGCCTGCATATGAAAATAAACCAACATTGTATTCTTTTGCATATAACTAAACTGTGCATATATACCTGGAAGAAACCCCATTCTTTGCATGCCAAGTGCAACTTTTTGCGTTCATCTTCATCTCCATCAGCAAGCTGTGAAAAATTGATGACTGGGATTTTAGATGACTCAGGAGATGATTTAAAATTTGTAAGTGGCCTGTTCTCATTGTTCTGTATGTATCTGAGGGGAACCTCTTTTGCATCGTTTCTCACTAGTTCTTGAACACTAGGCACTGGCAAGGAAGTTCCCCAAGCAATTTTCTCGTACTTGAGTTCACTGTTGTTTTCAATTCGTGTGTCCATTTTACGGCCCAGCTTATTGAATTGTTTTTTCCTTCCCTCAAGAGCAATCTGGATTAATGAATGTACACCCCCTTTATCTTTACTCTTCAAAATTCTTATTTCAACCCTTTGGATTTTTTTTAGTTGATTTAATAGACTAGCCAATCAAATGACTCTACCCATCTCCTCACATGCAACATGGTGTAGTATGATTAAAATTAATTGGTTTTGTATTAAACAAAATATAATTGATTTTCTTTAAATCGATCCGACCCAAATTTTTTTATGAAAATCTCAATTAAAAAAACACATGAGTGACAGATTCCAACTCATTTTCACAAACATTGCATGATACGGGGATTATTAAATTTTTGGTGTTAAATTCGAGATATTAATATCCTAAATATTAAAAATTCAATTACTCCCTCAATTTTAAAATGTTTGTCTAGTTTTGACTTGTCATAAAATTTAAGTAAGTAAAGAAGACTGTTGAATCTTTTGATTGTTAACTAAAGATATCTATAATATACCAAAATGTCATCTCCTAAATATGTCACGAGGAAAGCTGCATAACAATTAAACCATGGGATAACTAAATACTAGTTAGGAGATTTATGGGTTTCTCGTCAGCGAAAACGTATTTGCAGCAACCACGACTTGTGTCATCGATCGTTGGGAAACCTCATGAAGCCTGAAGCTAATGGATTCCCTTTGTACACAACCTAGATATTCTCTACGAAATACAAAGTGTATTTTGTGTAAAGCTAACTCTACCCGTCATGTTAATTAGTGTGAAAAAAATATAAATATTTTCAATATACGGATAATGATGTATTTATACATTATAGTGTAGGATTTAACAGGAGGATAAATTAATGGGCTAACGGGTTAATTAGCCCACCTTTTGTGTGGACCGACCCATTAACTATTTCCAACATCACATGACAAACAAAAAATACTATGTAATACGTACCATGAAAGAGAGCCAAACAATTTAGGTGTTGTTTGCTTCTATCTAATTGAATAAACAAAACAAGTAATCTGTTTGTATTAACATTATTTAAAGAATATCTAAGTAAAGAAAGGAAAAGAAAGATTGTCCCGAAGTGGAAAATTAATAATTAAAATGGAGGATTACTTTGTACACCACATTTCTTCCATCGAAGATGGTCCCATTGGAGAATTAATATATTTTGGGTTTGACTATTGATACCACGTAAAATTATATTAATCTTCTTTCGAATGTCTTTTTTATTAATACAAATATATATAGTGTGTACAATGTGTGATTCTAATACAATAAGGATTCTACATCTATCATAATTATATAACACTAAATATTACAAAATATATGAAGAATATTTTATAATATATGCTAATATTTGGACATGGTGGATAGTAATTCATTCGCACCGCATGCTTCATTTCCCCCAAGCATCTCTTTTAGACTCTCTCTCTCTTTAATCACAACAATAATGATATGTTCCCTAAGATCTCATCACGTACCCTTTCCATATTTCAAGAGTACTCCTCAACTGATTTCCTGTAACAACACGAACTAATGAGTTTTATACAACCATAAATAAACGCATGTCATTTAATGGTAAAATTGGAATTTAAAAATTAAATTACTCTTTCTCTCTCAATTTATTTTACATTTTTTGCTTTTCTAGAGTCAAAATTTCTTATAATCTGTTCTCATTGTTCTGTATGTATCTCAGGGGAACCTCTTCTGCATCGTTTCTCACTAGTTCTTGAACACGGCGCACTGGCAAGGAAGTTCCCCAAGCAATTTTCTCGTACTTGAGTTCACTGTTGTTTTCAATTCGTGTGCCCATTTTACGGCCCAGCTTATTGAATTGTTTTTTCCTTCCCTCAAGAGCAATCTGGATTAATGAATGTACACCCCCTTTTATCTTTACTCTTCAAAATTCTTATTTCAACCCTTTGGGTTTTTTTTTTAGTTGATTTAATAGACTAGCCAATCAAATGACTCTACATATCTCCCCAGATGTAACATGGTGTAGTATGATTAAAATTAATTGGTTTTGTATTAAACAAATCATAATTGATTTTCTTTAAATCGATCCGACCCAAATTTTTTTATGAAAATCTCAATTAAAAAAACACATGAGTGACAGATTGTCCAACTCATTTTCACAAACATTGCATGAAGCTGGGATTATTAAATTTTTGGTGTTAAATTCGAGATATTTAATAAAATCCTAAATATTTAAAATTCAATTACTCCCTCAATTATAAAATGTTTGTCTGGTTTTGACTTGACAAATAATTAAGAAAGTAAAGAAAACTGTTGAATCTTGTGGTTGTTAACTAAAAATATGTAGAATATACCAAAATGTCCTCTTCTAAATATGTCACGAGGGAACTTGCAATTAAAGAGTTGCTAAAAAGGAAAGACACATTCTTTTTCAAACGAAATAAAAAGAAAAGTAAGATAAACATTTTGAAACGGAGGAAGTACTTGAAAACTTTAATTAAGGCCAAATTTCACGATCGACATATCGTCGGAAAGCTCACAATGAGATCTTTAAAATCTCTAAGGGTGTTCCATACATAGAACAGGTAGATACGAACATAAATTATTGCACTGACTATCCTAGATTACATATAAAAATCTAAAGTTTCATGTATTGAAGACAAATTATGTCGACAACCGGAACATGGGCATGACTCTAATACCATTGTTGTATTTAATAGAAAATACTAGTTAGGAGATTTATGGGTTTCTCATTAGCGAAAGCGTATTTGCAGTAACCACGACTCATGTCACCGATCGTTGGAAATCCTCATGAAGCCTGAAGCTGATGGATTCCCTTTGTACACAACCTAGATATTCTCTATGAGATACAAAGTGTATTTTGTGTAAAGCTAACTCTACCCGTCAGGTTAATTAGTGTGAAAAAAGTATATATATTTTCAATATACGGATAATAATGTATTTATACATTATAGTGTAGGATTTAGCAGGAAGATAAATTAATGGGCTAACGAGTTAATTGGCCCACCTTATATGTGGACCGACCCAATAACTATTTTCAACATCACAATTAGAAACAAAAAATACTATGTAATACGTACCGTGAAAGAGAGCCAAAAATTTACGTGTTGTTTGCTTCTATCTAATTGAATAAACAAAACAAGTAATCTGTTTGTATTAACATTATTTAAAGAATATCTAAGTAAAGAAAGGAAAAGAAAGACTGTCCCGAAGTGGAAAATTAACTACTCCGTTGGCTAGTCTTTAAACATTTTTTTTCTCAAATATATCCTAACAATTGAGGTTTAAATATGCCCCTGGCACTAACCGTGAAGCCACGTAAGTATATATAAGAACTTTTAAAATTATTTAGGCGCTATATTTGGACATTTTCAATTGCTAAGAGCATGCTTCAAATTATTGCATTTGCTGCTATATATTTATGATTTATCCATCTTATATAAGACCAAACCTTTGAAAAATATCAAACGTATAAGTTAAAAAAAATGTTAGCATGTCATGTATCACGACACAAATCTTCCTAAGAAGGGGTGGCAGCTAGACCTACCTGTAAAGCCAACCAATTCAAATAACCCATGATACCAATATTATTAACGTGTACAACTTGTCATAAAATTCTAATTCAATCTCATCACCATAATTAAAATATATCCCATATATTGTGTATATATTTAGTGATATAGAATTATGGTAAGTATATAATTTCTTTGTACTAGGGTTCTACACATTGTACACTATATATATTTGCATTAATGAGAAAGCCTCCCGAAGGGAGATTAATACAATCTTACATGGTATCAAAAGCCAAAATTCTAACCTAGAAAAATACTCCTTCTTGCCCCTCCTCCCCCTCTCTTGGCCGACGACACTTGTAATTTTTCTTCCCAATCCCCACCACTCTAATGGAGAATTTGGCTACTCCCACCTCTTTCGATGCTTCCGCTTCTACCCCAGTCGTCATCCAACCACCCACAACCCTATCCTCATCGTCTTTCCATCCGGCACTCGCCGTTACTAACATCAAGAATTTTATACTTATAATTCTTGATCAGGAAGATGACCAATATTGGTCATGAGTGGAATTGTTTCAAATTCATGCATGTGTATATCATGTGCTTGACCATATAGATGACTCTTTCCCTCGTCTTCCTGATATGGACGACATTACATGGCGTCGCCTCGATGTCGTGGTCAAACAGTGGATATATGACACTATATCCAAGGATTTACTCTACACAATCATGAAAACGGGTGCCTCCGCCTGTGATCTATAGACACGTTTGGAAGAAATTTTTCAAGATAACAAGAATACTCGCGCAGTGTACTTGGAAGAATAGTTCAACAACACCCGTCTTGAAAACTTTTCCAATATGTCGGAGTATTGCAAACAGTTAAGACTGGTGGCTGACCAATTGTCCAACGTCGGCATGCCTGTTTCCGAAATGAAGATGATGTTACAACTGCTTGCAGGCCTCCCAAAGGATGAATATGACACGTTAGCCACAATGATACAACATGCTGACCCCCTACCCAGTTTTAACAAAGCTCGTTCGCAGCTAATGTTGGAAGAGACACGACGTGCGAAGCAAGATGAGCACAACCAAAAGGCGTTACCAGTTGACACGTCCACAAAAAAAAATATCGCCGCCGGCCAGCCGCCACTGCTGAAATACAGTAAATCGTGGCAGAGGTCATGGCGGTGGACGTAACGGGAAGGGTCGCGGCAAAGGCGGCAGGGGACAGCAAGCCAACCAACAGCAATAAAAGCCCAATCATTCAACGTCGTGGATCGGTCCAGCACGTGCTTACCATCCAGGGAACTGAGCTGCATTTCCAACAGGCCAGCCCAGTTTCAGTGTTAGAACCTAGGGATTTTGGGCCCAAGTCCAGGTTATCGGCCAGCCCAGTTCCAACAACCTTAGGGCCATCTCGCCCAGGCCCACATCTCACAGCAGCAACCAAGTAATCTGGCCCCCTTTGAATTAGGTCAGGCTTTTAGCAGTTTGAACATGTAGCAGCCCGACGAAAATTGGTACATGGACTCGGGCGCCACATCTCACCTCACCCGCTCTGCAGGTAAACTTCCCACACTATTTCATTTAAAGCACCCTCAATATATTACTGTTGGAAATTGTCATCGCATTCCAATTCAGGGCTATGGTACCGCCTACACACCACCGCCCCACCCACCCTTTTCCCTTAATAATGTCATGTATGCCCCGAACATCATTAAGAACTTAATTTATGTCCGCAAATTTACTCGTAATAATTTCTTCTCGTTGACTTTGACCCTTTTGGTTTTACTGTGAATGATCTTCGTATGGGGACACCTCTTACGAGATGCAATAACACGGGGGATCTCTATCCATTCTTATCCACCTCCGCTGCCAGCTCTTGCTCTCCCGTATCTCTAGTCGCTATCTCTCCGTCAACATGGCATATAGGCTTGGTCACCCAGACGCCCCAGTTTTTAATTTTCTTAGAGACAATAATTTTATTACATGTAATAATGGAAAACTTGCCCAGCATTGTGTTTCTTGTTCTTTAGGCTAACATGTTCGTCTTCCTTTTAAATCATCTACTAGTGTTACGTTTTCTCCGTTTGATATTATTCATGCTGATTTGTGGACATCTCCTATCTCTAGTTCACTGGGTCATAAATATTATCTTATCTTGTTAGATGATTTTTCTCATTACATTTGGATTTACCCGCTCAAATTTAAATCCGAAGTGTTTGCCAAATTTCTTGAGTTTCGTACTTTCATTAAAACACATTTTGAAAAATGCATTAAATTTTTTCAGTGTGATAATGGTCATGAATTTTAATAATTTCCTGTTTCACCGATTCTGTCAAAACAATGGCATGGTTTTTCGTTTCTCATGTCCCCACACATCGCCTCAAAATAGTAAAGCGGAACAAATCATCTGCACCATAAATAACATGGTTCGTACTTTACTGTTTCATGCCTCCCTTCCTCCGTCCTTCTGGTACTATGCCATCAAAATGGTAGAATACATCCTAAATATTTTACCTATCAGCACCCTTCATAATATGACCCCAACCGAAATTTTGTACCGTCGGATCCCTTCATACGACCATCTTTGGATATTCGGTTGCTTGTGTTTTTCCAATCTTGCCTCCACTGCCCCTCACAAATTAGCACCTCGAACCACACTATGTGTCTTCGTAGGCTTTCCGTCTAATCATAGGGGCTATCTCTGCTATGACATGTCCACTCATCAAATCCACGTCTCTCGTCACATCACATTTGACGAGGCCACTTCTCTTTTTCGGATATTCACAAGTTTCAAAAAATAGACTACACCTTTCTTGACGAGTCCGACATCTCCCCTGTCATTCTCAGCAAACTGTGTCAGTCCACTGCCCAAACACCACCTCTGCCACCTACTGACACCGCCGTCCGGCTGTCTGCGGTTCTGTCACCTCCAGCCACCACCATCAACAGTCTCTCTGTGTCTCCGTCACCTCCATATTTTCCGACACCACTAGCGCCGATCGCCACTACCGGAAATCTGCCCACCATCTCGGTTTCACCACGTCACTGTCCTAGTCACGGTATCGCCGACACAATCCCAAGGCAATCCCGAAACCCCTCAAACTATCGGAAATCAACCCCGTACCACCACCGGAACACCGACCCTATCCTATAGTCACAACTGTCCACCGAATACTTACCCTACATCCTCCATCTCACCCCATCTCAATCTACCCAGATCAGTGCCTTCCCACCTCCCTTCGTCAAACCCGTCACCTGCACCACCAGCAACCATACCCAGTCACCAACATGTATGTATCTGAGGGGAACCCCTTTTGCATCGTTTCTCACTAGTTCTTGAACACTAGGCACTGGCAAGGAAGTTCCCCAAGCAATTTTCTCGTACTTGAGTTCACTGTTGTTTTCAATTCATGTGTCCATTTTACGGCCCAGTTTATTGAATTGTTTTTTCCTTCCCTCATGAGCAATCTAGATTAATGTGTACATCCCTTTTATCTTTACTCTTCAAAATTCTTATTTCAACCCTTTGGGTTTTTTTAGTTGATTTAATACTAGCCAATCAAATTACTCTACCTATCTCCTCACATGTGACATGGTGTAGTATGATTAAAATTGATTGGTTTTGTATTAAACAAATCATAATTGATTTTCTTTAAATCGATCCGACCCAATTTTTTTTATGAAAATCTCAATTAAAAAAACACATGAGTGACAGATTGCCCAACTCATTTTCACAAACATTGCATAAAAAGGGGATTATTAAAATTTTGGTGTTAAATTCGAGATATTAATAAAATCTTAAATATTAAAAATTCAATTACTCCTCAATTTTAAAATGTTTGTCTGGTTTTGACTTGGTATAGAATTTAAGAAGTAAAGAAGACTGTTGAATTTTGTGGTTATTAACTAAAGATATGTAGAATATACCAAAATGTCCTCTCCTAAATATGTCACGAGAGAAGTTGAAATTAAAGAGTTACTAAAACAGGAAAGAGACATTTTGTTTCAAATGGACTAAAAAGAAAAGTAAGATAAACATTTTGAAACGGAGGAAGTACTTAAAAACTTTAATTAAGGCCAAATTTCACGATCAACATATCGTCGGAAAGCTCACAATGAGATCTTTAAAATCTCTTTCGCTTGAGCCGGGAACTCATGTTTACCTTACACATGTGCCAAGGAGATGGCGATTGACATTGAATTCCCTCTTCTGCTTTTAATATGAATCGACTCTGCTAAGAACTGCTGCTAAGCGGGAAATCCTTCTCTATACCAGAGTCATAAATACTATAAGTAAGCTCTTGGCTCGCCCCAGGCAAAAGCAAGAGTGAAACTACGCGCTAGTGGCTTTCCGGCCCCTCGACTCGGCAACAAGTCGTAAGTAAGAAAAAAAGAAAAGAACGGCTAAATCTTGTCCAGGTTATATCAAAGCAGACTACTTCCTGGTGGTTTAGTAAGGGCTTTAGAAAAAGGCGTAACTGCTCTTGTCGGAGGGTGTTCCATACAAAGAATATGTAGATACGAACATAAATTATTGCAATGACTATCCTAGATTACATATAAAAATCTAAGTTTCATGTATTGAAGACAAAATATGTCTACAACGGGAACATGAGCCTGACTCTAATATCAATGTTGTATTTAATAGAAAATACTAGTTAGGAGATTTACGGGTTTCTCGTCAGCGGAAGCGTATTTATAGCAACCATGACTCGTGTCACCGATCGTTGGGAACCTTCGTGAAGCCTGAAGTTGATGAATTCCCTACACAACCTAGATATTCTCTACGAGATACAAAGTGTATTTTGTGTAAAGCTAACCTACCGTCATGTTAATTAGTGTGGAAAAAGTATATATATTTTCAATATACGAATAATGATGTATTTATACATTATAGTGTAGGGTTTAGCGGGAGGATAGATTAATGGGCTAACTGGTTAATTAGCACTCTTTATGTGTGGATCCGACCCAATAACTATTTCCAACATCACATGAGAAACAAAAAATACTATGTAATAGGTACCATGAAAGAGAGCCAAACAATTTACGTGTTATTTGCTTCTATCTAATTGAATAAACAAAACAAGTAATTTGTTTGTATTAACATTATTTAAAGAATATCTAAGTAAAGAAAGACTGTCCCGAAGTGGAAAATTAACTACTCCGTAATTAAAATGGAGGATTACTTTGTAGACCACATTTCTTCAATCGAAGATGGTCCCATTGGAGAATTTGTATGTTATTGCATTATGCCTGAACTTCTTTCTTATCCTTTGTATTGGAAATGTCATTGGGGAACTTATCAGTTATACTGCTTGGACCTGTTAATCTTCTTGAAATATACTCCCTTTCCATAAGTTATACGGTAATAGTTACTATTTGGAGAGTCAATTTTTTTTACTATAACTTTAGTAATATATGATAGTAATGAAGTATTTTTTATGTCATCTTTAACTATAAAAAGTGTAAATTAAAGTAATTTGTATATTACATGTAATGGTAAATATTGAATTTAGATAGGTCATTACGTACATAGTTCTTGGAATTTTTTTTTTGCAATATTCAAATATTCTTTTCAGAATTCGATGTTGCAATCACTAACCCTAGGCTAATGTACTACATGAAATATTCATCCTCCGCGAGTATTGCACAGGAGAAGAAATTAGGGAATTTGGCATGATGTGCTAACTCTTAGACGTAATTGGCATTTATTAGCCAAACCATAATAAGTTGGTATTAAAAGGTCATTAGTGACCCATAAATCAGTCCCGGCATATCGTTTGTTTCCTATTTTCTCTCCCACAATTTCTTCCTCTCTCTTATTTCCTCTCTTAAAATATCTCCAATGTTTCACTCTCTCTTATTCTTCCATCTCTTCATTACTGCGTATCTCTCCTCCACTTTTTCACTCTTTTCCTTCCGTGGGGCAGTGTGATGGTTAGTCAAGAATGTTCACATTCAGAAGATGAATATAGCGGAGATGATGATGTTTAGATAGATGTGTGGATATACTAGGAGGGATATAATAAGGATTGAAGTTATACGGGGCAAGGTGAAAGTGGCGCCCGTGGAGGATAAGATGAGGGAAGCGAGACTGAGATGGTTTGAGCATGTAAAAAGGTGCGTGGATGCATCGGTAAGGTGTAAGAGGTTAGTGATAAGAGGAGTTATGAGGGGTAGAGATAGCCGAAGAAGAACTGTGAGGAGGAGATTAGGCAAGATATGACACAACTTTAGCTCACGGAGGACATCACCCAAGATAGGAAGGTGTGAAGGTCGAGTATTAGGCTAGAATTTAGTAGATAGCTGAGGGTGATCCCTGTTAGTAGTATCTAGCTAGTTTTTGCTTCGTTCCTTTTCCTCTATTGGTATTAGTATTTGTTGTCTCATTTGCATGTCTCTTGCTATTGTGGTATCTTATTTCTACTCGTTATCCTGCTTTAAACACTTTTTCTTTTTTTTTCTAGTCTAGGATCTATCGGAAATAGCCTCTCTACCCCACAATGTTAGAGGTAAGGTCTGCGTACATCTTACCATCTCCAGACCCCACTTGGTGTGATTATACTGGGTACGTTGTTGTTGTTGGATGTAGACAAAGTTTCATATATATATATATATATATATATATATATATATATATATATTGTGAAGACATTCTGTTATGTATACAAATGATAAGAAATTTATATACACTGGTTTGTAATCATCTAATAAAATACAAACCCAAAAGTTTGTGAAGACATTCAGTTATGTACACAAGTTTCAAATATACAAGTATTAATTTTAGTCATATGAAACACAAAAATATTGCACTGTATCCATGTTATTTCAGGGAAAGCCTAAATTTAAAATTAAAAAAAAACACGCAAAAAAGAAGAATTTAATAAAAAGAACAAAAAAGTTTTCACGTTGCATTTGCATATATAGTTAATCAAAAGGGCAAGAAATACTAAAATATATGTGCAATTATCTTAACTAAAAATTTAAATAGTGAGAAGGACCGTTATATTTATTTAGTTTGAAAATATATATCTTAAAAATGAGGATCAATAGTTTTAAGGATACAATAACTTGAAATAAGGAAAAAGAAAGATATCCTTTCCTGTTTTTGCTCGGGCAAAATACATAGAAGGGAAGTTTGGCTACCCAGTGCCAATTTTTTAGGCCTAAAATTTTCTAAACACTTTTGGATTAAAAGGATGACAATTCTATGTAGGACTTGTACCAATATGTCAATTCCCCAAAAAATTACCCAGAGTTTTTCCATTTTGTTTGCAGCTAATTATAAGGAGATGGTTTCAAGACTTGTATCCTGAATAGCAACTTGGTGACTGTAACAATTTGGCTACCCAGTGCCAATTTTTTAGGCCTAAAATTTTCTAAACACTTTTGGATTAAAAGGATGACAATTCTATGTAGGACTTGTACCAATATGTCAATTCCCCAAAAAATTACCCAGAGTTTTTCCATTTTGTTTGCAGCTAATTATAAGGAGATGGTTTCAAGACTTGTATCCTGAATAGCAACTTGGTGACTGTAACAATTTTTTATGCACGGAAAAGGGTTAAAAAATGCCCCCTAAAATTTATGATTTGTTTTATATTTGCCTTTGGTTAATCTATCGGCTCATGAATTTTTTAAACATTTTTTGTCTCAAATATACCCTAACAATTGAGGTCTAAATATGCATGCCCCTTGCACTAACAGTTAAGCCACGTAAGTATATATAAAAACTTTTAAAATTGTTTAGGCGGTATATTTGGACATTTTCAATTGCTAAGAGCATGCTTCAAATTATTGCATTTGCTGCTATATAAGTATGATTTATCCACCTTATATAAGACGAAACCTTTGAAAAATATCAAACGTATAAGTTAAAAAAATAATGTTAGCATGTCATGTATCATGGCACAAATCTTCCTAAGACGGGGTGGCACCTAGCCCTACCTGTCAAGCCAACCAATTCAAATAACCCATATTTGGTGGCCCGAAATTGACTTGGCTACGCCAAAAGGCCTCATCTCTAAAAGTCCGGCTCGTGAGTCCCCTGCGTACAAAAAGAAAAAAGATTGATACCAATATTATGAAAAAAAATAAAGTACAACGGTAATATAAATGAGATATTTCCAAGTCCAATAATTGCAGATTTATACACTACAACCCCAAGAACTAGTGTCACAAGTCATGAACTACACAGGTTAGGAAGTACAACTCGAATACTAAAGATACAACATCTGTTTGAATATAAAAATATAGTAAAAGACTATAAGATACCACAGACAAATTAAACTGGCAGCTCAACACTGGAACGCGATCTTCAAGACTCTCTCACGAACTTCCCAACCGACCTAACTCATACCTACACATAGTGGTGCAAAAGTGTAGCATGAGTACAAATTTAATGTATAGTTAGTAAGTATTGTCGATCGACCCCAATAAATTAGTGGCGAGCTTTCATAAATACTCCATGTCAAACTATGATTTTTCTTTTTTGGCAATAAAATGTGAATTATTACCATATCAACAAAGAAAATATTACACCTAAGAGAGAATCTCTAGCCTCGACCACCTTCTAGGAAGAGTGCCAAACACTTGAAGACCTTCTAGGAATAATTTTTCTTGGGGATTCCTTTCATTAATTACAATATATATAGTTGTACAATAAGAATCATAACTTACCTTAAATGGTTGATTCCTAATACAATAAGAATCCTAAGTTACCTTAAATATACATCTATCATAATTACAAAATATACTGTGAATATTCGGAGAATATTCGCTAATACTCCCCCTCAGTCGGAGCGGGAGGAGGCCGAACGCTCAGGATGGATCGAAAGTCGGTGAAGAGATGTCTCGGTAGTCCCTTTATGAAAATATCTGCATACTGATAGGCGGAAGGCACATGTAATATTTTGACTTGACCAAGGACAACATTCTCTCGCACAAAGTGAATATCCATCTCAATATGCTTAGTCCGCTGATGTTGGACCGGATTGTGAGACATATAGATGGCAGATATGTTGTCACAATAGACTATAGACGCCTTTCGCAATGGACACTGGAGCTCCAAAAGAAGATTTCGGAGCCAACAAATCTCAGCAACGACATTAGCAACTACGTGATACTCTGCTTCAGCACTAGAAACGGGATAGCGTGGCCTGCCGCTTGGTGGACCATGAAATAAGGTTATCCCTAAGAAATACACAGTAGCCTGAGGTGGAACGACGTGTGTATAGGCATCCTGCCCAATCTGCATCCGTGTAGGAGAGTAACTTGGTTGGGCCAAAGGGGTAGAGATGTAGTCCAAAGTCTAGTGTGCCCTTAACGTATCTGATAATACGTTTGAGAGCTGCAAAATGGGACTCTCGAGGGTCGTGCATAAATAGACACACCTGCTGAACGGCATATGCAATATAAGGCCTAGTAAATGTAAGATACTGAAGGGCACCGGCAAGACTATGATATAGAGTGGGATCAGAAACTGGTGCACCCTCATTGGCACCGAGCTTGGATTTCGAGTCAACCAGAGTTGGCATAATTTTACAATTTGTCATCTTAGCCATGTACACTATCTCTTCTGCATATTTGTGCTGACACAAAAACATAGTAACTGCAGATCTGGTCACTGATATACCCAAGAAATAACTCAACTTGCCCAGGTCAGTCATAGTAAATTCAGTTTTGAGTAGAGCAATGATTTCATTCTTCAAACCGTCAGATGAGGCAGTAAGAACAATGTCATCCACATATAATAACAAATAAACAGTGCTGCTACCTCGATGAAAAGTGAAGAGAGAGTTATCACACCTGCTACATATAAAACTGATCTGCATAAGATACCTGACAAAACGATCATACCAAATGCGGAGTGTCTGTTTCAAGCCATACAATGACTTTCTGAGACGACATACAAACTGCGGGACTACCGGATGAACAAAGCCAGGGGGCTGATGCATGTACACAGTTTCTTTCAAATCCCCATGAAGAAATGTATTCTTGACATCAATTTGATGAATCGGCCAATGCATGCCCATAGCAATACTGAGAACAGTCTAAATAGTGGCCGATTTAACAACCGGACTGAATGTCTCACCACAATCAATACCCTCCTGCTGATTAGTGCCATTAGTAACTAGTCTTGCATTATACCGCTCCAAGTTACCACTGTCTCTGTACTTATGACAAAATAGCCACATACACCGTTAATTCACACCGTCCGGTCTAGGTACCAAATCCCAAGTGTTCTGCTTGGTTAAAGCATTAAATTTCTCGCACATGGCCGCATTCCAATTAGGGTCCAGTTTGGCTAGTTTTGGATTTTTTGGAATGGGTGATAAGGTATATGTAGAGAGGTTGAAGTGAACCTTGGGTTTGAAAATCCCGTGTTGGGCACAGTTTCCATGCGGTGGGTAGGCAGCAATGTTTGGACTGGGGTGTGGGGCTGCTGGCTTACAGGTTCTGGAGGCAGCAGTGCTGCTGGAGGGGCAGGAGATGTGGCTGGAGGCAACAAGGGTACTGGTGGGGTGTTCGACCGAGAGCAGGGAGTTGTTTGGTCGGAGATGGTGCCGGACAGTGGCGGGGACGGAGCTGCAGGCTCTATCGGAACAGTGGGTTGCTGGTGGTACAGAGATTGGATAGCCGGGGAAAACTAGGTTCATCGAGAAAGGCGTAATCGGTGGTCGAAAATTTTTGGAGATTTGAAAAAGGAAAGGTCATCTCGTCAAAGGTGACATGACGGGAGACGATGATTTTGCGAGTATCAAGAGCCAAACCCTAATCCCTACCCCTCTCTACTCTCTTTCTCGGCCGACCACCACCCAAAATTCCTTCCTATCGGCCGGCGGCAACAAGGTTGCCACCATGTCTCGCCCTACTTCCCCCACTAATTTCGGTTCATCCACTGGCACACTTGACAAACCCCCTCAACATTCATTGTCTTCTTTTAATCCGACATTCGCCGTTAACAACATCAAGAATTTTATCCCTATAATTCTTGACCAAGAAGACTGTCAATATTCCATGTGGATGGAACTGGTCTACATTCATGCATGTGCATATAATGTGCTCGACCATATTGATGATTTTGTTCCTCGTCCAACCGATGTTGCAGACTCAACATGGCATCGCCTTGACGCCAACGTCAAACAATGAATCTACGACACCATCTCTAAATACTTGTTGTCCACTATCATGAAAACAGGTGCTACGTCACGTGAACTTTGGGTCCGGCTAGAAGAAATCTTTCAGGATAATAAAAATACTCGGGCCGTTGGAAGAGCAGTTCACAATACACGTCTCAAAAATTTTAACAATATGTCTGAATATTCTAAACAACTGAAACTCATAACCGACTAACTTTCCAACGTAGGGACTTCTATGTCAGAAACCAAGATAGTGCTTCAACTAGTTGCTGGTTTACCGAAAGGTAATATGATACACTCACAACGATGATTCAACATGCCGACCCCCTCCCAAGTTTTAACAAAGCACGTTCACAACTTTTGTTAGAAGAGACCCGTCGTGACAAACAAGAGGAGCACAATCACAAGGCATTAGCCGTTGACGGTATGACACCACCGGCGATCAACACCACCTAGCCACCACGGCAAGACCACCAGCAGCAGCAGTCCCGCGGCGGAGGGCGTGGCGGCAGAGGCCGCGGTAACAACAATAAATGGAAATTATTCCAATCTTACATGTATATGAGATGTGGCTCTGATACCATGTAAGATTGAAATAATTTCCCTTGAAGATTCCTTTCATTAATCACAATATATATAGTTGTACAGAGGTTGATTCATAATACAATAAGAATCCTAACTTACCTTAAATGGTTGATTCCTAATACAATAAGAATCCTAAGTTACCTTAAATATACATTTATCATAATTACAAAATATACTGTGAATATTCGGAGAATATTCGCTAATACATGTACTTCGTATCAGAAAACTATTTTTTCTATTTTTCTTTGTGTTCCTAAACATCTCTACCCTTTCCCTAATTACATGTTGTGTCTGTTGAGCTACAAAATGCTATTAACACACTTCCCTAGAAAAATGTTGTTATTCCTAGTCATTCATATACCATCGACTAGAGCACCATAAGCAGCAACCAGTACATCCTTCTTGAATTTGCTCCAATGCTTGTGTTTGAAGAGCTGCAGATCCTCTTGTTTTCCTCAATAGTGAACTTTTACACCCAACCAACCTTGCACAATGTCCCAAACTTTTCTAATCCATGTACAATCTGAAAAGAGATGAGTAGCAATCTCCACTTTCCAGTATTGCATAGGACACACTGATCCTCTTCAGTACCTTCTCATTTCATGCAGCCTGCCTCTAGTTAGTAGTGTTCCCAACGTAGCAAGCCATAGATGAATCTATGTTTAGGCATTGCCACTCTATTTCATACAAGCTCTACAATCTCCCATTTTGGTGCATCTCCTATCAATTGTATATATCCTTCAGACACAGAATACTTGTTGTTACTTGTTAAGCAATAGTAACCATTCCTGTACCAAGTCACCATCTGCAGTTTAAGTTTATGCAACCTCTTCCAATACCAACTACTACCAGTTGGTGGTATATTTTAAAAGTCATCAATATAGTATATACACCCTATTCATCCATTTCACTAGCCAGATCAGTTTACCAACAGATGCCACGTTCCAGAATTTGCATCCTTTGATGTTTAAGCCTCCGTGCTTCTTAGTCCTGCACAATTTCTTCCAAGAAACTAATGATATCTTCAAACTATGAAGTTATCATATAAAACAGTAACAATAAAATAGTACAAAATCGTCATAATTAAATGTGCACCGCCAAAGCATATGATCAAGTTATGCACAAAAAGTTAATATAATCTTAGCAGATAAAAGGAATAACAGACAAAGTTAAATGTAATATCTCGTACTTTAGGGTCACGGTTTGAACCGCTAGGCGTATGTAAAATCGCTAGGCGTTTAAAATAGATCCGAGCGTTGAGAAAATTTATGTTATATTTATGTATGCTAATAAAAAGATATTAGCATATGAAAGGATTAAACCCCGAAATAATTTTGGACGTAACAAGTGAGACGACGGGGAATCGAAAATAAAGTTGGTGTATCACCAAAAAGATTATGGACTAGTGTCATATCACAAAATTATGACATTAAGTATATGAAGGTCTTATAAATTATTAAGATTTAAGTGAATTAGAATTATGAAATTAATTATGTGTGTGAGGAATTAAATATGGAGAGTGGCTTAAAGGGATTAAATAAAAGATATATTAGGTAAATGCTAAAGTAATGCCCTACGTGGCTGCATATCAAGAGGAATAAGTGACTATTAAGTAAAGTTGGCCAAAGGAGTGACATGTGTTAAGGCATAAGAATTCTCTAACATTGTTTTCACTTTGTTGGAGTTTCACGGAATAAATAGGGGCTGATCGTGACTTCTATTTTTGGATAACAACATAATACTTACTGGTGTAGTAAACAACATTCCTCCATTTTTTTTAAGGGACTAATCGCACTTCCTCTCCACATAAAGCAATTGGAGACTCCATTGTTGGACATTATATATCTCGTTACCAAACATTTACATTCAATTTGGAGACTCCATCGCGTTTTTGTAAATATGATATGGAGACTTATAACTAATAAGTGGTATAAAGTTATGTTGAATGACCAGACACATGGTTTTTTTCATTCTACCAGGGGAGTGAAACAAGGTGATCCTTTATCACCTGCACTTTTTATCTTGCATGCTGAAGTATTTCATAGAGCCCTTAATTCTTTATTTGAGAATGGACTGTACAGGTGTTTTGGGATGCCAATGTTGGGTGATAATTTGAACCATCTTGCTTATGCTGATGATACTATAATTTTTGCATCAACAAATTAGTTATCTTTAGAAATGACCATGACAGTCTTCATACATTATGAAAAGGTTTCAGCACTTGATTTATAGGGATAAAATTTCAATCTATATGCACCAACACTCAGTTGCTCAGAGGTTGAACATATTATAGATTTCACTAGAGGTATTTTTCCTTTTAAGTATCTTGGGCGTCCAATTTTTCATACAAGAAAGAAGAAAGTGTATTACAATGACTTGATCAATGTCACATCCCGAACCTAGGCCTGAACGTAACGCGATACTCGTTACCTGACTGTATATGACTGAGCAAACCACATGGATGACAAAATCAACACGAGACATGTACTGATGCAGAATATAATTTATAAACATGATAAGATTACTATAAAGTCTGACTGAATAATCATAAATACGAAATACGAAAATAAGTCTAAATTATAAAGATGTAACCAAAATGGCTAACAGAAAACTCTGCTATACACTGATTGATTGCAACTCTAGTCTATGAAACATATAAGGAAAACTGAAAATACTGATTGTTTATCAGAATAAGGCCCCCTGCATACCAGAATTTCTACTAAAATACTGAAAGTAAGCTAACACTCCAAGGGAAACTGGAGTTCACCAAGCAACTGATAAGAGAATCCTAGCGAGCAGATCCGTCATCCTAAATATCAGTATCTGCATTGTGACGCGGGAAAAAGGGATGTAAGTACATTTGAATTGTACTTGTATGTAAAACTAACTGAATGAAATAATAGTTGTGGGGTGCTCGGGAAAAGGGAAACCCAGAACAATGAACATGGAGCATACTGAAACTGAAATATACTGATAATTGAACTGAACAAGAGAAGTATATATATATGTACTCCCTGTTCTGAATGTGAAATCACATGTTTAACTGAGTTTATATTCTATGGCCTAAGGCCCAAAAGTAAGTGCAAATATCTATGACCTTGGGCCCAATTACGTATACATAAACTGTGACCTCGGGCTCAAATATAAGTATTCAGCATTCAACAACTTATAGTAAGGAACTGAGAATCATACTTGTTATACCCCAACCTAGGTGATGTGGATAGGCACCAAGTCCCTTACTTACGAGAGCGGCCTATCTTGTAAGACAAATAACTTACTGTATCCAAAATATATGCAAACAGAAAATATCAAACATATGCATACTTATTGGTCTATGAGGCCTCATCATGTACAACATTTTACTAACATAACGTTATTGACCACATGCGTACGTATTTTTACAAAAGTCTCTAAGAACGTCTGAGAACACAACTTGGTCGAGACATGGCCCCGACCTACCCATATAACTTATGCAAATATATCACAAGTGCGCCAAGACTCGGCTACTCCAGAAAGAAGTTGAGCTCACCAAACCTCTATTGATCAACTGGAATGACTATTGGAAAACTTGCCAATCCTAGGAATCTGGACCTGCAACATGACATACAGCGCCTCCGACAAAAGGGATGTCAGTATGAGATAATTTACCGAGTATGTAAGGTAGATAAACATAACAATAGGTGCTGAAACTTCAAATAGAAACATGTAACAACATAACCACAAATGTAGTGAAACCTGTCACTTATCTATAATATGCATTCTATTGAGATTTCTAATAATTGTTCAAGGTGAGATGCCACAACAGGTTTAAGTTATGTCAACAAGTATAACTAATCTCTGTCTCGCAAATACGCTCTGCTAGAGCAACAAATGGACCTTAGAAGGTCAACAAATAGGTCTTGGTGGCTACCAAATAAGCCTAGATGGCTACCAAGTAATCCAAAAGGATATCATATAGTCTCAAAGTCTAACAATAAGTTGTAAGGGCCAACGAGTCATTTCACTTAACTAAACTAGTTTCTCTGCTTATTACTTTATTCAACTAAAGCTCTCCTCTAAGATGACAACATACGATACACACAATTGCTTACAAGTAATGTAACTAAAGGATTCACTTACCTTCGGAGTTCATGACAAATGCATATATAATCAAATAGAAAGGTAGTAACCACAAATGAAGTGGGCTTGGATAACTAAACAACTAGCCAGTATATGATCCTACTCTTGTTACAACTCATCTTTTGGAACTCTTATCTCTTGAAGAGCAACTAATGAATCCAAATACTTTATAAGATCATATCGAGTTGTGTAGCATCTAATAAGGACTTAGTAATTTGGAATGGAACCAACTAGGCAAGCTCAAAGACCAGTAAGTATATAGATGTAACTTCTTATTACGACTCCCCTCTTACAACTTGTGACTCTTATTACACGTCGGCAACTATTATGCGCATCTAGGATTTCAAGACACAATTGATAAAACCTCTTACAAGATGGTTCACCAACTATTTACGATACACACTTGTGTGATGAATCAAATGAATACTAATAAACTTAGGAATTAACTTATGAGCTACAAAACTCTCAACTCGACTATATGTGTCACAATTTGAGGTAGTAAGGACACCAAATATAATAATAGAGTACCTACGACAATTGTTGTTCTTAAGCTTTCTCTTGTCAAGAACACTTTCTAATTAGTCATGTCAAATGAAGGAAGGGGTAGCCATTACATACCTCTAAGCCGACCTTTCTACGGCAATGGAGGAACCAGCCATCTCCACAAGTCAAGCTACAATAAGAAAAATATTACTGAGTGACATAACAATTAGCCGACAAACAACAATAAGCTCTGTAAAAGATTCTATGGTGAATATCATTGCCTAACTCCTCTCTATTCCTTATATCACCGTAAAAAATACTTGAATACTAATACATCAACATCTTCAGCCTTCCTGGATAACAAAACCAGCCCCAACACGTCACACAACAATTAAAACAATACTAGCATCAACAAGAGAAGCATACCAACTAACTAGTAAGCAACATGCTCATTCTACAACAAATCGGACAAAATATCCTTTGTTTCTTTCATCTCCCTCAAGGTCACAACGTGAAAAATAACATACCACTATTAGTCCATATAGCCAGCACCTTAACAACACAAGAATAGCCCAACAATACAATACAACAACACTACGAGCGGCAAGCTCGCTATATGATTATCTAAACTACATTTTCCCACACCTTTCTCCTTTTTAAATTCATAAGAACAACAACCATAAATATCCATAATTATATTCATGTTTCCATCCCCAAACAATGCAAGAATAGCCCCCATATAACATCAACATCAAAACAGTCCACACATAACTCTACAATCGTATATATTTCCCGATAGTAATTCTTATTTTTCTCAACCAACAACTTATCTATGACTTGGATAAACATAAATACATCTAGGCGAAGAAAATTCTTACCTCAATCCAACAAGACAACATCTTAAAACAGTTCAACTTACTACAATATCTCAAATCCAATTTTGACCTTTATTTCACAAGTTCTCAACCAAACGATCTAGCTATGACCCAAATGATCTCAAATACATGAAGAAGGAGTATAATCTTACCTCAAATAACTAAGGTAGCTTCGAATTCCCAATATTGAATTCATGTTATCTACCTTTGATTTCACCTTTTGATCATGTATAAACCCTTAAAGAGATTTTAGAAGTAGCTAGGAATGAGAGCTAGTGGAAAATGACCTGAAATGAGCCTAGCACCGCTTTTAAATAGGTGGATAATCATCCACCGCCTCAAGTAGGTCTTAATGGGGCTGCATGCGTAGTCTCACAAAAAAACATCCAATGTCATATCAACGAACGGTTTAATGAGTTTGAAACTATACTCGTAGACCTATGATATGGTGGATGGATCACCCCATAACTCCTAGTAAATTGAGAGAAAAGCTCAGTGATATCTGACCTAAATTCCAGTACACTTGGGAACGTAACTTACGATAACTGTTGTCGACTTTTGTTTTACAACCTGCTTGACTTCAAAATATAACATATGACTATTGTACAATTCAAACACCTTAAAACGTGAACTCCTTAGCATATTAAGCACTCCTACTTTTATCCCCAAAGTACAAGTTGTAACATATTCAATTCGATTAACCTCTAATCCTCATGATACTTACTTAACACAATTCTAAACCTGATTTGAACACTTGTAACCATAGGATTAACATTTGTTATTTTGACTTACATCGACTAACTTACAACACAAATTAACATGCTAAAAAAATATAGGATGTAACATCATCCCCCTTAGGAACATTCGTCCTTGAATGTTAGAAGAAATGAGTCATAATGGTCTCTCAACATATGGGTGTCTGCAATAGATGGTTCCAAATAGCTTCAACTAAAATGATATATCTCTTTCTATATGATTATACCTCTAATAATTATTTGGCCCTCGCTCCAAACTATGATTCCCCAATTACTTAAACTATCTCACTTATTCACATATATCTTTCTCAAAGTCAAACATACAATTCAACTTAGCAGCAACCTATAGTTCACTTAATCGTTCTCCATGTATAGCTAATACGACTCACCCTAGTTAATATTTTATAACCAGTTGTTAACAATTCCACTTATACACAACCTTTGAAGACCTCACAATTAATAATATGATATGTCACAACTACACGCATAATTTACCTCTAGTGGAATGCTCTAGCCCCGTAAATGGTACTGTAAGAATCAAAGCCTAATGGTAAGGCCTCAACAACTATATAACATGTAACAAATAACTACTAAGATTACAAAGATATGTATGTCTTGACGTAGAAGAAATTGCCATACTTGGTAGTTATTTCATCTCTATATACAAATTGCGAAACATAAGTTAAACTCTAGCTCATATGACTCAACTCTATAGCATGATCAAGAATAAGAAAGAAGTGTTGCCAATTCTAAATTCCTCGCAGCTTATTGTTTATAAATGTTATACAAAATACATTCATAAACAAGACTCTACTAGACACGACTTTGTAGACTGACACAAACATAATCTAATACCACTTTGGCACACTCCAAGCTAGATAAGATAGACAGGCACCTAGTGCCTTACTTATGAGAGAGACATATCTGCTAGAGCAGCAAATGGACCTTGGAAGGTCAGCAAATAGGCCTCGGTGGCCGCCAAATAAGCCTCGATGGCTACCAATTAAGCCTGAAGGCTGGCAAATAGGCTTAAAAGCTAACAAATAAGCCTTAAGGGTCAATGATCTGTTTTGCTTAACTCAACTAATTTCTCTGCTTATTACTTTATTCAACTAAAGCTCTCCTCTAAGATGACAACATACGATACACATAATAGCTTACAAGTAATATAACTAAAGAATTCACTTACCTTCGGAGTTCAAGACAAATGCATATATAATCAAATAGGAAGCTAGTAATAAAAATGAAGTAGGCTTGGATAACTAAACAACTAGCAAGTATATGACCCAACTCTTGCTACAAATTATCTCTTGGGACTCTTATCTCATGAAAACCAACTGGAAATTTCAAATACTCTGTGAGATCATATCGAGTAGTGTAGCATCTAATGGGGACTTAGTAATTTGGAATGGAACCAACTAGGAAAGATCAAAGACCAATAAGTACATATATGTAATTTCTTATTATGACTCCTCTTTTACAACTTTTGACTTTTATTACACACCTGACAACTATTATGCACAACTAGGATTTTAAGACACAATTGATAAGACTTTTTACAAGCTGGTTCACCTACTATTTATGATATACACCCGTGTGATAAATTAAATGAATGCTAATAAACTTAGGAATTGACTTATGAGCCACATAACTCTCAACTCGACTACATGTATCACAATCTGAGGTAATAAGTATACCAAGTAAAAAAATGAGTACCTACGACAATTGCTCTTCTTAAGCCTTCTCACATCAAGTACACTTTCTAAGGAGTCATGCCAAATAAAGGAAGTGATAGCCATTACATACCTCTAAACCGACCTTTCCATGGTGATGGCAGAACCAGCCTCCTCTATGATTCAAGCTACTATAATAAAAAATAAAACTATTAACATGAGGGGCATAATAATTAGCTGACAAATGATAATCAGCTCTATACATGATTCTACGATGAATATCTTTGCCTAACTCCTCTCTATTTCTCATATCACCGTCAACAATACATGAATACTAATACATCAACATATGCAGCATTCTTGCTTAACAAAACCATCCCCAACACATCACACAACAATTAAAACAACAGTAGTATCAACAACAGAAATATGCCAAGTAACTAGTGAGCAACAAACTCGTTCTACAACAAATTGGGTAGCATCTACTTTGTTTCTTTCACCTCCCTCAAGGTCACAACATCAACAACAACAAACCACTATTAATCCATATATCCATCACCTCAACAACACCAGAATAACCCAACAATACAATACAATAACACAACGAACAGCAAGCTTACTATATAATTATCTAAATGACCTTTCACCATGCCTTTCTCCTTTTTAAACTCATAAGAACAACAACCATACATATCCATACTTACATTCACATTTTACAATCCCTCAACATCACATAAATATCCTCTTCATATCACAACAACATCAAAATAACCCACACATAACTCTACAATTGTATACATTTCCTGATAGTAATTCCATATTTTTCTAATCCAACAACTTAGATATGACTTGGATAAACTTAATACATCTAGGAGAGGAGAATTATTACCTCAAAACTACAAGACAAAATAGTTCAACTTACTACGATATCTCAAATCTGATTTTTGACCTTTATTTCACAAGTACTCAACCAAATAATCTAGTTATGACCCAAATGATCACAAATAAATAAATAAGGAGTTTACTCTTACCTCAAACAACTTAGGCACCTTCAAATATTGTAACACCCCGTATTTTCGGGTAGTGGTTGAACTCATAACGTAGGTGAGTAGACCCGAACCCGGGAAAATTTTCGTTGTACTTGTGTATATTAATAAGAGGATTAGTATATAGAAGGACGTGATCCTGAAATAATTTTTAATTTGATAATGTGGCGGCGTTGTGTAATAATAATAATTGTGTATCCCCGAAGAGATTATAGACTGGTATTTTATTACAGGGATTACATATTGACATGAGAGGATTTTATTAATCGTCGGGATTTAGATAATAGGAGACCGGGAATTTAATTGTGTGTATAATTAATTAATTGTGGGATTAATTAATTAGGGAGGGGACAATTTATAGTTAGATTTGGTACGTGTACTCTTATAACCGATTTGGGGGTGGCAAGGCCCCAAATCAGTCGACCAACTCCTCTCTTCTCTATAATGAAAAACCATGGATCCTTCAGTGTTCTCTTCATCTCTACCAAATCTCCTCCATTCTTTTCTGGCAGAGGGAACAAGCTCGGTTGATGGGTTTTCTAAAATTTTTGACCAAAATTGGGGATTTCTGTGAGCTTTCTTATAACCAGCGAAGGGAAAATTCGTGGTGTTCTGGGTTTAGATTCTAGTAGAACCGAAACCATTAACAAGCTTAGAAACTCAGAAGCTTTACAAGAACCTTGAGTACGAAAGGATTCTGGCGCGAATCGATTTTTGGTTCTATTTCTGTTTGTCGGAATCCGGTGCAAGCGTAAAGTTTTCCGGCGATTCTCGTCACTGCGTCTAACAGAGAGGTAACCTTCCTTGTTCTTAATAGTTTGTACAATTTTCAGAAGTCATTTCTTGCTATTAGTTCTAAAGACGATAGTCGAAATTGCGAATTTGGGTTGGGTGTTGTTGGGATTGCCGTTACTGAGAGTTGCCGGAAATTGCATGTGAAATTATTGTACTATTTTGAAGATGGTAGTAGTATAAGAAGAAGGATTAAGGGGGCTGGATGTTTCGCTTTATGTTTAGATTTCGATGTAGAAGGAATATAGGTTCTACGCGTTTAAGGTGTTCGTTAGAATATCTCTGCGAATCTGTTCTTAGTATGTTGAGTCGATTATGATTTAAATTAAGGGTGGACAGTGGGCCGGGATGGCCCAACCCCGTCCCGAGCCCGACCCGACCCCGCCCCGACCTCGCTCAAAAAAAAAAAAACGGGAGCGGGACTCGAACTCGGGACGGGACAATGTCTCATCCCGCCAGACCCGAGCCCGCCCCAGGCCCGCACGCCCCAAACCCGCCCCGAGCCCACCCCGAGCCTGACCCCGAGCCCGCCCCAAGCCCGTCCCGAGCCCGACCCCGCCCTTTGTCCCCCCTTTGCAAATATGGTCGTTGCACCAACGACCATTTTAGATTTTGGCCGTTGGCCAACGGCCATTTTAGGCCTCCCCCCCTACCCCTTAATATTTATTTTTAACCCATAAATTATTATATTTACACTTTAACCCAATTTTCCAACTATAAATAACTCATTTTCTCTTCATCTTTCTCACAAATCTTCCTACAATCTCTCTAATCTCTCAATATATCTCTCTACAAGTCTACATTGTTTGCTAAATATTCAATTTTATTTATTCATTTGGGAATTGGGAGTGAAGTTGGCAACTAGCTTGAGGATCTTCCATCGAGCAAAGTTTCAATTTTCAACCTCTCGATTACACGTCGACGTTTGGTACATTCGTTCCTTCATTAAATTATTATTGTCTGTTTATTTTATTTAGCGCACTTAATTTCATTTACTTTAATTATTTGTTAGCATTTAATTAAAATTGAAGGAATTAGAGGTATGTTTACGGGTAAGGGTAAGACTTCTTCTAGTAGGGGCAACCAGGGCAAGGGTACTTCTTCTAGTCATCTTATTCCTACACAGGATGATTTTGTTGATACTCAACATTTTCCTACAATACCATTAGATTTAGACGAGGAACTATTTTCTGAAACTCAAGAAGACTTTAATTTAGACGATGATCTAGATGATACACCCACTAATGTTGATGACAACACACCCACTAGTGCACCTTCAACTGAAATACCTCCTATTCCCCCTAGTATGAGACGAGGTCCAGCAAAATGACCATTAAAATCAGATGCATGGACATTTTTTGATAGGGACGTAGAGAATCAAGTAGCTATATGTAAAATTTGTAAAAATGTTTTAAAATTTAAAACTAGAAAAGGTCACGGTGGGACGGGGGGTTTAATTAGACACGTAGTAAGTGCTCATCCAGCTAGGTATGCCCAATACCAGGCTTCAAAACCGGGTGCGCAAACGCCCGCTCCATCGGGACAAGGTTCACATACCGACATCGTCCGGACCAAATTGTGGTCAAATTAACCCTATGACGGAGGGAATTGTAGGCTCTAAATACAATAAACATAGAGATAGGGAAGCAATATCAAAATTAGTTGCTGTGGAGGGTTTGCCTTTTTCATTTCCTTCATCTTCCGATTTTATTCATTACATTAGAGATATATATAATCCTGCTTTTAACGATTTTCCTAGATCAACTGTTAAGAGAGACGTATTTAAATTCGCGCATGAATATCAACAATATTTACGTTTTTCATTATATCATTTTAATGGCAAAGTATCTATCACGTCTGATATAGGTCGTAGTACTAACAGCCATGATTATTTAACTGCAGCTTGTCATTGGATAGATTATAAATGGTCTATGCAAAAACGTATTTTAGCGTATAGATATATAGATGATAGGCACACTGGTACTTTTATTGCAGATAATATTTATCAAGTGTGCCATTATTACGGAATAACCGATAAAATTATGACTATTACATTAGATAACGCTTCTTCTAACAATTACGCAATTACAATTTTAAAAAATAGTTTAACTCCATCTTTTCCAGATCATTTTCATATAAAATGCGCGTGCCATATATATAACTTAATTGTAAAGGATGGTCTATCACTTTTTGAAGACATTCTTAGTAAAATACAATTTGCTATAAACTTTATTTTTAAAAGTAATAAAGTACAACGTAGAAAAGAATAAAAAAAACTTGTCACGATTGTGGACTACCTTATAGAAAAATTCCACAAGAAGTATTCACTAGGTGGAATTCTTTATACGAGCAACTACTTGTTGCTTATGACTATAGAATACCTATAACTTTATTTTTTAACTCTCATAATAAAAATCCAGCTGATATGATTTTAGATAGTGATTGGGTAAAAATTTCCGAACTTATTGTATTTTTAGAGAAATTTTTTCAAGCAACAAAAGAATTTTCCGGTATATATTATCCTACTATTTCAACTATGTTGTTTTATATAACTCTAATATTTTTATTACTTAGTGAATATATGGAAAACCAAATTATAAGGCAGCTATTAAAAAAATGTTTGTCAAAATAAAAAAATATTTTATTTCTATTCCCTCTATTTATATTATTGGTTCTGTATTAAATCCTACTATTAAAATAGACGGTACTAAATCACTAATTGAAACTATTTACGATTGTATAGAAGTACTACCACCTCCAAGTCCCAAAAATCTAAATCACCCACCACCTATTGAACAAACTAAAGAAGAAGTGTTGTCTAGCGTAGAACACCAATGCAAAAATATATATAGATTTTATCAACAAGAAAATGCTAGTAACTTGCCGGCTTCCATACCATCTTCTTCATCTTCAACACAACCTCACAAAAGACATGCTGTTTCTGCGGATAGTATTGAAAGCCTCAGAAATAGAATGTGCGGCCGTACCTCTACTACTAACCAAATTAGCGAGTTGGATATTTTTGTTTTGCAGGGTTCTGTACCGTATCAAGAAGTTATCAATGAAGATGGACATGAAGACTTGCTGAAATACTGGAGGGGGAATGAGAAGACCTTTCCGACACTTTCATTGATGGCTCGAGATGTTTTGAACATTCAAGCGTCATCAACTGCGTCTAAAAGCGCTTTTTCTGCAGGCAGATATCAAATAGGAGACCACAGACACTCATTAGCCGGAGACAGCTTGGAAATTGCAGTATTATTTAGAGATTGGATACGAGCGGAGTGGAGAAGGTGCGGTCAACCGGAGATCAACGAAGAAGAAGATGAAAACTACAACGAAATCTTAACCGAATGTAGTGGAAGCGACGTGGATCAATTTGACCAACAAATACCAATTCCAACCGAAGAACCACAGGAAATCATCAAGCAATTAGAACAGGTTTTTTTGAGAATGTAATTTTTTTAATTGAAATTTTATTATGTAATTTGCAACTTTTGGACAACACCACAAAGTTGCAATTTAGATTTTAGACAATTGTATTTGTATTACAAAAAAGAAAATCATGTCTATTAATATAAGAGGCACAAAAACAGCCTTGAGATATTTTTATTACACTATCTTATCTTGTTTATTGAGTTTTTTTTATACATATGTTATTTTTAAAAAAAATGAAAACCCGCCGGACCCCGCCCCGACCCCGATCCCGACCCGACCCCGCCCTACCCGATACTGACGGGATTGGGATCGGGACGGGACTGGAGCAAGTCCCGCCAGACCCGACCCCGCCAGACCTCGCTAGACCCGACCCCGACCCCTTGGCTCATCCCGCCCCGACCCCGCCAGACCCGAGCCCGGCCCACTGGCCACCCCTAATTTAAATCATCCGTATGATGTAGATAAGCATTCATAGGGGCTTACAAGGACCCGCAGAACTTAGATAAATTCGACAACAAGGTTGAAGTTCTAAAACGAGACGTACTTTAATATTGAGTTGATTAGTTCGTCTAAGAGGTATGTGAACTATTCCTTCTTTCTTTGGCATGATTTTTATTTAATGAAGGTACGGCGGACGTACATGATTCTTATACAGTTTAATTCCTAAAGATGTTAGTTATGAGAAGTGCCTATGATTTTTTTAGTAAAGAGTTTATTATGACATTATTATAATGATTTTATTGGGAGTCAAATGAAAATTTTGATTGCATATGGTTACTCATGAAATCTACTTGTGTTAAGTGTTATTACTTCACTTCACCGAGTCCCGGGCCGGGTTATGTTCGTGCACAGCCTTGCATTGTTCACCGAGTCCCTCACTAGAGGGTCGGGTTACATAGGATGGATCCATAGAGGAGATATGAATTTATCGAGTCCCAGAATGGGCCGGGTTACGATATGACTTTACCGAGTCCCATAATGGGCCGGGTTATGATATGACTTTACCGAGTCCCATAATGGGCCGGGTTATGATATGACTTCACCGAGTCCCAATATGGGCCGGGTTATGATATGATTCCACCGAGTCCCGCATTAGTGGGCCGGGTTACGCTACAGGTATATATATGTATATGAACAAGCATTCATGTTTTCTTGACTTGACTCTCATTTTTATAAGGCACAACTGATTTTTATTGTTTATGGCACAGTTGAATTTGGATCCTGATTTTTATACTGACCTTTTGTTATCCATTGGCTACTTATGATCTCATTTGCAGTATTTCATGTTTACATACTCAGTACATTATTTTGTACTGACCCCCTTTCCTCAGGGGGGCTACGTTCATGCCCGCAGGTACATGTGCTCAGTTTGGTAACCTTACGGTTTAGGTTCCTGCGCAGCTGTTTGGAAAGCTCCTTTGATCCAGAGCTTTACCATTTTTGTACGGAACCCTATCATTTTGATTTATGTATATTTAGGGGCACGACGGGGCCCTGTCCCGTCAAATGTCGTTGTCCTTCTTATAGAGGTCTGTAGACAGTTGTGGGTTGTACTTATGTAAGGGTTATAACTCTGTTTTGGTCAGTCATGCTATTGTACTCTGTGTTGGGGTGTCCCCGTGTATATATGATATTATCTAGTGGCAGCCTTGTCGGCTTGCATGTTGTATTGTGTTGGCTAGTTGTGACTCCTCAAGAGGCAGATACATTCGGGGGTAAAGGCAGCCTTATCGGCTTGCCTACCATGGCATATATTGTTATTGCAGCGTTATGCTGCCGGATTTCAGACTCATTAGGTGTTAGTTGGATTATGTGTGACAGGTCAGGATAATGACGTCATTAGGGCGGTTAGTCGCGGCCCATCGGGTCGGGTCGTGACAAATATGATATTACTAGCACCAAAAAATTCCCAACGTTAGATTCATGTTATTTACCTTTGATTTAACCTTTGGATAATGTATAAACCCTTATAGAGCCTTTAGAAGTAGTGAGGAATGAGAGTTGGTCGAAAATGGTCGGAAATGAGCCTAGCACTACTTTTAAATAGCAGGATAAACATTTATTGCCTCAAGTGTGTTCCAATGGGGCTGCCTGCGTAGTCTCGTAAACATGAAAAAATCTCTCTACTCCGATATTTTATTGGTAAATGGTTTAATGCATTGGAAACAAGACTCGTAGACCTACGATATGGTGGGTGGATCACCCCATGACTCCAAGTAAATCGGGATAAAAGCGCAGTGACATTTTACCCAAATTTCAGTATATTTAGGAACGTAACTTGCGATAACTTTTGTCGACTTTTGTTTTACAACCTGCTTGACTTCAAAACTTAACATACGACTATTGTACTATTCAAACACCTTAAACAAGACTTACTTATCATACTAACCACTCCTAGTTTTATCCCGAAGTATGGGTTGTAACATCTTCAATTCGATTAACCTCTAATCCTCATGATATTTACTTAACATGTGGTAAACCTTATTTCAACACATGTAACTGTAGGATTAACATTGGTTGTTTTGACTATATCAACTAACTTATAGCACAACTTAACATGTAAAACAAATATGGGATATAAAAATAATAAAATGCATAACATGGAATACTGAGCATTACTATTCTGAGAGATGGATTCATGAACTAATTATAGAGTTTCAAGTATTAATTGTTCATAAACATACCGAGTTTTCATGATTGAGACTCATGGGATATCAAACATAAGTTTATACAGATTACATACTAATTTTATGTATTCGGAATGACAATCATGAACGAATTACGAAACTATATCATTTAGAGAATACAAATTCTGTAGCTTTTCCTGAAACTTGGCTTAACTTTATTTCTGATGCAATGCTTAAACGTCATAAAAACATGGTGTGGGAATATCAATAACATTTCCATTTATAGAGAGTTAAATTTACATACCTTAATTGCTCTAAAACATAAAAAAAATGTCTAAACATTTGAAGAAAAGGCAGAAAAGTCTGAACTTGAAACCTTGATGAGGGTTTTCTTGAAAACACTAAGATTTTAGCATAGTATTTTGTTAAGAATCCATATATAATTGTTAGAATTACTTCAGAATACATGGGAGAGACATGACTTGAAATTCTATAGCCCATTTTAATGTTGAGATCCACTTCTCCAACAGGATCACGTTCGACTCCATCAAAAGTCCTTACATTTGTACGACTCTGACGTATTTTTTCGATGTTGTAGCCCAATTGTCTAAGCGTAGATTCGGGACAGATGTTAACACCGGCTCCATTATCCACTAGTACTCGGGCTACAACCTTGTCTCTGTATTTGATAGTGAAAGATGGGCTCCGATAACATAGGCCACCATGTCGGCCAGATTCTCACTACTTGTACCCGCAGGGACATGTGCTTCACCCAACACTCTCATTAAGGCTTGTCAGTGTTGTAAGGAGCTTAGTAGCAATGCCATAACTGATATTTGGGCTGACATTTTCTTCAGATGTTCAACAATAGAGTATTATTTGGGTTGCATTCTTTGCCAGAAATCCTCAACCTCTCCCTCTGTAATAGGCCTTATCTTATTTCCTTCTTTTCTAGGTGCTCTCTGTGCCAATTCCTCAGGAGTATACATCTCCCAAACCGTGTCATTCCATGAGAGACTGTTGCCTGGATGACAAATTCCTTTCTTGGGGCTCCTACCATTTCTTGCGATACATGTGCTACGATCGGTGCGGGATTAGCACTCTGAATTGAGGTCATTCCTGTAGGTTAAGATAGGACACTCTTTGCTTTAAGCTCTCAATAGATTCTTGGATCAATGACTTGCAGACATCCCAATCTTCCTCTCGCTCAATCATGTGGATGTGGTTATTGCCATGATTGGGTAGAAGATTGGTGTTCACGTTCGATGTTGTTGTCTGTAATGTGATCTCTCTTTTGTCAATCAAATCATGTATCTTGTGTTTTAAATTGATATAGTCTTCCGTGTTGTGCTTATTTCTACCGAAATGATAAGCACATATCTGGTTAGCTCGGTAAAAATGACTCCTAGGATTGGCGGGTTTGGACGGAATAATCTAGATAAGTCCAGTGGCAATCAACCATTCAAACAACTTGGTTCAAGTTTCAATTAATGGGGTAAATACCCAAGGCAGGTTTTTCTCAAAATTTGGATCGGAGGTGGTTGATTCTGGTGGTTTTGAGGAGCCCGATATACGGGTGCGGGCATTTGGTAATTTTGTTGTGGAGCATGCTAAGTGGGGACTGGTGTTTGGTAATTTAGTTGTTGAGCTTGATAAGTGTGAACTGGTGCTTGGTAGTTGGTTGAGCATAAAAGACAAGCACATGGTTGTATAGTACGGACAAGTAACTACTTGGAGATGGTGATAGGTATATATTAAGAGGTGAGTGTGGTCCTTTTCTCGTTTGGGTTTTGGGGTTGGGTGCATAAGAGACGTTTGCCACATTCTCTTTCTTTTTTCTCATAGTCCCAGCGGTGCACCGTTGAGCGACTTTATTTATTACGCAGACAATTCTGCCAGATTTGAGGCCATCCTCTATAGCCTCTCCATTTTAACAAGCTCGGAAAATGGTAGAAATCTAACTCTTGTAATTGGATAAAAACTGAGACTAACTTATCTTCGTTCATCGGCGGTTTCACTCGGGTGGCCTTGGCCCTCCATCTACTTATATATTCACGGTAGTTCTTTGTGGATTTTTGTTTGACCTTTTCCAAGTACTATTGGTCGGGCACAATTTCCACATTAAACCAAAATCTATCCATAAAGGGTTTCGCCATGTCTTCCCAAGTAGCCCACATCGTATATCTTGCATAGTGAGCCATTCAGAAGCTTCTCCAGTCAGCTTCAGCTGAATTGCTTTATAATGAGAGCCTAATTTCTTCTCACTCCGACCAGTTGGTCACAATATGATCTAAACTGAGCTTTTGGATTCCATGTCCCATTAAATATTTCAAACTTAGGCACTTTAAAGCCTTCAGGTTGGTCCAGGTTTGGATACATACAGAGATCATTGTAACTCAGTTTGGTTACCTTTCATATAGCTCTAATAGATTTCTTGAGCAAATCTACCATTTTCTGCTCTATTTCTTTATCCCGTCTGTCCTGCTCGGCTCTCCAGGCCCTTTCCATCTCCTCGTAATGGTCAAGTTCCGGTGAGGAGTCAATTGGAGTGATAGGGGTATGGAAGGATATTGTGGGATTTGTTTAGCGAATTCTAGGAGTGCTAGTAATTCATGAGGTAGAATGAGTGGTATCATTTGGTTGCATGATGGGATCTATGTGAGTAGGTGGCAGCGCTTGGTATGAAGGCACCGAGCGGAAAGTTCTGAGTACTTGGGTGGCATTAGCCGGCGGTGGGGTATGGTAAGAAGTACCAACATGGGGAATTTTAGTATGGAGTGGAGTTCGGGTAAGTGGGATAGTTCCAGTAGGGTAATCAGGAAAGTGGTCGGCCAATGGCAAACTTAGAGATGGAAATGGCGGAGGAGGCCTCCTTGTCTCGGTGGTTGCTTCTCTGACGGCATTGGCCATTTCAGCTCTCACGACCTATTTTTGAAGGTCTGCTACTCTTTGGAATAGCATGTTGATCACATCCTCATGGTGGGATGCTTCCTTGGGGTCCAAAGGTACAGGGCCCTCTACGATGAGTGCATCTTTGTTACGTTCGTTATCCGAAGTACCAGTCATTGTTTCTTTGCTCTGCTTGAAAAGAGATGTTGCAGCTTTTGATCATGTGAAGTATGCCACCATGACACGACATAAATCGACTCCCTCTTTAAGATAAGAAAAATTCAAAAGCATATGATGTTAGTACGTTAGTGATAAATAAATAATACAAGATATCGCAGATATATTTGCACACAAACAACACATAGGCTCATGCATTTGATCCGAATACTTGATTGATCCTCCATTCTGAGGGTTTTAGGCATTTTATCTATTTTGGTTTTGAGGGTTTCAGTTTTGGAGTCTATAGTTAACTTGATACCATGACGTTGTTGGGACCGACCCCAAGGCGACCCCTTGCTGCTCAAACATTCTTGACAGGGAAGGGGGAATTATAATTTATATAATATTGGGACTGAGTCTTACGCAGACTTCCTACGTATTCCTCTGCGGGAAGTCAGGACCTTCCGCAGTTCGGTTTAAATGAAAGTCATCCCTAATTTCATTCTACCCAAATGAATTCCCAGACAAATCTCGATAAAGGCCTCCTAAATATCCTCCTTGAGACATTAGGTCGGATGTAGTTTCTTGTTATAATAAAAGGGGGGGGATAACATTTAATTGAAAGGATAATAAACTCCTAAATCTACCCAAAAATGGCTTTTCCCTGAAGGCACGGCTGGTTGTCGTCCTTACAACCACACATTTACCCAGCGGCCTTTCTTTTAGTAGCGGCGGGGTAAAACCACCCAGATCTCTCAGGTGTTGAACAAGTTCTCCAACTCAAAATTGAAATCTTCGCACCCCTCGATGTCATGCCTGGGTACTCCCAAATGGTACAAACAAATTTTCCTTCTCTCTGGCATGTCGGGTAAGGGCTTCCAAGTAGCCTTGACTGGATGGACTTTCCTAGTTCTAGCCAATTTCTGAAGATGCTTGCATATAATTCCTTAAAGACGGTGAAGTCATAGCTCCGGACTTATGTGTCCATAGCAATTTCTTCACTGGGAACGATTGGGTCATGAATCAATAGGGAATGTAGGCCATATAGGTTTTGAATTATTTAATCGTCAATCATCCTTATCATTCTTTTTCGAAGGCCAAGCACTCATCAGCGGTGTGGTCGGGTTGATTCTTGTGGAAATGGTACCTTTTATGAGCATAGATGGGTGCGCATGATGGGAGGACTTCGTGGATGAAACACGATGCCCCGACTGTTCTCAATTTTTCAAAGACCTCGATACTCCGTACTAACTTCGGTGCGATTCTAAAGGGATAAGCACGGGCTTTGAGAGCAATTGCCCATTAAGTGAAGGACGGTGCACGGGCTGGCCCTTGAGGCATCCCATAATAGTTAGCAATGTCAGAGGCATTAGGAGTGGCCTTCTCAGAGGGCCCACTCGATTCTTCGGCATAAGGCTTGGGATCCTCTTCGGGTACTTCAGTCTCCCGCTTGGGTGTCTTGAAGAACGGTATGCAGTCTCTTACCATTCCTTTGACCTCGTCCAGGAGGTTTTCACGATAGTATTCCTACTTAGTGACCCATTTCGGAGGGCTTCCTGCTAGGTCCATGATCTAGCTGACCTCCTTTATTTTGACCTTGACCAAATCGATGTTCCCCCAACTTGCGGATCTTCGCATGAAGTGAATCTTCGGTCTCCTCTTCACTGATCATGTCAACAATTGGTGTAGTGACACTCTGGCTATCTTGAGCGTCTATTGGTAGCAATTCTACCTTTTAAGAGGTGCAATTTTAGTCATTCTTTGGTATTTTCTTGTGTATTTTTTTGGGTTGGTGTCCGGAATGTAGGACCAATCAAGAGTTCGGACCATGAGAGCATAATATCAGATAATCAAATAATCATATAATTTGCAATTGTAATATTTGCGTTCCTAAAACCTTTTTACACCAATGTCTTTCTAATTATTTTGGAACATAATTGTGCCAAATGTTAATTCCAACCATTGCCCCCATAATCATAATTTCATTAATAATAATAATTTTCCAAAGGAGTTACAAAATATGATAAAGCCCGATGAGGGGCTATAAAGTAAGTAAAGAGAATCAACAGAAGTGGCCTCCAGTGGCAGATGATGAGGCTCTATTTGTCCGGGATTTCCTGGGCCTTCGAAGAGCAGTCTGAATCCGAAGGTGAGTCGGCATTAGCAATGAATCAACCAAGAATATTTTCTTTGTGAAGGTCATAAGATCAGTCTCATCCATCGCTCTCTTCATCCGAGCATCAAGATCCTCCAAGCAATCATGAGTGAACTCCTACTCCTCGGCCAAACTAGCTATGACAACATGGTCATGTTCTATCTTCTCCAAATATTTGGCATCCGGTCATCAGCTCGCCTTTGGGTCAGGTGTTGACACCTAGTTTTTACCCTCCAAAATTTTTATTTAATTATTTAAGATTTCCAAGTCATAAATAGAGGTAAATATACTTTTTACAAGACAAAAATAATTTTTAAAAATTATTCTGGAAGTATTTTATCATTTTATTTGAAAACATATCATCCAATATACTTATTGTATATCATATCTTATTCTTACATTATTTTTTATCATTAATTGCAATTTTCAAAATTAACATAAAGATAATTGTACAATTAATTGCTTAAGCTCACAATTTAAAAATGATTAATATTTATTCCGCTGAAATTGGAAAAATTATTTAATTAAATAAGATAATTAAGTTACATCTCGATTTCAAATTCTTTTATTAAAAGATTTTGCATGATTGAAGATTTCAATTTCCAATTAATGTCAAATTTGGGATCAAATTGAAGCTTATGACTTAATTCGGCTATAATTAAAATTATTTTGGGCATTTATTAATTTAAAAAATGATCACATTTGCAAAATGTGGCCGTTGCTTTTGTTTTAATTTAAAAACAAATATGGGTTCTTTATTTCTTCTAAAATACGGTCGAGTCCAGCCCAATATGACCGCGACCCGACCCAAATCTCCTTATCATGCGTAAACACACCCAGAACCATCCCCTCTTTTCATTTCACACCGAAACCCTAGCCTTCATCTCTCTCTTCGCCATCAACGCCGAGAATGGCAATTTTGTAGTGTACAGTGCTTTGCTTCAGGTCTTGCTCGTTTAAAACGGGCAAGGGCACTAATAACCCTCGCCCGCACACAGCAGAACCACCACCACCCCACCAAGGTAAGGTTACCCCTTTTCATCACCTTTTCTAGGATCTCGGAATGATTTTTGTCTCTTTACAATTTCGAATAGTGTATTCTGATTGGTTGGGTTCGTTTTGGAGGGATTTTCCCCTTCTATTTTACTCATCTCACACCGATTAGAAATCTTAATCTCTAGGGTATGGGGGTTCTATAAATTGAACCTCATTCCCATTGATTATTCTTATTAATTTAGTTAGTTTCTAGCTAAATTGTATGATTTCCAGTATGTTTATATGTTAATAAGCTTGGTTTAGATGAATCTATGCCTATTGTAGTTGAATAAGATAGTTGGAACAACATGAAGTAGTTTCTCCTATGTAACTGTGCAACTATGAGCCTGTTTAGTTGACGTGTTTATTCCTTAACTGGTTTAGTTTAGTTTAGTTTAGTTTAGTTTAAGAATAGGCTTAAATTACTATGCCTTGTGGATATATCAACATATTTTAGGTGAACAATGAATCTTTTAGTTTAAATGTTTTCATTACTGGTTTGGAAAGGTTAATGTTAGACATAGGTGTAAAAATGATTATTCTTAGTGGTATTGTATGTCTAATGATCTAGAGTAGGAAGCATGTCTGTTGCTTTGCCTCTTTTATAGTTAAGTGAGGGTTAGTTTGATATTGTTTGGTAAGGCTGTAAACCTGTTCTAAAATATGACTTTAGGAGTAACACATAGACATTAGAATGGCTAAATGACTCGTCTAGTCTCACGTTGAGCTGTTTGAATCTATAGATACCATTTAAGGTTTGCTTTAAATATGCATAGGCTAAAATATGACTTAGGACCCTAGTTTTGAGATAAGTTTAGTTTAAAAATGAAAGTAAATTTTGCTCTAGCTCATCTTTTATATGTCATGATGATCAATGGTTAAAAATGGGGTTGGTATGAACTTAGAGTATCGTTTTAGGTGTTAATGAGTTTGTTTGGTTAATGTTCTGCCAAATCATGTACCTGTTGAGGGTGGCTTGGTCTTGGTATCTGAACAGTGTGTTTCAAGTGCTTGTTTTTGACTTCTCTTGTGCCTAGCTTGTGCTCATTTGTGTTGAATTTGAGCCTAGTCGAAGTCAAAGATGATCCTTAAGGACTGTTAGCCTAAATACCTGTACCATGTGAACTTGCATCAATATCCCTTGTTTTGTTTTAACTATGTGTATGTTAGCTTTAAGCCATGAAATGAAGGCACATATAACAATATCTACTCTAGAATCTCTGTTGATGGTCTGAAATTAGCAACCATTTGTAGGCTTTGTTGTGACTCTGCTACATGTATCTTGTCTGCAAGTACTTGTTTGGATTGAAAACCCTAGTATTACTTATAACCATGCCATATCCTTCCCTTTCTATGAACTTAAAATCCTGATTGAGTGGTCTGTGTGTACTTAGTCTAGGTGAATAAGCATTAGACTTTTAAGAACTCAAGAAATTGATATGAGCAGTGTTACAATACTGTGTTGAGTGTCCTGTCCATATGTGTTCTGCATATCCATGTTGCAAATGTTAGCTAAATGTGAGCCACGTAGCCTAACACCTACTTAAGGCGAAGTCTGAAATCTGAAGTGCCAAGTGTTTCAGTCTGTATTCTATCTAAAAATGGAAATCAATTTGAATCATGCATGTTTACTTAGAGAGACTGGTTGAAAGAGTTTAACTTGGCTATCTGAATCTGTTTAGAAAAAATAATGACTAGGTCCTTTAAGTTGAGTTTGAAAGTCATGTCATCCTTGTTGAGTTAAATTCCAAGAATGATTTCCAAGATTTTGTGCTTTTCTCTCAATGTCTATGATGTCTTGAAAATTACCACGACTGTAGACTAAGAATGATCCTTAGTTTGGCCCTGCTAGCCTGTTCCCAGTCATGTACCTTGCATAAGCCTGTTGTTGTCAACATATTTAGCTTTAAGGACGTTTTAAGATTTCAATTTGAACTAAACTGGCTCTATTGTTTAGTATGAAATGGGTGTGATCTTTAAGTCATGAACTTAACAACATAGCCTTAATAGGATGCATGGATTTACCTGCTCTATCTCATTATGAATGCCTTGTGTTATGAATACCAAAATATGTGATGAAACCTTCTTAGAATTGGATTGATGGAAAATAAGTGAGTATGCATATGAAATGATCAATCCTTTGGTTTTATGTTGTTGAGACAATATGTTTAAACCTGTCAAGTATCATGTTGTCCCCCAAACACAGTCTAAAATAGGAACCATGTTTGCAACTTGAAATGATCTTAACCCGAGTTTTGCTTGATTTTCTTTCCTATTTGTTTGATTATCTGAACTGTACCTGCCTTAATAGAGGAGTTAAGCTCAATTGAAATGTATATTAAGCTCAATTGAAATGTATATAAGTTAAGCATGAGGTATCCTAAAATAAGACATGTACTTCCATGACAGTTCACTGCCTTTATGTATTAATCTTGGTTCAGGTAGCTTGAATCTGGAACCTGTGAATGCCTGGAGAGTGTTTACCTCTTTCTATGCATATGTGATTGTTGTCTATGATGTTTACATCAAGCTCAAGCCTTTAAAAATGAAAATTGGGAATTGTTGTTTGAGTATTCAGAATCATGAAAGCATGTTAAAAAATAGGACGTAAAGGCATGTTTGTGTTGTATTTGCATGCCTAATCTCAACTGATTTCTCTTTGTTGTGTCTCATGTTTAGAATACACGTGTGATATACACCAAGATATATGGACTGTATACTAGGTGTACTTGGTATACAAGGTATACAAGTCGAGTATATCCTCCATGTATATCACTTGGCTCCTTTGTTTACATGTCTCTTGGGCCTGACGCAGCCTTTTATTTTTAAATCATTTCCCCCTTTGCTTTGCCTGATATGTATTCTGGGCTTCGCCCATTTTTGCTTTCTTTGTATCATTTCCTTGGCTGCTATCTATTAGTTGGCTTAGCCCATAATACCATGCGTTTATGTTATCATGTTTGAGAATCGGGATGTGTCTTCCATCTTTATTCCGGACCATGAATACCATTTGCCTGATTTACTTGAAATTATTTATAGTTTGTATATGTTTAAATTAGATAAGCATGAGTGCATTCTGACCGTTTCTCTTTTCCCTCTTCTCTCTTCAACGCGTGAAATATGGTCCACTTGGGCCAAAGGCCCAACAACATCCTCATTTCATCGAGTCCGTGTAGCTACGTATTGAAGGCCCAACTATGAGTGAAAATAGTTAACTGGTGAGCTCGATAGGCCCACCAGCCTAGCTCTTCCTTTTAATTTTGCATCTTCTGTCTTGTATTGTGAAAAATTGTAAAAAAACAAATACTTGATAATATTGGAACTCGCATGGTTATGACTTAGAATTTAGGCAAAACGATACCTACATCGTTTAGAATGGATAGGGTCCCAAAAATATATTTTTCAGATCAGCCCAAAAAGATTAACATTTGCACTTCATAATAAACGAACTGATTTTATGAAGTTTGGACTTGGACGAATTGGATATAAAAAATGAATGAATTATTTTGGGTGTATAAACGGACTGTTACTATTTTTAAGGAATCCGGATTGTTTGACAAAAAATGGACTGTTTTGAGAGAAAAAGAATCCGACATTTTTATTTAAAAGGAATATATTTCTTACAAAATTTGTCAAGAAACATGAATTTCCAAAATCAGTTTTTGATAAAGTGACTTAGTTATAAAACCCCTTTAAAGACTATTTTTAGGCCAAGCCTAACTAAAAGTATTTCTTAAAAGGGAAAAATGACCTAAGGACCCAAGTTTAAGGTGTTGGTTCGAAATTGAATATGGTTGACCTTCAAAGAAAAATAATAAAAGGAAAAATTTGTATTTCAATTTTAAAACCTTAGCATGTTATTTTAAAGGGATTACACCTGCTCGCCAAATCTGAAATAAACCAGAGGTTATTTGTATTCCTCAGAAACCCCCGCCTACATCACCATTTAATATTTCTCGTCCCATACATGGTTTTACGACTTTGGGGAGATCTGTGTTATTGGGTGGGGTTTTTACCTAGCTTTTCAACAAGGTGCCTATTTTTTACTGGCCCTATTTTTGGAAAAAGAGTCAAGTTCGACCTCTAAGAAACGTGGGTTGTCCTTTCTTTTTCTAAAAATTTATCAACTAATCTTTGGAATAGAAGAAGAATCTATTGAACTAATCCTAGTAGGATTCTACTCAATTTAAAACTTGAGTGTGTCTTAGTTAGAAAGTGGATTGGCTAAAAAACCTTATATGAATCTTTCTAAACAGAACTCAATTCTTTGATTTTCAGAAACCCCCGTAAAACATGAAACGAAAAAATGAAATGACATGCTATTTGCGAAAAATAAACACTCTTAAAGCAATTTTTAGTAAATAAACATGCTATAGAACCCGAAGGTCAACTGTATTCTACGGATCCTTAATATCGGAGTGTCTAACACGTTCCTCGGGGGATCGTCAAAACTCTTACCTCGAACTCTAGTCTAAAAGGATTTTTCACGTATTTTAAGAATAACCCATTTTACCTGTTTTTTATAAGTTTGCTATAAATTAGGTGGCGACTCTAAAAATTAATATATGAAATAGAGTTCCAACAACCTCCTAGTAGCTTTTATGCCTCCCCGTAAAAATGAACCGTAATAGATGGCAACTCTGTTGGGGCATATCCTAGGTTCTAACCATAAGGATTCCAATACAACATGTTTTAAATTGCTATAAATTACATGTGTGTACTTTCCGCAAATATAACAGTCATTTTCATGCATTTCATAATTCCGCCAAATGACACACACATACACACTCGCATCAGTGCACAAAGACGATTATGCGGTTTCGCTATCGTCCTCCAGTAAAAAACCAAATTATTTATTTGGAACACGTTGAAGATAGAGTTGGATCGCAGTCGTCCAACAGTCGACAACGGTTCACCTCGAATAGTTCGCTCGAGTCCCTAGTCGTTTGAAAAAACACTCTAGTTTGCTTAGGATAGAGCGACGCCAAATTACTATTGAACTATCGTATGCTTACCTAGACGGATTCGGGTATTTTAGACGTATCTAGACCTATTAGGCGACCACCTTGTGTCTTGACGGTCTATGATCCGACGACACTGCATCCTACTACTTACTATGTGAAAATATGATTGTGTCTTAGGTGATAAACCATTGTCCTTAGGGGGGGGGATTAACCGTGCTATGTTTTGTAGATGCATACCAACCTCAAGTTCGACATGGTCCTGAAAGCACCCGAGTTGCTAAGATTTTGGTGGTCGTGATTAGATGCTCCACAACAAAGAGAGGTTACGAACTGTCTAGGACATCTACCATCATTGATGAGCATGAAGGGTAACAAGGAATTGATAGAAGTCCTCATCGGATATTGAGATTGTGATAGAATGGTGTTTAGGTTCGGGGATTTGGAGTTGACCCCAACTTTAGAGGAGATCCGGGATTGCATAGATAGCAACGGGACTTGCATGAGAAGGAGACGGAAGCTCGACCATAACCTCTTGGTCCTATATAGGCCCACTCCCCATGAGATAATGAAGATATTGTCTCTATCCAGTGCCAATTGAACCTTCGGTCCAACTGCAGCCTTTAGGGAGCTTTACAACCGCTTTGAGTCCAAAAGAGGATAAATAGAACACTCACTCGAATTTCGGACTTATGCCGATTGAGAGGTCACCCAATCCCTAGCCCTTGCCATATGCCGATTGAGAGGTCACCCAACCCCTAGCCTTTGCCATATGCCTACTAGGACTCGTGATTTTTTCCAAAAAGACCGACACCTTACTATTGATACCCATGTCATTTATGTCACTCATTCTATCTTTCGTGGCATAACCTCAAATGGAGAAACTAAATACTTTGACATGGTCCTTGTCATCCTAGCCGACATATACCGAGCTTTAGGTCAATGTCGAAACCTTCATAGGTACTTCCAAAGGTGCAACCTACTAATGTAATGGTGGATTATCAAACACCTAAACAAATCTGAGGGTCCCTCGTACCTAGACAGAGAAAACAGAAAAGATAACTTCCAAGTCCACTGTCCAAATTTCGGGAACCAAACTAAAAAGGGGTGGGCTTTCATCTTTTCAAAACTCCGAGAGGACAACATACAATGGATGTTCCCTGACTTTATATCCGAGAATATTGTGGTTAGAGCTAGAAAATGTCCTTTCTTACCACTCATGGGAATCCAAGGAATTGGCCCTTATGCACCTGTTAGGGTCCTAAGACAGTTCGGTAGAAGACAAGTGATACCCCAAGCAGGAAACATGGGGGAGTATGTGGTCGACTACGAAGAAGATAGGATCAAAGGGGTTGCAGACATCATCTGAGAGTGGAATGGTCGAGTGCGATGGAGCCTAGAGACTCTAGCCGAGGGTAGGTTCCACCCGGGAAGTGATGAGGATTACACCAATTGGTTGAGGGCACATTTGCAAGGCACCCTCATTCCGGGACCCGACCGTTATCATTGTGTCCAAGACATGGATTCAAAAGTTGAGATCAAGGAATGCCTCACACAAAGACGGGATGATGACCGGGATGCGAAATACTTAAAAAAGATAGAGCATGATTAAACTGTCATAGCCGACTTGATCGAAGAGTTATAGTTCACTCATAAGTGTTTGGAGGATCTTGATGCTCGGATGAGGAGAGTGATGGACGAGACTACACCCATGACCTTCACTGAGAAGGGATTCTGGGTTGATTCACTGATGATGTTGATTCACCTCCAGATTTAGACCGCCATTTGAAGGGCCAAGAGAGCTCGGACAGACAGAGTTTCATCATCGACAACTGGAGGCCACTTTTGCTTATTTTATTTATTGTTTTATCTCCCCTTGTTGGCTTTATCATATTTTGTAACCCCTTTGGGGAAAACCTTATTATTACTAAAATTATTATTATTGGGGCAATGATTGCAATCAACATTTGACACAATTATGTTCCAAATGATTAGGAAACCTTAGTGCAAAAAGGTTTAGGAACACAAATATTACAATTACAAATTATATGATTATGTTATATTATTGCTTAACGTGCTTTCATGTGTTCCATCCGAACTCTTGATTGATCCCACATTCCGGACACCAACCCAAAGAAAAACATAAGAAAATAGCAAAACCTAACTTAAATTGCACCTCTTTAATGATTGATTTGCTACCGATGAATGTTCAAGATGGCCAAAGTGCCACTACGCCATTTGTTGATATGATCAGCAAAGAGGACTGAGAACTCACTTCGAACGAAGATTCACAAATTGGAAAAAAAAGATTGATTTAATCAAGGCTAAGATGAAGAAAACCGACCAGATTCTAGACTTGGTAGGAAGCCCTCCGGAAGGGACCACTGCACAGGAACATTACCGTCAAAACCTATTGGACAAGGTCAAAGGAATGATAAGGGATTACATACCACTATTAAAGACACCTTAGAGGGAGACTGAGGTGTCTAAGGAAGATCCTAAATTATATGCTGGGAAATCAAGTGGACCATCTGAGAAAGCCACCCAAACACTTATGATGCTGCTACCTACTACGGGACGCCTCAAGGGCTATTCCAAACACCATCCCCAACATAGTGGGCAATTGCTCTCAAAGCCCGCACCTCGCCTTTCAGAGTCGCACCAAGGCCAGTGCGGAGTATCGAGATCTTTGAAAGATTGACAGCCATCAGAGCAACGTGTTTCAGCCACGATGTCCTCCCAACATATGCACCCATCTATGCTCATAAGATGTTCCTCTTTTACAAGAACCAACTCGACCACATCTCTGACGAGTGCTTGGCCCTCAAGAAAAGGATCATACAATTGATCGACGACAAAACTATCTGCAACCTGTGGGGGCCATATTCCCTACTGGTTCATGACTCCATCATGGCCGACGAAGGAATAACCATTGATATGCAAGTTTAGCGCTATGACTTCAATGTCTTTGAAGTTTCGTAAGCGAGCATTTTCTCCACATTGGCTAGCACCAGAAAGATTCATCCAGTCAAGACTGCTTGGAAGTCCATTCTTGGCACCTCGAAAAGAATAATGATATGCTTATACCATTTAGGAGCACCCGGATATGACATTGAGGGGTGCGAAGCTTTCATGTTTAAATTGGAACATTTGATCAACACTGGCCATATCTGGGTAGTTCTACCTCGCTGGTACTAAGTAAAGCCACCGAGTGAATGCTCGGTCATAAGGACGACAACCCGCCATGACTTCAAGGAGAAGCCATATTTTGGGTAAATTTAGGTGCCCCTTCTTTCAATTAAATGTTATCCCTTCCCCTTTATTTTATAAAAGAAACTACGTCTGACATGACATTCTAAGTGGGATACGTAGGAAGCCCTTATCGGGCATGGTCTGGGAGTTTATTCGGGTAGAATGAAATTAGGGATAGTTTCTATGTAAATTAAACTACGGAAGGGCCTGACTTCCCATAGAGGGATACATAGGCAGTCTACGTAAGACTCACTCCTTATATTATATAAATTATAATCTCCCTCACCTATCAAGAGGGTTCAGCTTACGAAGAAAGTAACAATGTTATGGCCATAAACCCCAAAACCAAAGCCCTCAAAACTGAAATGACCAAAAGATCATCGAAATGAAATATCAATCAAGTGTTCGATCAAACACATGCGTCTATATACTTTTATGCGCAATTTATCTATGACATCTTGTATCATTATTTTGTTACTAACGTCATTTGCCTTTGAGTTTTTCTTATCTTAAAGAGGGGGTCGATCCGTGTCGTGTCACACTAGCATACTTCACAAGATCCATAGATGTAACATCCTTTCCCGGCAAGAAAAAGAAAGCATGACTGGTACTTCGGACGACGAGCTTAACAAAAAAATATTTGTCATAGAGGACCATGCACCTCTAGATCTCCAAGAAGCATCACACTATGAGGATGTGATCAATATGTTATTTCGAAGAATCACGGACCTCCAAGAACAGGTCGTGAGAACTGAGATGGCCAATGCAGCCAGAAAAGCAGCTGCCAAGACAAGGAGGCCTTCACTGCCGTTTCCATTTATGAATTCACCATTATCCGATCACTTTCCAGCATACCCGACTGGAACTGTGCCACCTACTCAAGCTCAAAATGAAACACCACATATTGGTACTTCATACCAAATCCTAACACCGGCCAATGCCACCCAAATACCTAGGGCTTCCCACTCGGCGTGTTCATACTAAGCGCTGCTACCTACTCATACAGATCCTAACATGCATCCAAATGCCACTACTCACCATACACCCAGAACTACCAGCACTCCCAGAAATCGCCATACACATCCCATTGTATCCTTCCATAACTCTATCACTCTAATTGACTCCTTAACAGAACTTGACCACTATGATGAGATGAAAAAGGTGTAGAGAGCCGAACAAGATAGACGAGACAAGGAAATAGAACAAAAATAGTATACTTACTCGAGAAGTCTAATAGGGTCACTCAAAAAGAAATAGGACTAAGGTACGATGATATGTGTATGCATCCAGACTTGGACCTACCCGAAGGCTTCAAAGTTCCTAAATTCGAGATGTTTAATGGGACAGAGAATCCTAAAGCGTACTTAAGAGCATACTGCATCCAGCTGGTTGGGGGTAAGAAGGAATCAGGCTCTAATCATGAGGTTGTTCAGTCGGAGCCTAACTGGAGAAGCTCCAAATGGTTTAACGCGCAAGACATACACCGCTAAGCTACTTGGGAAGGCATGGTAGAAGCCTTTATGGAAAGATTCCAATTTAATGTGGAATTGTGCCTGACCGATACTACCTAGAAAAGGTCAAATAAAAGTCATGAAGAATTAATGTGAATATGCAAGTAGATGGAGGGTCGAGGCCGCCCGAGTGCAACCGTCGATGAGCGAAAAAGAGTTGGTCTTAATATTTATCCGATCACAAGAATCGGACTTCAATGATCGTATGTTGTCTATGGCCGGGAGGCCATTTTCCAAATTGGTTAAGTTAGGAGAGGCCATAGAAGACGGCCTCAAGTCCGGCAGAATTATCAGTGTAGCCAACAAAGTCGAGTAATAAAACACCATCGGGGCTATGAGAAAGAAGAAAGAAGACGTGGAAAACATCTCCCATACACCTAGCCCAAAAGCTTAAAAGAATGAGGGATCACAATCCTCCTTCAACATATATCAATCGCCACCTCCGAGAAATTATATACCCATGCCATAGAGCATTGTGTCGGTTTTCTATGCACAACTTAGTTACCAAACGTATGTCCCCACTTACCAAGCTCCACAACTAAATTATCAAACATCGGTCCCCATTTACCAATCTCCATAACCAAATTACCAAACACATGCACCCTCATATCAAGCCCATTAAAATCAGTAAAATTAGCCGCCTTCGGCCACATACGATTTGTCACGTCTAAATTTTGAGAAGAAACCTACATGGGTATTTACCCATCTACTTGAAACTCATACCAAGTTGTTCGAATGAATGAGCGTCGGTGGAATCATCCAAGTTGTTCCACCAAAACCCGTCAATCTTCGGAGTCGCCTACCGAGCTGACCACACATGTGCATACCACTCTGGCGGAAGTGGACATAGCATGAAAGATTGTATCAACTTAAAATATAAGATACATGATTTGATTGACAAAAGAAATATCACACCGCAAAGAGCAACACCAAACGTGAACACTAATCCTATATCCAATCATGGCATTAATCACATCAATATTATCAAATGGAATAAAGACTGGGTCATTTGCAAGCAACTGATCTAGGGATCTGTTGAGAGCTTAGAACAAATTGTAGCCTCTCTTATCCTTTAAGGGCAACCTCAATTTAAATGGCCCATGTTCGACTTTTTAAATGCTTCTATTGAGCTTCACATACCGTTGCTTCGGTCTGAAATACTTTCTGAGAGTCGAGACTATTTTATTGCGGGATCAAAACCTCGCACGTTAGATTCAATTCAAAGACTTGTATTATCTAATAACTTGTCCGGGTTTCCTTTTCTAGACATGGTTAGGTCTTCCGTCAACCGATAGCTCAATCGTATTGCCTTTACATCTCGATTCTGAGTTACTTAGGGTTGTGTCTTTTGTCTTAATTTGCTCCTCACACTAGCTTCCACAGTATTTGGGGGTTTGGATTTCCAGCAGGGAAGTCCTTACCGTCTCTCCTCTACCGTTGGTTCTTACGCACTATTCCAGAGTCATAACACGTTTATAGAGTCTGAATAGAAATTATCTCATCCGCTTCTAACATTTTTTCGCAATCCTTCTACATTTCTATCATTAAGCGAAACACATTTTCTCCTCGATACTTCATCATACCATCTCCCCCTCTTAGGAGAATAACTAACACCTTTTGCTTTAAGATTTCGCTTCTGTAGAAGTGAAATTGTTACCTCTTCACCTGTCTAGTAATTCTTCGCACCCCTGATGAATTATAATTTTCCTCAAAATAATCTTTCCTTATTAGGACAACTGGAATTAGTCGTATACATAGAGTGCTATCCATTCATACTGGCGTACTTGGCCTTGATGAGCTTAACTTTGCTCACATCGTTCGTCTCAATAAAATCTCCTTACTGACTGTAACAACTCGTTTGGTCGTTTAGCAATTTTAGGCCTATTATCCATAAAATATCCTTCCCGTGGTCTTATTTTGGTGTCTATAGCTTACGAGGAGGGGTGACGTGCTTCTTGAGGCGATTCAGGGAGTGTCGGAGAAGAACTAGTGAAACTGACAATTCTTAAGTTAAGAAAATAGAAATTGTGGGTATCTCTTTAACTACGGTTATTTAAATGATGGATAATTTTTGAAATATATTTATTTAATTTGTGTGAATATTTTATTCATAGGGGTATTATTCACACCCACGTAAGGTATAAGTGGTATAAGTTGATAAGTATAGTATTTGACGGAGTGATTAAAGTTTAAATTAGACAAAGTGATTAAGTGAATTGGGAAGACTATTGTGGAAAGCTATTGGGTCTGACCCACTTCTTATGACCCATATATCTTAGTGGTCTAGGTTTTTAAATCAATACATTTACCTTTAGCAAGAAAAAGAGAAGAAAGGAGAACACTTGATACTACAAAGTGTCGGCAACATTGAAAGGGTTTCTTCGTGGACGAAGTTAGTTCAAGTAGTATTTCTTTGTGTTTGGTTTTGCAGTGGTATAATTGTTTTACTTTTTACTTAATGATTAAGAAATAATGGGTCGTAATGATGAGATGAATATGTATCTAACTATGGGATTACTGAATACTATCATATGCAACTACGATAATGTTTCTCTATCCCGCTTTTGTTTTTCTCTGGAGCAAATGTCCTATTAGCAGTTACCTTAGTCATATCTATGCCGCTTTGAAATTCAGTATTGAATATCATCATATGCAAACAAGAAAAGTTTTCTCTACATCACTTTTATTTTCACTAGAAAGCCAAGGTCCAAGTAGTTCTTACCCAAGTCATAGCTGTAAAATATTTCTGAGATTGTTGAAACTAGAAAAAATAGGAGTGCATATTATTGGTTCACTGTTGATTTTTTTTAAAACTAGGTCTTCCCATCTGATTACAAACAAGAATAGCAATTCATCATAGGCTCTTAGACTTTGGGTAATGTGTTTTTGAAGAAAAAAATCCCGTTTTGCCCTTGTGGGCTCGGCGTCACTTTTGGGTTCATTTTGATTCCAAATTAAAGCGTAGCTACACGGGTGTTCTTAAATTCGTAATTTAACATAGATTATATATTTGATAGACCTTGTTCGTTCGGAAGCATTTCGAAAGAGGAACGCTCAAGTTTGATTGTTCGTGGCACTCGCTTGGCCTCGAGGTAGGTTACGGCTTACTTGAGTTAGACTTTGATTAGAGAGTCGTATATGTGTCGTAGAAATTAAAGGGGATAGCATGAGAGGTCTTCGGACATGGTGGTGGTGATAAATTCCACTAGTTTGGTATGGGTGTTGTTTATGTGGGCTTGTCGCCATATGTGTTATATTCTGTGATTATTGCTTGTCTGTTTCTCTATCACCTACTAGCTCACTCATCTCATGAAAAGAACGAGTAATATTGATTAATTGAAATGTGAACGGTAATATGACTTGTACTTGTTATTGATGATACTATTGAGATTGATATCATGTATGGCATGCTTTACTTATTACTCTGATATGGTCATGATGGTGAGGTGAGTGATTAAGATACTCTGAGATCTTTGTCAGAGATTGAGAGTGACAGACATACTCCAAGGTTTCTGCCGGAGACGAGAATGATTGAGATACTCTGAGGTCTTTGCCGGAGATTGAGAGTGACAGAGATACTCCGAGGTTTCTGCCGGAGATGAGAATGATTGATGCTTCCGAGGTTTTGTCGGAGTGTCGAGTGGTACATGAACTTTGCGGGTCCCTCATGGGTCATGACTTTGAGACTTTGTCCTTAGTATGTGTGTACGAGAGTGGAGTGAGAGAGGTGACTATTGCATTACATTGCGCTCATCCATTCTTATATTCTCAATTGTTCTATTGGTGACTCATATATGTCCTTGGTTGAATACCTGATTTCCTTGATATGGACTTGTTTATGATACGTGATCTTACATGTTTGCTCTATGTGATACTTGTTGGTTTCTACTTCTTATTGTGTTATCTAATCTTAGTTGGCCTATGATACTTACCAGTACTAGTGTTGTACTGATACTACTATTACTACATTTTTGTTGAGTGTAGAGTACGATCCTGGTTCCAACTCTACGCCCCGTGACTGATATTTGAGGGTGACATTTTGGGTGATTCAGGGTGATGTACTTGATCATTTGTGGCCCCTGAAATGACCCTTCTTATTCACTTCTGTATTTTCTTTTCATCAGACAGTATGTAGCCTTCGAGCAGTTCAGACTTATATTTTTATTGTATTAGAGCTCTTGTACACTTTTCACCAAATCTTTGGGGATTTTTGGATAATCAGTTATGATAGTATTTAAGACTTGTTAACTTATTCTTATTTAATTTCTGCTTATTTAACTAGATATTTCTAGATGTTGGGATGTGGTTCGCCTACCTGTGAGGATAGTGTAGGTGCCACCTTGACCTATGATTTGGGTCGTGACACTGACCCTAAAAGGTCGTTCTCTTGTTGTTCATCCTTTCATCACTTAAACGTTCACTTTTGCTAATATCGTGATGCCAAGGGTTGCAGAAATCCTTCGAGTCTCTAACTCGAACTCAATTTGTCTTGGGTTACTTTCTAATACTAGTATCTCTAAGCTAGGACTAAATCGGTCTTTTGATAATTCTCCTTAAGATTTCCAGTTCACCTCTCGTAATAAGGACATAATCTTATGACTTACATTTCTTTTTCGAAAATTTGATTTCTTCTTATCTTTTCTTCTGCTCGACTATGAACCTTGTCATAATACCATACATTAGCTTATGTTCTCTAATGATTCCTCCTATCTAGTCATAGCACTTTACTTAGCCTTCTACCAGTCTCTTGCTAATCTTACAATCTCTTACCTTATTCCGGAAAACTCCAGTCGGGGCTCACTTTCGCTTATAGCTTCCTCGGCTTCATCGGGCCTTATTCTTTTGGTCGCTTAATATTCCTTCTTTCTTTACTAGGAACGGGGCCACACTGAGGTAGATACTTACCCTACATACAAGAATTCCAATACATAACTTCAAAATCTTCTAACCCTCGAGAAATCATATTTTGTTATACATTCCAGGGTACAACACTTGTATGCCTCCTAAAGGGGAAATTACCAACATATTCATAACGCTATTAAAATATGTGGTCGAGTCCTAACAATCTGGCCATTTTTGAGGATTACTATGACCGTTATTAGACTTCTAGAATTTCTTTTCAAAACTATGTTTGTTGATGCCTAGAAGTCGTAAGCTGAAAGTGTTGTTGTTACTATACCTCTATCACTGCCGAATAGAATAGTAACGCCTCTATCCCTCTGTTTGAGTTCCAACTATTTACAAGTTTCTAAACTTAGGTACCCCGCACATCCTACACGCTACCTCTTTTACTTTTTGAAACTCGTACTTTACCTTCTGATGCTTTCATAATCTTTTTCCTCTGTAGGTGATACAATATCCACATCTTAAGACTCTTTAACACAACTTGCACATTTGCTACACCCATGATCTGATAGGGTCGCACATTTACTCATCACAACCCGAGTTAAAATCAAATGTCTATGACTCAGCTCTATTGCACGATCTGAAGTAAGAAAGAAAGGTAACCAACTCCTAAAGCCTATCCAAAAATTCAAAGCTCATACCGTTGTATGGCTTCCTGGTCCACAGCCATCATCTCGAACAAAGATTAGAAAGATTTACAATCTTCTCTAACCTTTTTCCTCAACCAAAACCAGACCAATCAAAGCATCGGTAGCAGTTGCTAGTCACGAACAACAAAGAAATGAAATACATTGAACCAATAAAGCTGAATTTCCACTCCTTGGATTTGAGGTATATCAAAAATAGTAAAGGCGGTTCTATTTTTTATCTAACCAACGGAAGAAACAAAGGTGCGACATAGAAAAAAATATTAGCACGACAGTTTGGACGGAATATTAGCATCACGGTTTGAATAAGGATCATATAGAGTATTTTATATGATACTTTAGGATATTTTAATGATAGAATGTGTACTTAATTTATTAGCATAGGAATTGACTACATACTATATTATAAAGTGAGTAAAAGCTATTTTAGCTTAAAGCCACTTAAATAAGCCAATCCAAACAGGCTCTATATTTATCGCAGCCCTACTTTTTCTGGACTACTGCTACTTTAGCAATTTTTTCTTTCTTTTTATGTACTACAGATACCATTATTGTTCATAATGAACAACCTTCTCTCCATGTTTTCATTTTTTGGAATTTTTCAGCTAACCAATGATAATTATGTTCCCCTAATATAAGTATAGCCCACCAAATTGAATGTAGATTGTGCTATTAAAAAGGTAAAACAAAAAAAATAAGCTTGAAAAGAGGCTTACCTCATCAGCAACAATGTCAAGAAGCTCTGCCAAGGTTTTAGACACTACAAAACAATAATAATTAAGTTACACTCCAGTAATAGAATTTGAGTACATGTTACCCTATTACCATATAAGACGATGGAAACAAAAAACTCAATCAACAATTGCACATATCCTAAATGCCCATTTATGTAAAGTGGCGTTGAGTGAAGGAACTTCGGGTGAATGTCCAGGAAACTGAAACATTCTTTAATGCCACTAAATAAGATGATAACAATTTTAGATGCAAAATAACATACTTGAATTATAGCTAAAGAATTAGTCTACAAGGCAATATTGAAGGGTAAGGAATAGCAAGGTTCATTTGTACAAGCTTAACTATTTTCCTCCTTTTTTGTTTTTATGGAGTACAATGAAATAACTAGGTATACAACATTCAAAACATCCAACAGTAACTTCAATTTCTTAAAATTTAATTAAAAAGAGGGCCACCTTTATCTAAATATTGTCACAATAATATCATTAAATCAAGTCCTCATTTGAGAAATAATCCACAATCTAGCAGTGAACAGATGAAATTTTTCTAAAACAACCTCATAGTACTGTAAAATACAAAACTTAAAACAAAATCCAAATATTATTATAAATCAAAAGGTACGTTTACTTTTGGCAAGACAAACAATTCACTTCAGGGCCTAAAAACTTACTATCTTGGAGAGAATATGTACTAAATCTCATGGAACACAACAACATGTTAGGCATATACATAGGGATTTCGGATTTCAGGCTATTACGACTTAATTTTTTTGGAATTCTTTCTATTGGCTGGTAACTAATCTTTTTACATTAAAAAAAAGCCCTAATGCCCCCTAATTTTATTTGAATTTCACATAATCAACCACTCAAAGATTGAAGAACGTCGTCTGAGGTACTAATTTACGGCATAGACAAAGCAAATAAGAGTAATAGATATATCCAAAGAGAATTTACCTTAAGAACACAATAGCATCGGCTCCAGAAGTAATACATCGACCAAAATCAACCAGCTTTTTCTCATTGATTTCGGAGTTAGACTATTGTGTCTAAGAGGCGAGATTAGGGCTTTTTGATGGTTAATTCTCTAAAATTTTGTATTTCATCCCCACTTTGTTGTCTTTTGCTGGGTAAACTAGAGAGAAAAAGAATAGGGATTAGGTATAAAGAAACCATCGTCAATTTTTGAAGAGGGTTTAGGAATTTTTAGAGATAGTTAGCGAAACAGAGAGTTTTTAGAGCGTGTTTTACTAATTAATATGTTACTATATTTTGAGTGTTTTTAACTTTTATTTTGAGGCAGAAAATAGATTGACGCTTATTCCTCTAAATTTAGAGTATTAGGGACGAGACATTGACTTTTTAGGTACCAGATTTAATCTATACGTTAATAACAAAATCTAGAATTATGGACAAGAAAAAAATCTTGTTCCTGCAAGCACATTTTTAGAGACCAGATTTTTAACCCGTCGCTAAAAAATGTTGGTCTTTAATAAGCTTTTTTTTTTGTAATGCTTTTAGCCTCCTATTTATAAATGTGACGCACAACACATCCATAAAAAAGACTTACTTGACACCGCTTGTAGACTCACTAGGACAGACCTACTCTGATGTCAAGTTTGTCACACCTAACCTTGGGGGTATGGCCGGCACCCGGTGTCTTACTGGCCCGAGCGAACCACATCTACAATCATAACCCGAACATACAGAAGGTCTGAGCCGTCTAGGCCGCCATGAAATAATCTGAATGAAATCAAGGGACCATATACAACAGACAATACAAACGATACATGCATAGATATGTATGTAAGGGCCGACAAGGCCAACATGGAAGATTGTATAACAAAGCATAGGTCGACAAGGCCATACAAAACAGCTATACACAAAACATGTGTCTACAAGCCTCTAAGAGTGTTATATATGTCATAAGATTGGGACAGGGCCCCGCTATACCCATACCATATATACAAATCATACCGACTCAAACAACAACTCTGAAACAAATGGAGTTCATTAACACTATCACTGAGATGAGTAGCCTAATGAGGAGGGTCGTCAATCTGTCTACCTGAACCTGCGGACATGAAATGCAGTGCCCCCAACAAAAGAAATGTTAATAAGAATGATGTACCAAGTATGTAAGACAGATAAAGCATAAACAGAGACATGAACGTAAGTAAGAGATAATGAGGGTCAACCTAAAACTCTGAATTGCCATTATTGGCATATAAAATGCATGTTTATACATATATATATATATATATATATATCAAGCCGCTCTGTGGGTCCATATCATATCGTATCAAGTCGCTCGGTGGGGCCATATCATATCGTATCAAGTCGCTCGGTGGGGCCATATCATATTGTATCAAGCCACTTTGTGGGGCTAAACATCATCATCATAACCAATTGATCGGTGGTTATATTGTTGTACACCTAATTTTTACCCTCCCATAATCCTATTTAATTATTCAGGGTTTTCGAGTCACATACGGAGTGACATATACTTTTTACAAGACGAAAATAATTTTACAAAATTATTCTGGAAATATTTTATCATTTCATTTGACAAGATATCATCCAATATATATATATTGTATATCATATCCTATTTTTTCACATTATGTTGATCATTAGTTGAAATTTTAGAATTTTTAAAAGGATAATTGTGAAACTAGTTATCTTAAAATCTTCAATTTAAAGTAATTAATATTTTATTCCGTCAAAATTCAGAAAATTATTTAATTATTAGGATAATTGAGTTACCTCTCAATTTCAAATCATTTTATGTTTATTTTTTAAAAGATCTTTGCTTGACATCAAGATTTTAAATTCCAAATTATGTCAAATTCAGGCTTAGTTTGAAGCCTCATCTAACGCGGTTATATTTGAAATATTTTGGATCTTTTATTAATTTAAAACATTACAACATTTGCAAAATGTGGCGATGACTTTTATTTCCTTTTTAAAACAGTCGATTTGGGCCATATTCCCCCAACGGATTGGCCGAGCCCAGGCCGAAAAAGGCCCAGAACCAGCCCACTTGGTTCCTTAAGCGTCAATGACCTCTTTTGCCTCTCATTTGTTACGATTTGGGGTCAGGAAACCTTAGCCGTTCTTGGATTTGTCTTCCCCGATGCCGAAAATGGCAAATTCTTAGTGTACGTTACCTTTCACTCAGTGCGCTTGTCCAAAATGGGCAAGAACAATGTTACGGTTCAGTTATACGCGGAGGCACAAAAGCTACTGAGAATTTTTGGATAGTGTTCCAAGTCAGATAATTTTTTAGAGTCGCCACCTAATTTATAGATAAATTAGAAAAAACCAGTGTGAAAGAGTTTATTTAAAAACTTTTGAAAATTCCTATCTAAACCAGATTCTAGGTAAGAGTTCTGGTGATCCATCGGAAAAGGTGTTTGACACCCCGGTATTAAAGATCTGTAGAATACGATTTACCTTCGGGTTCTATAACATGTTTTAAATGATTTAAATTGCTCAAAGTGTTTAAAATATCCACAAAATATTTGTCATTCTTTTCATTTCAAAACTCAAAAGTTTTCCTTTTAAAATAAAAGAGTTAGACTTCCGCCAAAAGTAGTATGTACAGGCTAATTTACCAATTTGGTCTTTGGACTAAGAACACTCAAATATTAATTTGAGTGGAACTCCAGTTTTAGTCAAATAAAGTTATCTAATTTTACTTGCATCTTTCAAGATTTAAAATGGGTATAATTCATTTAGAATGACAAGATTTGGGTTTTTGAAAAAAGTAGAAAAATGGGTTTTCTTTTATCTTTTGCATACTATCACCGAAAGGTCAATTCGTATCCACAATGCCTAAACTATTACCACAACTCAAATCCAAAATAGTATTTTAAAGTCCAAAACCACCTAAGTTGGGCTTAGCCCACAAAATCAATTTATCAACAAGTGTTTCTTTTGGTCCAAGATCATCTTAGCAATCCATTCATTATTTTATGTCACACATGCCCAAATAGGGTCCTTTTAAAATCACAAGTAGTCAAAGCCAGATCAAATTAATTTTCGAAGCACAAGTTACAAGTTTTAAAAGTCCAAAATCAGTCTTAAACTTAATGTGATAATCAGTTTCTTGTTTCCAAGTCTCTTGATATCCCATTTTTAAGATTAAAAAATCATTTTTGAAAATCATTTTTTAGGTGACCCTATCTAAACGATGTACGTATCGTTTTGCCTATTCTAGATTTGTAACCAACGGGGTACCAATATACATAAAGTATGTTTTATTACAAGGAATACATGTAATTATACGGAATTGAAGAGATTGAGTTAGGTTGGTGGGCCTACGTAAGCCCATCAGTTAACTATTTTCACCCATAATTGGGTCTTCAAGAGCGGCTACAACAGACTTGATAAAAAATAGATTTAGTTGGGTCGTAGCCCAACTAGGCTGGAAATGCAATGGATGTAAAGATCTTTCTTCGGCTTGTATGAAGCATAGGCCTAGTAGGGGCCCATCTCATCATGATCCGGCAGGACAAACAAGGGAAAAACAAGAGTACTAGTTAGGAAGCATCTAATATTATCTAATCATGATACATGTAAATTAATACGCAATTAACATAATAATCATGCAAGAATTGTCAATCATGGCCTGTTAATATAGAAAATGAAACCATCTAACACTTGGCGCAATTGTAACAAAATGGATCAAGACCAATTTGAATTAACAGCACAAAGGGAAGGGGAAGAACATATGGGCTCAGGCCCACATTCAATAAACAGAGAATGTGAGTGAAGTCAATGGGCCAGGCCCAGTCATGCAAGTTACAAAGAGGAAAACAAAAAGAATTAATAGAAATGGGCTAAAAGCAGCCAGATTTAGATCGATACAAGTGATATACAAGCGAATATACAATCCTTACACATCTAATTAACACCAAGTATACTAGACATAAGCTGTGTATACTAAACATGTATACCAGCAACTCGCATGATCTGGCTCAAAGAAAACACAAGAAAGGCATGCCCAGACTTTCTTCACACCACTGTCAATTCCTAATGGCATATATACACACTCAAAGGCACAGGAGAGATTAAATAGGCATATGAGAAATGTGAACAAACAAGTCCATATAAAGCTATACTGGGCATACACATGCAGCAAGTGATACACCTGAATTTGAACCAACATTTAAACTAGCATGGTTACTTAAATAATCAAGGCCTTAACAGAGTAAGTAGGAGCATGCATGGAAAAGGGGCTGGCTTATCACAGAGATGAAACATTTATGTCATTCAGAAACTTCTAGTTGATTTAATGGATATCAGAACAACTGGACAAGCAAAATGTAGTCAAAGACCAAAGAACATATTATAGGGACAGGTTTGTGTCAACTGGATGCAAAAGATGGGACACATGAGATGTTCAAACTAAGATACACAAGAGACAAGCCCAGAAAATCAATAAAGTAGACCAGATAACTCATACTAAATCAATATGGGCGGCTACTTGGGCCATGACAAGGACAAGGATTGTAAACCTGAGGATCTATCAACCTTGGGGGGACGGGGTGACTTAGCATGCTCAGTTTCTAAATTCAGTGAGTGATGGTTCCATTTACTCCATGATCAGGCAAACACGCCAAAGTAAGTAAGAAGGAAATTCAAACAACCATACATAAACTAGGCAGGAATCATACATGTAAACATGTTAGAGTCACCAAACAGGACATGCATATGGCTCATTTATCATGAATATTCAATAGAAATCACAACATGATCATAAATGTCCTTCCTATTCGTAACATGCTTCTTACTTTTAAGTCAGAACTAATCACACATATCTGAGAATTCAGAAGCAGATCCCCGTAGTTCACATGTCAAACTAACAAGTTTTAAAAGTTATTTTAACTTGTATTCAACTTCATAATTCAACAGAAATGGTACAGGCTAGACATGCTTTGTTTATGCATGAACACTATAAGGATCACACAAGCATGCTCACTTTGGTACCTTAGTACAAGAACTCAAAGTCTTCTTATTTCTTTACCTAATCATGTTGGAGACTAGATGAATGATAAGACTAGAACGGACTTGATTTCAGACTTGTAGAGGTAAGTGCCTCTACATGACATGAATGATGAGATTAAAGGGAAACTACAGCATACAAACTTAGACAGAGAGCATCATGACATACAAAGGTTATTCACCACACAAATCACACATGCTGCCATTTAGAACTAAAATCACACATTCGGGATCTTGGAAAGGCAACGAAGTAAGTATTCAGGCTTATGTGGCTCATATATTTGACTGACACATCCTTAAGTTAACAATTTTAGACATTTAACCAAATCAACTTATCTATATAATAAATACAGACATGCTACCACATACTAGTCCCAATTTTAAACTACACATACTGGTTTACATCATAACAACATTCACCAGGTTAACAAGACCCTCAAACTACACTATCACTATCATTTTAATAATGACTAATCCATATTCATGCTAAATGAGCTTCAAGTCCACAAACCAATCATTATATCAAACCATACTCACTCAGAACAAACTTCTCATTAACATGCTAAACTACTTAAGTCATTTGAGTGGATCCCCTAGGTTGAGTAAACCATAATCTAATCAGATTAAGTTTTAACTTAGTTAAAAAGTCTACACATGTTTAACAAGCTCCAACTAGCATATTTTGAACTCTATGTCAACCACACAGACTTCTGAGCCATCACACAACCTAAACAATGACCTATTGACCAAGATCTCCTTCATTTATATAAAGGTTATGCATCTTAGTCCATTTTTAGGTCCAGATTTACCCTAGGTAGTGTGATAAGCAGAATATGACACCAAACCAACTAAAACATGATCTCAACAGTCTCAGATACAGATACAGATACAGATACAGATTATAGCTAAAACCAGTCCACATAGCCAAATACACATATAACAGACCTGATTTATTCTCATATAACTTATCCATAACTTCAAATGAGCTTTGTATCTGTATCCTAATTAATTCAAGTCATTTTTACCTAACCAAACTAGCTTCAGATCAACATGTGGACATCATTTTTAAGCATGGACAACTTATATCAGCTTAGTGTAAGTTCTAACTAATATATTTTTGATTCAAAGTAATCTACATAACCTAAACTGGTCACATTCAACATATTAACCAATTAGAATAAGATATATAACTAATCAAGATTCATACTCAAACAATAACCATCTTAAATCAGTTTATTTAGTCAAAACAGGTTTCAAACTAACATATTGAGCTATATATTGACTACACCAGCCCATACTATACTTAATCAAACCCTAAATTAGCATATAATGAACTTCACAATGCATCATACTAACTTAGACATGCTTAAATGATCAGGTAACATATAATACACATTATAAAACACAATGAAAGTAAGAGAATCAAAAGGGATTCGAATTACCTTGTGTGGAGGAAGCCAAAAGGTCGAGGGTGGGCTTATTCTTTACTCCGGGGGCCTCAAAGCTCGCAGTAAACACAAAAAGAAAGGGTTTTAGTTGTAACAATCAATTTAAAGCTAGATTAGGGTTCCACCAAAGGGCTTGGATCCCAAGTTAGGAAAAAAACTAATCAGATTTAACTCGATTTGGCTCTAAAAAGTATGAATGCCAAGAATCAAGTTTCGGACTAGTAACATGAAGCAAAAGGGTCTATATTTATAGGACTGCATGAAACCCTAGCATAGCTCATAGATTCGATGTGGGAGAACCAAATTGGGGGAAAATTTCCCTTCAATTCATTCTTTTTTTTTTGATAATCCAGGTTTCCAGGCTTGCGCCTGACTACGTCCTGGAGGTAATAGCACCGGTCCTTCTACACTATTACCAGGTAAATCGCGGGATGTGCTCCGGTGGCCAATTTTCTGGGAGCGTTCAACTGATCAATGAGACAAGGTCAAATTCCCCAACATGCAGAGTTTATTCGTGCTTGCGGGGAATCGAACCCACGCTGTCCCATGCCAGAGCGCCTTATAGCGCCCAGGCTTTGCCACTGGACTATGCCCCGGAGGACAAAACTAAGGTAGGGTAAACTTTTTAAAGTGACTGGTCCCACCGCATTACGGCCCCATACCCCAGAAAACCCCACCTCCGGCCTGGCCCTACGGATTAGTATACACTGCTTGGCCCTACGCGTATGGAGGGATTTTTTTGGGGGAACACAGTTCCACTCTCGCCGATCGAGGACTCGAACACGGAACCTCAGGCAAAGAATACCTAATGTATTGGCCACTAGGCCAAACACTTTGGATAAAACTAAGGTAGGGTAAACTTTTAAAGTGATCGGTCCCACCGCATTACGGCCCATACCCCGAAAACTCCACCTCGGCCGCCCTACGGATTAGTATACACCGCTGGCCCTACGCGTATGGAGGGATTTTTGGGGGAACACAGTTCACTCGCCGATCGAGAGGACTCGAACACGGAACCTCAGGCAAAGAATACCTAATGTATTGGCCTTTGGGCCAAACACTTTGGATAAAACTAAGGTAGGGTAAACTTTTTAAAGTGACTGGTCCCACCGCATTACGGTCCCATACCCCAGAAACCCCACCTCCGGCTGGCCCTACGGATTAGTATACACCGCTTGACCACGCTGGCGTATGGAGGGATTTTTGGGGAACACAGTTCACTCGCTGATCAGAGGACTCGAACACGGAACCTCAGACAGCAATACCCTAATGTATTGGCCACTGGGCCAAACACTTTGGATAAAAACTAAGGTAGGGTAAACTTTTTAAAGTGACTGGTCCCACCGCATTACGGCCCCATACCCCAGAAAACCCCACCTCAGGCCTGGCCCTACGGATTAGTATACACCGCAGCCTCACGCTGTATGGAGGGATTTTTTTGGGGGAACACAGTTCCACTCTCGCTGATCAGAGGACTCGAACACGGAACCTCAGACAGCAATACCCTAATGTATTGGCCACTGGGCCAAACACTTTGGATAGAAATCCGCCATTTGAAATCAAATCAAACAAAAAACCATAAAACCAATATCAGAAAAAAAGAAATATGCAGAGGGGTAGCCTCCCTTCATAGGGGTGGGGTTATGGTGGTGCGCTGGTGTAATACGGTAAGACTCAGTAATGCTCTTTCCGTTTTTGACCTCTGCAACTCTTTGTAAAGCAATCGTTCGAGTTTGCTTCGCCATTTTTAGCAAATTGAAAAAAGGGAAGCAATGACTAGCGTTTTTGACCTTCAAAGCGTGAAAGAATGAAAGGCCGTTGAGGCCTTAGACGCTTAAAGCATGAGTGGGAAGAGTCTTGGCCTTTTTCGGCTTGGGCTTAGCTAATTCGTTGGGAATGAGGCCCACATTGTTTTTTTTAAAAGAATAAAGTCATGACCCTATTTTGCAAATATGGCCATGTTTTAAACTAACCGAATACCAAACCAATTCAAATATAACCAAATTAAACTAATAGCTTACCCCTCAAACAATTACATGCTTTTCAATTCCCGGGAATTGGGACAACCTCACACCTATTCACAACTATGCTACAAAAATAGAAACAAAGAAGTTAACTAACCTACATTACACCTACGAAAGCAAGAAAACAAGGTTGTAAGAGCATGGTTGGAAGACTTCACAAATTCCCTCTCTTTGATTTTTCTGTTCAATCCCTCAAGGTTCATTTCGTTGTTTAATGTTACATTGCTACTTAAGACTTCACAATTTCACAAAAAACTTTATTCAAGCATTTTAGTGAACACCTTGTAGGCATAAACTTCCCTTTTAAGTTTGGCAATAATAGGGGTTGTGGAACCCTCTTTCTTTAAGATCTGCTTAATCTCTCTATTGGACACTTCAACTTGACCACATGTTTGCGGGTGATAAGCAGTAGAAACCTTGTGTTTCACTCGATATTTTGCCAAGGGGTTTTTCATCAGCTGATTATAAAAAAATGGGTACCCCATCACTAATCATCGCCCTCGGAGTGCTGAATCTTGTAAATATATTCTTCCGCACAAAATTCACCACCACCTTTGCATCATTAGTGGGATGAGGGACTGCCTCCACCCATTTCGACACGTAATCCACTGCAAGTAAAATATATTTCTTGACATACGATGGTGGGAATGGTCCCATGAAATCAATGCCCCATATATCAAATATTCTTACCTTCAAGATGTTGTTCATGGGCATCTCATTCTTCCTCGAAATGTTGCCCATTTGTTGACACCTGTCAAAACTGTTGGAAAATGTACGTGCATTCGTAAATAACGTGGACTAATAGAAACCAGATTGCAATCCTTTACGACAGTGCGATCACCTCTGAAATTTCCTCCATATGATAACGAATGACAACTCTCTAATATCTGATGCACCTCAGTTTGTCAGATGCATCTCCTTACCATTTGATTAGGACCTTTCCTAAATAGATATGGTTCATCCTATATGTAGAATTTTGAGTGATGATAAAGCTTTCTCCGTTACTGAGTGGTTGTTTCAAGGGTGTAGATCCCACTCACTATCAGGTTCAGAATATTTGCTTACCAAGGCACTTCAGCATCCGGAATATCAAATAGCTTCTCATCAGGAAAAGACTCTCGGATCTGTCCATCTTCAATCACATAGTCATGGCTCTCCAATCGTGAAAGGTGGTCTGCAACCCAGTTTTCTATTTTTTAGTGATCTTTAATCTGTATGTCGAATTCTTGCAACAAGAGAATCCACCGAATCGGTTTAGGCTTAACATCTTTCCTGCTAAACAAGCATAGGATAACAGAATGATCTGTGTACACCGTGGCATGAGTTCCCATAAGGTAGGACCGAAACTTGTCAAAACCATACACCACGACCAATAGTTATTGCTCAGTAACCGTGTAATTAATCTGAGTAGTATCCAGCGTCTTGCTGACATAATAAATGGAGTAAAACATCTTCTCATTTATCTGGCCAAGAACAACCCCTACTGCATTATAACTAGCATCACACGTTAATTCAAACGGCAAGTTCTAATCCAGGGCTATCATTATTGGTACAGTCACCAACCTTCGCTTCAACTCTTCAAATTCTTTCAGACACATATCGCTGAATACGAACTTCACATCTTTCTCAAACAACTTACACATTGTACTAGATATTTTGGAGAAGTCCTTAATAAATCGTTTGTAGAACCGTACGTGACCAAGGAAGCTACGTACCCCTCTCACAGACACATGAGGTGGTAGTTTTTCGATAACCTCCACCTTTCGAGACCTCTTTTTGACACCTAATTCCTAAGGACAATACCCTATTGGACCATAAAGTTACACTTCTCCCCACTCAACATTAAATTAGTCTTTTCACATCTTGCAAGGACCCTATCTAAATTTTCCAAGCATGCTTCAAAAGAGTTCTTGAATACAGAGAAGTCATCCATGAAAACTTCTATGAAGTCTTCCACTATCTCAGAAAATATTGCCATCATACACCTTTGAAAAGTCGCAGGTGCATTGCATAAGACGAACAACATTCTCTTAAAAACATACGTATCGCCGGGGCATGTAAATGTGGTCTTCCACTGATCCTCGGGAGCAATCACTATTTGATCATAACCTGAGTAACCATAAAGGAAGCAGTAGAACTCTTGTCCAGCCAATCTGTCCAGCATCTGATCAATAAATGGGATCAGGTAATGATCTTTCCTAGTGGCCTCATTGAGCTTGCGATAGTCTATGCAAATCTGCCACATTGTTACTGTTCTCATAGGAATGAGCTTGTTTTTATCATTTGTCACTATTGTCATCCCTTATTTCTTTGGGACACACTGTACTGGGCTTACCCACTTTCTGTCAGAAATTGGATAGACAATGCTTGCGTCTAACCACTTAATCATTTCCTTCTTAACCGCTTTCTTCATTAACAGATTTAATCTTCATTGATGATGTATACGCGACTTATGATCCTCCTCTAGAAGTATCTTGTGCATGCAGAATGCAGGGATGATGCCTTGAATGTCAAATATATGCCAACCTAATGCCCTTTTGTGACTTTTCAGGACCGCTAAAGACATCTCTATTTCTGCCTCATTCAATTCCGCCGTTAGAATAAAAAGGAAAGTTTCACCCTTACCTAAGTATGCATATTTGAGATGCAATGGTAGGGGTTTCAACTCTAACTTCGGCGCTTCTTCTATTGATAGCTTTGGTGGAGGCCTAATTTCTCTGTCAAGTGATTCAAACTCACCTTCACGGACATAGATCCCTGGTAGATCAAGAATCTGCACCAATTCTAATGCCTCGATATCTCTAAAAATATCATCACCCAATAGAGCTCTTTCCACTGTATCTAATTGAATACAATATCTAGGTATATTCATATCCTATCCACTAATCCTAGCCCTACTTTAGAGATAATCAGATCACACTATCCTTACTTCTTCTCTAATCTAATAACGTATTTACAAAGCACATCTATTAAATATTAAATAGTAAATAAAACTCGACTGTTGCGCAAGCAATCAAGTAATTTAGAACATAAGCAAGGAAACAATTGTATATGAATAAACTACTAAGATTTAATTACTTATAAAATATCAATAATCATGGCTACACCACAACCCCGTAATTTATACAGTTTAGCTACTCATGATTCGTGAATGATAACAAGAATTCATGAATAAACAAGGGTTCAATTGACGAAAATAGAGAAAATAGATGAATACTAGTACCAACAACGTGCCAAACTCTACAAAATACTTCCTAACCACTATTATAATGTAAAACCCCTATATTTATTGTTTAGGTAAAATAACACCAAGTCCCAGTCAGAATAGGAGAACTGGACACGACGTGCGACACCTCTGCGTTGCACCCCATCGCGGAAGAACACATATTTTCTAGAGGACCGACCTGCACGCGACACCCTCGTGTCACAGGTCCATCACGGTCCATCCTTCCCGCGTTGCGAGCCTATCGCATATGGGCAATAAAACTCCAGAGCAATGACCTGCACGCGTCACCTCCGCGTCGTAGGCCTATCGCGAAAGGATTCAATAATTCAACTTTTCTTTTCATTCTTTCTAAGTGTTGCTCAGTCCTTTGGCTACTTTGGCTATGTGTATAATGCTTTGAAACTACCAGAAAAAGCTCGAAATTGACTCAATTTTGTTCATCTCACCTACACACAACAAACATACTAACATAATCTCAAAATACAACATTTTAGACACGAGTGGACGATTAAAGTACTAAGAAACCATGGGTAAGTGACTCAAAATATAGATATTTGTGTCAAATATCAATGGACTTTCAAACTATTAGGTATACATTGCTTTTCTTAAAATTATACTTGATATGTGTGTTTTAGTTTAAGATTACATGTATTTAATTTGTTAAGTCTCGGGTACTTTATAACTTGTGTCCTCCTTTTCCTCTCTTTCTCTCCACTGCCCGTGATGTTTTGGGCCCCATTGGGCCTCTTCTCCTTCTTCCAATCAATTGGGCCAAGGCCCAAATTGATCTGAGTCTGATACTGTAACTGCGCACGAAGGCCCAACTATAGGTGAAAATAGTTAACTGGTGGGTTTAAGTAGGCCCACTAGCCTAAACTCATCCTCATTTTAATTCATATATATGTAAACTGTATATAATACTTGTGTAAAAAAATACATATTTGACGTATATTGGAACTTTTATGGTTATGGCATAGAATAGAAAAACGATTCGTACATCGTTTAGATAGGATTTCCATAAAAAGGAATTTTAAAGTGATTAAGTTTACATTTTAAAAATTAATGAGCAAACGGACTGTTTTGGACTTTTAAATTAATTGGACTATTTTCGGCCCGAGTTTGAACTAGGACAAAGCTTTTACTCACAAATGGGCTAAAAAGGACTAAAAAATCTTGCATGCCAACTAAGACCCTATTATGCCTTGGTGAGTTATATTTTATGGTGTGAGTTACATGTTTGGTCAGTGTCATATGCAGTCATACCATGTCTTTCTGTATATCTACCTCAGGGTATTATATCCAATAGTGTGATATGGATCAGTTCTCTATGTCTGTTAGGACCTTACCCTACCTCTTTGAAATCATATTGTCTGCTATGATCTCATAATTAGTTTTCTATTGGTTCATGATCATGTCTTGCCCTTGTTTATATTAACTCTAAGTCTGCTGAGTAATCTACATTAAGTTGTGAATTAGCCTAGTCTTAGAATGACGTCAGAGTATGCATGTCAAGTTGTTGTATCTTGCATGTTTAAGATTCCTGACTAGTAGTTGCAATCTGAATACCTTGAATGCCTACTGAAGTTTATCTTGCTTATATGAGTTCCATTTCATGATTAGAGTCACATGCTTAGGGTGATAGTAACTCACAATCATGCCATGTCTTAGTTATATCAATTTGTGATCTATTGAGTAATATGCGTATGTCTAGATCTAATTCAAGTGAGTTTAAGAGCTAAAACAGAACATGTGCTTATGTGTTGTATGAATTCTTGTCTTACAGCTATGTTTGCTAGGAGTAGATCATTCAACTTAAACATCTAGGCAGAAATAAGGCTCTGAGTCTGAGTTTGGGATCTCATAACTATTTGGTATCAATCTAAGCTAGTACACGCGTATGCCTCTTCCATTCTTGGCTAAGGATGACATGTTCATTTGCCATATACTTAAGTTGAATACTTAGTGGAAACCTAGGGATAGTATGACACATTGTCTGTTTGACTTGAAAGAGGTGAAGTTGAAAGGATAACTGTATCTATTTGCTTTTTTCGTGTGTTGGTGTCATTTTTACATTATTAAGTCAGTGGAAAACCTTAAGGTATCAATAGATATGTGGTTTTGGTCTAGGTAAGGCTTTAGGCCTGATCCTTTAATCTACTATTTAACCTTAAGCTTTGTTCAAATTCCACTGGTGCTATTATGACTATGTTTGAGCTGTCAATATATACTTTGTGTGTGTCAAAATGCATGATGTGAGGTTTACCATTAGACACATTTAGCCTAATAGCTAACCCATAATTATAGGGATAATATAGTTCTTCTAGTCATCATGTTGGGTACTTTGATTGGATCATATTCATTAAGTGTTATGAAGCATCTGTAGTGGTGTGAAGAGGGAGAACCTGTGTTGAACTTTGCACATGCTCCATTATTTTTTCTGGAATTTATCTTCTCTCTTTCTTGGTGCTTGCTTTCAATATGTGCTGATATACACTCGGATATACAACCTGTGCCTCAGATATACTTGGTACATATGATGTACAAGGTAAGTATACCTCTATGTATATCATATGGGGAATTCAAAGGAGTCGTTTGTCGACTGGGCTTGGATTATTTGTATTCTTTGCATCAGTTGACTGGGTCAAGCCCACATAATTGCTTTTTTTCCTTACCTCATGATTGCGGATTGGTCCTTGGTGTAGGCTGAGCCCAATTAATTTCTTTCCTACTTGTTTTGGTAATTTGTCCAAGTATGGCCTTTCAAACTATTAGGTATACACTGCTTTTGTTAAAATTATACACTGCTTTTGTTAAAATTATACACTGCTTTTGTTAAAATTATACATGATGTGTGTGTTTTAGTTTAAGATTACATGTATTTAATTTGATAAGTCTCAGGTACTTTATAACTCGTGTCCTCCTTTTCCTCTCTTTATCTCCACTGCCCGTGATATTTTGGGCCCCATTCGGCCTCTTCTCCTTCTTCCAGCCAGGCCCAACTAAAAATCTTGATCGAGTCTGATGTCGTAGCTGGGCACGAAGGCCGTGAAAATATTTAACCGGTGAATTTAAGTAGGCCTACTAGCCTAAACTCATCCTTATTTAATTCATATATATGTGAACTGTGTATAATACTTGAGTAAAAAAATACATATTTGACGTATATTGGAACTTTTATGGTTACAACATAGGATAGAAAAATGATTCGTACATCGTTTAGCTAGGATTGCCATAAAATAAATTTTAAAGTGATTAAGTTTACATTTTTAAAATTAATTAGCAAACGGACTGTTTTGGACTTTTAAATTAATTGGACTATTTTCCGGCCGAGTTTGAACTAGGACAAAGTTCTACTCACAAATGGGCTGAAAAGGATTTAGACGAGTGATTTTGAAATGAGAACTCAATACTGGATTTCTATAAATTGTTCAAAGTTTTTCTGAATTTGAAATGGGTCTTACAAAGCTGATTTTTGGGTTCAAGACCAACTTAAATGGTTTTAAGGATCAAAATACCTCTCATGGACTTGAGTTGAGATATTGGTTTTGGTAAATTGTGGACTATGTGATGACCTTTAGCATGAAAAGAAAAAAGGAAGCTTACTCTTCTTGAACCAAAACTTGTCATTTTAAATGGGTTATACTCTTTTTAATTCCAAAAGATTTTCAAAGTGTGTAAATTAATATTGACAATTTATTGGACTAATCATAGAGTTCTACTCAAGTTAATTCTTAATTGTTCTTAGACCAAAAGTAAATTGACTAAATTTCCCTTATACGAACCATTTTCAGGCGGAATTTAACTCTTGATTTTCAAAAGGTCTTTGAGTTTGAAATAAAATGAATGTCATGAATTTCATGGGAATTTAAACATATTTTATCAATTTATAAAATTAAAACATGCTATAGAACCCGAAGGTCAATCGTATTCTACGGATCCTTAATACCGAGGTGTCTAACACCTTCCCCGGAGGATCACTAGAACTCTTACCTTGACTCTAGTTTACAAAAGATTTTTTATTTTTTTTGAATAAACCCTCTCAACTTGGTTTTCCTAATTTACCTATAAATTAGGTGACGACTTTAACATAATTATCCAACTTTAGAGCAACAACAACCTCCTAGTAGCTTTTATGCCTTCGCATAAAACTGAACCGTAACAGATGATGACTCTGATGGGGATTAACTTAGGTTCTAACCATAAGGGTTCGAATACAACAAGTTTTAAATGATAAAAATTTCCTATGTGTTTAAATACCTGCAATTATAACTATCATTCATGCATTTCATCTTCCGCCAAATGACACGCAAACATACTTGCATCAATGCACAAAGATGATTATGCGAATTTCACAATCATCCTCCAGTAAAAAACAAAAACATATTCTTGGAACATATTGAAGACGGAGTTAGTTTGCGGTCATCCAACAGTCGAAAACCGTTCACCATGAGTAGTCCGCTCGGGTCCCTTAGTCATTTGCTAAACCACTCTAGTACAACTAGGATAGAGCGAAGCCAAATCCCTACTGAATTAGCGCATTCTTGACCTAGACGGGTTTGAATATTTTGGACGTATCTAGACCTAGTAGGCTGACTACCTCGTGTCTTGACGGTCTATGACCCGATGGCACTGCATCCAACAACTTGCTATATGGAAGCATTAAATGTCCCTTATGTGATAAACCATTGTCCTTTGGAGGGACACCTACCCTCCCGTATGACCATGAAAGGAAATAGAGAACTCTTAGAAGTCCTTACCAGGTATTGGGATTGTGATAGAATGGTGTTTAGCTTTGGAGATTTTGAGATGACCCCGACCCTAGAAGAAATATGAGATTGTATAGATGGTAATGAGACCTATATAAGAAGGAAGAAGAAACTCGGCCACAACATTCTTGTACCCCATAAGCTTACTCCTAATGACATTATGAACTTCCTATCATTAGCTAGCGCTGATTGGATATTTGGCCCGATCATAGCCTTTGGGGATCTTTACAACATATTTGGATCCAAACGGGGATACATAGACCACTTCGTATAGTTCTGATCCTATGCCAATTGGGAAGCCACCCGATCCCTAGCATTTGCCATATACCTACTAGGAACCATGATATTTCCCAAATTGACACCAAGTCATAGATATTTGGGTAATCTGCGTCACCCATGCTATCTTTCATGGCATAACCACAAATGGAGAAACCAAGTACTATGACCTAGTCTCTATCATCCTAGTCGTCATATACCGAGATTTAGGTTAATGCTGAAACACACATGGTACTTCCAAGGGTGTAACTTTTTAGTGCAATGGTGGATCATCAAATACCTCAACAAAACTGAGGGTCCCTCATACCTAGATCCGAAACGTAGGAAAGATAACCTTTAAATCACTTACCCAAATTTTGGGAACCAAACCAAATAGGGGTGGACTTTTATCTTTTCTAGAATCCGGGAGGACAACATCCAGTAGAGATTTCCCGACTTTATATCCGAGACCATAGTAGTGAGAGGTAGAAAATGCCTTTTCCTGCCACTTATGGGGATCTAGGGAATCCGACCATATGCACCTATAAGGGTCCTAAGATAGTTCGGAAGGAGACAAGTGATACCCCTAGTAAAGAACATGGGGGAGTACGTGGTCGACTACAAAGGAGATAGGATTAGAGAGGTTGCTGACATCATCCGAGAGTGAAATGGTCGAGTGAAGTGGGGCCCAGAGACTTGTGCAAAGGATATCTTCTGCTTTGGTTGTGATGAAGACTATGTAAATTAATTAAGAGCGCACTTGCAAGACACCCTCACACCGGGGCCTAACCACTATCGGTGTAGTCACGACAGGGATTCAAAGGCTGAGATCAAGGCATGCGGCATTTAGAGATAGGCTGATGACAGAGATGCTAAGTACCTAGAGAAGATAGAGCATGACCAGATCGTCATAACTAGTTTGACTGAGAAGTTAGACTTTACCCATGAGTGTCTATTGGACTTAGATGCTCACATGAGGAGAGCCATAGACGAGACTGCACCCATGACCTTCATAGAGAAGGGTTTATGGGTTGATTCACTGTTGATGTCTACTCACCTTCAGATTCAGATCGCCTTTCAAAGGGCCAAGAAAGCTCGGACTGACAGAGCTTCGTCATCTGCCACTGGAGGTGACTTCTTCTGATTTTACTGCTTTATTCATCTTTTGTAACCCCACTGGGAAAAATATATTATTAACGAAAATGATTAGGGGCAACTGTTTAAATCAATATTTGGCACAATTATGCTTCAAACGATTAGAAAACCTTAGAGCAACGACGCTTGTTAACGCGAATATTACAATTGCTTATCTTCTTATGTGATATAAGTGCTTATATGCTTTCATGTGTTCCATATGAACTCTTGATTGGCCCTACATTCTGGACACCAACCCTAAATAAAAACACAAGAAAATACCAAAAACTAAACTAAAATGTACACCTCCTCTTAAAGGTTGATATTCTACCAATGGACACTTCTAACAACCAATGTGCCATGTCACTAATCGTCGATTTGGTTAGCAACAAAGAGACCAGAGAGTCATTTCGAGCAAAACTCTACAAGATTGACGCTAAGATTGATTTGGTAAAATCCAAGATAAAGAAGATCTATGAGATTCTGAAATTTCTAAGGAACCTCGCAGAAGAGTCCCCTGAATGGAAATGCCAATTCCAAAACCTCCCTAACGAGGTCAAGAAAATGGTCGATGACTATACCCCATTGTTCAAGATGCCAAAGCAAGAGTCTGAGTTGCCCAAGAAAGATCCTATACCATATGGGGAATCAAGCGGGGTACCTGAAAGAGTCACCCTGAATACCGTTGAAGCTGTCAATTACTATGGGACATCACAAGGGCCTTCTAATACATCATCTCCTATGTGGTGGGTGATTTCCCTCAAGGCCCGCACTTAGCTCTTCAGAGCTGCACCCAGACCAGTGCGAAACATCAAAGTGTATGATGGATAAAAAACTATCAGAGCATCGTGGGTCATCCCCAACGTCCTCCCAACTTGTGCGCCCATCTATGCTCACAAGAGGTGTCGCTTCCATAAAAATCAGCCTAGCCACACCATAAACGAGTGTGTGGCCTTCAATAGGAAAGTTATAAGATTGATTGACGAGAATGTCATTCATAACCTATGGGGCCCACATTTTCTACTAGTCTACGACCCCACCATGATTGGTAAAGGAATCACCATTGAAACCCGAGTTTGGCATTACGACTTCATGGTTTTTGAAGACTCGTATGCATATCTCTTCTCCATCTTAGCCAGCACTGGCAAGGATTGACCAAATAAATCTACTTAGAAACCCTCCGTCAGCACTTCAAGGAGGAATATTTTCTTGTATCATTTAGGGGCATCTGGACATGACATCGAGGAATGCCAAGCCTTTAAGTTTGAGCTGGAGCATCTTGTCCATGTGGGTCAGATCTGGGTTGTTCTACCCCGCTGCTACTAAGAAAGTCACCGGGAGAATGCACGGTCGCAAGGACGATGAACCGCCATGGCTTCAAAGAGAAGTCATATTTTAAGTAGTTTAGGCATCCCCTTTATCTTTCAATCAAAATGTTATCCCCTACCTTTTTTTATAAATGAAACTACGTCCGACTTGATGTCTTGAGGAGGGATACGTAGAAAGCCCTTATCGGGCATGGTCTAGGAAAATGATTATGGTAGAAGAAATTAGGGTCAAATTCCAATGTAACTTGACCTACGTAAGGGCCTGATTTCCCGCAGTGGGATATGTAGGAAAATTACATAAGACTCAGTCCCAATATTATTTATATTATAATCCCCCTATTTATAGAAGAGTTTTGGTCTCAATGATGTTGTGGTAGCAAATTGACCATAAACATTCAAATTGAAACCCTCAAAATAAAAATAGCCAAAATACCCCCGGAATAGAGAATTAATCAGGAATTTGGATCGAATACACGAGTCTATATGCTTTATGTACAACTTGTATGTGATATCTTGTATTATCATTTTCGACTAACATTACTAACGTCATTTGCCTTTGATTTATTCTTTTCTTATAGAGGGGTTGATCCATGCTGTATCACACTGGCATACTTCACCGGATCAAAAGTCGTAGCAACATCCCTTAACAAACAAAATCAAGAAAAAATTACTGGTATTCTGGAAAATGCACGTAACAAAGATGCCTTGGTCATAGAGGACGCCGCACCTCAGGACCTTCAAAATTCCTCGCATTATGAGGATCATATCAATTTGCTATTCAAAAAGATTGCAGACCTCCAGGAACATGTTACGAAAAATGAAGCCATCAATGCTGACAGAGAAGCAGACACTATAATAAGAAGGCCTCCACCACCTTTTAAATCAATGAAATCATTCATACCCAAGCACTTCCCAACCACTAATACCCATACTGGTACCTCATACCAAACCCCACCTCCAGCAAATGCCACATATATAGCTGGTACTTCTCGCTCTGCATCTTCTTATCAGGAACCACCTACATATGTTGATCCCAACATACATCAAAATACTGCCACTCATCCAACAATGATATTTGGCATAAATATCTATGTTTTGTGTCACTTTACCTCATAAACTTAGCATTTTAATCGCCTTAATCAATATGAAATCATTGTATTTGGGTTTATGTTGGTATGTTTTATGTGTGTAGGTACAATGAGGACAAATGAATGATAATGAGCAATTTTGGTAGAAATTGGAGGTGTTTTAACCAATACATAAAGACGAGAGAATGTGTGCGACACTTAGGAGGAAATTGAAGAATTGAAGCAGACATGCATCTAGCACGCATCGCGGAAGGAAGTAGGTGTATTAGGTGTGCGTCGCACAACCATCTCTTGAAAACATTTCTCTGGATCTCAAAAAAACCAGAGACGCGGGTCCAACACACACGGACTGACAGTTTTCTCAATTTGATTTGGATTTGGTTTCCTTATTTTATATTTTTACCCTGGACTATATATGGATGTTTTATTTCATTAGAGAGGGGTGTTGGATATTATTCTTAGACTAGTGAGCCGCCTTCTCTCATTCTTGTTGTCCTTTATTTATTTCTTTCATAGAACCCTAATTTTTCTCGTGAATTCTCTTGTTGTTCTTCGAATCATGAGTAGCTAAACTTATCTTTTCTAAGGTTGTGGCAAAGACATAAAATTTAGTCTAATGATAGTTTTTGCGTATTAAATTTTCATTATTGGGTTGCTTATTTATTCTTGAGCTTAATTATGTAGTTACTTGATCACTAATTAAACACTATATGTGGCGTGTGAATTAGACTAAGGATAGGGAATTTGCATGCGTAATAAAAATAAATAAGGCTTATTCGTATTTATATGTTTCGCTACTGAGGATAGGAATATACCATTTAGCCTTGCTTAGTTGAATACAGAGATATAAATGTGTTCTTGTTACCTCTGGCGACCATACGAATATAGGCGTTATAGTAACATCTACAGGCTTGTGAGCAACTCGAAAGGTACTCATAAAGTTTAAAATCAACCTGTCAACTAGTAACATAGGAAATAAAATAGGTATAACGATTGGAAGACTAAAACTTGATTGGTAGTGGTCATAACCCTAGATCTATCTCTTCTCTGATAAAAATCTGATCTTTCTTGGTTGAAGTTTATATTTTATTTTCTTTTATTTTTAGTTAGTTCTAAATATAACTTCGGATTTTGATTCTTGTTTAGATAATTAGCATTAGTTTAAATTAGTAAATTGTTGATCACAAGTCTCTGTGGGTACTATATCTGGACTTTAATCCTATAATACTTGTACGATCGCGTATACATGCGTGTGCATTTGGGAGCAACAGGTTTTGGCGCCGCTGACTTAGAAAAATTTACTATTTTTCGAATTTAAATTCTATTAGATCTATTCGTGTTTTTACTCTTTGGTTCGTGTTGTTCATCTCAGGGAATTCCAGTATTATATGCCAAACACTCGGAGTCAAGGGAAAACCCTTGGTTGTCTTTGATCCCGAGATCGAGAGAACTTTTCACAAAGCAAATAAACTGGCTGAAGAGGACCCTCCTGAATTGGTTAAAAATAAAGATATTGCAGTGAGAGAAATGGAACAACCACGAGTTCATGTGTTGAACTTTGCTAGGCCCACCCTAGAGAATACAACGAAGGCTATCATTAAACCTAACATCATAGGGAATTTTCAGCCAAAAGAAGATACAGTGCGGCTGGTTCAGAATATGTGTTAGTATATGGGTAAGCCACATGAAGACCCACATAAGGACTTGATGACGTTCGTTGAGTTGAGGGTAACATTTGACTATTAGAATGTTTCCATTAAATATGTGAAGTTGGCATTATTTCCTTTCTCACTGATTGGAGAGGCAAATGAATGGTTGCAAAATGAGCCGGCTAACTCTATTACTTCTTAGGAAATATTATCCAATCATTTCCTTGACAAGTTCTTCCCTTCTAGGAGGATAAAAGAATTGAGATAGAGAATTGTTAGTTTCACTTAGAGAGAGGGCGAGGACTTACCACAGGTATGAGAGAAATACAAGAGCTACTTGAGAGATTGCCCACGTCACAGATTCCCGAAGGCGTTAGTTGCACATACTTTCATTGAGGGCATTTGACCAAATTCTAAAGAATTGTTGGATGCTACTGCTCAGGGACATATCTTAGAGAGAACATACGAGGAGATAGAAGCACTCTTGAATTTGATGTGTACGGGTAGTTAACCTTATGAAGATTCAGGCCATTCAGGGATCACTCAGAGAGCTTTTGGGGTACTTCAAGTAGATGAGATGATAGCACTTCGTGCACAAGTGAGCCAGATTGCCCACGCCGTTAATCGATTGGTTAATGCTCCAGTTCCTAATTCGGTATAACATGTGTTGCAGGTATGACTTTTGTGTGAGGTTTGTCGTGATGGGTATTCTTATGAGAATTGTCCACAAAATCCAGAGTCTATCTACTATGTGGGGAAACAAAATCGTGGGTATGGTAATCAGGGTCATCAGTATGGTAATAACTATAATCTGAACCACCGTAATTATCTAAATCTCTCATATGGTGGAAATCAGAATAATTAGAGGCCCTATAATAACAATTTTCAGCAGACCCAAGCTTAGCCATGTAGTAGTTCATTGGAGGATATGATGAAACTGTTTATGGCTCAATATCAAGTGGCTTAGCAACAAAATCAGAAAGTTATAAATGAGATGCAAAAATCTATTCATGAGCTTGAACGACAAGTCGAGCAACTAGGAGTTACTTAGAATGTCAGACTTAGGGTGCTCTTCCGAGCAACACTAAGAAAAAGCTGAAAGAATAATGTCATGGTGTATCATTGAGGAATGTGAGGCGATTAGAGAAAGTCCCTCCAAATAACAAGAAAGTGACTGATGAGTTAATTCCTGCTAGGAGGACTGAAGAAGAACAAAAAATTAATGAAAAAGCAGCAGAGCAGCCGAAAGTTGTGGTAGCCAAATCACCCCCACCATTTCCACAAAGGTTCTAGAAGCAGAAAGCAGACTCAACTTGTAGGAATTTTCTTGAACTATTGAAACAAGTACACATCAAAATTCCCTTGGTGGATCTTTTAAAAAAAGTTTCAAAATATGCTAAGTACATTAAGGATGTTGTTGCGAATAAAAGAAGGCTGACATAGTTTGAAATGGTGTCACTTACTGATGAGTGTAGTTCGAGGATGAGGAGTCAAATTCCTCCAAAGTTGAAAGATCCAGACAGTTTCACTATTTCAATAAAAATAAAAAATTTCGAGGTGGGACTTGCACTTTGTGATTTGGGGGCTAGTATAAATTTGATGCCCACTTTCGTATTCAAAACGTTGGGATTGGGTGAGCCAAGATCAACAACTTTGACCTTGCAACTTGCTGATAGATCTTTGGCCTACCCTGATGGTATAATTGAGGATATGCTCATGAGAGCGTGGGCTTTCATTAATCTGATTGATTTCATCATTCTTGATAAAGCTGACAAACATGTACCTATTATTCTTAGGAGAGGATTTATGGCTACAGGCTACAACAGATGTTATAATTTGTGTCCGAGAGGGGAAAATGACAATGAGAGTAGATGGGCAAGACACAAAGTTTGATGTGTTCAAAGCTACCAAACGGCATGCTCATTATGAGCAATTAAAGGCGATCACTGTGGTAGAGCCTGAGATGTCGTCCATGTAGCTAGATCACTTTCTAGATAGCAGAGATCCATTGGAAAAAGCATTGGTATATGGTGTAGATTAGGTGGAGGATGAGGGAGTTTAGGAGTGTCTTTATATTCTTGACGCTTCTTGTACCTTTGTGCAAGAAGACAGAGAGTTCGAGGATCTTAATAGGCCAACTACTTGGAAGAAACCAAAACCCTCCACTGAGGAGCCATCGGTTCTTGAGTTACGTTGTTGCCCTCTAATCTTCAGTATGCATATTTGCATATTAGATTTCCATTATTGGGTTGCTTATTTATTCTTGAACTTAATTATTTAGCCCAAGAAGCCGAAAGAAGGAAGGATCATAGTTTTCCTTCGACATATACCAGTCTCCGCCCCCAAGAAACTATATACCATCTCCATACAACCCTGTACCAATATACTATGCACAACCCAATTATCAAACACCAACTCCACCTACCAAGTTCCACATCCAAATTACCAAACACCAATACCTACTTACCAAGCTCCATCACCAAATTATAAAGTTCTCACACCTGTTTATCAAGCACCCCAAAATCATCAAAATTAACCGCCTCCGTCTATATATGATTTGCCACATCCTAACTTTGACAAGAATCCTCCACATATGTCCACTCTACTTCTCGAAACCCGAACAAAGTTATTCGCAACACTAAATGTTTTCCAAATCATTCAAACCATTCCGCCCAAGTTGGCTAATCCTGGATGCCGCTTCTGTAGAGTCGATTAGACTTGTTCCTACCACTCTAGAGGAAATAGGCATGATACAGAAGACTGCCTCAATCTGAAGCACAAGATACAAGACTTGATCGATAAAAGAAAGATTATCTTGGAAACGGCAGCGCCAAATGTAAACACAAATCTTCTGCCCAATCATGGTGCTAACCATATCCATATGATTGAACGAGAAGAAAACATTGGGCTATATGCAAGTCATTAATCTAAGAATCTGTTATGAGCATAGAACAAATAATCGCTTCTCTTACCACACAACAACGGCCGCAATTCAAAGTGTTGATCCCAACACCGTTCGTAGTCCAGGTACCACAAAAATAGTCCCAGCCCCAAAAAAATAGCTTGTCATCCAAGTGGCTGTGACACAGGGAAAGGCGAGGACTTTTGGTGCAGAATGCAGCCAAAAGAGTATTCCATTATTGAACATTTAAAGAAGACGCCGACTCAAATATCGGTAAGGGAAATTCTCTTGAGTTCACCACAACATTGTCCAGCTTAATGAAATTGTTGGACGAGGCCCATGTCCCGGTAGGGACAAGCAGCAAACATTGGCTGATATATGAGGCCATGTCATTGTGGCCCACAAGATTTTCTTCACTCATGATGAGTTACCAAAGGAAGGGACAACCCAGAACAAAGCTCTCTACATCAATGTCAAGTGTAGAGACAAAGTCATAAATAAGTGTTGATCGATAATGGGGCCGATCTCAACATATGCCCTGAATCCATACTTAAAATACTGGTTATAACATTGGGAAGACACGCCAGAGTCGTACCAACATGAGAGCTTTTGATGGAGCACAATGCAATCCCATCGGTGAAATAGACCTCAACATACAAATAGGGCATGTCGAGTTTACTACTGAGTTTCAAGTCATGTCAGTCACCACCAACTACAATCTACTGTTAGGAAGGCCTTAGATAGACATGGCCGGAACATTGTCGACATCTCTCCACCAATCACTGAAGTTTGTATGGGAGAATTATGAAGTGGTAATGCACGGAGCGGGTAGCATTCATAACTACCCCAATAACTATGTACCAGTGATAGAAGAAATCCCCAAGGACACAGATTTCCACATGGTAGAAATTATGGTCATAAAGGGGATAATGAAGAGAGTCAGATGCCACCAGTCTACAAGATGATCGCCGCGGCTATGCTCCAGAATGGGTTCGAACCCGACAAAGGTTTGGGCAGAGAGCTCCAAGGCATCAAGTAACCGGTGTCAATTATGGCAAATGATTACTATTTTGGTCTTGGGTACATCCTAAGCTCTGAAGAAGCCTCCAATGTTGATCAAAATAAGAGAGGACCTCCATAGTTACGTAAATCATTTTTGGGTCTGTATCAATCATTCCAGTTAGAATGCCGATGCATAACGGCGGAGATACAGAAGAGTTTTTAGGGATGTTCCAAGAAAAAAATGTGTCTTGATACTGGATAAATACTTTGAAGCACCCACCATCCACAATGCTGATTTGGGCGAGCAACTGCCCAACTGGACCTCTACCCCTCTTTTGGTTCCTCGGTAGAGAGAATGAATTTAAATTTATTTTCAAAAATCAGTGAAAATTGGTTGAGGCCCGAGCATTCACCATTTTCATCTTTATTTTTTCTACGTAATGTTTGAGAAAATGGATATGACTTGATGTTGATCTGAGTCGGGACCACAGTTTATACTTTCTTTATCAAATTAATGAATGCCTTAGTTTAAGCAAAACAATCTCTTTATTTTATTTTATTTAATATTTAACCGTGCTTTGCCTTGTTTTTCAGTAATTAAAATAAAACAACTCATAATGGCATGACATGTCGCGAGACAAGTGAGTCAAGTGATATAGAAGAAAATGAATATGAAGAGTACGATGAAGAAGTAGAGATGCCAGGGGATCTCATCGATGAAGAAAATCAGTATGACCATAGGCAAAAGCCTAATTGGGACAAAATGGAAGTAATTAACCTCGGGGACAAGGAAACAGTTAAAGAAACTAGGATAAGTACACATTTGGACGCGCCCAAGAAAGAAGAATTGATAAATCTGTTACAAGAATATGTCGACATATCGCATAGTCATACACAAATATGCTTGGGTTAAGCACAAACACAGTAGCCCATAAGCTACCCATCAATGAGGGCTTTGCCCTAGTCAAATAGAAAATCTGACAGTTCAAACATGATCTGAGCAGAAGAATCAAAGATGAGGTTGAAAAGTAGATAAAGTTCGGAGTAGTGAATGTTATTCCATACCCCACATGGTTGGCCAACATCGTGCATGTACCGAAGAAAGACAAAAATATTCAAATTTGTGTGGATCACCGTGATCTCAATCGAGCTAGTCCCAAGGATAGCTTCCTACTTCCGAACATCCACATACTCATCGATAACTGCACAAAGAATGAGTTACAATCATTTGTGGATTGCTTCACCGGTTACCACTAGATCCTGATGAGTGAAGAAGATGCATAAAAAATAACTCCATGTGGGGTGTACCACTGTCGTGTAATATCATTTGACCTCAAGAACGCCAGTGTAATTTACGTGAGGGCAATGACCACCATCTTCCATGACATGATGCACCAAATTATAGAAGGTTATGTGGATGATGTCATAATTAAGTCACGGGAAAGCTCAGATTACATCATACATTTGTGAAAGTTCTTTGACATACTTCACAAGTTCAATCTGAAGATGAATCTGGCCAAATGTGCGTTTGGAGTGCTTGCCGAAAATTTATAGGGATTCATAGTCAGTCGCTGGGGCATAGAGCTAGATCCCTCGAAGATCAAAGCCATTTAGGAGTTTCCACTACCAGAAACCAAGAAAGACGTCATGCGTCTTCTTGGAAGATTAAACTACACTGGACACTTCATAGCACAGTCTACGATAATTGTAGAGCCTATCCTCAAGCTGTTAAAAATGATGCGCCCACTAAGTGGATAGACGAGTGCCAGTAGGCTTTTGACACTATTAAAGAATATCTCTCCAATCCACCAGTCTTGGTCCCTCCTAAACTAGGGAGCCCATTGATGTTGTATCTGTTGGTATCAGATAATGAATTCGGATGCATGTTGGCACAACATGATGAAACTGGGAAGAAAGAGCAAGCCATCTACTATCTCAATAAAACGTTCACCGCTTGTGAGTCGAGGTACACCTTGATGGAAAAGACATGATGTGCACTTACATGGGTAGCACAAAAGCTAAGACATTATTTATTGGCATACACTACTCACCTGATTTCCAAGATGGATCATCTAAAGTACATCGCTCACCAGCCCATGCCTATAGAGAAATTGGCCAAGTGGCAAATGCTTTTAAGCAAATTTAACATCACGTAAGTGGTCCAGAAAGCTGTCAAGGGACAAGCATTAGCCGATTCGCTAGCAAAAAGTTCGGTCGATGAAGAGTTTGAACCATTGAGGACGTATTTTTCAAATGAAGAAGTGATAAAAATCAAATAAGACACATTTGAAACCTACTTGGGATGGAGAATATTTTCAATTACAAGGGTTCAGGAATCGAAGCGGTCTTGGTCTAAAAAATGGGTCAGCATTACCCAATGGATGCAAAAATCAACTTTCAATGTACGAACAACATGGCAGAGTACGATGTTTGCATCCTATGTCTTTGTCTGGCCATCGACATAGATATTTAAGAATTATTGGTAATAGGAGACTCGAATCTTCTAATTCTCTAGGTTCAAGGAGAATGGGCCAGCAAGAATGATAAGATCCTGTCACATGTAAACCTTGCACAAAGATTATGAAAAATGCTTAGAAAGATCGAGTTCCAAGACATGCCGATGGCACAAAATAAATTCGCCAATGCTCTTGAAACCATAACATCCATGATACAACATCCTGAAAGCAGTCACATTGACCCACTAGAGATCAACATCAGAGAAGAACAAGCTTATTGTTCCCACGTGGAAGCGGAACCGGACGGTAATCTATGGTACACCGACATAAGAACATACTTGGAAAAAGGAGAGTATCTCAAGAATATCACAGTCAATCAAAAGAAGACCGTCAGGAGAATGGCTAGTGGTTTCTTTCTAAACAAAGGAGTACCCTACAAGAGGACGCCCGATCTAGCACTGCTCAGATGTGTCAATGCCATAAAGGCCACAAAAATGTTAGAAGAGGTGCACGATGGGACTTGTGGCCCTCATATGAACGGGTTCATCCTGGACAAGAAAATCCTGAGAGCAGGATACTACTGGATGACTATGGAAATCGAATGTAGTAGATTTGTGCAAAGATGTCATCAATGTCAGATCCAAAAAGATATAATCAAAGTCACACCGAGTAAACTTAATGTCATGAGCTCACCCTGATTTTTGTAGCTTGGGGCATGGACATCATCGGGCCCATAGAGCCAACAGCATCCAATGGACATCGCTTCATTCTAGTCGCTATAGATTACTTCACAAAATGGATCAAAGCTACTCATCATAAGTTAGTGACAAAAAAGGTGGTAGCAGAGTTCATATGAAATAACATTCATATGTTAATTCGATATCCCAAAGTCAATCAGAACTAACAATACAGTAAATTTAAATAGCCATCTGATAAGGGACATTTGCGAACAATTTTGCGTAACTCATCGAAATTCCACCGCCTACAGGCCATAGATGAACGGAGCCATAAAGGCAGCCAACAAGAACATCAAGAGGAAACTAAGGAAAATGACAGACAACTATAAGTGTTGGCATGAATAGTTGCCCTACGCGTTGCTAGGATACTTAACGACTACTCGGACCTTAACCATAGCAACTCTGTACTTACTTGTCTACGATACAAAAGTAGTAATACTAGTTGAGGTAGAGATACCATCACTTAAAATCATACAAGAAGCAGAGCTGGAAAATATGGAGTGGGTATGGAGAAGATATGAGCAACTATGCTCTAATTGATGAGAAAAGATAGTCTCTGTGTGTCATGATCAAGTATACCAATAGAGAATGGCCCGTGCCTTCAACAAATGAGTCAGAGCCCGAATATTTCAAATAGGACAATTGGTACTCAAACACATATTCCACACTAAGACGAGTACAAATGAAAGTTCTCACCCAACTGGAAAGCACCCTACATGGTGCGCAAGGTGCTATCAGGAAGAGCTGTGATCCTCGTAGAAATAGACAACTAAGAGTGGCCCAAGGCAATTAAATCAGAAATAATCAAGAGATACTATACGTAAAAGACACATCTCTTCAGTCTGTAATCGCATTTCTTTACTTGTAATAGAACTTTCTTTGCTTGTAATTGCATTTTTCTTTACTTGTAATCACAATAGAAGAACCAAATGACATTTCCTTATAATATGAACTACGCGATGATCTGATTCCCAAAGCGGTATACGTAGGCATCCATTTAGGACTCGGTTGCATCATTATAAAAATCTACCATTTTGTTCTGAACTATGTTCGACATGATTCCCAAGATAAGATACGTAGGCAATTTTTGAGCTTGGTTGCACCAAATAAAAAAACAAAGAAATCCCTAGGAAGCCTCTGAGACACAAAGGTTTGAAGATTGCTCCACATAGTACAAGGATCTTCCACTTACAACTGGAGAAATTTTTTTGAGAAGATCTCAAAAATTCCACCAACAAATCCAGCACAAGGTTCATCCGGTCTTAAACCTTCAGCTAGGGCAGAATTTTTTAGAGCAACTAAAAATTTTTTAGAGCGACTAAAAAATTCCTTCATGATGATTCAACGCGAGAGTTCGCCGCAAGATAATCTTCAACTGGGGTAAAATTTTGGAGGGGGGTGTCAAAAATCTCACCAAGGCAAACGAAGAGCACCTCGCTCTAAGTACATACGTTATGACATTGAGTTAATCATTTAATATGATAAAATGCTTTAGTTAAAAACCATTTTATGATCAACGTTTTCTGAAAATATTTTTTCAAATTATAGCTTAAATGCATCTCTCATAAAACCGATCCCAAATGGGTTAATACTGGGAAAGCAGAGAAACACTGTAATAGAAGCCGACGGCACGGATCGATCCCATAAGAACTAACGATTTGTCTGTGTTTGCAGGTTCCCAAAACGTCGTAAGGAGGACGCCGAATATATCTACTAACTTGTTTGTTCATGAATGAAACATATATAATAAAAAAGAAACTCTAACATGGGAAGAACAAAATCCGACCGTAAGAGTCAGAAAAGAAAAGCGCCACCAGGGCAACACAATACGACCATGAGATCCATATAGTGGACAAAGCAGACATCTGGCCGAGAGGGTCATAATCTACAAAGGACAAAAAAGTACAATTCGTCCATGAGAGCCATAAGGGTACGAGAGAGTTCGTAGCACTGGTTACCTTAGACGAGCATGTTTGGTTTTGTGTTCGGGGGGTCTGGGAATGTTTAGGGGGTTGTATAGGAGTTTGGTACTGTTTTCCCATTGCTGGTGTCTAGTATCCGCATCGGTGGCACCAGTGTCCATTCCGGCATATCCGCTTTGGCGAGAGGTTGGCTCACCTAAGCGAGAGATTAGAAATTGCGAGTTTTTGCAGGGGCGGAGGGTCTGTTCGCATGGGTGACTCCGTTGCCGCGGAGTCATGTTCGCCATAGTGTTGAGGCGAGGTGTCAAGTGACACCGTCTAAGGGAGGGTATGGTCCACCGTAGCGAGTCTGCTCCAGCTGAGTCGATTCCACCAGGGCAGAATCACTGTTCAAATGTCCTATTTATTCCCTTAGGTCAAAAATATTTTCCCCAAATAACAAGTCTCAAAACTAGAGCCGTTCTAGAGTATTTCTAGAGGTCTAAGAGCAATTTCATCCTTGGGGTAAGTGATTCTTCCTTTGTTAATTAAGTTTATTCTTCTAAGTTCTTTATTATTGGTGATATAGTATGAATATAAATTGGGGGAATATGAGTTATGATTTCTTGTGAGAATAAGAGAGTTATGTTATTGATTAATGGAGGTTTATGAATTAGTTTACTTGTATTATCTTGAATTAGTGATGGATATTGTTAGAGGATCATGTTTTAAGGCTTAATTTGGTTAAAGAAACCTATTCCAATTGGGAAATTTTCTAGGGTTTCAAATTGGGGCTTTTTGATTATTGTTCAATTGAGGGTTCAAAAGTGTATAGTTTTCAATTAACTTAAGAATATGACTACCTAGTATGTATTCTTAGTAATTATGTATTAAAGTTTGAGTCTTGGTAGCATGGGCCCAAAATTAATACTTAAGTCTTGCATTAGATGTGTAAGTTTTATATTAACGATATCATATGTGTGATTAGACTTTGATTATCATGATGTGCAGAAGAAGGGCAAGGCTATCATCGAGGCTTGATTGTGTAGCGCTTCTGTTTGGCCTAGAGGTAGGCTATGATTTTGTATTTCGAGATTTCGATACAAGTGCTTAATTAGTTATAAATATTGAGGGGGTATTGGGTGTGTTTGGGGGTCCCACTCAACCGGTTGTGATGAATGTTTGAGTGTATCGGTGTTGAACTGTGATGATGGGTGATTAGGGGAACCAACCTTGTGCTGATTCCGACTACTGCTTATTTGGGCTTGTCGTCATATGTGGGCTTGTTGTCATATTTGCTATTATTTGGTTACTCATCACATATGTTTTCCATATGACATCTTGATTCTGACTTGGATTAAATAAATGTGTTGTTGAATCGTGAAAGCATATGACATGTCATCTCTATACTTGATTGCATCTCATTATATCATGATATCTTATCTTTTATTATCATTTGTATTCATACACTCATATTTCTATGATATTGGTATGAGAGTGGAATGGATATGTTGTGGGTCATGAAAGGTAAGAGCAATATGAGATTATAGGAACATTGAGATGAGGAAAATGATTGGTAAGGCTCGACAAATGAGTTTTGGGCTCTAGTTAGATTCGTGTGTTGAATTCCGGATGGCTAGGAGCGGTAAATGGACTTTATGGGTTCCTATGGGTGTACGAATCATAATAAAACCTTGACGTACAGTATACCAAGTCGAGAAAGGTACCTCGCATCTGCATAACATTCATATCATACATACTTATGCCATTTCATTGATAAACTTTGGTTGGAGTTGTATTTGAGTGATTGTTGATTACTTGGTTGGATTATGAATTTGGAAGGATTATACATGATACCTGATACTTGGATTGTTGTTAGACTATGTAAGCCGCATTATGCAATATGACCTACTTGAATGATTGAACTGTTAGTTTAGGGTTACTTGGTATTTATCTCTGATTATGTATCTTCCATCGTTGTCGCCCTATGATGTTTACGAGGTATGTTGTGTACTCATGGTACACTTGTATTTTTTTATTGAAAATTCAGTACATTCCACCTCCGCAAGACCACATGGTTGAGTTAGAACAGCTGACCTTCAATGTTCAGGGTGAGGATGCTACATGTTCAGACTATGTATTCAGTTTTGGCACTTGGTTGCCCATTTCAGACTTGTACTATATTTTAGTCCTCTTGTATTCACAGATTATATCGCTTGGGAGTTGTTTTTGAATGTATCAAACTTATTATTATCCTCCGCATTTATATTATCAAACAACTTATGTAGTATTGTGTTATCTTCTGCTTTTATTTGTTTTATATCATATTAATGATTGGGAGTAGTTCTCCATGAAACAAGACTAGAAAACATTTTAATCTTACTACACAATAAATAGCGCTCTGCATTACAAGGTGGGTTCTGGAACTGCCTACAAACTTTCTGCAGTACCATCTAGTGTCTGGCTTCATCAACCTCCCAATTCCTAGGCCAAGCCCCAAAGACGAAAAGCACTCCACTTATTTTACAAACACAAATTATGGTAAAAAAGAGCTGATCCTCCTTGTATCACCGCCCCACTATGTGCTTCTTAAAAACAATCGTCATTAAAACTATGTACCTAATAAGCTAAAAAGCAAACAAAAGTAAACATCACTTATTGCCTTTCTTCTGATTACGAGGAACCATTGTCTTGGAACAACTTCAGAGACTTTGTTTTTGCCCTGAATGAACAAAATACTTAATTTGGATTTTCTATCACTGAATTGTCTACTTCTTACTAACAACCTTCCTAACACCAAAGATAACCTAAGGACCATTTCCCAGTAAACATTTGAAGCTAAAGTATCTCAGTCAGTACGTCCATTCCTGAGGAAGGCGCACTTCAAAATACATTGATCCTTCTGGCTGCAGATTTCTCTCCTGTTGTGCAAGCACAGCATTTCTCCGAGCCATTAATACATCTGCATTTTAGCAATATTAATATCCACAATGAGTTGGATGCATACATTAATGCCAGACTATCATTTGTTACTGTTTAGTTCCATACCGTAATCAGAGAGGAATCCAGCGTTGAACCGGTGTTGGGTCGGAGTATGAGGACCGGCATTGAAATCATCAATTTTCTTATTGTTCAAAGACTCAACAACCCCAGCAGGAAGCCAAGCAGTGGAACACCCTGTATACAGCAGGCAGAAAACACAGCATTGAATACAATATTTTGCTTTGTAAAACATGGCATATGACATTTACCAAAGCAAAAATTTACTACCCTCTCCGTCCCAATATATGTGAAATCATTTGATTTGATACGAAATTTAAGACTTTGTTATGTTTACTAAATTGACCTTACTAAACCTACTTTTATTGATTTTTCTTCACAACAATAACATCTTCAAAACTAGGTGGGACCCAACAAAGATAAACTAGGGACATGATGTCATTAAGTAATTGTCAAATAAAGAAATGTGACATTATTTTTTAGACAAATCAAAATAGAAATGGCGTAACGTGTACTTAACAAAGGTAGTTGCTACTTTTTAAAAAAAAATTAACTTGTCTTTGTCAAAATTTTGAATAGCAAAGCAAGAGACAAAAGCCAGTCCCGCTGTAGGGCTGTGTTTCAAGAAGCACCGTAACCAAAAGGAGAATTCAAAATGAAAAATACATGTCTATGCAGCAACAAGTCATAAAGTAGTAAAGCACCACTTTACCTTTTTCCTTATATTGTGAGCACTATTAGACAAAAGGGCTTTTAAGAGAGTGATGATATCATCCAAAACCAGCTCAGATTCAACAAGGAAAAAGGACAAAACAACAGAAAAAGAAACTGCAAAGTAGCAGCTACGACTTGACAGCAACAGGACCTAGCTAAGAACGAGGCAAAAAACCTGCATATCTTTATTTGATTTTGATTGGACTAAGTTATCTCTAGGAAAGTAAATTTCTTTTAACTTTCCTGGGTCGGGTTTTTTCAGTAGCAACAACCAGACTACACAATGATTTAAGCCCCGTTTGTCCATAGAAAATTTTTCACCTTTTTCCTGGCAAATAATTTCATTTTAAAATTCATTTGGAGAATATTTAAAATATTATTTTTACTTTTAGTTTAAAAATTCAAATAAAGGGAAGAATATTTGATTTTCATACCACCAAGGGACTGAGGAAATGACAAATAGCTGAAACAGAAACGATGTACCTGGCTTCTTGCGAGTATCAGCAGGATTGTGGCTACAATATCTCCGAGGCAGAAAAACGCCAGTACCAGCACACTCCCTCTTCTTAACAGATCCACCAAGACGACCCACCCGCATACCCAACCCAACTTGCCCTTGATACTGATTTGGCAGACCAGACCATACAGTTTGACCCACTACCCTTCCACACCCGTTGTTCTCCACAAAACCTTCAACTCCAAAACCAGACCTTAAGCCTCTATTTTGACAGTCAGGCCATCCATTCTTAACTTGCCGATTCAACATGGCACTGCTTTGTTGCCTCGCCATTTGTTCCATTCTGGCTTGCTCAAACTACAACAGAAAAAAAAACACGATAATTAGAAAAATTGACCATGCACTGCACACAAAGAAATACTCCCTCCATCTATAGTTTAACTCGGCACTGAGTTTAAAAAATATAGAAAGACTTTTAAATATTATAATTTAAAATAAATCAAAAATATTTATGTTGTTACAGATCATCTCATTAATTAATAAAAGATAAATATTAAAATTAAATTATTACAAAATAAAAAAATATATCATTTGTTTTTTTAGGACAAACTAAAAAGAAACCAATTGGGACAGAGGGAGTAGCATACATGGGTACTAGTGAAGCAAGAGTTGGGGCCTGAAGGGTAGACACTCCTAGGTGGTCCTGGAATGCCTTGATTTTTTGTGAGTCCAAACCCGCCATGCATCTTCAGCTTTGCAACTTGACCCGCTGCTTCATATATCAAATTCCAAGCGTCATTTTGAGCACCAAGCGGCGTAGTTGGAGGCGAAGGGCTACCATTGCTAGACCCAGACCAGCTTCCTATTTGGGCTAGGGTTGACTGGGGCGAACCACAGTGCACCCAATTTCTCTGAGTCGCCACAAAATGCAAGAATTAGAAATAGAAGAACAAAGAAGAGAAGGGGGGAAGTAAAAGTATGTATGAAGCATATACCTCGATCTGATGCTGAGGTTGGTTTGAGTTAAGAGTTGTGCGGCTTAACTGCCGAATTAACCCGGCAAGAGCGTCTTCCTCATCGCTATCTGTTTCAGTGGAACCAACAAATGATTCAACTGGAGAACCTGAGAACTCATTCATGCGTCCCTCCGTCTTCAACAAGTTCGCATGTCCCATGAGTATTTCGTCGTCCGTTAGGAACTCGGATGGCAGCCAAAACTCTGCTTCTTCAAATTTATTAGCCATGACAGAAAAAGAAAAAAAAAAGGCAAGTAATGGGGGTTGCTGATTGAGGAAGATATAATAATGAGAAGGAAGTGTGGGTATTTTATTTTATTTTTTATTTTTTAATATTTAATTTTTTGATTTACGCTAAATTATTAATAAAGATAATTTTTTGATTATTTAATATTATTATCAGTAAATCATGTAATAATCAATAAATCATAAAATATATTTGAATAACTAAAATTTAATAACAAAATAACTAATATCACCCGTTAGTATTAGTATTTTAGGATGATGAGAGAGAGGAACCCAAAAGGCAAAGAGAGAGAAAAAAGAGGAAAACGGGGGGGGGGGGGTAAGGAATGTTGAGGACACTGGAGGTTTGCTTTTATTAAGGTTTCAGGGTTAATTTGAGACACGTTTCAAAAATCAAATGGCGTTTTCTTGCATTTGCCTTTGGTCTGTCTTCTTTCTTTATTTTGCTTTCCCCAATTTTTGTCTTCTTTCTTTATTTTGCTTTCCCCAATTTTTCTCCACCGTTATGTGTTAAGGTAGTGGGGTTGTTCCACTCAGTAGGGGGTCTAAGGAGAAAGTTGCCCTTAATTCATGCAATTAATAGGAAACAGTAGCAATTACATTTGTCCTTTCTAATGCAAATCAGTTGTCACCTGGCGTATATCAGGTAGGGCTAACAATGGATCGGAGGTGGATCGGGTGAAGTTCAATCCGCCTCCACCCGCCAACCATTCATTTACCACCCGACTCATTCATCACCCTATTTTTTCTTCATCCACATCCGATCCACCCATCATCCACGGGTGAATCGGGTGCTTCGCAAATGAAAATTATAGCACAATCAATTTGGTACTTTTGATTTATTTTTCAATTTTCATACTATCTTATTTTACCATTATAATTTGATCTTGATACTATTGTAATATTCATCAACCTATTATATTGTTAACAGTTATAGTCATATATAGAGTGATGTTCAACATAGAAAATGTCAATTATGTATAACGTAGTACAAAAATAACATTTTTGATACTAGGAATCATTGTTATTGTCATGTTGAAATTGAAAAAGAATTTTCATTCACTTTAGAAAAATAAAGACAATTATTGGAAATAAAATCAAGTACTAGTAACGACATGAGTAAGGGGTATGTTATCACTGAACTACACAAAAAATAACTAATTTATAAACGAGTGGATGGATGGGTCGGGTGGTGGGTTGGATGTATGTCCACCCGAATCCGATCCGATCCGTCACCCGATTAAAATTCGTGTTTTATCGGTTTTTCGTCCATATAATCGGGTCGGGTGGATGGATATCCATCGGGCTAGGGTGAAATTGTCAGCCCTAATACCAGGCACTGCAATAGTTACTACGATTACCACAATAATCACTTTGGAGGACATGGTGCCATTTAGGGGTGGCAGTGGGTCGGGTTTGGAGCGGGTTTTGGGATTTCCGTACCCTACTCACCCTTCCAAATATGACATTCATATCCTACCCCCTTATTTGCCCCTATTTTCCCCTTTCGGGTATTGAGTACCCGCGGGTTATACACTTTTTCTAATAAAACACAAAAATTCTATAAATTTCATAAAATATATTACCAAATAAGTTTCATAATTACCAAATGCAATCAAAGTTCTATGAAAAAAATTGTCCAAATACTAATGTTTCTCAAAAACAAAATGCAATTACATCAAACATGTCTTCAAGGTCTTCAAACTTTTAGTGTGCTTCTACATAAATCTATGAAAAATAAAAGAAAAATGATAAAAAAAAAAGAAAAAGAGATTATATAGAAAAAATTATATCTCAATATAAAGGGGAAAAAAACACAACAATAAAGTCATACATTTGGAACAACAAAGCACTACATTGACCATTTTTGAAAAAATTTCAAAGTATTATCAAAGGATCTACAACATTGATAAAAAATTAATTGAATTAACCAAATAGAAAAAAATTACACCTTCATTTATTAATAAGTAATATAGATAAGATTTCATACCTTAATCATCCACATCTTCGTCAACACAAATGGTTGGACCTTCAACTAAGTTTGATGATGTAGTACTAGGAACTTCATCTGCAGATAAAACCACACAATTAAAAAAAATATGAATCATGAATATAAAGTTTATTACTATTATCTATTACTATTAAGGATTATATATTTTTATTATATAGTTTATTATTATTATTATCTATATTGATACTTAAATAATTAAATTAAGGTCCTCAATTTATTATCTTTATAATTATAATTTATAAGCTAATATATATATATTATCTTAATAATTACAATTAATTACAATTATATATATATATATATATATATATATATATATATATATTATCTTTATAGGATATATACTATCTTTATAATTAAAATTAATTATAATTATATATACATGGATCGGGTAGGGATGAGTCGGGTATCCTACCCATCGAGTAACGGGTCGGGTACAGGTAGGGTTCAGCCATATCCTTACCCGCCCCTAACCCACCCTCAGACAATCGGGTTAATACCCTACCCGACCCATGGGTCGGTCAAAGCGGCTAATTACCCGCATTGACCGGTTCGGGTACGGGTCGGGACCCATGGGTCGGGTCAAGCCAAAATATTTGAAGACCCCTCTTAAATTTGGTTATTTGTTACTCTTTACGGTCTTCCCCCGAGTAATCACATACTAAAAGAGTGAGATAAACTCGTTTGCTATGTGAATTTTTTGTCCACATGACACTTTTAAATTTTTATTTTTTTTTACTTTTAAAAACTTATTTGTTTTTAGATTTTTTTTCGAGTCAAATTAGCATAAAACTATGCTAGAACTTCACTCTTTAGATAAGAATAATTATAATCTTTTTCTTTAAATTTTTCCCGAAAAGAAGAAATACATTATTAAAATAAATAATCATTACATATAAATAAGATACAATAAAAATTATACAGTTGAAACTTCATTATTCTACAACTTTAACCAAGTATCTTTTTTATAGATTTAGCCTGGAAAAGGAAAAAATTAAATAAATAGTCATTGCATCTAAACAAGAAATAAAAAAACTAAACAATTGCGAAGTAATGACTTAAAAATCATGCCAATCGTGATGACACCTACCCCTAACCTAGTAGGCGAACCTTAAAATTAATTTTAGTTCATTTAACCAATTAATGCACGGAAAAGTATAGTGAAGACGATAACAAGTCAACAAACTAAGTCTCATAGTAATAAACATGCGAAACTAGAAAGTGCACCCCTAAAATTTGGTGTCGTAGGTACAAGAGCTCCTAAAATTCGAATACAAGTAGAATGCGTCTCAATACAATTGTCTCGCAAATAGAGAATTGAATAAGATAAAGAAAGTTCTGGTACCGCAAGATAGCCAAGCAGCTCACTCAAAAATTCCAACTAGTCTCCTTAACGATCAACAACTCCACGCGCTACACTAGTACTAAAATCGGACTCAGCACACAAAAAGATGCAACAAGTATAGTATGAATATGGGGAAACAACGTCTACTAAGCATCATCATCAATCGCCCTAAACTGAAGTGGTGGTGAGAGTTGGTCTACTAATGCTTCTACACTTAGCTAGTGTGTCTTGACAGTCATAAAATAAATAAAGAACAACAATAAAATAAATAAAGAGCAACAGATAAGATACGAATAATTTGACGGAATCTGCTAAAATCTCAGACTTCCTAGTAAAACAAATAAGCATAGAGTCAATAAAGATGATATGAAATGCAATGCACTGGCTATATGCAACCGGTATACACACTCATTTGAAAGGAGTCATGACCTATGTGGACTCGCAAGGTTCATACACCCACCTGAATCCATTTTATATCGAGCAACCAACCAATCGGGCTATCTATCTATTATGATCGAAAACTCATTTGTGTCGTGAGGGCACCTACCCTAAACTCGTTGGTGAACTCTAAGCAATCATAAGTCAAAAAAGAAGATAAGTGCGGAAATAGAAGTAAAACAACTCGAAAGTACTTAAATAGTCTTTATAACATAAATAAAAATCAGTCTAAGTCGAACTACTCCCGAAAACATGGAATTCACAAGTACAAGAGCTTGCAAATAAGAATACAAGTTTGGAAAATATTACATAGTACTATCTAAAACAAATGAAGACATGAAATAAAGATAAGAGGAAGTCTAGTGTTGTGGAAACATTATCAGCTCACCCCAGACTCCAAAGATAGCTCACCTCAGCGGTCGCCCGGACCTCGAACTCCACTCGTGCCCAAATCTGTATCTGCACACAAAAGGTGCAGCAAGTGTACAGTGAGTACGGGAAGCACGTGTACCCAGCAGTGTCGTTGACGGACCCTAAACTATAGTGATGATGAGGGTTGGTACTCTCGATGCTCACATACTTTCTTCGTTAGCATTAGTAGGTTTACTTTATAAGCATTCCAATATTTTAAGTAAAGAATGTACAACTAAATCAAGCTATAAAGTACTTTCCACGTACAGTCACAAAGGATCCATCTTTTACATTTTAAGCATGTTATGGCTGCAAAGATCCAATCTTTGTATTAAGTAGAGCACATGTGTCCGTAAAGATTCAATATTTACACATATTAAGGCAAGAATTGTCACAAAGACGCTACCTTTATATGATTTAAGACAATATATTATTGCCCCGTCTCAATTTATGTGACACCATTTCCTTTTTAGTTTGTCCCAAAAAGAATATCACATTTCCTTATTTATCAACTATTTAATGACACCATCCCTATTTTACCCTTGTTGGATTCCACTTAATTTAAAAAATATACTTAATTAAAGAAAAGTCAATAAAAATAGGCACTAAAGTAAGAGTAATTTAGTAAACATAACAAAGTCTTCCTTTATTTCTTAAACTATATTCCTGATCAAATAGTGTCACATAAATTTGGATGGAGGGAGTATTAAAGATTCAATATTTCCATCTCTTAGGACAAGTAACGTTCATGGTTCGATCTTTCCATTATTTAAAGTCAAGGAAAGTCATAAAGACTCTATCTTCTTATCATCTTAAGCAAGTATAGTCATAAATATGTCATATATCATTTAGGACACGTATGACACAAAATCATATCAACAAGTATAAATGGCATGAAATGCAAGTGAGATATTTATTATGCAATGAGTATATGCACCGGTATATACACGCTCATACAGTAGGTTTCACGTGATCCATGAGGGACTCATGATGTCCATATACCTACTTGGAATACCAGATCTCCAAGATCACATCGAGTACCAGCCCGTAGGCTATAATATCATCATCATCATCACCATTGTGCGCGTCATTTTTTAACCCGGCGTCTGGACCCGGCTGAATCCCCTGTGCGTTTAAAATTAAAAAGCTTCTAAAGCTTGTTTTTGGAGTCGCCACCTAATTTGTTTTACGGTGAATTAGGGCACCTCAATATTAGCATAAATGCTACAAAATAACTCCGATTTATGGTCTGCAAAATTATGAGATTCTAGGTAAGGGTTCTTTATCATTCTAAAGGGAAGAGGTTAGGTATCCTTTAAGATCTGCTAACTTGCGGTTATCCGGTCAAACTCAGGTTATTTATTATGCTGAAAATGTATCTTTAAAAGTATGAAGTTTAAGAAAAGGATATTGCAAATAATTAATTAAAAATATATTTTTTGACAAATTGCATGGCATAGCTTATAGAATTGAAAAGGCGTGCATTTGTGAGACATGTCTTATAAGATGCATGTAGAATAAAAGTGCATTCACTTGTATAGCATCGTTTACAAGATGCATGTGAATTGATTTTGATGAAAAGCATGCGTTTGCATGTAAAATTGATTTTGATGAAAAGTATACCTTAAACACATAAAGTATGCATTTTGTATATATGTGAAGTTGATTTTGGAAAAGGCATGCATTTATTTTTAGAATTCATAAAAGCATACATTTGTAAAGCATTGTTTATAAAATACATGTAGAGTTGAGAAAAGTATGCATTTTATATGAAATTATTCATAAAAATAGATGTAAAGTTTATTCATTTACAAAAATACGTATTTGGTGATTTGATAATAGAAGAAGCAAATTTTTATTTATAATGTATAGAGATGATTTTATGGAAATCTTTCAATGTTACAAATCGGATAAAATGCAAACCTTATTTTTTTAGGAATTAAAAAAAGCTGAGTAAAAGATAGCCAAATTATTTTGAAAGAGATAACATGCATAACGAGCCTAAAATAAATAACTAGCGTCTGAGTTTGAAACATGCATGATGGCCCTAAACGAATAAAGCTAGCGAGGGGTTTCCAAATTAACCGAGGCTAAGAAATAAACTAACAGCAGTTAAACTATCCTATCCATTCATCTATTCGCGGCCTAATTATTCTAAGCATTCTAATGACAGTACAAAATTAAATAATTATTACAACCTAAATAAATGAAAGACAGATTAGACAATAAATAGGGCAGTGACTAAGGCGGATGACGATATCATCGCGCCCTATTTGTTTTGAAGTTCCGAGGCCGGAGAATGTAAATAACATAGACGCGGGTCTTCGTTTGGCAAAGTTACGATGAGTCTCGTAACGAGACTCTTCGTTTCTCCCGATGCATTTCATGTAAATAAAAGAAATGAATTAGTAGATGATAAATATAGATATATCAAGAATATAAATAGATGATTCATGAAAGTAATATGTTGTTGATTCTTTATTTATGTCATGCTTTGATGGCGAAGGAATAATGTGAGATAGGCCACAAGCCCACAAGTTGTACACAAAGAGTGGTAAAATACATATTACAATTGAAAATCACATAAATGATATCACATGTGAATAAGTAAAATACTAGGCACACACAGACAAATTCATGTTCAAATAAGAAAGAAGGGTCTGCTTTGGATCAGAAACTAAGAAAAAGAAACCTTAACAAATTTATTTCCATATTTACATATAATTAGCGAAATAAAAGGAGTGCATTCGAATAAATTTGGTCATCTCAATAACAACACTAAGATCATTTCTACCTTACACACTCAATCAACTTAAAAAATTATGAGCATCACGACTTTAGCTAGATAAGATATTATACGACTAGTTTGACAATCACATAAAAATAGAAATGGATAAATAATCAGATAACATAGCATTTTCAAATAGACATAACCATTTTGACTCAAACAAAACACACAAACATTTAGACTCTACATTAAACGTAGTGATATTTCTAAATCGCAACATAACATTGTCATTATGGTTACTAAGTAGATTTTGAGTATAACAAACCACCATTTAAAATAAACTTAACCAAATGTAGGGACTTAGCTAATCATCATCTTTAATAAACAAATATTGAAACCATGCTTGGATCGCACAGACCATAACATATTTAGGCATAAATACTCAGCTAAGTATCACAAGCACATTTCACCAACCATAGTTTCTTTCTAAGCCCAAACTAATCTTAACCAATATTTTAAAACAAAACCAACATCTTAGAACAAACTAATGGTAATTAATTCACCAATCGTCCATCATAACAATACCAACCAAAGCATCATTTAATTAATCAATCAGAAATTAATCTACGAATATACTTATAACCCGAAATTGAAATTAGACATGCCCGTGACTACCCCACATAATCTTAGGCTAATTTTTCAACAAAATAAACAAAAAGAAAGAATATTAAGTATGCTCAAAATGAGATATAAGATAGAAATTTACTGACTTTTTTCGGGTAACGAACTGAGGCGTTGCCTCGAACCGTTGAATCCACTCAGAAATATTTTTCAGAATTCTGATTTTTTCAACACGAAAAAACAGAATTGAATTCTATTTCTGGAAATTCGACCCGACCCGGTACTGACCCGACCCGACAGTGACCCGACCGACCCAGAATAAAATCAAACCCAAATTGGGCGAAAAACATGAGGAATGAAATGAAATTTTCAGATTGCAAAATTAAAGGCCAAATGTAGTATTTTCGAATTCGGAAATCTAAGCACAAAAGGGGTATCTTCGGATTGGAATGAAGAAACGAAAGGAGGGAATTCATAACCAAAAGTCCAAAACTAAGAACAAACAAACTTGAATTTACAGTCTTTGAACCCGAATTGAAATATGATTTTTGGCCCAAATTCGACCCGACCCGTATTCGACCCAACCCAATCCGGAATCCGAAAAATAGTTAAGAATAGCAAAAAATTCAGATTTTTCAACACCCTAAACAAACCATTTTTGTATCCTTTTTTGAAATTTAGAATACAAATTTGGAATTCTATATATGAATTTCGGACCCCCAAATACCAAAAAAATTTAACTTATATTTCAGACCCCTTTTAAAATGAAGAACACGTGCAAAGAAGAAACAAATAACCTTAAGAAGATTTCGGATTTTCAAAATTTTAAGACTAGATTTTCGGACCTCCAAATCCCTTTCGATTTCGGATCCCCTTATTTATTTTTGATTTCCCAAACTCAAAATCCCTAAAAGAAAACCTCTTTTTATCTATTTTCGGACTCAAGAAATCCTTCGAAAAGACCCTCTTCCATGAAGAACAAGGAGGGGTTTTTATAGAGGGATTTTCACCCATAACGTTCACCCCTACCCGCCTCTAAACTCGAATTTGAAATTCGAATTAAAGGGGTAAAACATCTGATTTTGGAGGCGGATTTTGAGGGGTACAGGTCTGGGTGAAGTGATGATGTCGGGTGGTAGGTGCGACGGGTGTAAGAAAAGGGATTGTTAGGGAGAAGGGTGTCGGTCGACATGGGGGTAGGGGTTATGGGGGTGTGCGGCGAGTTGAGGGAATATGTTTAGGGTTTGTGGTTTTTTTTGTTTTGTTTAAAAGGGATGAAAGGGAAAATGGTATTTCGGGTCCGATTGGGCGAGATGGCCGATTGGGCCGAGGAAATGGGGGGGTTGGGCCGGTTCGGTTGGGTTGTTTTGGTTGAAATGGGTTGTGGAATTGGGTTGATTTTGTTTTGGGTAGAGATTGTTTTGGGTTGGAAAATAAATGGTTATGGGTTTAAAATATAAAAAGGGGTTTAATATTAAAAATACTTTGAAGAAATGTAAATTATTTAAAATAAGATATAACGATGTGATAATAATAAAACATAATATTTGTGAAATGCTTAATGCTCAAAATAATAAAATGCGATGTCGTTTTGCGAAAATAAAATAACTTAGAATTTTAGGATAAAAACTATGATTAGGATATTAAAAGGCAACCGACAGTAGAAATGCGAGTAATAATAATAATAATAATAATAATAATAATAAATAATGATATTGAAAATAATAATTATATATATATATATATATATATATGTGTGTGTGTGTGTGTGTGTGTGTGTGTGTGTGTGTGTGTATTAAAATCATCTTGAGGTGTCAAAAATATTTAAAATTATAAATAAATTGGAAAAGATGGGACAAAATTGGGTATCAACAGATGCCCCTCTTTGGCCGGAAATGATTAAAGTGTTTTCAGACAAAGAAGTTGACTGAGTAGCCAATTTTGTCCTGATCATCGGGACTCGAAGGAAGATTAGGGATGCATGGGTAGAAATAGAATCCCGAAGGGGAGAGAAGTTGCAAAATATGGTGCATATTCGAAAAATATTGCCCCAGTGTCGGGTTATGATGACACTGGTTGCAGGTATGACAACATATTGGGAAAGAGCGGAACGGCGTTCAAAGTAGGCCGCTGACCAAAATTACCTCGGTTCGCCGTAAGAGATAGTTCCACGTTGTGTTGAAAGCTTTTGCCGATTCAAACTCCTGCGGACTAGAGCTAATATAAAAATTAGTGCATAACTGTCGCATACAATGGGTATATGGGAATACGACTTTGTAAGTTGAAATGACATCGTTGCCTAGACGTTGTGCAGATGACGCCGTTAGTGTGCACCTGATTGAAATTAAAATACCCACATTAGGAGGTGGGCGCCTGCTTAAAATAAAATACATGCATTAGAAGGTGGACGCCTGATTGAAAAATAAAATACCCGCATTAGAAGGTGGGCGCCTGATTGAAATTAAAATACCCGCATTAGGAGGTGGGTGCCTGATTAAAATACTTTCATTAGGAGGTGGGCGCCTGATTTAAATTAAAATACCCGTATTAGAAGGTGGGCACCTGATTTAAATTAAAATACCCGTATTAGGAGGTGGGCGCCTGATTTAAATTAAAATACCCGCATTAGGAGGTGAGCATTTGATTTAAATTAAAATACCCATATTAGGAGGTGTGCGCCTGATTTAAATTAAAATACCCGCATTAGGAGGTGGGCACCTAATTTAAATTAAAATACCCGCATTAGGAGGTGGGCGTCTGATTTAAATTAAAATACCCGCATTAGGAAGTGGGCGCTTGATTTAAATTAAAATACATGCATTAGGAGGTGGACGCATGATTTAAATTAAAATACCCATATTAGGAGGTGGGCGCCTGATTTAAATTAAAATACATGCATTAGGAGGTGGGCACCTGATTTAAATTAAAATACCCGCATTAGAAGGTGGGCACCTGATTTAAATTAAAATACCCGCATTCGGAGGTGGACGCCTTATTTAAATTAAATTACCCGCATTAGGAGGTGGGTGCCTAGTTTAAATTAAAATACTCACATTAGGAGGTTGGCGCCTGATTTACGTCGTTGTACTGACATAATGCAAATTGTGACCCTAAGGTCGAACTGCTATGTCATCAATCTAGATGAAAAGTTAATGCTGGACATAAGCGATGCAAAAGTTGAGTAGATGAGAATGTGACCCTGTAAGTCGAAATACCGTTCTTCGCATGGACATAACACGGTTGAGACCCTGTAGGTCAACATGACCTCTTTGTACAGTCGCAAAACAAAAAAGTGATCCTTGTGGTGAGCTGCGATGCGGAGGTCCTTTGCGAGTTTGAACATAAATATTGCAACTTCCCTGCTTCTTTCAACCTGAAGAACCCGTACTCAAAGAAAATTTGTGAGTTTGGGGAGGGGCAGTTGATTCGCGTTGACTTTGTAGCTTTGTCCTTTGATACACGCGCGTCCCACTTGTTTGGACCTGTAATCCCGATCTAGTTTCCAGTCTTGGCTAGCCGTTAATGAAAATATTTGAAAATAATTTGTTTATAAGAAAGTATCCATATCAAATAAGAATTTTTATCGAACTCTAATGAAAATGTTTGTTGAAAACAATTTGCTTATAAGAAGGCATGCATATTAATAAAAATTACTGTCGAACTCTCGAATAGTGACGTGCAACGAAACAGAGCAAACGTCTTATCCAAAGTTCTTCTTTTGACATGAAGACTTAGTCAGTCCACACTTTCCATGTCTATCTGCGTCTTCTTGCAGTGAACCCTTAAAATTTGCCCCAACTTCTAATATGTGAGGATGCTGAGCTTTCAACTAGACCAAGCCGAGTCTTGTGTGGGTTGCTTGCTTGTTCTATCAAGACGATCGGATGGGTGTACTTTGTTACATGCAAAATAAGGGGAAAAACTTTAATGGTGTGACCGAAGCCGATATAGGGTGCCTACGTATCCCAACAAAGGAATCAGGTTATAACGTAGTTCGTTACAAGCAAAAGGAGATTGTAAGGGTTTTTCTAAAGATGGGGCCGAAGCCGATGTGGGCCGCCTACGTATCCCGCCGAGGGAATCATGTCATAACGTAGTTCCTGTTATAAGCAAAAAAATGATATTTTGGGGAAATTTGTGCTCTAAAGAAATGGAATCCGGCATAGGTTCTTTGCGTATCCCGCCAAGGGAGCTCAACTTTTACAATATAGAAAATGCATTACATAGAAAAATCCTAAATGTAGTATCTTTTCACCACATATGCGTTGATATCTTTTGGTCATACTTCGCCGTCCATTTCAGCTACAATTAATGCTCCTCCAGTTAGCACCCGATGAACCATATAAGACCCTTGCCAGTTAGGTGCGAATTTTCCTTTAGCTTCATTTTGGTGCGGCAATATACGTTTTAGTACCAACTGCCCCGGTTTAAAAGTCCTTGGTTTTACTTTCTTGTTGAAAGCTTTGGCCATTCTATTTTGATAAAGTTGCCCGTGACATACTGCGTTCATCCGTTTTTCATCAATCAGCATTAATTGCTCGTACCGATTCTGTATCCACTTTGCTTCGCTCAACTCGGCTTCTTGGATAATTCTCAAAGATGGTATTTCCACTGCTGCTGGTAACACAGCTTCTTCTGTTCCATAGACCAAAAGATACGACGTTGCCCTAGTAGAAGTCCTGATTGTAGTGCGATAGCCCAAAAATGCAAAGGGCAAATGCTCATGCAGTGCTTGTAATTATCAATCATCTTTCGCAGTATTCTTTTGATGTTTTTGTTGGCTGCTTCGACTGCTCCGTTCATCTGAGGTCGGTATGGAGTGGAATTGCGGTGAGTGATCTTAAACTTTTTGCATACCTCATGCATCAGATTACTGTTGAGATTGACTCCATTATCTGTTATAATCGACTCAGGGATTCCAAATCGGCAAATGATGTTATTGCGAACAAAATCAGCTACCACTTTCTTCGTCACTAACTTGTGTGACGATGCTTCTACCCATTTCATGAAGTAGTCAATTGCCACTAGAATAAATCTGTGTCCATTTGACGCGGCAGGTTCAATAGGACCAATGACATCCATGGCCCAAGCTGCGAATGGCCAAGGAGAACTCGTCACATTGAGCTCGTTGGGAGGTACCCCTGATTAAATCGTCATGAATCTGACACTGATGTCACTTTTGCACAAAGCGAACACAATCTTTTTCCATGGTCATCCAAAAATACCCTGCTCTCAAAATCTTCTTTGCTAAAGTGAAACCATTCATATGAGGCCCGCATGTGCCTCCATGTATCTCTTCAACTAACCTGCTTGCCTCTTGGGCATCAACACATCTTAACAAACCTAGATCCGAAGTCCTTCGATAAAGGATTTCTCCGCTTAGGAAGAAATGGTTTGCTAACCTCCGAAGTGTCTTCTTTTGTGTGCTAGTTATGTCTTCTGGATATTCGCCTGCCTTGACATACCTCTTAATAACGTGGTACCAGGGGTTTCCATCCGGCTCTTCATCTATGTGGAAATAATAGGCCGACTGATCCAATAAGTTCACATTGATGGGATCAATGTAATTCTTAACCGAATGTTGAATCATGGAGGACAGAGTTGCCAGAGCATCATCGAATTCATTTTGAGTTCATGGGATATGCTTGAATTCTATCTCACTGAACCTTTTGCACAATGCTTTCATGAAATACAGGTAAGGAAGTATCTTCACATTCTTGGTTGCCCATTCGCCCAGTACTTGATGAATCAATAAGGTTGAATCACCGATAACCAATAATTCTTGTATGTTCATATCAACGGCCATTCTAAGTCCAAGTATACAATCTTCGTATTCTGCCATATTGTTGGTGCATGGGAATCTGAGCTTTGCCGAGATTGGGTAGTGCTGACCCAATTCTGAAACCAAGACTGCTTCGATACCAACTCCTTTGAAGTTTGCAGCTCCGTCAAAGAACATTCTCCAACCCGAGTACTCTTCTGAGATATCTTCTCCAACAAACAATACCTCCTCGTCTGAAAAATAAGTCCGGAGAGACATATATTCTTCATCTACAGGGTTTTCAGCAATATGGTTGGCTAGCGCTTTTCCTTTGATGTCCTTTTGGGTAACATATATGATGTCGAACTCACTTAGCAAGATTTGACATTTTGCTAGCTTCTCAGTAGGCATGGGCTTCTGAAATATGTATTTGAGCGAGTCCATTCTTGAGATGAGATAGGGGGTATGTGTAGACAGATAATGTCTAAAATTTGTGCAATCCATGTCAAGGCACAATAAGTGTGTTCCAGCAAAGTATACCGAGCTTCATAAGGTATGAACTTCTTGCTCAAGTAGTATATAACTTACTCCTTCTTTCCTGTTTCATCGTGTTGTCCCAGCACATATCTAAATGCGTTTTCTAACACAGACATATATAACAACAAAGGCCTTTCGGGTTCCGGAGGCACCAAAATAGGTGGATTAGACAAGTATTCTTTGATTCTATCAAAAGCTTATTGTCAATCCATTTTCCACTTGGTAGTAGCGTATTTCTTCAGTAGCTTGAATATTGGCTCACATATCACTGTTGATTGTGCTATGAACCTGCTGATGTAATTGAGACGACCAAGGAAACTCATCACGTCCTTTCGACTCTTTGGAGGAGGCAAGTCTTGAATAGTTTTTACCTTCGAGGGGTCCAATTTAATACTCCTTCTACCCACGATGAAACCTAACAGCTTCCCAGCAGGGACACCAAATGCACACTTTACAGGATTTAACTTCATATTGTACCGCCTCAGTCGGTCAAAGAACTTCTTCAAATATGTTAAGTGATCTGAAGCACTTCGTGACTTGATAATAACGTCATCTACGTAGACCTTGATTTCCTTGTGGATCATATCATGGAAAATGGTAGTCATGGCTCTCATATAGGTGGCACCTGCGTTCTTGAGTCCGAACGACATTACCCGGTAATAGTATACTCCACAAGGTGTAGTGAATGCTATTTTTTCTGCATCTTCCTCAACCATCAGGATTTGGTGGTAACCAACAAAGCAATCAACAAATGACTATAATTCATGCTTCGCACAGTTATCAATGAGTATGTGAATATTTGGGGGAGGGAAATCATCATTTGGGCTAGCCTTGTTGAGATCCCGATAATCCATGCATACCCGTATTTTCCCATCTTTCTTTGGCACAGGTACAATGTTGGCTAGCCAAGTGGGGTATCTTGTAACTCGAATGACCTTTGCATCGAATTGTTTGGAAACTTCTTCCTTGACTTTTAAACTCAAATCAGGCTTGATTTTCCTTGGTTTTTGCTTCACCGGAGGGCAGGATAGATCAATAGGTAATCTATATGAAACAATATATGTGCTTAGACCTGAACTACAGAGATGTTTGGTTCAACTTCATCTACGTTCGGCCATGTACCCACACTTGGTTTGTAAAATATTCTAGTGAACTAAAGGATAAAGTCATCCCACGGTGGTTCTACGAATGGTGGACCCTATTCGGGGGAAATTTACAGGTAGTAGCCCCAAGCTTCCAAAATCAGTACGAAAGTTTCCTGGAGGAACAACAGATGTCTACTTTAGCAGAACATATTAAGTTATGCAAATTTTTTAGACAAAAAAGAATTTCATATATTATTAACTGGTCCTTTGATATTCATTAAATGGATCGGATCAAATATCTCAGCAAAACGATAAAGATCAAAGGATGGACTCCCAAACTCAAAGAAGAACGAAGAAATCCATCCTCCTCAACAATCAAAACAGCTCCATCTTCCAGCACAGTCTCTAAATCAGAAATGAAAAGGATACTATTAGAAGCTCTATCCAAATTGGATGATAATACAGAACAAAATCAAATATTAGAATTAATTGAATCAGCATCTTCCAGCACTAGCAAGCCCGACAACGGTGACATGCTAGACCCTACAGGAATAACGCAAGCATATCTAAAGGGAATCTGAAAAAAGAAAAAGCAAAAGCTGACATGAACAGGAAAGAGCACTTGACCTTTCAAAAAAGCAGAAGTTGACCCCACATGAACAGGAAAGGGCACTTTACCCTTCAAAAAAGCAAAATCCACTCACTCTCTATCGTCCACTTGTAAGAATATGACGATACTTTAGAATTCTCAGAGGCCTATATAAGGCTCTCAAGATGTAATGGAAAGGGCATCCGAAATTTGACCCCTACTTTAAATTTCCTACAACTACTACTACCGCTGCAATTCTCTCTTTTGTACAAATGCTTGTTTGAAATAAAACTTGTAAGTTTATTATCTTACTGCTTTTCCTATTATTATTACTATTTTTATCTGTAATATCTACGGCGATTACTCCTTGTTTTAACCTGGTTGTTCTTTAGTGGTAGGTAAAAGGCAGGTATCTTTTTTCATAAGTGATCTTGGCGACGGGATCACCTGACCGGGTCCGACTCTAATCTTGAGCTAATCCAATGGTAGATTTAGGCTAGCCAACGTCTAATCAGGGAATTATTCGGATACCTCAACTATATGAATGAGAATAACAACCTTATAATGTACACTCAAGAATACATGTTTTAAACAGGGAATAAGAACAAGGTAGAGATGGAGATGAACAGTAACAATGAATCAAATGATCATGACCTCTAGACAATGGTGCTCTAAGGATAGTAGTCACCTCCATTGAAACACCTTAAACATCTTTTCAATATTTTTCTATTATGAAAACCCATCATTCCTTTGAAAGAATTAGGAGTGCTAATCGTATGAAATTAGAATGTATAACAGAAAAGAATAGAGTTATAAAAGAAATAAATCAAGCTTGAAAAGATTTAAATTATTATAAGTCTCTATTACCCTCTGAGTCACTAGACCCATACTGTCGAACAATAGTTAGACAGGTAATAGTAAATAAAATGATTTATTTAGATAAAAAAATCATTCATCTAGGACATATAGTAGAGAGACAGGAATATTTCATATATAATTCTGATTTTATACTAAGTCTACATACGACCCAGTTTTAAATGAACAACTCTGGAAATCAAAGTATTTTAAATAGTGAAAACCTCTCCACTTCGACTACAAGGATAGCCAAAGTAGAAAGAGATTTACAAAACTGGAATATCCCCAAGGAGTCCTTTAAATCCATTTACGAAACCGGAAGGTTCGACTTTATAAGAAACTATAATATCAAAACTTGTGAGTCCACAGTAGCTATCAATAACTCAGAAGAGATTATTAAGCAATTAGCGGCCCAAGATATAAATAATTATAAAAAAGATTATAATTTTCTTCATATAGGACTTGTCCAAGTAGCTGTCAATCCTTTATACCGTTTAGGTTTAGACACGTCTATCTGTCTCTTACTAAGAGACGCCAGGTTATTAAACTTCGATGACTCCCTATTAGGGGTCTTGCAAAGTAACCTGGCCAGAGGTCCGGTATACTTTAATTGTTACCCAAACTTTTCTGTTGATATTAATGATCAGAACGTAATGGATACACTGACGTTAAATATCAAAACTAAAAATATGAACAGCAAACTAAACACTAAAGAGATAGTTGTTATATACAGAATCTATTATAGATTAATGAAGACTACCTTAGCTCCAAAAGCTAAGATGATGAGTAACAAAGGAGTTACTATGCTCATGGAAGCAAACCAAGAGCATATCAATATCTTTGTCCCCAAAATGCTCAACTGGAACGAAATTTTATCAAAAGATGAATGGCACTTTGATGCTATCACCCAACCAAAATTAGAACCAGACAGTTCTAACATTGAACAAATTATTCAACATCCCAATGGGTCAATTGATCTGAAATTTCTAAAATCCAGAGCAGAGTCTTCCTCAAGAAGATACTCTTTTAGTAGACCGTCTTCCTCCAAAACCCGGGAGGAGATTGAGAACTACGAAGAGGAGACCTTGCTCAACGAAATAGAACGAAAAATAAAAGGGGTAGATTTTACCAAAAATATACCCAAAGTTCACTATGAATCAGTCATTAGGACAAGTAGCCCTACCCTAAGCGAGATGCAAGGTCCAACAGAGGGATCACTCGGCATGATCAAGATAGAAAATAATTTTAAAATAGATTCCAAACTCTTAGGAAATATATGGATAAGCCCCGAACATGCCATTAAAAGAAAATGGTATGTAGAAACGTACACAGAAAGCCAAAGATTATCCTTTAGAAAATCTTGGATTATTGACATGAAAAGATTAAGGTGTAATATAGAATTCTTTAAGTGGTTCCAAATCACATGACAATTAGGTAGGGAACCTGAAACCTTAAACACTCTTGTAAACAAGTGGTACACGCGTACCAAAACATTAGACTCAATAACTCCTCCATTAGAAAAGACAAGTATCCCGGTAGAGGGAGAAGTTATAAAAGCCACCCCCTTTAAAAGAGAAATAAGGGATGCTACTGGGAACCTAACTAATAACGACGTCAATAAGCTTAACCAACAAAATAATTATACTAATCAACTACTACACGTAGTTTCTACCCAGCTCAACCATGCTAGTAACAGATCAATCTTTAAAAATAAACCAGATTCCTTAAAAAGTGAGATCAGAACCACCAACCCTATATTTAAAATACCAGAATTCACAGCTGGTAATTATCCAAGTCTTAACGAAACGGTAGAGATAAGCGACAAGGTTTTAGACAAAATAAATCTTAAATTAAAACAAAGTCTTACCGATAAAGGTTATGCTATTAAACAATTACTAATAAAGAATACGATATAAACAAATTATCCCATCACACCAACAGAAAAAAATATTATCCTCGACCAACCTTTCCAGATATGCAATATGAAGAAATGAGTACTTATCTCATACCTCACATTCTGGAACGGACATCGCAGAATGGAACATTGATGGCCTAGTAGAAGGTCAAATCTATAGTAAATTACATGAGATGGGTATAGCCATAACAACCCATAAAATAAAAAAATAATAGCGATAAACAATGCGCTACTGTGATAATCTCGGGATTCACCGGAATGCTAAGAAACTGGTGGGATAACTATCTCACTGAAGAACTTAGGCAGGGTATAATGAATGCTACTTCTATAACACAGGTGGTCAGAATAGATGAAACTATAGAAGAAAAAATTAAAGAAGACGCAACAGCTACACTTATCTATAGTATTGCCAAACATTTTATAGGAGAACCTAAGCTATTTCAAGAAAAAAACTTAGAAATCTTAAACAATTTAACTTGTCCAAGACTCCACGACTTTAGGTGGTATAAAAACATCTTCCTCAACAAGGTTATGATCAGAGAAGATTGTAATCATGATTATTGGAAAGAAAGATTTATAAGTGTTTATTCCAGAAAATGGTTTCCATTTTGGCCCCTAGTATGTCCTAGACCGTATCTCACCGCATAAGTGTCAGGGATGGCGTAGTTCATTAGTGCTTTCTCGAGGATGTATGTGCGTGCTCTCCTATGTTTAGTCTTTCTCGGCGTCAATCGATTCATATACCTTACTTAAAGAAGCCTCTAAAGCCGATCAGAAGAAGAGGGGTCCTCCACAGCTATACAAGCTGATTCCGAATATGTACTAGTCATTCCCGGTCAAAATGCCCATGCACAGTGGCGGAAATGCAGAAGAAGGGTTGATAATGATGTTCTGAGGGAAAGATTGTGTCGTGATACTGGAGGAATGCTCTGAAGCATCCACCATCCGCAATGCTGATCCGAGCGAGAAATTATCCAAGTGGACCTCTACCCACTCTCGACTTCTTGGCATAGATGATGAGTTTAATTTACTTTCAAAAATAGGTGAAAGTTGGATAAGGCCCGAACATTATTATTTGCATCTTTATTTTCCTTGTAATGTTTGAAAAAATGGAATGACTTGATGTTTATCCGATTCAGGACCACAGTTTGTACTTCTTTTATAAAAATTAATGAAAGCCCCAGTTTATGTGAAAAATAGTTTTCTCCTTTAATTATATGTTTTTATACTACCGTGCTTTGCCTGGTTTTTATTGTAATAATAATAAAATAACTCATAATTTCATGACATATCACGAGACGAGTGAGTCGAGTGACACAAAAGAAGGAGAATATGAGGAATACGATGAGGAGACCATGTTGCCTGAGGATCTTATCGAGGAAATAGACCAATATAAGAATAGGCACAAAACTAACTTAGATGAGATCGAAGTAATATACCTCGGGGATGAGGAGACAGTTAAAGAAACTAGGATAAACACGCACTTGGAAGCGCCCCAGAAAGAGGAATTGATATATCTGCCAAGAGAATATGTTGACATCTTCGCGTGGTCATACGCGGACATGCATGGGTTATGCATAGACATAGTGACCCACAAGTTGCCTATCAATGAGGCCTTCACTCCAATCAGGAAGAAAATGCGACAGCTCAAGCTAGATTTGAGCATCATAATCAAAGACGAGGTCGAAAAATAGATCAAGTCGAGTGTGGTGAATGTAACCTCGTATCCAACATCGTTGGCCAACCTCGTGCCTATACCGATGAAAGATGAAAAAATTCAGATTTGCGTGGACTACCGTGATCTCAATAGAGCTAGTCCCAAAGACAATTTTCTACTTTCGAACATCTACATACTCATTGACAATTGTGCGAAGCACGAGTTACAATCATTTACGGAATGTTTCACCTGTTACGATCAGATTATGATGAGCGAAGAAGATGCACAAAAGACAATCTTCATCACTTCATGGGGAGTATACCACTACCGAGTAATATTGTTCGGCCTCAAGAACGCCGGCACAACTTACATATGGGCGATGACACAATCTTCCATCACACGATGCATAAAAGATAGAGGTCTACGTAGATGACATCATAATCAAATCGAAAGAGAGTTCAGATCACATCATGCACTTGTGAAAGTTCTTCGACAAACTTCAAAAGTTAAATCTGAAGCTGAACTCGGCCAAGTGTACGTTTGGAGTGCCTGTCGGAAAATTGTTGGGATTCATAGTCAGCCGCTGAGGCATAGAACTAGATCCCTCAAAGATCAAAGGCATCTAATAATTGCCACCACCAGAGACAAAGAAAAATGTCATGAGCTTTCTGGGAAGGTTAAACTACATTGGACGCTTCATAGTGCAGTCTACTATAATTGTGGAAACTATCCTCTAGTTGTTCAAAAAGGATGCACCCACCAAATAGATAGATGGATCTCAGAAAGCCTTTGACACTATCAAGAGATATCTTTGCAACATATCGGTCTTAGTTTCTCCTAGACAGGGAAGTCCATTATTGTTGTATCTGTCAGTATCAGATAATGCTTTTGGATGCATATTGGCGCAACACGATGCTACCGGGAAGAAAGAACGAGTCATCTACTATCTCAGTAAGAAATTCGCCATATGCGAGTCAAGGTACACCTTTGTGGAGAAAACATGTTGTGCTCTAACATGGGTATCCCAGAATCTAAGACATTATGTGTCGTCTTACACTACCCACCTCATCACTAAAATAGATCATTTAAAGTACACATTCTGCCAGCCTAAGCCTATATGGAAACTGGCCAAATCGCAAATGTTTTTGAGTGAATTCGACATCATGTATGTAGTTCAGAAAGCCGTCAAGGGACAAGCATTGGCTAATTTACTCGTAGAGTCCAGTCGACGAAGATTTCGAGCCACTTAAGTCATATTTCCCGGACAAGAAAGTGTTGACGATAGAGGGAGACACGGTCAAAACCTAGTCAAGATGGAGAATGTTCTTTAACAGTGTAATTAATTACAACGGTTCAGTAATCAAAGCGATTCTAGTCTCAAAAATGGGTCAGCATTACCCAATGACTGTGAAGCTCAAGTTCTGATGTACCAATAATATGGAAGAGTAGGAAGCCTGTATCCTAGGTCTCCACATGGTTCTCGACATGGATATTCATGAATTATTAGTGATTGGAGACTCAGATCTATTAATTCACCAAGTCTAAGAGAATGGGCTATGAAGAACGAGAAGATCCTGCCATATGTAAACCTCGCACAAAAGTTATGCAAAAAGTTCAGAAAGATGAACTTTTGGTATACACTAAGAGCTTAGAATGAATTCACCGATGCACTTGAAACCATAACATCCATAATACAACTTCCCGAAAGCAGTCACATTATTCCACTGGAGATCAGCATTATGAAAGAACACACTTATTGTTCCCATGTGGAAGCGAAACCAGACGGTAAACCTTGGTATACCGATATAAGCACATATCTGGAAAATGGAGAGTATCCCAAAAATATCACAAGTAACCAGAAGAAAACCATTAGGAGAATGTCCAACTATTTCTTTTTGAACAAAGGAGTACTCTACATGAAAATTCTTGATCTAGGGATACTCAGATGTGTCGACGCCATAGAGGCCACGAAATTGCTAGAAGAGATACACACTGGGACTTGTTGTCCTTATATGAATGGTTTCATCCTATCCAACAAGATCTTGAGGGCAGGTTATTATTGGATGACCATGGAAATCGACTACAATAGATTTGTGCAAAGATGCCATCAATGCCAGATTCACAGACCTCTAATATGAGTCCCTCCAAGTGAAATCAATGTCATGAGCTCACCATGGTCGTTTGTGGCCTGGGGCATGGACGTCATTAGGCTCATAGAGCCAGCCGCATCCAATGAACATCGTTTCATCCTGGTCGCCATAGACTACTTCACTAAGTAGGTTAAAGCTACTTCTCACAAGTCAGTCACGAAGAAGGTGGTAGCAGACTTTGTACAAAATAACATCATATGCTGATTTGGCATTCCACAGTCGATCATAACTGATAATGGAGAAAAATTAAATAGTCATCTAATAAAGGATATTTGTAAACAAATCCGCGTAACCCACTAGAATTCTACTGCCTAGAGGCCACAAATGAATAGAGTCGTAGATGCAGCTAACAAGAACATCAAGAGGATACCAAGAAAAATGATAGACACCTATAAATGTTGGCATGAATAGTTGACCTATGTATTGCTAGAATACAGAACAACAACTCGGACCCCAACAGGAGCAACTCTATACTTACTTGTGTACGGTACTGAGGCAGTGATACCAGTCGAAGTAGAGATACCGTCACTCAAAATCATACAAGAAGCAGGGCTGGACAACGCAGAATCGGTCTGAAAAAAATGTGAACAACTAACCTTATTTGATAAGAAAATGATGGTCACCATATGTCACAGTCAATTGTACTAGCAGAGAATGGCACGCGCCTTCAAAAAATAGATCAGAGCCTGAGTTTTTCATATAGGACAACTAGTACTCCAGCGCGTGTTTCCACACTAAGATGAGTACAAAAGAAAGTTTGAACCCAACTGGCAAAGGCCCTACATGGTTCGCAAAGATGTTATCAGGAGGAGCTCTAATCTTAGCACAGATGGATGGCCAAGAGTGGCCCAAAGTAATCAACTCAGATGCAATCAAGAGATACTACGCGTGAAGGCACACTCTTTCAATTTGTAATCGCAATTCTTTTACTTGTAAGTAGTACACAAGACCTATCGCTTGCAACATAGATACGTAGAAAAATCCTCATCGCAGTTGGTCTTCTTCTTCTATAATAAAAAAACCAAATGACATTTCCTTATAATATGAACTACGCATTGACTAGTTTTCCCGATGTGGGGTACGTAGGCAGTCCATTTAGGACTCGGTCATATTATTATAAAAATAAACCATTTTATTTCGAACTACGTTCCTGCTATAACAAGATATATAGGCGCTCTTTGAGCTCGTTCGCACCAAATAAAAAACCAAAGAAACCCCTAGGAAGCCTCTAAGATATGAAGATTTAAAAATGGCCTCCCAGAATCCCTAGACCTCAAACTCTCAATTGAGGCAGATTTTTGAGAGAATATCAAAACACCACTAACAAATCCGGCACAGGAGACATCCAATTTTAGTCTTCAACTAGGGCAGAATTTTCGAGAGGGTCTCAACAGTTCCTTCACCACAATTCAGCGTGAGAGTTCACTATAAGACAACCCTTCATATTGGGGTAAAAGTTTTGAGGAGGTCTAAAAAATTTCACCAAACAAGTGAGGAGCGCGCCTCGGAGTGCCAAGGATAGTCAAAAAGCCTCACTTAAGGAGCATCTGTCATGATAATGAGATAATAATTTAAATAAACAAAAATGTCTTTTAGTCAAATATTATTTAAATTTATGATCAACGTTTACGAAAATATTTTTCGTATCACAAGTTAAATTCATCTCTAATAGTACCGAGCCCGGCGCCAGAAAGTAGAGGAGCGACATACCAGGAGTCGACGACATGCGTCGACCTCATGAAAACTAACATTTTTTCTATAATTGCAGGTCTCCTAAAATGCAATCAAGAGGATGACAGTTTATTACACTAACTTGTTTGTTCATGATGAAACATGTATAGCGAAAAAGAAACTCCGACACTGAAAGATGACAAGATTTGGCTATAAGAGCCATAGAAAGGACAAAATGCCACAAAGGCGGAAAAATCTAGCCATAAGAGCCATAAAAAGAGCAAAGCGCCATGAGGACGGCACGATCAGGATATAAGAGCCATAAAAAGGACAAAACTCCACAAGGGCGGCAAAATTCAGCCATGAGAGAAATAAAAAGAACAAAGCGCCACAAGGGCAGAATACTTTGGCCATAAGAGCCACAAAAGGACAAAGAAAGATAATTCGGCCATCTGATTGGGAGGGTCACAGTTGAGAAAAGGACAAAATAAAGACGATCCAGCCTCAAGGGCAATATCTATCATAAACTACATATCGAGAGGGTCATTCATATAAACAGCAAGCCGAGAGGGCCATTTATACAAATATTCATGTCGAGAGGACCATTCATACAAATGTGCATGTCTAGAGGGCCATTCATACAAATTGCATTAACCGAGAGGGACATTCATTCAAATATGCCTAGAGGGTCATTCATGCAAACAAGCATGCCAAGAGGGGAATTCATACAAACTGTATGTCGAGAGGGTCAATAGTGTAAGCAAGCATGCCGAGAGGGTCATTCATACAAATTGTGCGCTGAGAGGGCCATTAATTCAAACGTAAGCATTATCGGGAAGGCCATTTATTCATATTCAGTTATCGCAAGGACCACCCATGCATTCATACAAACCAATAAAGTCACACAAGCCAGAGATCCGCTAAAAAAATCAACCAAATAAATTATAATGAGCTAGATGGTGTCGAAGGAGACATTCGCTCAAGCAACACTAAACCAAAGAAATCATAATGAGCCAGACAGTGTCAGAGGAGGCATCCGCTCAAGAAATATTCAACCAAATAAATCATAATGCAAGACAGTGTCTGAGGAGGCATTCACTCAAACAACATTCAACCAAAGAAGTCATACGAGCTAGATAGTGTTGAAAGTGTCACCTTCTCAAAATAGCCACCCAAGAGGGCATAACAACCAAAGTCGCGCAAGTGTGGCAGAATAAAACAATCAAACATGTCAATATTCCAGCAAATGGAAATAGGTCAGAAACTACCAGATGAGGGAAGCAAAATACCAGATCTAGACGCATGTGGAGCAAATGTGGAACCTTGCCTTAGGCAGCCGGTCGAAACAGTGTGCCGATGAGAGCCAAACTCTATAGACTTGGGCTTGAAAGTTTACTCTACTCCTCACTCGATCACAAATAGCAAGAGAAAATTTGAGTTTTTAAAACCTCGTGACCAGTCGAGCATATACCAGAAAGAGTTTTTCAAAATCAGTAAAGACATTCTTATATAAGGGATACCCTTTTCAATCTATTGAGTCAAACTACAAGTGACATGATTCTAAAAAATCATGGATATGTAGGTGAACTCAATATCCGAGGATTGGTCACATTCCAGCAAAACTATTTTGGGACCTTTTAGTTCTGGAATTTGCTTTGTTTTATCTCTTTCTAAAAGTCTAATTGAGTCGAACTACAAGTGACCTTAATTATCATACAACCTAGGATATGTAGGAAAACCAGAGACCATGGTCAGGCCATAATTTTCAAAAATTGCACAAAAATGAGAAGTACTGTTCAATTGATCGACTAAAAATTGGGTTTGTTGAATTTCAGATCTCAGGGATTGTCCTACCATCGTCGAACAATGAAGGGACAATTGTTGATGCCTAATATTTACTCTCCAATAATGTTATTTAATTATTCAGGATTTTTGAGTTACAGACGGAGTAAAATATAGTTTTTACAAGACAAAAATGATTTTACAAAATTATTCCGGAAATATTTTGTCATTATTATTTGACAAAATATCATCTGATATACTTATTATATATCATATCTATTTTACAATATTTTATCATTAATTGCAAATTTGAAAATTAAATCAAAAGATAATTTTGTAATTAATTGTTCAAATTTTCAATTTAAAAATAATCAATATGTCATTCTGTCAAAATTGGAAAATGCTTAGTTAAATGGGAAAATTGAATTACATCTCAATTCCCAATCATTTTATGTTAATTAAAAGGAGTTTTGCTTGATTTTAAGATTTCAATTTCCAAATTGTGTCAAAATTAGGCTCAATTAGAAGCTCTTAATTTAAATTTGTCAAAATTGAAAATATTTGGTCGTTTCTTAATTTAAAAAATGGCCATATTTGCAAATGTGGGAACCCTATTTCAATTTAAAAGGCTAGCGATTGGGCCAATTGTTTTTTTAAAGACGGTCGGGTACAGCCCAAACGACCGTAACCCGGCCATCACCACGTTTATACGAATATGGCCCAACCCCTTTTCTCATTTTTCACGTATTTGGGTTATTGAAGAACCCTAGCCGTTGCCTTGTCATCTTCTTCGTTGCCAAGAATGGCAAAAGCAGCAGTACGTTGCTTTACCCGTATTTTACCCTTCCATTTTGGGAAGAAAATTAATTTCTCTTGCCCTTATCTCGCCAGTATGCTGCAGAGGTGCACCCTCCCCACTAAAGTGAGGTTACCCGTCTCCATGCGTCTGCTATGATTTTAATTCTTCTTGTTTCTTTTGATTTTGAATTCTGGCTTGTGATTGGTCGAGAATTCTTTAGGATGGATTTTCCCCCCCAATTTCATTCTTCCACACCGATTCAACCTCAAAACCTAAGAATTTGAGGGTTCTATAAATTGAATCCCAACCCTTCATTGTCACGGTCGGCGATTGAATTTTCGAGCTTTTGATTATTGTAAAAGCTTGATTTTTTTTATCTATATTTGGATTATTTTCGATTGAATTGGGTTTCAATCCCTTTTATGGAACCCTAAGTTTTCGAATTGATCCTTCAGTTTTTTAAACCTTTATTTTTGTGTGATTGAGTCGGTGGAGTGGAGATCAAGCTCCTAACTCGATCAAGGCTGCCACTACACAAGATATTTCTCTCTCCTTTTAATTTTTTGTATTCCACTAATGTCCAATTAGTTTGTATGATTTATACAGTGTGCTATGTTATTAATTAGACATGTTTTTCTTAATTTTAGAGTTGTTTAAGCATGAATGTCACTGTAAAAGGCATCTAATAGTTTATTAATATGATTGTTGAATTCTGGTTACTTAAAATTGTGGGATGCATAAGTTTAATGATTAATCTTAAGCTTACATGCTAAAACATGGTTAATCACACAGTTTAGTTGAGAAAAGTTATTCATAGTCTTAAGTAAATGTTGTTGTTGTTAAGAGGATTTATGTTAATATAGGTGTATGAAAATGGCTTCTTTATGTATGTTGTGTGTCAAATGGTCTAGAAACAAGAAGCATGCCTAGTTAGTTTGCATCTAAATGACTATTTAAGGCTAGTGTGATGTAAATCAGATCTTAACATGAACTTAGAATGCAACACATAGGCTTAAAATCACTAGAAAGACCTATCAAGTCCACATATCGAATTGTTAGCTCTAAAAGGATAATATAGGATCTCTTTAAACTAGTTTCTTTTGAAATCTGTTTTGAAATGATAATTTTGAACATGATATTTGAGAAAAAATAGGTTAGTTTGATCATGTGAGCCTTGTATGTTTGGTCTGAGATCAGTTCTTAACTAAAAAATGATATTCACTCTGTTTGGTTTATCCTAGTATGTGTAAATGCTGAAGATGGGAATATTTATGAACTCATGGTGTCCTTATATGCCCCTAAACCTGTTTTGAACTTGTATTTTGCTGAGCCATGGAGATGTTGGGAGGTTTGCATATGGTATCTGATATAGTGTGGCCTAAATGACCACTTATGTTTATTCTGTGTTGATACTGCTTATCGTTTGTTGAATTTAGCCTAGTTTATGTTAAGATGACCTTTAGAACTCCTAAGTCCCAAATCTTACACCCTGTAAACTTATGCATTATATCCATAAACCTTGTTTAGGCTACACCATGTTGTTGTTAATCTGGATCTTAAAGAATGATAGCATGTCTGATATGTATATGACTCAAGTGTGATTGTTTTAGAATTCTCCCCATATTTTGAACAAAAACAATCCTTTCATGTACTAATCTGATCCTGTCTTGTCCGCATGCTCTACTCTTAAGCCATGTTGGTTATTTGGTCTAAACATTTCATTCAAACTAAACTGAATGTAAGTAAATATGATACTATGCCATGCTTAATGTTGCGTTCTATTGTTGTCACACCCCAAACTAGGGGGTGTGGCCGGAATCCGATGCCTCCTAGACCCGAGCGTACCACACTGAGACACAACACATGAACATATGGAAACTATGGTGGACAAGGCCATAACAATCATGATAAGTATGGAGGTGTAACCAACATACATACAGAGCCAACATAACTACAAGTTAGAAACATAGCACGTCCTCTGGACAGCTCAACAAGTAGGGTAAACAAACTCAAAACAGATATATACATACATATACAATATTGGCAAGGTCATCGTACTTACCAACTGACCAACATCCAGGCCGACAAGACCGTACAAGACATCTAAACAAATATAACAGGTCTACAAGCCTCTAAGAAAATATAATTTTGATATGGTCAGGACAGGGCCCTAACCTACCCATCATTTGTACATATACAAAAGACTCATCTCACGACCTCTGACTTGGTAGCCTCGGAAAGAGTGAAGCTTACTAACTAACAGCTAAACCTAAGAAGCTCCTACTGGGGAGGTCTAACCGTACCTCTACCTGAACCTATATCATGAAATATAGCGTCCCCGACAAAAGGGACGTCAATATGAATGAAATGTACCGATATGTAAGGCATGAATAACTATATGAAAACATAAGCTGCAAAGCAATGTGAAAGAAATAACATGATAACCTGAAATGCCACTTAGGGCGAACAAAGAAACTTTGAACCCTTACTGAAACTTAGATGCATATATATAGATATCTATCACCTACCAATTATAACTCGGTGGTATACATGTATATATAAATGTCCATTGTCAAACCGATTATATCTTGGTGGTGTTCTTATATGTATAAATGTTTGTCGCCCAATCGATAATAGCTCGGTGGTGTTCTTATATGTATAAATGTTTGTCGCCCAACCAGTGGTGTCTAATTAATGCATATATGCCATATAGGGGCCATTGCCACCAATTATAGCTTGGTGGTAATTATAACTCTTTCACATATGTATAGATAGCACTCTTGGCTCTCTTTACTCTTAGGAACTCTTTCTTTTACTTTTAGACGACATTTGGTTGACCTTACCGATTACTCTGCAGAGACACTCCATTTGGGAGGAACAAGAAAGCATAAGAAACTCAGAAAATCAGTAGGCAACCCAACCTAGATAGGATATAATATAAGACAAGAAATTACTCCTGGAAAGGCACAATCAACTCATGAATAGAACACACTTCTATGACATGTTCTTTTGAATGAACGTTATACATGGTTCGGGATTTATGCTTTGGAAGAAAGGATAGTCATTACATACCTTTATCGCTTAATCAACGACTCAATATATATATATATATATATATATATATATATATATATATATATATATGTATACTGCCAGACGTACTTCAACCTATATTAAGACATTGAAACTATGGATAATCTATGGAAGAGCTTAACACGTATTACTAAGCTAGTAGCTCATTTGTAGAAAATTGGGCAGCACCTCCCCTATAACGTTCACTTCCTCCCAATTCGAAATACCATCAACAACAACCAGAACAACAATAACATATTTAGGTCATCCCATCAATATCTAGCCGCATAGAGTTCAAGAACACCCCAAAGCAGTTCATACGCACAAACGTCTCAAACCAGTCCACACGTTACGACATTAAACTACAACATAATGGAAACCATGACATACTCAAGATATTCCTACTAATATCCAGCTGCAACACATTATAAAGGTGACCTTATAAAAACCCAACAATTTCAGCAAATCAAAACGGATTTTTCAGATTACGAAAATATATATTTTCGACTTCTCTTTTCTTTTAAATCAAGAAACACAACCAACCATACATAAATAGTCTCCTTATCATGTAAACCAGCCATAAATTTAACTTAAAAATACACTCATAACAACCCAATAATGGCCCAACAACAATCAGCATGTCAACTCTTTTGAAACTTACAAGGTCTAGTCTTTACAATCGAGCTATATCTCGTAGAATCTTAGACAAGGGAAGGAGAAGCATAAACTCACCTTGAACTGATCCGAACCAGCCAAAACTTAGGCTCTCTTCACCTGGAATAACCTCTGATGCAGCTACAAGTAAGAGTAAGAGAAACTAGTAAGAATTTTGGGTTATTCGGCACTAGAATCACTTGTAACCCTTGAAATTCCTTAGGATTTGTAGAGAGAATTTCGTGGCTTCTTCCATATCTTATGATCTGAAAAAATGATGGTAAAAATGAACTTAATCAGCCCCTATAAGGCCCTTTTTGGCCACCTCACCCTTGCCTTGTAGAGACTTAATTGTTGCCTTTCATTTAGAAAGTAAGTGATGCACCTAGTTGTCACCTACTTGCTTAATTAGACTTCTACTTGCTGATATTTATCCCAATTAAACACGTCTCTTCCTCATTTAATAATTATGACATGTGTTAAGTAGCTCAAGAAAGTAGGACGGGTAAGCAAGCAACTCATTTTTATTTGCCCCAAATCTCATTTTTCACATTTAAGTGCATTCGTCAACTTCCACTTGGTCATGTATATTGAAAGAAAATACTGGATGTAACAAATATGGGGTGTAACATCCTTCCCCCTTAAGAACATTCGCCTTCGAATGTTGGGGTAACATAGCTTAGGATTCTAACTCTTAGATTTCTCCAAATATTTTGGTAGAGTTTTCTCTATAAATAGGACTATCCAAACCTGTCACGCAGCCAGAATACACAATGAATGCCTCACAAGGCTAAGAAACAACATAAACAATATCATGTTAGCCTCACACGACCATCAAACTATGAAGAACTCAACAGGGTAAGCTATAACTCACCTCAAACATTTGTGCTCGAAGTCTGGGTTGCATCTGTCACTTCTCTATCATAGTTATCACCTATACAAGGTATATACGGTAAGTTTATTACGATGGGTTCAGAATAAGGAAATCGTATCACACGAATGTCAACATGAACCTGTCGTAAAAAATAAATGAGGATATCTTGATTTCATGTCCTCCTCAGCCTCCCATGTCATTTCTTCTTCGTTATTATTCCTCTATAATACTTAACGGAGGAAGCTTCTTTAGTCCACAACTTCTGAACTTGACGATTTAGGATAGCAACTAAGACTTCTTCGTAAGACAAGTCATCTGTAATTTGAACATCCTCTATCGTCGATATACAAGAGGGATCCCCTATGCATTTGCGCAACATAGATACATGGTATATAGGATGGATCGCTTCTAACTCTGGAGGTAACTCAAGCTCATATGCTACCTGGTGATTCTCCGAACAATCTTATACGGTCCGATGTATCTAGGGCTAAGCTTGCCCTTCTTACCGAAACTCATTACACTCTTCATATGCGACACATTCAAGAATACCCAATCACCAATAACAAACTCCAAATCTTGATGTCGAACATCTTAATAAGACTTTCTGACTCTAGGCAGTCAATAATCAATCCCAAATCAGTTTCACTTTCTCTACCGCTTGTTGCACCAAATTAGGGCCTAACAATTCGGCTTCGCCCACTTCAAAGCAGCCAATCAAAGATCTACATTTCCACCCATACAAGGCTTCATACGGAGCCATCTTTATGTTAGAATGATAGTTATTATTATAAGCAAACTCAATAAGCAGAAAATGATCATCCCAACCTTTGAAGTCCAATACACAAGCTCGTAACATGTCCTCGAGCATCTGAATAGTGCGTTCGGCCTGACCGTCTTTCTGTGGATGGAAAGTCTTACTAAGGTTCACCTGAGTGCCCAAAACCCTCTGAAAGGACTTTCAGTAAATAGCTATGAACTGGGCTCCCTTGTCAGATATAATAGAGACTGGAGCCCTATAAAGTCAGACTATCTCCTTAATGTATAATTTGACATAATCTTCAGCCGAATAAGTAGTTCTGACGGGTAGAAAATGTGCTAACTTAGTAAGCTTATCTGATAATAAAGAGGCAAACCTATAATGAAATCCATATTAATCATCTTCCATTTCCACGTCGGAATCTTTATGTTCTGAGTCAATCCCACAGGCTTCTGATGCTCAATCTTAACTTATTGACAATTCAGACATTGAACTGCAATTCTGCAATGTTTCTCTTTATATCATTCCACCAGTAGACCTGTTAGAGATCATGGTACATCTTTGTTGAACCAGGATGAATAGAATACCTGTAGTGGTGGATTTCTACCATAATTCGCTCTTGGAGCCCTCCAATATATGGCACACATAACCGGCCTCAATATCTTAGAACCCCATATTCCATAAGTTCTAACATTGGCTTCTTCTGTAGAGGAATTCCGTCTTTCATTCTAACTAACTCGGGATTATCAAATTATCTTGCTTTCACATCTGTTACCAAGGATGATTCTGCGGTATTTTGGACCAGATCACTTCCATCACCAATATCAAGTAAACATATATTTAAGTTGGCTAATCGATACAAATCTCTGGTCATTTCTAACTTGTCAGCTTCAACATGGCTCAGACTACCCATGGACTTATGACTCAAGGCATCAGCTACAACATTAGCCCTGCCAGGTTGGTATAGAATATCAACATCATAATCCTTCAACAACTCAAGCCATCTTCTCTGCCTCAAGTTCAACTCTTTCTGCCGGAATATATACTATAAGCTCTTATGATCAGTAAACACATCAACATAAACTCCACATAGGTAATGAAGCCATATCTTCAAGGAAAATACAATAGCCACTAACTCAAGATAATGAGTCGGATAGGTCAGCTCGTGCTTCCTCAACTATCTCAAAGCATATGCAATGACATTGCCATGCTGCATTAAAACACAGTCTTGGCCAACTCTGGAGGCATCATAATAAACAACATACCCTTCAGTACCTTCTGGAAGTGCCAAGATAGGCGCGGATGTCAACCTATTCTTTAACTCTTTGAAACTTTGTTCAGACGCATCTGACCATTGAAATTTGGCCGCATTGTGCGTGAGCTTTGTCAAAGGTGCGGAGATAGAAGAAAAGTGTTCCAAAAGCCTTCGGTAGTAACCTTCCAAGCCCAAGAAATTATGTACATCAGTAGGATTCTAGGGCCTCATCCAATTATTTATAGCCTCAATCTTTTGATTATCCACTTTAATGCCTTTTGAAGAGACTATATGGTCCAAAAATGCTACTGAGTTCAACCAGAACTCGCATTTAGAAAACTTGGCGTACAACTTTTGATCCTGGAGCATCTGTAACACCGCTCACAAATAATTTGCATGATCCGCCTCCGTACGGGAATATATCATAATATCATCAATGAATACAATCACAAAGAGATCCAAGAACGGCTTGAAGACCCGGTTCATTAAGTACATAAAGGTTGATGGTGCATTAGTAAGGCCAAAAGATATCACAAGAAACTTGAAGTGACCATATCTGGTCCTCAAAGTTGTCTTGGGTATATCTGTATCCTTTACTCTCAACTGGTGATACCCAAACATCAAATCAATCTTCGAAAAGTAATTAGCACTTTGCTATTGATCAAATAGATCGTTGATCCTGGGAAGTCGATATTTGTTCTTGATAGTAACTTTATTCAATTACCGATAGTCATTGCACATCCTCAAAGAACCACGGAGAAGTACTAGGCCTGATAAAGCTCTTTTGCAATAGATCTCGCAGCTTCTCTTTCAACTCCCTTAGCTCAACGGGGTTCATTCTATAAAAATGAATAGATATCGGTGGAGTGTATGGAAGCACATAAATAGTAAACTCAATCTCCCTCTAAAGGAATACCCGGGAGTTCTTCCAGAAATATATCTTGAAACTCATTCAAAATAGGAACAGATTGAAGGGTCGGAGGCCCTACATCCGCATCTCTGAATCGTACTAAGTGATAGATATAGCCTTTGGAAATTATCTTTTGTGCCATAAGGTAGGAAATAAACCTGCCCATTGGCGACACTGAATTACCCTTCCATTCTAGGGTCGGCTCACGTGGAAAGCAGAACATGACAGTCTTTGTTCGACAATTGACATTGGCATAAAATGAAGCCAACCGATCCATACCCATAATAACATCAAAATCAACCATTGGCAACTATGATAGGTTAACTAAAGTATCACAATTACAAATTGTCACTGTACAATCTCGATAAACGCATCTAACCACAATTATATGGCCAACTGGCATAGCCACTTCATACAGTTTAGCTAATAACTCTAGCTCTATTCTAAAATGCTAGTAACAAAAAGAGTAACAAAAGACAAAGTGGAGCCAGGACCTATCAATGCATAGACATCATAAGTGAAGATGGATAGTATACCTGTGACAACATCTAGAGATGACTCTAAGTCATGTTGACCTGATAGAGCGTATATGCGGTTGCTGACCATCGCCTGCATTAGACGCTCCCCCTCTGCCTTCACCTCTACCAGCTGGGATCTGTAGTCCACTACTTGGCGGACGTACACTACACAATCGGCTGAGACATACTACTCATTCCTCAATTCGGGCAGAATCGCATAATGTGTCCAGGACGCCCACACCAATAACAAGCATCTGAAACCTGATGACACGGTCTCAGATGTGCCCTACCACACGGCCACAAGGTGGTAACAGGGGTCTCATCTAACTTGAACCTCTGTATCCATGAAATCCAAAAGCCCTCGAACTCTGACTTAGTCCAAACTGTGCATACCTATTATATCTAGGCCCCTGAAACTGAGGTGGAGAATTGTTAGCAAACAAAGGTAGACGCCTAGGGAACCGCTACCTAGAACTTCTAGATTTCTCTCCAAAATACCTGAAAATCTAGCATTGTTACTCGGCTCCCTCTCTACATCTCTGTCAGCTCGAAATTGGAACTTACGATCCTCTACATTTTGAGCATATTCCTGTATCGGGGAGATATCCATATCCCTATTCATGGAAGCTATTGTACATTCTCTAATCAAGTGTGGGTCAAGACCTAATACAAACTAGTAGATTTGGGCCCTCATTATGTCTATGATAGTCGGAGCATATCTAGCCAATGAATCAAATTGAAGGTTGTAATCTCGCACACTCATACCCCTCTCTTGAGGTTCAAGAACAACTCTACTATAGCCTCTCATACCTCTAGTGGAAAATAATATCAATGAAGGCGTCTAAGGATTCCTTCTATACTGCTGGAGGTGCATCTAGACCTCTAGACCGCTCCCAAACTTCATACCATAAGATAGCCACATCTCGTAGCCTGAAGAATGTCAGCTCTACTGCCTCAATATCTGAAGCATACATAACCCTCAATACCCTCTGCATTTGGTCAATAAAATCTTTGAGGATCTGCATATGGGTCAGTACTGGTAAACTCTGGCGGCCTCAATCTGAGGATGTCTTAGAATATAGAACTCCTCGCACTATCAACAGACTTGACACCTGTAAAAGCCCTTAACTACCGTTGCTGAGAAACTACAATCTATGCCAACAACTGCATGGCACTTGCCACACCCTGCTCAGTAGATTCGGGTGGAGGAACTAGGGGAACTGGATTCTGAAGAGCTGGTGGCACTGTATCATAAGGAGCTGGAGGTACTGATCTTCTCTAATGTGGGTGGAGTAGGTGACACGTGATAATGAAACTCACCCTGCACCTCAGCTCTATTACTTTGGCCAAGAAGGGCATTACTAGTTCCCTCGCCCCTATCTGCACTAGCCCATCGACTAGCAGTAGTCTTCTTAGTAACCAGCATCATTGAATAGGGATAAAGCACAAATTAGACTCGAATCCTTATAACATAGCTTTATAGCATGATCTACGAGATGAAAGGGTAGTGACCATCCCTAAATGCTCGGAAGCCTCTCGCTTATAAGTGTGGTGCACATCACACCTATAAACAAGACTCTACTAGACACCGCTTGTAGACTCTTTATGACTAACTTGCTCTGCTACTAAGTTTGCCACACCTCAAACTAGGGGGTGTGGCTGAAACTCAGTGCCTTCCCCGCTCGAGCATGCCACACAGAGACACGACACCTGAACATATGAAAACTGGAATGGATAAGGCCATAATTAATAATCATGATAAGTATGAAGGTGTAACCAACATACATACAGGGCCGACACAACCACAAGCTGGCAACATAGCGCGTCGTCTAAATAACTCAACAAGTAGGGTAAGCAAACATAAAATAGATATATATATATACATATAAAAGACCAGCAAGGACATTGTGCAGACTAACTGAGTAACATCCAGGCCGACAAGACCGTATAAGATGTCTAAACAAATATAACAGGTCTACAAGCCTCTAAGAAAGCATAAATGTGATATGGTCAGGACACGGCCCATACATCTATACATATACAACAGACCCAACTCACGACCTTTGACTCGATAGCCTCAAAAAGAGTGAAGCTTACCAACCAACAACTAAACTCAAGAAACTCCTACTGGGAGGTATAACTATACCTCTACTAGAACCTACATACAACACCCCCAGACAAAAGGGACGTCAGTATGAATAAATGTACAGGTATGTAAGGCATGAATAACAATATGAAAACATAAGCTGCAAAGCAAGGTGAAAGAAACAATCGGATAACCTAAAACGCCACTCAGGGAGAATAAAGAAACTTGGAACACTTACTGAAACTTAGATGCATATATATAGATATCCATCACCCACCAATTATAACTCGATGGTATAAATGTATATATAAATGTCCATCGCCCAACCAATTAAAGCTCGGTAGTGTTCTTATATGTATAAATGTCAATCGCCCAACCGATTATAGCTCGGTGGTGTTCTTATATGTATAAATGTATTTCGCCCAACTGGTGGTGTTTAATCAATGAATATATGCCACATAGAGGCCATCGCCCACCAATTATAGCTTGGTGGTAATTCTAACTCTTATACATATGTATAGATAGCACTCTTGGCTCTATTTACTCTTAGGAACTCTTTTTTTTTTTACTTTTAGAAAACATTTGGTTGACTTTACCTATAAATCTTCAGATACACTCCATTTGGGAGGAACAAGAAAGCATAAGAAACTCAGAAAATCAGCGAGCAACCCAACCTAGACAGGATATAATATGAGACAGAAAAGTACTCCCGCAAGGGACAATCAACTCATGAATAGAACACACTTCTATGACAACCGTACATAAATAAGCCATTTATCATGTAAACCATCCATCAATTTAACTTATAAATACACTCACAACAACCCAGTAATGGACCAACAACAATCAACATGTTAACTCTTTAAAAACTTACAAGTTCTAGTCTTTACAATCGAGTTGCAGCTCGTAGAAGCTTAGACAAGGGAAGGAGATGCCTAAACTCACCTTGAACTGATCAGAACTAGCCAAAACGTAGGCTCATTTCACCTGGAATAACCTCTGACTCAGCTACAAGAAAGAGGAAGAGAAACTATCAAGAATTTTGGGTTTTCGGCACTAGAATCAATTGTAACCCTTGAAATCACATAGGTTTTGTATAGAGAATTTTCGTGGGTTCTCCCATGTATTATGATCTGAAATAATGATGGTGAGAATGAACTTAATCAATCCCTGTAATGGCCTTCTTTGGCCACCTCACCCTTGCCTTTTGGAGACTTTATTGTGGCCTTTCATTAAGCAAGTAGGTGATGATTAAAGTGCTACTTGCTTATCTTTATCCCAATTAAACACATGTCTCATCATCGTTTAATAATTATGACATGTGTTAAGTAACTCAAGCATGTAGGACGGGTAAGCAAGTAACTCATTTCGGGTAAATCAAGAAGCTCATTTTTATTTGCCCAAAATTCCATTTCTCACAGTTAAGTGCATTCGTCAACTTTCCCTTGGTCATACCTATATTGAAAGAAAATAAAGGATGTAACAACTACGGGGTGTAATAGTTGTCTTGTTTAAAAAGCAAATGAGTTGAGTCATGTATGTACATTTAGAGTGATAGTTGCAAAAGGATTAAATTTGATTGATCATTGCTTGCTTTGTGAAATTAGGATAAGGACCCTAGGCATAAGACTTGATTTTCTTCCCAGTCTTACTTCCCTAAGTACCAAGTATGTTTCTTTCCTGTCTAAAATGTTATGATTTCCCTGTCCTGCGCTCTAATAGGCACACTGAACACCATGCTTCTGAAATAGTTTGAGAAGTACTTCAGTTCAAACCTGATTGTCTGATGATCAGCTTATGCTATGCATGAACCAGTGTTTTTACTTGTCTGACACTAGAGGTTGTGTGAAAGCTAGCATATGACTATCACCTCAATGTTGTGTGTTTAAACCATGACATAAAGTTAAAAGCCTCATCAAAACAGTCTTCCAAAATAGCTAAAGGGATTAGATGTGGTTTTAAGCTTTCATCATAGAAATCATGCTTGTTGGTCTAGTCTAGAGTTAGGCAGGTAACAGTTGAATAGGAGCAAGTATGTGAACTGAGTTGTTTTCTCCTATCATGACTGTCTTGTATGCCTATAATTTATCCAAATACCATGCTTGTTTCCCTAAACACTAGCCTGAAATAGGAAAGCATGTTAATCCTGTCCAGAATGCCTTCAATAAGTGTAATTTAACCTCTTCTTCCGTATTTGGTTGAACTGCTTGATTGTACAAGAAGAGTTAGTTATAATGTAAGTAACATAGGAATGGCATGAATATACTGGTTGTATAGCATGACTTGAAAATCTAGAAATGGCATGAATATATCTGCCATGTTTTGCATATACTGGTTACTATTTTTTTGTCGTATATATTGAGTTGAGCTTCAAGGTGATAACTGGTAATTAAGTTGGGATTAACTGTCTTAAAATTATAGGAAGAAGGGAAGTTAGGGGGTTTGTTTGTGTAACATTCTCATACCCCCTACTATCTCCTAATTTCTATACTTTGGCTGTATATCTGTGTGATATACATAGGGCATATGTTGACTTTATACCTAGCATATTTGGTATACCAGGTATACAAATTTAATATATTCCTTGTATATCACGTAAAATTCCCTTAAGTAAGTGTTCGATGGGCTTCGGTCCAATGTCTTGCATGTTAAAGTCTTTCTTGTTCTGATTGTTTAATGCATATATTAGCCTTTGGCCCATTTCTCTTTGAACTTCCTTGTTTGGTTTTCTCCATTATTGTTAATAGTTGTTCGGGCCAATCCCACATATATTGTGTTTATCTTGTGTATGCCATTATTTCTTCAAGTTGGGCTTAGCCCATCTTGTCTGTGTACATTACAATAATGTGTATTGCCCTAGGGTTGTCTTTATTTACTTTAATTCAGGATTTGAATATTATTTGACTGCTGCTTGTTTATTTATATCATATAAAATAGCATGCATTTAAATTCGATAAGTATGGGTGTATTCTAACTTATATTTTCCTTTTCCCCCTTTCATTTCCTTCTACACACCATGACGGGCCACTTGGGCCAATAGATCTCCAAACAGTTGGGCCAAAAGGCCCAACCAATTCCTATTTATCGAGTCTAATGTTGTAGCTGCGCTTGAAGGCCTAGTTATGAGTAAAAATAGCTAACTGGTAGGCTCGATAGACCCACCGGCCTAACTTATTCTCATTTTTTCATTTATATATTGCATTGCATATATTCATACTTGTAAAATACTTGATATTAATATTGGAATCCATATGGTTATGACCTAGGATTAGGCAAAAACGATACGTACATCATTTAGAAAGAATAGAATCACCAAAACTGATTTTCAAATCGGACCAAATGAACTTGTATATTTTGAATAATGAACTGATTTCTAAAGGTTTAAACTTTAATTGTTTTGGACTAAAACTGGACTGTTTTGATGAAATTGGGCTGTTGTAAATCTGGACATTTGACCTTAACGAGACTGAACTGAACAATGAAGAATTTGGACTGTGTTTTGAGAAAACAAAACTGAAACTTAGGCAAAAGAATTAAATTTCAAAAATTGAGTTTCAAAATTGACCTTTTTAATGAAATTGGTTTAAGTTTGCTAAATTGTTAAAAGACTATTTTGGGTCAGGTCCAACCAAGTTGATTTCCAAAAAAATAGTAAGTCTGAAGGAACTTGAATTGACATATTGATTTAGGAAGTAGGATATGAGTTGACCTTCAAATGTCAATAAAAGGAAAATCTTGTATTATTTTTTTAGACCAAGGCATGTCATTTTAAAAAAAACTACTCTTTTTCTTTGAGGATTTTTTAAGAAAATGTATAAGAAATATTTGGACAAGTCATTGGACTAAAATAGTGTTCTGCTCAAATTTAATTTTGAATGTTCTTTTGTCTGAAAATGGATTGATAAAATTATCCCTATACAAACCTTTTTAGGCGGAATTCAACTCTTTGGTTTTCGAATGTCGTTAATGACTTTGTAAAAGTAAACATTTCTAAAGCTATTTTTAACAAATAAACATGCTATAGAACTAGAAAGTCACCAGTATTCTACGAATCCTTAATATAGGGGTGTCTAACACCTTCCTCGGGGGATCACCAGAACCTTTACCTCGAACTCTGGTTCAAAAGAATTTTCATATATTTTGAATAAACCCTTTTACCCGGTCTTCCTGATTTCCCTATAAATTAGGTGGCGACTCATAAAATTAAATATCCAATTAGAGTTCCAACAACCTCCTAGTAGAATTTATGCCTCCGAGTAACAGTGAACCATAACACGGACCATGGGAAAGTTTGATGCCATTCAGTTGATTTTAGATCAGTGGATGAAGTCGACTCACTTTGTACCAATTCAGACTACTTATAATTCGGAGAAGTTGGTCAGGATCAACATTTGAGAGATAGTTCGATTGCATGGGGTGCCTATTGCTATCATTTTTTGTTGAGACACACAGTTTACATCCCAGTTCTAGAGATCTATGCAAAAAGAGTTGGGTAGAGCTTAGTACAACGTTTTACCCTTAGACGGATAGTTAGTCCTAGTAGACTATTTAGGTTATTGAGGATATATTACAGGCTGGTGTTATTGATTTTGTTGTTCATTGGGATTAGTTCTTGCCTTTGGTTGAGTTTCCTTACAACAATAGTTATCATTTGAGCATTGAGATGTCACCATTTGAGGCATTGTATGGTAGAAGGTGTCATTCTCCCGTTGGTTGATTAGATGTATTTGAGGTTAGGCCTTGGGGTACAGACTTGTTGCGGGATTCTTTAGACAAAGTCACGTTGATTCAGGAGAGAGACCTCTCACGACTGAAAGTAGCCAAAAGAGTTATGTGTATCGAAAGGTTCGTGACTTGGAGTTCATGGTTGGTGAGCGGGTTTTATTAAAGGTTTACCCATGAAGGTTGTGATGAGGTTTGGAAAGAAGTAAAAGTTGAGCCCTAGGTATATTAACCCATTTGAGATTGTTCAGCATATTGGTGAGGTTGCCTATGAGTTAGATTTGCCTCCTGACTTGACAGGTGTTCACCCCGTATTTCATATTTCGATGTTCAAGAAGTATCAATCAGATGGTTCTCATGTGATTTAATATGATTTAGTGTCACTTGATCAGAACATGACTTTTGAGGAAGAGGCAGTTGACATTCTTGATAGGCAAATTTGAAAGTTGATATCTAAAAAGATTGCTTGGATAAAGGTTCAATGGAGGCATCGTCCGATCGATGAGGCTACTTAGAAGACCGATTCATACATGCTAAAGATATCACCAGCTTTTCAACGATTTAGGAAGTAACCTTTCTCTTTTATGTTCAAGGACGAACATGTGTTTAAGTGGTGGATGATGTAACAACTCGTTAGGTCATTTTTGATATTTTTCCTATTTTTTTCTACACGACCCTTTCCCAAGCTTCGTTGTGGTGTATTTGACTTGCGTGGATGAGTGGTGTGATTCCCGACGCAATCATGTGAAAATAAAATAAGAAAGTCTAAGTTTTAAAATCTGGAAGTTCTATGTTTGGGAGGTTTGACTAAGAGTTGACTTTTGAATAAATGCACTCTGAATAGGATTTTGATGGTTCTGTTAGATCTAGAGCATGATCTTTGACTTAGTTCCCGAGGGACTCGTGGGTGTTTTTGACTTTTGGTTAAAAATTTAGTTTTAAGAGAATTGGAGTAGACCTTGGTCAACATCAGTCAAGATGACCTTGTGATTGTTTCGAGTGCACGAGCAGGTTTATTGCATATTTTTAGGACTGATATGCATATTTGGTTTGTGTCTGGGTGGTCTCACCCGAGTTTCGGGTGTCAATTCCAAGTTTAGAGGACACCAGATCTTTCTGTTGTCTAGTTCTGGTTTTCTCTTTTGAGCTTGGGGTCTCGGTTTGGAGAGCTTTTGGAAGGGATATTCAAAATTCTTCAAGTGGGTAAGTTTCTAATTACTCTCTTATTATTATATCATTTATTATTAAGGATTTTCATGTTAGATATCATGTTTTATGTTGGAAAAATTGGGCTCATGAACCTTAGATTAAAAATGGAGATTTCTTCAATTAGTCTTGGATTTGATGTTAGATTTGGTTGATATTTGATATTTAGACTCTCTAGACCATGGGTTGACTAATTTTTAGACTGATTTCCCATTTTTCCCTTCGAGGCTCGGAATCCTATTTTTGGGTGACTTTTTGGTTCCGAAATTGCATATGGTGATATGGCTATCTACAAAATCGTGTGTTAACGTATTATCTGTATTCGAATAGATTTGGACCATTTAAAGACTCTATGAAAAGGAAATGCTTCATTGTGACCATCAAACTTCTAAATCAAGCAAATTGAGACTTTTAACCTTAACTAAAGCATCATTGTTGGTTTAATGAACTAATTAAGAGGTGTAATGGGGTTACAAAGGGGTCCCGATACTTGGGAGATGACAATCACTAGTATCGGGTATTAATGCCATGTCATGGATATTTGTGCATTTCAATTGTATAGTCCGGTCTGAATAACATGTTTTGGGCACTAGCTGATAAATAAAATGATTCAATGAACCTGTGATTGGGGTATGCGGCCCGTATTCTCTGTCTCCTTGATTACATACCTGTCATATTCGTGATTGTGTGTTCTCATCACTTTATACTCTTCATCAAAAAGTGGATATGTCACGACCCAAATCGGAGGGCCGCGACGGGCACCCGGACCCCACCCGTCGGGTACCGCTAATCATACAAACAACTTCTAATCATGATTGAATACGGACTAAGCCGAAAAAAATTAAAGAAATTCTTAATCAGAAATCCAATTTTCATACATACGTAACATACCAAGGCCGACAAGGCCACACATGACAACTAACGACATGACACCTATCTAGAAGCCTCTAAAGAATACATGACATCACAAGGAAGGAACAGGACCCCGCCATACTCATATTCGTATGCAAAAATATTGTACCACGACCAGACTGCAACTCTGAAACAAATAGAGTGCTCCAACATCGGCTGAACTAGCAACCTACTAGCGTGAACCATCACTTTCTTTAACTGACCATGCGGGCATGAAACACATCGTCCCTCGACAAAAGGGACGTCAGTACGACTGATGTACTGAGTATGTCAGGCATGAACAATAGCATAACAGGGATATAACAACAACTGAAACAGAAACAACCGATCAACAGTAAATGTCTCTGAGGGCCCTAATACATATGCCTAAATGTTATGTACAATGCAATATACATATACATCGGCCCCATTGGGCATCTTCCTTACCATAACAACCTCTGTGGGCATCACTTCATATCGGCCTCTGTGGGAATAATATGTCTAAATGTCATGCATAATGCGGTAAATACATATATAGTGGTCACACAAAAGCATCTTCCTCCCCACATCATATATATATAGTTTGGCCCTTCGTCAGGCATCTTCATTCATTAAGCCACACATGCTTTATCATTATCCTATCACAGCTGATCAGGTGGTCTGCGTATCCCATTTCCCATCCCCAATATATAGTCTCGGGTGAAACATGAATGCAATGCAAATTTCCTGAATGACATAATTTCCTTGTACCTTCGGCTAACACTGTAAATATCAACATCTTTTTTGTATGCCTCAATAAGGACTTAGGAACATATTTAGACATGTTTTTAACATAGAAATTAATAATATGAACATTATTTAACTCACTAAAAGTAGAATAAATTATGGAGCAATATCACGATTACGTTTCGTACGTAGAACATGCCAAAAGAAAGAAATAATTTGCCTTAACATACCTTAATCCAAGCTTAATAACTAGACTACAACATTCTAACTAACAACCAAGAGTCACATCACGAAGGAGTCTATTTGCATAAATGAGGCCGCCTGATCGTACCAAATGCATAAAAAGGAAAGGCATGTAATTATACAAGAAAAGGTTCTCTGAAACTGGATTACAAAAATAGAACTCTCACCCTGCGGATAGGAGAGGAGAACAGTGAAGTGATAGGAAGGTCATGCGTAAGTTCTCGTGCAATCACAAGAATAAAAGGAACTAATGGAATGTGAAAATCCCTTACTTTTCAAAACATCACATAGTGGGGCATTAACTACTGTCTCCCAGTAACCAAATTAAACTTTTCTAATTGCTGCCACCATTTAATATCTTAGGCTTAGTCATTAGGTAAAACTTTTGGAGATTACACGTGCATAACTCTCACTAAACTTTGTCCCCTCCATTAAAATTAATCCCACAATTAATCAATTATACACACAATTAATTTTGTGATCTCAATTCACTTAAACCTTGATAACTTATAAAACATTCATATACTCAATATCATAATTTTGTAATATGACACTAGTCCATAATCTCTTTATGCACACACCAAATTTATTTCCACTCCCCGTTCTCACACTTGTTACGTTCAAAATTATTTCGAGATTTAATCCTTTTATATACTAATCTCTTTATTAGCATACGTAAATATAACATAAAGTTTTCCAACTCTCGGGTCTATTCCCTTCATTTAGGTGCTCAAATTATTGTACAAAATTCCGGGATGTTACATATTTCCCCCCTTAGAAACATTCGTCCTCGAATGTTGGGATAACATATCTGATCTTTGTCGTGTAACCAACGAATACAACTACCTTCATCATCACTACATCACTACTTCATACCTCTCATACTCCCTTCCTGAACAGCAGAAAATTACCACATTTGGCCGTAGAATTCCTTTTTTCCCTCCTCCAGCATTGATCCTTACGCCGTTTTAAAATAATCATACCTTTGTGAGACCCTCATAACTATATCCTCATTCACCATTATCCTTCTTATTGTAATCCTTCATTCTATTCGTAACTAAGCGGAAAAACATTTCTACCTTGATACTTAATCATATCATTCCATTAACTGTTTTCATATTCCCTACCACCATCATTTGATTGTGCCATAATTCTCATCCTCAATGGTCAGCATAACACTCGTATTTACACTCAGTCCAACTTCAATCTCCCTACTAATCATAATCATTCTGGAAGAAGGTACTGTTGTAATCGTAAATACGATAAGGTCTACAAAGAAAAATCCTTACAATCTCCTGCGTTCCGATGCTTAATACTTCATTTACCTTACTAAACATTTCACTTTCCATGCTTGCATTATTTCTTCCATCTTTCGTATATGAGTGAGACAAGTTCTCATAATCTCGAATTTTAACAATAATACTGCCCCTTCTGGCATATACATCGTCTTGGTAGAAATCGCTCATTTACTGGCTACGAGTACAAATTAACCGAAGTCTTTTTGGTAACCGGCATTACTAAAATGGTATAAGGCGCGAGTCAAACTCGAAGTTCTAAGACTCAGCTCTACTGCACGATTTATGAGATGAAAGAATAGAAATCATCCCTAAAATGTCAGATTGCATCCTGTTTATAAGTATGGTGCACAATATACCCATAAACAAGACTCTACTAGACACGGCTTGTAGACTCCTTAGGATAGACATGCTCTGATACCAAGTTTATCACGACCCACACCGGAGGGCCTCGACGGGCACACGGACTCCAACCGCCATGTACCGCTAATCGTACCACCAACTTCTATTCATGATTGAATACAGACTAAGCTGAAAAAGAATATAGAAAATCTTAACTAGAAATCAAATTTTCATACATAGATACCCATACCAAGGCTGACAGGGCCACACATGACAACTAACCACAGGACACTTGTCTACAAGCCTCTAAAGAATACATGACATCACAAGGACGGGACAGGACCCCATCATACTCATATGCGTATGCAGAAATACTGTACAACGACCAGACTGCAACTCTGAAACAAATAGAGTACTCCAACATTGACTGAACCAGCAACCTACTAGCGTGAACCATCAACTTCTTTAACTGAAACTGCGAACATGAAACGCAGCGACCCTCGACAATAGGGACGTCAGTACGACTGATGTACTAAGTATGCCAGGCATGAACAATAGCATAACAGGGATATAACAACAACTGAAACAGAAACAACCGACCAACAGTAAATGCCTCTGAGGGCCCTAATACATATGCCTAAATGTTATGTAAAATTCAGTATACATATACATCGGCCCCATTGGGCATCTTCCTTACCATAACAACCTCTGTGGGCATCACTTCATATCGGCCTCCGTGGGAATAATATGTCTACATGTCATGCATAATGCGGTAATACATATATACTGGCCACACAAGGGCATCTTTCTCCCCACAACATATATATATTGCTTGGCCCTTCATCATGCTTCTTCCTTTATTAAGCTATACATGTTTTATCATTATCATGTCCCAGCTGATCAGATGGTCTGCGTATCCCATTTTCCATCCCCAATATATAGTCTCGGGTGAAACATGAATGAATTACAAATGAAAATGCATGAATCACAATAAAATATCGTGAATGACATAATTTCCTTGTACCTTCAGCTAACTAACACTGTAAATATCAACATCTCTTCTGTATGCCTCAATAAGGACTTAGGAACATATTTAGACATGTTTTTAACATAGGAATCAATAATATGAACATTCCTTAACTCACTAAGAGTAGAATAAATTATGGAGCACTATCACGATTACGTTTCGTACGTAGAACATGCCAAAAGAAAGAAATAATTTTTCTTAACATACCTTAATCCGAGCGTAATAACTAGACCACAACATTCTGACTAACAACCAAGAGTCACATCACGAAGGAGTGTATTTTCATAAATGAGGCCGCCTGATCGTACCAAATGCATAAAAAGGAAAGTCGTGTAATTATATAAGAAAATGTTCTATGAAACTGGATTACAAAAATAAAACTCTCACCATGCGGATAGGAGAGGAGAACAATGAAGTGATAGGAAGGTCATGCATTAGTTCTCGTGCAATCACAAGAATAAAAGGAACTAATGGAATGTGAAAATTCCTTACTTTTCAAAACATCACTTAGTGGAGCATTAACTACTGTCTCCCACTAACCAAATTAAACTTTTCTAATTGCTGCCACCATTTAATATCTTAGGCTTAGTCATTAGGTAAAAATTTTGGAGATTACATGTGCATAACTCCCCACTAAATTTTGTCCCCTCCATTAAACTTAATCCCACAATTAATCAATTACAGACACAATTAATTCTGTGATCCCAATTCACTTAAACATTGATAACTTATAAAACCTTCATTACCTCAGTATCATAATTTTGTAATATGACACTCGTCCATAATCTCTTTATGCACATATCAAATTTATTTCCACTCCCCGTTGTCACACTTGTTACGTCCAAAATTATTTTGGGGTTTAATCCTTTTATATACTAATCTCTTTAATAGCATACGTAAATATAACATAAAGTTTTCCAACGCTCCGGTCCATTTCCTTCATTTAGGTGCTCAAATTATTGTCCAAAATTTCGGGATGTTACATATTTCCCCCTTAGAAATATTCGTCCTCGAATGTTGGGATAACATATATGATCCTTGTCGCGTAACCAACGAATACAACTACCTTCATCATCACTACATCACTACTTCATACCTCTCATACTCCCTTCCTGAACAGCAGAAAATTACCACATTTGGCCGTAGAATTCCTTTTTTCCCTCCTCCAGCATTGATCCTTACGCCGTTTTAAAATAATCATACCTTTGTGAGACCCGCATAACTATATCCTCCTTCACCATTATCCTTCTTATTGTAATCCTTCATTCTATTCGTAACTAAGCGGAAAAACATTTCTACCTTGATACTTAATCATATCATTCCATTAACTGTATTCATATTCCCTACCACCATCATTTGATTGTGCCATACTTCTCATCCTCAATGGTCAGCATAACACTCGTATTTACACTCGGTCCAACTTCAATCTCCCTACTAATCATAATCATTCTGGAAGAAGGTACTGCTGTAATCGTAAATACGATAAGGTCTACAAAGAAAAATCCTTACAATCTCCTGCGTTCCGATGCTTAATATTTCATTTACCTTACTAGACATTTCACTTTCCATGCTTGCATTATTTCTTCCATCTTTCGTATATGAGTGAGACAAGTTCTCATAATCTTGAATTTTAACAATAATACTGCCCTTTCTGGCATATACATCGTCTTGGTAGAAATCGCTCATTTACTGGCTACGAGTACAAATTAACCGAAGTCTTTTTGGTAACCGGCATTACTGAAATGGTATAAGGCGCGAGTCAAACTCGAAGTTCTAAGACTCAGCTCTATTGCACGATTTATGAGATGAAAGAATAGAAATCATCCCTAAAATGTCAGATAGCATTCTGTTTATAAGTATGGTGCACAATATAACCATAAACAAGACTCTACTAGACACGACTTGTAGACTCCATAGGACACACATACTCTGATACCAAGTTTGTCACGACCCAAACCGGAGGGCCGCGACGGGCACCCGGACCCCACCCGCCGGGTACCGCTAATCGTACAACCAACTTCTAATCACGATTGAATACGGACAAAGACGAAAAAGATTAAAGAAAATCTTAACTAGAAATCCAATTCTCATACATACATACTCATACCAAGCCGACAAGGCCACATGACAACTAACCATAGGACACCTGTCTACAAGCATCTAATGAATACATGACATCACAAGGACGGGACAGGACCCCGCCATACTCATATCCGTATGAAGAAATACTGTACCACGACCAGACTGCAACTCTGAAACAAATAGAGTGCTCCAACATTGGCTGAACCAGCAATCTACTAGTGTGAACCATCATCTTCTTTAACTGAATATGCGGGCATGAACCGCAGCATCCACCGACAAAAGGGACGTCAGTACGACTGATGTACTGAGTATGTCAGGCATGAACAATAGCATAACATGGATATAACAACAACTGAAACAGAAACAACCGACCAACAGTAAATGCCTCTGAGGGCCCTAATACATATGCCTAAATGTTATGCAAAATGCAGTATACATATACATCGGCCCCATTGGGCATCTTCCTTACCATAACAACCTCTGTGGGCATCACTTCATATCGGCCTCCGTGGGAATAATATGTCTACATGTCATGCATAATGAGGTAAATACATATATACTGACCACACAAGGGCATCTTTCTCCCCACAACATATATATATATATTGCTTGGCCCTTCGTCATGCTTCTTTCTTTATTAAGCTATACATGTTTTATCATTATCATGTCTCAGCTGATCAGGTGGTCTGCGTATCCCGTTTTTCATCCCCAATATATAGTCTCGGGTGAAACATGAATGTAAAGCAAATGAAAATGCATGAATCACAATAAAATATCCTGAATGACATAATTTCCTTGTACCTTCGGCTAACACTGTAAATATCAACATCTCTTCTGTATGCCTCAATAAGAACTTAGGAACATATTTAAACATGTTTTAACATAGGAATCAATAATATGAACATTCCTTAACTCACTAAGAGTAGAATAAATTATGGAGCAATATCACGATTACGTTTCGTACGTGGAACATGCCAAAAGAAAGAAATAATTTTTCTTAACATACCTTAATCCGAGCTTAATAACTAGACCACAACATTCTGACTAACAACCAAGAGTCACATCACGAAGGAGTCTATTTTCATAAATGAGGCCGCCTGATCGTACCAAATGCATAAAAAGGAAAGTCGTGTAATTATACAAGAAAAGGTTCTATGAAACTGGATTACAAAAATAGAACTCTCACCTTACGGATAGGAGAGGAGAACAATGGAGTGATAGGAAGGTAATGCATTAGTTCTCGTGCAATCGCAAGAATAAAAGGAACTAATGGAATGTGAAAATCCCTTACTTTTCAAAATATCACATAGTGGAGCATTAACTACTGTCTCCCACTAACCAAATTAAACTTTTCTAATTGCTGCCACCATTTAATATCTCAGGCTTAGTCATTAGGTAAAACTTTTGGAGATTACATGTGCATAACTCCCCACTAAACTTTGTCCCCTCCATTAAAATTAATCCCACAATTAATCAATTACAGACACAATTAATTCTGTGATCCCAATTCACTTAAACGTTGATAACTTATAAAACCTTCATTAACTCAATATCAGAATTTTGTAATATGACACTAGTCCATAATCTCTTTATGCACATATCAAATTTATTTCGACTCCCCGTTGTCACACTTGTTACGTCCAAAATTATTTTGGGTTTAATCCTTTTATATACTAATCTCTTTAATAGCATACGTAAATATAACATAAAGTTTCCCAATGCTCCGATCTATTTCCCTTCATTTAGGTGCTCAAATTATTGTCCAAAATTCCGGGATGTTACATCTTTTCCCCCTTAGAAACATTCATCCTCGAATGTTGGGGTGACATATCTGATCTTTGTCGCGTAACCACCGAATACAACTACCTTCATACATCACTACATCACTATGTCAGACCTCTCATACTCACTTCCTGAACAACAGAAAATTGCCACCTTTGGTCGTAGAGTTCCTTTTGTCCCTCCTCTAGCATTGATCCTTACGCCGTTTTAAAATAATCATACATTTGTGAGACCCGCATAACTATATCCTCCTTCACCATTATCTCTTCTTATTGTAATCCTTCATTCTATTCGTAACTAAGCGGAAAAACATTTCTACCTTGATACTTAATCATATCATTCCATTAACTATTTTCATATTCCCTACCACCATCTTTTGATTGTGCCATACTTCTCATCCTCAATGGTTAGCATAACACTCGTATTTACACTCAGTCCAACTTCAATCTCCCTACTAATCATAATCATTCTGGAAGAAGGTACTGCTGTAATCGTAAATACGATAAGGTCTACAAAGAAAAATCCTTACAATCTTCTGTGTTCCGATGCTTAATACTTCATTTACCTTACTAAACATTTCACTTTCCATGCTTGCATTATTTCTTCCATCTTCCGTATATAAGTGAGACAACTTCTCATAATCTCAAATTTTAACAATAATACTGCCCCTTCTGGCGTATACATCGTCTTGGTAGAAATCGTTCATTTACTGGTTACGAGTACAATTTAACAGAAGGTTGTTTGGTAACCGGCATTACTGAAATGGTATAAGGCGCGAGTCAAACTGGAATTCCTAAGATTCAGCTCTGCTGCACGATTTATGAGATGAAAGAATAGAAACCATCCCTAAAATGTCAGATAGCATCCTGTTTATAAGTACGGTGCACAATATACTCATAAACAAGACTCTACTAGACACAGCTTGTAGACTCCATAGGACACACATACACCGCGACGGGCACCTGGACCCCACCCGCTGGGTACCGCTAATCGTACAACCAACTTCTAATCACGATTGAATACGGACTAAGACGAAAAAGATTAAAGAAAATCTTAACTAGAAATCCAATTCTCATACATACATACTCATACCAAGCCGATAAGGTCACACATGACAACTAACCATAGGACACCTGTCTACAAGCATCTAATGAATACATGACATCACAAGGACGGGACGGGACGCCGCCATACTCATATGCGTATTCAGAAATCTTTGTAACCAGCATCGCAACTCACGAAACAAATAGAGTGCTCCAACATTGGCTGAACCAGCAATCTACTAGCGTGAACCATCATCTTCTTTAACTGATTATGCGGGCATGAAACGCAGCATCCACCGACAAAAGGAACGTCAGTACGACTGATGTACTAAGTATGTCAGGCATAAACAATAGCATAACAGGGATATAACAACAACTGAAACAGAAACAACCGACCAACAGTAAATGCCTCTGAAGGCCCTAATACATATGCCTAAATGTTATGCAAAATGCAGTATACATATACATCGGCCCCATTGGGCATCTTCCTTACCATAACAACCTCTGTGGGCATCACTTCATATCGGCCTCCGTGGGAATAATATGTCTACATGTCATGCATAATGCGGTAAATACATATATACTGGCCACACAAGGGCATCTTTCTCCCCACAACATATATATATTGCTTGGCCCTTCATCATGCTTCTTCCTTTATTAAGCTATACATGTTTAATCATTATCATGTCCCAGCTGATCAGGTGGTCTGCGTATCCCGTTTCCCATCCCCAATATATAGTCTCGGGTGAAACATGAATGTAATGCAAATGAAAATGCATGAATCACAATAAAATATCCTGAATGACATAATTTCTTTATACCTTCGGCTAATACTGTAATTATCAACATTTCTTCTGTATGCCTCAATAAGGACTTAGGAACATATTTAGACATGTTTTTAACATAGGAATCAATAATATGAACATTCCTTAACTCACTAAGAGTAGAATAAATTATGGAGCAATATCACGATTACGTTTCGTACGTAGAACATGCCAAAAGAAAGAAATAATTTTCCTTAACATACCTTAATCCGAGCTGAATAACTAGACCACAACATTCTGACTAACAACCAAGAGTCACATCACGAAGGAGTGTATTTTCATAAATGAGGCCGCATGATCGTACCAAATGCATAAAAAGGAAAGTCGTGTAATTATACAAGAAAAGGTTCTATGAAACTGGATTACAAAAATAGAACTCTCACCTTACGGATAGGAGAGGAGAACAATGAAGTGATAGGAAGGTCATGCATTAGTTCTCGTGCAATCGCAAGAATAAAAGGAACTAATGGAATGTGAAAATCCCTTACTTTTCAAAACATCACATAGTGGAGCATTAACTACTGTCTCCCACTAACCAAATTAAACTTTTCTAATTGCTGCCACCATTTAATATCTCAGGCTTAGTCATTAGGTAAAATTTTTGGAGATTACATGTGCATAACTCCCCACTAAACTTTGTCCCCTCCATTAAAATTAATCCCACAATTAATCAACTACAGACACAATTAATTCTGTGATCCCAATTCACTTAAACGTTGATAACTTATAAAACCTTCATTAACTCAATATCAGAATTTTGTAATATGACACTAGTCCATAATCTCTTTATGCACCCACCAAATTTATTTCCACTCCCCGTTGTCACACTTGTTACGTCCAAAATTATTTTGGATTCAATCCTTTTATATACTAATCTCTTTAATAGCATACGTAAATATAACATAAAGTTTCCCAATGCTCCGATCTATTTCCCTTCATTTAGGTGCTCAAATTATTGTCCAAAATTCCGGGATGTTACATCTTTTCCCCCTTAGAAACATTCATCCTCGAATGTTGGGGTGACATATCGATCTTTGTCGCAGAACCACCGAATACAACTACCTTCATACATCACTACATCACTATGTCGGACCTCTCATACTCACTTCTGAACAACAGAAAATTGCCACCTTTGGTCGTAGAGTTCCTTTTGTCCCTCCTCTAGCATTGATCCTTACGCCGTTTTAAAATAATCATACATTTGTGAGACCCGCATAACTATATCCTCCTTCACCATTATCTCTTCTTATTGTAATCCTTCATTCTATTCGTAACTAAGCGGAAAAACATTTCTACCTTGATACTTAATCATATCATTCCATTAACTATTTTCATATTCCCTACCACCATCCTTTGATTGTGCCATACTTCTCATCCTCAATGGTCAGCATAACACTCGTATTTACACTCAGTCCAACTTCAATCTCCCTACTAATCATAATCATTCTGGAAGAAGGTACTGCTGTAATCGTAAATACGATAAGGTCTACAAAGAAAAATCCTTACAATCTTCTGCGTTCCGATGCTTAATACTTCATTTACCTTACTAAACATTTCACTTTCCATGCTTGCATTATTTCTTCCATCTTCCGTATATAAGTGAGACAACTTCTCATAATCTCAAATTTTAACAATAATACTGCCCCTTCTGGCGTATACATCGTCTTGGTAGAAATCGTTCATTTACTGGCTACGAGTACAATTTAACAGAAGGTTGTTTGGTAACCGGCATTACTGAAATGGTATAAGGCGCGAGTCAAACTGGAATTCCTAAGATTCAGCTCTGCTGCACGATTTATGAGATGAAAGAATAGAAACCATCCCTAAAATGTCAGATAGCATCCTGTTTAGAAGTACGCTGCACAATATACCCATAAACAAGACTCTACTAGACACGGCTTGTAGACTCCATAGGACACACATACTCTGATACCAAGTTTGTCACGACCCAAACAGGAGAGCCGCGACGGGCACCCGGACCCCACCCGCCGGGTATCGCTAATCGTACAACCAACTTCTAATCACGATTGAATACGGACTAAGACGAAAAAGATTAAAGAAAATCTTAACTAGAAATCCAATTCTCATACATACATACTCATACCAAGCCGACAAGGCTACATGACAACTAACCATAGGACACCTGTCTACAAGCATCTAATGAATACATGACATCACAAGGACGGGACAGGACACCGCCATACTCATATCCGTATGAAGAAATACTGTACCACGACCAGACTGCAACTCTGAAACAAATAGAGTGCTCCAACATTGGCTGAACCAGCAATCTACTAGTGTGAACCATCATCTTCTTTAACTGAATATGCGGGCATGAACCGCAGCATCCACCGACAAAAGGGACGTCAGTACGACTGATGTACTGAGTATGTCAGGCATGAACAATAGCATAACAGGGATATAACAACAACTGAAACAGAAACAACCGACCAACAGTAAATGCCTCTGAGGGCCCTAATACATATGCCTAAATGTTATGCAAAATGCAGTATACATATACATCGGCCCCATTGGGCATCTTCCTTACCATAACAACCTCTGTGGGCATCACTTCATATCGGCCTCCGGTAGAATAATATGTATACATGTCATGCATAATGAGGTAAATACATATATACTGACCACACAAGGGCATCTTTCTCCCCACAACATATATATATATATTGCTTGGCCCTTCGTCATGCTTCTTTCTTTATTAAGCTATACATGTTTTATCATTATCATGTCTCAGCTGATCAGGTGGTCTGCGTATCCCGTTTTTCATCCCCAATATATAGTCTCGGGTGAAACATGAATGTAAAGCAAATGAAAATGCATGAATCACAATAAAATATCCTGAATGACATAATTTCCTTGTACCTTCGGCTAACACTGTAAATATCAACATCTCTTCTGTATGCCTCAATAAGGACTTAGGAACATATTTAGACATGTTTTTAACATAGGAATCAATAATATGAACATTCCTTAACTCACTAAGAGTAGAATAAATTATGGAGCAATATCACGATTACGTTTCGTACGTAGAACATGCCAAAAGAAAGAAATAATTTTCCTTAACATACATTAATCCGAGCTTAATAACTAGACCACAACATTCTGACTAACAACCAAGAGTCACATCACGAAGGAGTCTATTTTCATAAATGAGGCCGCCTGATCGTACCAAATGCATAAAAAGGAAAGTCGTGTAATTATACAAGAAAAGATTCTATGAAACTGGATTACAAAAATAGAACTCACCTTGCGGATAGGAGAGGAGAACAATGAAGTGATAGGAAGGTAATGCATTAGTTCTCGTGCAATCACAAGAATAAAAGGAACTAATGGAATGTGAAAATCCCTTACTTTTCAAAACATCACATAGTGGAGCATTAACTACTGTCTCCCACTAACCAAATTAAACTTTTCTAATTGCTGCCACCATTTAATATCTTAGGCTTAGTCATTAGGTAAAACCTTTGGAGATTACACGTGCATAACTCCCTCTAAACTTTGTCCCCTCCATTAAAATTAATCCCATAATTAATCAATTATATACATAATTAATTATGTGATCCCAATTCACTTAAACCTTGATAACTTATAAGAACTTCATATACTTAATATCATAATTTTTTAATATGACACTAGTCCATAATCTCTTTATGCACACACCAAATTTATTTCCACTCCCCGTTATCACACTTGTTACGTCCAAAATTATTTCAAGATTTAATCCTTTTATATACTAATCTCTTTATTAGTATACGTAAATATAACATAAAATTTTCCAACGCTTGGGTCTATTCCCATCATTTAGGTGCTCAAATTATTGTCCAAAATTTTGAGATGTTACAAGATAAGAAGCTAAAAGACGAATCTTTATGGGTTACTTTGATTAAAGATTGAATCTTTATTGCATATCTTGGCTTCTTATTATTTCGCATGTCATATTATGATTCATATGGTAACTCATGCATATTATATTTGCGGATACATATGTGGGTCCGAGGGGAAATGATTTTGGATGCACTGATGCGTTGATATGAGGTCGAGTGGCTAGACACAGGTAATGTGAGCCTAATATTGTCTAAGGAACCCAAAGGGAAATGATTTCGGGTGGTATATGGACCTCGCGAGTCCCACATGCGTCGTGCTCTCGATTGAAGAAGCGTGTGTGTACCGGTGATGGAAAGGCCTTGCATTGCATAGCATTTGTGTATCACTTTTATCTCATTGTTCGTTGTTGATTTTCCTAAATTGCTCACTGAATCATACTATCATGCTACTTGACTATTTGAAACGTACCTGAAAACTTAGACTTCTTATATCTAGGCTTGAGACTTGTGATTATTGATTTTATT